>OY856413.1:115987500-116723750 GCA_963693085.1 Alisma plantago-aquatica
TCAATATACGTGTATACATGTCTACATATGTAGAAGTATAATATCGTTCATCTGTCGTATTTATATAACAGCATAGATGACATTCATTAAACATTTTGTTTATGAAGTCCATGAAACAAAAATTACTTTCTCATTTTATTAAGTGAGTAATTCAAAGATGGGGAACTTCTCTGGGGATAAAAGTTATTGTGTTCTCCTTTTTTTCTTAATACTCCCTTCTCTGGGGATAAAAGTGATTGTGTTCTCCTTTTTCCATAATACTCATGTGTGTTGTCAAAAATGGCATCTTGTTGAGGCTCAACAAAGCAGTTGTTTTTTATGCAATAAATAAAGCCACCACATTCCATCAACCTTATTACCAAAGTAATTGTAGTCAACAAATGAAAATTTCTTTGTGAATTGGCATGAACATGTCAAGTTAGGGATTAGTATCATTAATTTTGTTTTTGCTCATTAGGGGTGTTTTTAATGCATGATATAGGAGGATGTAAACAATAGAGATTGAGATATGATTTCCTACCACCATTGCATTGGGTAAAACTCTCTTAGCTACACTATTGTAGAATCCTTGCCACATTATATAATTGAAGGTACGTCTCATTTCAACTATTATGAAATGATATATGAAGACAGACATATGAGAAATCGAGGTTTAGAGATACAAGGATTCTGGTCACTATGATAGAAAATTAATTATTCTCCAATAGGACTAAACCAAGGACATAAATATGCTAGTCGAGCTTTATTTTTCAATCCAAATGAATGATAACAATATTAAATTTATCCTAGAGAATACATCCATTTAAATTTCAACTCAAACTTTAAGTGAAGATTGCATTTTGTGGCAGTAGGATGGCATTGTTGAACATCCATATTAAAGAAAGACAAAACCTAGAATTTACTACTCATATGACATTGAACTTAAAATTTTCTTTTTGTTGGACGGTGTTGTATGTGCCTAAAGTACTTTTAGAGAATTTTTACCCCCTTCAAAGTAACGCAGTTCCATAGAAACTGGAAGAAGAAAAATCACTAAGACAAAAGTATTTAGCAAATATCATAAATTTGTAGAAGTCTTCAAATAAATTAGTGTGTTTGACTTAACTATGTGTAACTTGTACGCTTATTTGGCATTGAGCATGGTGGTGGGTCGGGTTTTGTTGAACTCGACCAGACCCGAATCTAACCCGATGTAAAAAAAAAGGAGATATAAAAACTATGATCAGAATGTACTGAAACCCACCCCTGACCTGAATATTATATAATACTTTAAATATCAGTCGGTATAGGGTCAGTTTGACGTCAAGTCGGGTTGATATTGGGTCGGGTTGGTGTTGGATCAGGTTGACATTGGATTGAGTTGGTGTTGGGTGGGTTGAGGTCGGGTCGGTTCAATATCAGGTCAGGATATAATCGAGTCGGGATAAGTCGGTTATGATTTTTTCAGGTGGATTTGGGTCACACGATATCACCAGGTCGGGCGTCAGGTAAGGTTTGGGTCTGACAATTCCGGGTCAAATTGAGTTTCGGATAAATATCGGGTTGGGTCGGGTTGGATTCAAGTTTATATTTTCTGCATATTTAATCTGATCGGGTTGCGGGTAGGGCGGATCGGGTTTTTCGGGTCGGGTCAGTTTTTGCAGGCTCTAGTGTTTTGTCGCGGCAACAGCATTGCCAATGCCGTGTACACGTAACGAAAGGCCCGAGGAGAAGTTGCAGACTTTTTTCCTATGAAAGAAAACGGTATGTGAAAGCGATCCAGGACGACTTTCGAATCAACCATCTGGGATTTGCTGCTCCTGCTTGTTACTGATGGAGCACGCTACTCCTTGTTAGAGATAACGACGCGAGCACCGATGAAACAGAACAGAACGCGAAGCTCAGCACACCAAGTGTAGAAAACAAAGAGTAGCAGCAAGCATCGAAGCAGGCATGTGCTGCACAGTATGTTCGTGATACCCCGTAGGATTTGCTGTTCCTAATTAAATAAGGAGCAAGCTGCACCTTGTTTAAGATAATGCCATGTGTAATCCGAATATAATCCCCATCCTACAAATTCATGAGCAGGGACACGTGCAAGTTGATTAATAATGGAGTAGCCTGCTTCTCCTGAAACAAGGAACAGCAAAGCCGAACTCTCGTGATTCATGTTATTCTCGACGTTTTTTTTCTTTTGTCGTGCGTTGTACGTGGTTCTTGACCTCTCCTAGCTGTTTTGTGGTGTGTGTGTGTGTGTGTGTTTGTTTCGTGATTCATGTTTATTCTCGACGTGTTTTTTCTTTTGTCGTGCGTTGTACGTGGTTCTTGACCTCTCCTGGCTGTTGTGTGTGTGTGGGGGGGGGGGGGGGGGTGGATTTCCCACCTTGCAAACTTCGATCAATAATTAGTAGATGGATAGCTGGACTATCAAGAAGTGAGAAACCACGAATTCTACATCGAATCTTAGCATGTAAACAGTAGCGGCAGACAGATTTTGCCCCTGCTGCTGCTGTAGGTCCCTGAGAATGAGAGCACCACACCTTCGCCGCGCGCCTTGGAGTCGCATCCAAACTGAGAAATTTGGACCTGAGGTGTACTAAAAGAGCCAGCACACCGGCAGCCTGGTAGAAAGCGGGTAGGGTCTAACCGGATGAGAAAGGTGATGACGCTTTTCCTGGCGAAAAGATGGGAGCATGGTCCAACCACGTTGAGGTTTGGTTGCTGTTGCATTCTCCCCGCCCGGTAGAGCCCGGTTGGACCAGCATTCCTATGAGAAGAGCAAGTGCCGCCGGGGACTCTCAAGTGGGCAGAAACACTCTCACTCGATGATGAGAGAGAGAGGGGGGGGGGATTAGTTAAAATTTTTAAGTAATTTAGTTGGTGGGTCACGGTGGTTTTCCAGTTTAGGACTTGTTCGGTTGGGAAGTGAGTTGGCAATAATGTAGACTATCAAATGCTTTAGCTAGCAATGATACTGCACTGAATGTATATACAAAGACTTTTAACGGGACACTGGCGAATAAAATACAATGTGAATCCTTTAAACCATATGAACATGTTTGGATGGAATAAATTAAACCTGGTTCATTCTAAATTTTCACTTGTCCATTTGCGTTAGCTCAGCCGGATCCGCGTAGCGGAGTGGTAATGTTGGGGGAATCGGGTTTTTTTTAAATTGAGATAGCGGGGGGTTACGCCTTGAGATAGTCCAATCATGCCTCCCTCTGGTCGAGCGTTTAATGCGTTTAGGTGAATTGGGTTGGAACTACAATAACAACGGTTGTGATCCAAATTGAAACTTCCCGATTGAAATCTCAGCACGATCAGGACTTGTCGTTCTTTACAAATATGCAAGCAATTGTCCATTAAATTGATCCGGATTATACTGCAAACATCATCAGCCAGAAACGAGGGTGTAACATCCAATCTGGCATGGCCTACCACCCCTTATATTATGGATAGCTCGTTCTACTTTTATTTTTCCAGATACTACGCTTGTTTCAACCAGACTCTATCTGAGTAATAATTCAGATTAGGTGAACAACAGCACATAAACTTGTACATAAACACAAACTCTAACCTGGGTGGGAATTTCAATCCAAGGGGCAATATTAGGCTTATCCAAAGAAAACACGGGATTAGATTGAGAGTGATGGTCCCCAATGCCCTGGTTTCAACCCCATTCAGTCAAACTTACCGAGAACTCGGAAAAGCATATTGATTTACCAGAGATAAATGAATATAAAAAAAACTGAAATCATGTCTCAAACGTTTCCAAACAAGCCATAAATTGCATCAAGTACATAATGTTTTGGAGGCGTTGCAAAAGGAGAGGGGAGAAATCACCTGCCAAGAGAATAATTGTGTAGTTCTTCCAGCAGTACCTTTAACTTCGTCCGGGCAAGTATCCAGCTGTATCAGTCTGAGCTCAGTGCTCAACTATAATTTTTTGACGTTTTCCTAACTGTTAGTTGGTTATTCAGAACAATTTCCAGTTCAGACTAAAGATCTAAATTTGAATTGAAGTATGGTACTCTACAATTTAAGTCTTTGGGAATCGGTCGGTCTGAACGAATTTCACGTTTCGGAACATATTCGAGATGAGACCAAAGATCTAAATTTGAATTGAAGTATAGTACTCTACAATTTTAAGTCTTTGGTAATCGGTCCAAAACGAATTCCACGTTTCGGATCCTCCAGACTACATATTCAAGTTCTTAGACCTCCTATACAATGAATGCAGTGGAGTAAATTGGATTCATTAATCCAGGAACTAGGACTTCAAGATGAATTATTAAGGAAAAAAAACCAAAATAGCACACTTTCGCAAAAATATTTATCGAAATAGTACTTTTTTCAATTTATTTCTCAAACTAGCACACTTTCAGCCAAAAACGCCACATTATTTGTCATTTTTCTGATATTGGGACATAAAACGTCATAATAGTTGGCGTTTTACTAAAAAAACGTCACATTGTTTGGCGTGTCTATTGGACCTTTCCCTACTCCATGTTGGCCGGTCCAAGCGGAGCAGAAGACGCCATATAATATGGCATTTTACAGAAAGGTCCAATAGACACGCTGAACAATGTGCATTTTTCAGTAAAGCGCCAACTATTATGGCGTTTTATGTCCCGATATCAGAAAAACGCCATATAATGTGGCGCTTTTGGCTGAAAGTGTGCTAGTTCGGGAAATAAGTTGAAAAGAGTGTTATTTGGGTAAATATTTTTACGAAAGTGTGCTGTTTCTGTTTTTTTTTCAATTATTAAATAGTGTCTTTTTAACCAACAAATAGAAACCTTGGCTTTTATTGCACTTCGGTTAAAAACTCAACTCAAGCCATACACTAAAGGCCTTGTTTGATATGAAGTGCATTCCTCTGCAATTTAAGTCTTGGGGGCCGTTCGGCCGTTATCATTTGAATTGCCGTATTTATACACAAATATCAATTCAGATTAATAACCGGATACTGAGAAACATTTGATATGGTATTCTTACCACTAAACTTGGCGAGATTCCAAATCACGCCATGCGTGGCGGAATTTGAAAAGGACGTATTAACGTTTCCATATGCCAGCCTGGTGTTCCGGACATCATAATTTGTGTGCTACTCAAGCCTAAGTTGTCCCAGAATCATTGGTAAACTGCACTGAAATACAGGAGTCACAATTACAGGGGCGAACGGCCTCTTATAGAGAATCGGTCCAGATGAATTCCACGTTTTCGGACCCTCTCAGACTACTACATAATATTCAAGTTTTTGGACCTTGCGTACAATGAATGCAGATTGCTTAATCCATTTGAGCACTATGACTTCCGATATGTATTTTTGAACAGTATCTGTCAATGATCACAAACTATCTAAATAAAGGAGCTAAAACATTATTGCACTTCAGTTCGAAAACGATTTCCTAATAGCAATATCACAAACGTTTAGGGCAAGTTTCTTTGTTTTCACCTTGTCGGTAGAACAGATTAGATTTATGTACGTCAAACCTCGGATGGATCCGTCCAATTTATTTTTGTGGCACCAATAGGAGATTCTTAAGATTATTTTAACATAGACCAATTGGGAACTAAACTATCATACAATCTCTAGAGTGGCTCGCAAAGCTAATAATCACTTAATATATATCCATGTTTGAGTGAGTCAAAAACTGATCTGTGAAACCAGCTGCCCCACTCACCTTTCTTTTTGAGTCAAAAGTGGACCCCCCCCCCCTCCCCCCACAAGTCCGTCATCTCCTCTCAGTGCAGACTGCAGCCCATGGAGCAAAGAGAAGAATAAGAAAGGTCCGGTCAACAGTTAAATAGTCTGTGTTCAAACCCAGACCGAATACCTTATTCAAATGTGTAGTTTCCATTATACTTTCGCTGCAACTGACCCTCTAAATTTTTATTGCATTATACCCTCTCCAACTGCCGGATTGCAGTTACGGTGAAGGGCCCAACCACTTTCCATACAATTAACGCCAAGCTCACAAGCTGGCCCCACTTGGTGAAGTGCTGCTTCTGCTGCTGCTGCTTATGATCAAAGCGTGTGTGGCTGCCTATATATACCTGCCATTGATCTCTCCCTCCCCACCATCCACATTGCATTAGCAGCAGCAGCAACAAGCACAGAGCAAGCAATTTCCTATCTACATTCAGCTAGCTCCCTCTTCCTCTCTCTCTCTCGGTCTCTTGTGTGTTTTCTCTTACGGCGGCAGTCACAGTTCTCCAGCTCTAAGCTTCACCAGCAGCTCTCCACCTCTTCAAACCCAAACACTCCGGCGACAATACCAAGAAAAACCACCATGGACAACCTCTCCAAGTGCGGCGCCAACTTCGCCCAGCTCAGCCCAATGACCTTCCTCCCTCGCGCCGCTGCTGTGTACGGCAACCGCACTTCCATCGTCTACGGCACCCGCACCCGCTTCACGTGGGCTCAGACCCACGACCGCTGCGTCCGCCTGGCCTCGGCGCTCAGGACCCAGCTCGGTGTCGTCAAGAACGACGTCGTCTCCGTCCTGGCACCCAACGTTCCGGCCATGTACGAGATGCACTTCGCCGTCCCCATGGCCGGCGCAGTCCTCAACACCGTCAACACCCGTCTCGGCGCCAAGGGCATCGCGGCGATCCTGAAGCACGCAGAGGCGAAAGTGCTCTTCGTGGACTACGAGTACGTACACGACGGGAAGGCTATGGAGGTCCTCTCTGCACTGGCCAATGACCCGGAGATCACCAGACTCCCGGCCGTGATCCTCATTGACGACGTCGACCGGCCGACTGGTACCCGGTTCGGTGACTTTGAGTACGAGGAGCTCCTCGTAGCCGCACCCGAAGCATCTACCCTCCTGCCGCCGGTGATCACACCTGAGGACGAGTGGGACGCCATCGCGCTCAACTACACGTCCGGAACAACCTCCGCAACGCCGAAAGGCGTCGTGTACAGCCACCGCGGCGCGTACCTCAGCACCCTTACCCTCCTCCTGCAGTGGGGCGTCGGCGGGTTCCCTGTCTACATGTGGTCACTTCCCATGTTCCACTGCAACGGGTGGACATTCACCTGGGGCGTCGCGGCGCGAGGCGGAACCAATGTATGCATCCGCACCACGTCGGCCGCGGAGATGTACAGTGCCATCGACCGACACCGCGTGACGCACATGTGCTGCGCACCGGTTATCTTCAACATCCTCCTTGAAGCCACACCCTCTGAGCGCCGCACGCTCCCCGTGCCCGTTCATGTGCTCACTGGTGGTGCTCCCCCACCTGCCGCGAGGTTGGAAGAGATGGAAGGGCTCGGGTTTCGCGTCACGCACGCGTACGGGCTCACGGAAGGGACAGGGCCTGCTTTGGTCTGCGAATGGCAGCCGGAATGGGACGCGCTTCCGGCGGCGGAACGCGCCGGACTCAAGGCGCGACAGGGAGTCAGCGTGCTCACTTTAGCCGATGTCGACGTCAAGGATGCCGATACCATGGCGAGTGTGCCGAGGGATGGGAACACCATGGGTGAGATCGTGCTCCGTGGGAGTAGCATCATGAAAGGGTACTTCAAGAACGAGAAGGCCACCGCCGAGGCATTCCCTGGGAACCGCGAGTGGTTCGTCACGGGAGACGTCGGAGTCGTACACGACAATGGGTACGTCGAGATACGGGACAGGTCCAAGGATATCATCATCTCCGGAGGTGAGAACATCAGTAGCGTGGAAGTAGAAGGTGTGTTATTCAAAAACCCAAAGATCCTCGAAGCAGCTGTCGTGGCCATGCCGCACCCGAGGTGGGGTGAGACCCCTTGCGCGTTCGTTGTGCTCAAGAAAGGAGAAGTCGCTGACGAGTCCGAGATCATTCAGAGTTGTCGCGGGAAGATGGCTGGGTTCATGGTGCCTAAGAAAGTGGTGTTCCTAGAGGCGCTGCCCAGGAACGGTAACAACAAGGTAGTCAAGTTCGAGCTCAGGGCCAAGGCGAAGGCGTACAAGATCGCGGACAACTGCAGTGCCACCACTACACAACAGAGGAAGGACAGGAAGAAGCCGGTGGTGACGGACGAGAACAGCAACAACGGGCGCGGAGTCGTCGTCGACCAGGAGCATCATCGTCAGCAGCAGCCACACGTGCAGTTCTTGGCCCGTTCCCGCCTCTGATGTGCTACTGATTGGTTGATTGATTCATCCACTTTTACAGACCGATATAGGTATGGTATGGTTGCTCGCTCGGTTGTGCTGTCGGCTCAACCGGTCAAGCCACCTTGCAGTCACACAAGAATACGACACATCTGCTATTCTTCCTTTTTTTCTTCTTTTCATCTCCTTTATGAGTCAACGTTACTTTAAATAACAAAATAATGTACCTAGCCAGCCACACCTACATACTTGTAAAGTTAGAGGTTTACGGGTGATTCAATTGCCCATGTATTACATGAAAGAAATACAAACCATATTTTCTTTAACAGATTATAGTTGTGCATAATTTTATGAAACACAAACACGCATGCATTAGTCATATGCGACGGAGAAAGGAGGCAAATCAAATGGCCCACTTTATAACCGTGGATATATAAAATTCCACTTTAACGGTTGGATTTCATACAAAGTGCGCCTAACAAGATATTTGTCATGTGCTGGCAATTTTTTTTTCAAATGTTTTTATACTAATTAGTTATGACTTCAGTGTATTCTGCTCCGATTACATTCGAGTGTATTCTAACCTGACTATATATATATATATATATATATATATATATATATATATATATATATATATATATATATATATATATATATATATATATATATATATATATATATATATATATATATATAGAGAGAGAGAGAGAGAGAGAGAGAGTTGAGCTACAATACACTCGAGTGTATAGGGGCTCCTATACACCTCAGTTTTTATGCGTTGGATCTTGATCTGGCAAAAGGCAGAATCTGCCCACTTACCCTGTTAATGACACCGTCAACTGCTGGGTCCCTTTTTGTTTCACGCCCCCCACTCTCACTGCCCCCCGACTGCCCTCTCTCTCACTTCCCTCTCTCTCTCCCAACTCACGAGTCTACCGTCTCTCTCCTCAGTCCCTTCTCCGTTTCTCCTTCCTCCGATTCTCCTTCTTCCGACCAGCATTAAGGGGCAGGCAGGTACCCTCGCCAGTCGGTCAGCAGATCAGCGTCTGCGCCACCGTCAGACGAGCAGATCAATGCCACCCTCGGACGGCAATGCCACCATTGGCCGTTCTCTTCCCCTATCGGTTCTCTCTCCCACCCTCTTGTCTCTGCCGCTCTCTTCCCCTGCTGTGCGCCTGCCGTGCAAGAAGCTTAACACCAGACGTCAGGAAAGAAGCTTAACACTAGATCCAATGAAAGCTTAACACCAGATCCGATGAAAGCTTAACAAGTTTAATATAATGCATCAAATATAGTAGGAACATTTAGTTGATTTCTGACATTGGCTTAGTCAAAATAACATTTAGTTGGATATACTAGATCAACTAAGCTTTGTTATATATTTTATTTTCTGAAATCTATTATCAAAAGTATAAATTTTCAAGTTGATGCATCTATAATGTATTTGACAAGCTCAAATAATAAGGAAAATGATTTTTAGTGGGTCATTTAAACTCATAATTAATGAGTAAAAACAATTCATATAATGAACGACTAACTTGTATGCAATATTAAATAGGCAATTAGGTGACCGATGTCTCAAAGGTAGAAAACTTAGAATAATCTTCAAAACAATACGAGCATTTGCATATTTTTATATAAAAATGAATATTCACAATTCAAAATATTATTAACTGAGTTGAACAACTTCAAAGGTGGTAAAAAATGTTGAATCTACCTCTCTATTTATTATTTCAAACACTATAATATGCATCCTAAAAGAACTTGGTCAACATTTCCGTTATAATTAATGGTATGCATGGAATGACCTACAATATGCAACCATTCCTAGCGATTGGTAGATATTAAATCATAAATATGTATCTTTGAGTGTAATTAATCACCTACACTAATAGGTAGATATTGTACTACACCAAATTCCCTAAAATCATTCATCCACGTATCAAAAATTGCAAAGCAACTTATTTCTTAATTCTACATTATTAATGCATGTTTTTACCTACATAGATCAATCGCAAAACTATAGCCATAACATAAACAAACAATTGTGAATTCCCATCTTAAAGATGAAACTCAGATGTCCAAACCTAGAGATGAAATCCCTCAACCATGCTCCCATCCCAAAAGAAATTTTGGGTCAAACCTCTATTTAAATGACCCAATATTTTGATGTATATTTTGATTGATTATTCAAGGATTTTGTGACTGAATTTATTAATCTTTATAGTGATGGATTTCTCTGATGACGTTGATGGCATGATGGGCATAGATTGTCTAGCTTATGAGCCACCACTTGATAGAGATGAGGCACCAATTGATAGAGATGAGGACACATGTGCAATGGTAACTAAATATTGTAAAATTTTAAATTTCAAATATGTGTATTTTGTGACAGTGTAAGGGATTTGTTTGTAAGCATTTTTCTCTCATATTTTCTTAGGTTGATGAACCAATTGAACCTGATGATGATGATGATAATGGGGCCGATGATGAAAGGGTTGACGTGGAATCTAATCCAGATCTGTATATAGGCTTGCAGTTTGATTCTGTTGAAAAGGCGGAAGAAATTTATAATCGATATGCTTACAAGGTGGGATTCAACATTCGTAAGGGGAGTCAGTATGTTTCAGCTAAAACAAAACAAGTTACTGGCAGAGTGTTTGTATGTTCAATGGAAGGTTTGCAATAAATAAAGAACAAAGATGATGATGGTGTAAAGGGTACTCCAAAAAAAGATATGACATCTGCACGAACAGGTTGTAAGGCTCGAATGCGAGTGAAGCAAGAAGAGGGTACAAAGTGGGTGGTTACAAGTTTTGAGAAAGAGCACAACCATGACCTCACTCAAAGTCCATCCAAGAAGCGGTTTCACCAGTCACATCGACATATGTTAGTAGAGGTTCGAGATTTAGTTCGTGTTATGCATGACTAGAATATTTCTACTGCTCAGATTATGTCTCTCATAGCTAGTCAGCGTGGTGGCATTCGTAATGTGAGTTTCATTAGAAAGGACCTAAGCAATGAGCTTGTATCCTTGAGAAGGAAATATATAGGTGTTGATATTTCCTCCACTTTGGAGCATTTTAGAAAAATGCAAGAAATTAATCAGTTATTTTATTATGCACTTCAACTTGACAAGGAAGGATGTACACGCAATATCTTCTGGGTGGATGCTAAGTCAAGGATGGCATATCAAACATTTAGTGATGTGATTACTTTTGACACCACATATATGACTAACAAGTACAGCATGCCATTTGCACCATTCATAGGTGTGAATCACCATAAGCAGTCAACTTTATTTGGGTGTGCGTTGCTACGTGATGAGACAGCTGATTCTTTTATTTGGATATTCCAAATATTCTTAAATGCCGTGTTTGGAAAACACCCTAAGGCAATACTAACTGATCAAGATCCAGCAATGAGGAAGGTGATTCACATAGTTTTTCCTGATGCAGTTCATCGTTGTTGTCAATGGCATATAATGAGGAAAGCACGTGAGCACCTTGGTGTAATATATGGGACAGTTGTTGGTTTTGCTGAAGAATTTCATTCTTTCATAAACATGCCTGACACCATTGAAGAGTTTGAGGATAGGTGGAAGAGAATGATATGCACATTCAACTTAGGTGACAATGCACATTTGTGTCACTTGTGGAGTATTAGATATCAATGGATTCCTGTTTACTTCAGGGGTACTTTTTTTGCCAACATGTCAACCACACAACGGAGTGAGAGCATGAATTCTATTTTTAAAGACCATGTCAACAATCATTTACCACTTTTTAAATTTGTTGAAGCATATGAAAAGGTGGTCGACAACCGATATGACAAAGAAGATGAGGAGGACTATAGAACTAAAAGTGGAGCACCCACTCTTTGGTCTAATGCCCCAATTGAGAAGCATGCAAGAAATGTATACACAAGAACAGTTTACAAAGACTTCCGTATGCAAATGAAGAAGACAACTAGCTATGACATAGAAGAGGTGATCAAACACTCCTTATATCACATTATATATATTTCTGAAGAGGAGAATCACTTCACGGCAAGGAAGTACTACAAGGTGGCCTTGATAAGAGAATTCGATGAAATGTCTTGTGATTGCAGGCATTTTTCAGTTTATTGGCATATTGTGTTATCATTCTCTCAAGGTACTATTATTTCTCAATTATGATAAGATTCCACCATCATATGTCTTGGAGCGTTGGACAATTAATACAAAAATAAACAACAAAGATGATCATGCTCAAGAAACTCAAGTAGAGATGTGTGATAGTACCATGTTGAGTAGGTATAACAGCTTGTGTAGATCAGCCCTGCGATTGGTTGGTTTAGCTTCTAAAGAAAAGGATACTTACATGATGGTGCAAAAGACCTTTGAAAATTCATATGCTGACATTTTGAATATGCAACAGAAAGTGGATTCAATTTCTACAGATGAAAGGATACCATCATCCCAGACCTATATTCCTACTCAGGCAAGTCAATATGTGCCACTCCTTCTAGAATCACAACATCAAATCAATGCAAAAGATCCTATAACATCACAGTGTAAAGGAACTCAAAAACCACAAAGGTTCAAACCACCTGTTGAAATGAAAGCAAAGAACATGCAGCACATGCAATGCAAAAGGACATAACAGTCGAGCATGCAAGCATGGGGTATTACCACCTACTAATAAATTTATTAAATTTACAATACATCCTCTCAGTTGATTTGTTTTTTATCTTTTTTTTACTTGGTTGACAGGGAAACAAGGATGCATCAACCTCGTATGGGATAGAAGAAGAGGCTGAAGAGTCAAGCGAAGACTAGCTTGTGGTGTTATTTCGACAGGTTCCATTTGCTAAATGTGAATGTTGATCCTCTATGGCTGTTATGTCATGCGAACACTAAATTTAAGCTGAAGTTGAATTTCAATGTGGGAATTTCAGTGTGTTGAAATCAGTCTGTAATTTTTTGTGCCATTGCGTTTGTGGACACATGAGATGTAATTTTAATGTTGTGAATTTTCTTTGTAGTGGGTGCATGAGACAATGGATTTTCTATGTATTGAGTACACGAGACAATGTGGTGAATTCAGTCTGTAACACATGCAACGGTGTTATATGTTCAAATGATTCAGTACTTTGTTCTTTGATTCAGTGTGTACGTTGATGTAGCAACATTTCTTGGTTCAGTACTTTGTTCAATTTATGGTTTAGTACACTAGTGCATTGACAACATTAGTCTAATATTATGGTTCTATTTCAGTTGTCATGTGTTTCAAATTGGTTGTCCAATATTATAAAACGACAGTGAAGATCTATGATGTACCACTGAATTGGTGTTCCCCAACTTTAGCTGTAACTTTTATTCCAGTGGATGTAACTTAGATGCCACCTTACTTCTCAAACCAGCCCTTCATTAGCTGTAACTTTTATTCCAATGTAACTTTTCTGTAATTTTCTTTTATGAGTTGGTTTAATTAGGAATTGACCAGGGTTGCGTTCATTTTTTATTCAGTGTATTGAGTGCACAACACAGTTAATTGACCAGGAAGTTAACTCTGAGGTAACCATTGATTCAGCTCGTTGAGTCCTGCTGAATCAATTTGAAAACATAAAAACACAGAAGGAGCAAACACAAATACAACCACATTTCAACTCTCCATTCATTCAGCTCGTTGAGTCCTGCTGAATCAATTTGAAAATATAAAAACACAGAACGAGCAAACACAAATACAACCACATTTCAACTCTGAGGTAACCATAATTCATTGATTTAAATCCTATTACACCATTTGACTACTTGTTACAGTGCTAAATCGATCCAACATACACAAATGCAAGTATGATCCACATAGTAACTAATGCATACAAACACAACTTGTATTTTACAATTGCTCTTTGTTCATTGACCCCAGTTATCTTCACTTCTTCCTTATGTTTAATGAGCTCAGATCCTACCATCTTGACTTCTTCTTTCAGTTTCATTAGCTCGTAACCTGCCATCTTGACTTCTTCTTTAAGTTTCATTAGCTCGTAACCTGCCATCTTCAATTCTTCTTTCAGTTTCATTAGCTCAGAACATTCAACATTGGACTCTTCCTCTTCAGTATGTGTTGAGGCTGAATCCGGCCACTGGAAGTACTTACAGAAAGGAAGTCCATGTACAACAAAGGAACAAAATGAACAAAGGATGTAATACGAACACATTCCACGCAATTCACACAAGACCCTGCAAACAATTAGTACACACACTTCCTTTTTGAAGTTTGGGCATCCAAAGAACCTGCGGCCATAATTTCTCTGGGTCCTAGTTGTTCTAGACACAAGAAGATGGCCGTAGTCACAGTGCTTCACAATACCTCTTGCTGAGCAGGTAGAGGACATATAGCAATTGTCTTGTTGAGAATCCATATCGTCAGACCAAAGGCAGATCTAACATAGGGGAAATCAGAAGAGGGGATTGATTACAGAACAAAAGTGAGGGATTGGCGCCAGTATGCGTGAGGATGACTGGTGTCAGTGTGCCTGAGGACGACTGACGTCAGTGTGCGTGTGAGGCGTTGCTCGTCTGATTTCACGCCTCGTCCAATTTCTCTGGGTGATGGTGGTGCTTCTTGTCCGATGGGAGGAGAGGTCGCCCTTTCAGGTAGAATGGAACCAGCAGCAACATGAGAAATGGAGGAAGGAGAAATCAGAAGAAGGAGAATCACCGGAGCGGGCTGCTGGGAAGAGAGGTTGTCGTGACCAGGCTGTTGGGAGGTTCTCTGGCTGACGGTGGCACTACTTGTTCGATGGGAGGAGAGGTCACCCTTTCGGGTAGAATGGAACCAGCAGCAACATGAGGAAGGAGGAAGGAGAAATCAGAGGAAGGAGAATCACCAGAGCGGGCTGCTGGGAAGAGAGGTTGCCGCGACTAGGCTGCTGGGAGGAAATGCAGAAGTGGAGAGGGCATGGGAGAGAGTAACGGCAGTCACTGGAGTTGGGAGAGAGAGACGGCGTCTCTAGAGTTGGGAGAGAGCGAGGGTTGAGAGAGAGAGAGGGTAGATAGTGGGGAGCAGTGAGTGTCGGGTTCTTTTCACGGAGTGGAGACCCACCACCAACTCTGTCATTAACGGGAATAACTGGGCCAGTTTTTGCTTTTTGCCAGATTAAGATCCAACGCATAAAAACTGAGGTGTATAGGAGCCCCTATACACTCGAGTGTATTGTAGATCAACTATATATATATATATATATATATATATATACACTCAAGTGTATAGATCGCATGAATACACTCAAGTGTATTTGCATATCAAGACTATTTTTTACAAAATGTAAACCATTGATCTTCACCGTCATACTATAACTAGGTTACATACAATTTTGAGCCCATTTGGATGAATGTAAGTCACTCATCCAAGGGCAACAAAATCGATGCGTGAAGCTAATTAGAAATGCATAATTTTTACGGTCTTTATAACATGGCCTATAAATGTCCAAATGTGCTCAAATTGTGTGTATGAGCTATTCACAAGATGCTTAAGAAGATCAATGGATTAGATTTTTGAAAAAATATTGCATCATGAAAAACTTCTTGAGTGTATTCTGCTTCGAATACACTCGAGTGTATTCTAGTCTCTCTCTCTCTCTCTCTCTCTCTCTCTCTCTATATATATATATATATATATATATATATATATATATATATATATATATATATATATATATATATATTAGAACTCCAACTTATAAATGTACATATTTATGTATATACGTATAGAATTTTTTTTATTTTTCATGGGGGTCATGGCACCTGCTTGATCTCCTTGGCTCCTCTCTTGACTCTCTCACGTTCTCTTTATATTCTCTCACATTTTTTTTTTATCATGGGAGCTGCCTCTAAGGAGAGCCACTTTGTGATTTTCCTCACAATGTGAAACCCTCAGACACCCAACACCCCACTAGAGAATCATTAATAACATCCAATTAGCTAGCCTACGCAATGAGTAATAACTTTAAGAGGTAGCTCCTACTTGAGGTCAAATTTGGTTCTCTCACATGCTTTGAAAACTCCTAAATTTTATGTGACATGTGCACCACAAAAATAGATTGCTTATGGGACGATATGTCTATGGTAATGAGCAACAAATCCTTAGGAAAATAAATAAAGTCTTGGCCCTCCTAAAGTATGGAATGGATTTTATAATCCATTTTGTATCAGGAGCGTGTGATTCTTTAATTTCTTGAGGACCATCCTGTATATCAAAAATCAAATGATCATTAGGATAAACTTTCAAAGAAAACACAAATTAAATTTATGATACAACAAAAAATGAGTTCATTCCTTATCAGAACAAAGTAAGCTTCCCAAAGCCCCAAATATGAAGAAACATCATAAAACTTCATATAACATCATTATAAATCCCATGAATTAACACAATTATTGAATCTAAGAGAAGGAGTGATAGAGATACTTGTCTCAACATGTGATTTACAAGAAGATGCAACATCATATATATTATATTCCATCTCACAACTTATAATCACAACAAAACATGATGGAAATCAGTATATAACATCTAGTATCAGCCACCCACCCTACACACCAGAGAGTGAGAATACAAGTGATGTGTGCATTTTTGTATATACTTTTGGCTCACCTTCACACACAGACTCAGTCAATTTTTCTCTCAATTTGGCCTCTAATCATACTCTGTTGCACATATTTTTAGTTGTTTTACTTGTTGTGTGTCTTTGACCGTAGGTACATGGTAAAGATGATGAAATTGGGGTTACTCTGACCCAAATCTGACTCCCAATGATTTGCAATCGATCTATAGGAGTTCTCAAAGTTTCAGAATAAGACACGGCATGTGTCATTTTATACACAACATGTATCATTCCAGAAAGGGAATTTCTCTGTGACAAATCAGAGACACAACGTGTTCCTCAATAAACACGATGTGTTCACTCATTCAAGAATCTGACAAAATCATTGTTTCAAGCCAACACGACATGTGTTAAATACAAATGATGTGTCTTACAACATCAAGAGCCCTTTTTCAGAGACACACAACGTGTGCTAAATAGCACATGGAGTGCATTAAGTGTGTAGGTCGATCATAGATAGTAGCAACATGGTGTGTACTTCAACAACACGGTGTGTACTTTCTGCGAGAGCAGTTCCAATCAGCAGTTATACGCGTTGACACGTCATGTACCTTCCCAAACACATACATGTCCCCGATTGATTCTACAATTTTAAAAAGGCAATCATCCCATCTTTTAAATACAAAAATACTTGTATGGGATGATTATCCCATCATTTGAAACACAATATGACCAGAGAAAGGTGTGGAGCAAAAGGAGGGTGATTTTGGTCGGGAGAGAACCTCCATTCTTCACCATTTCTTCTTCGAAGGGTGCAACATAGCTTTTCTACTCCGTTCAGGCTTCTTACAAGGGAAGACAGTCTGGGTAGAAGCAGCTACAAAGGTGGAATTCTGTCCTCAAGTCATAGTTTTACCTCACTCAACTTCATTCTTTAGTTTATGTTGCTCTATTCTCTTCCTAATCATGCTAAACTCTGAAATGTGTACCCTACACTTGTGTTTCCGCATTATGCACGAATAGAACTCTTTTTCTTGGGAATGGGAGAGTAGCTCCATGCCATTGCTCATGTGAACTTGTAGTTATTAATCAATGTTTGTTAGTTTGCTTCTCTAAGAGCTTCTACGGTGTGATTTTCTTGTATGTTTGTCTAGCCATAAAACATGCATGTTTATGCTTCTTTATGCGATTCAGGAGGACGTATGGAGGAGTATGGAGTAGATATCTTTGAAATAAATCATTGAACATGGGAGTGGTTATAGTTCAAATCCAAACATAAGCATGATAGTGCTATGTAAAGATGAGAATCATCTCTTATCATTGGGAGGTGTAAGATGATGGCAACCTCCTTTGCAAGTTAATTAACATGTTAATTTTGTAGTTACATGTGAGTAATGGTGTGGAAGTGAAAGTATATGTCCAAGATCTCCTAACTCTGATCTAAATCCTTTTAGTTAGTCATTTATTTCTTTTAATTGCAAGTTAGTGAATCATAACCCAACTCAACTATTGCAAACCAATCTAGATTGTTGAACCATAACACACTTGCGCCTAATAGTGCCTTGCTCCCTTGGACAATATGGTTGCTACATGCACCTGTATACTTGTAGGGTAGTGCTCTAGTTTATAAACATTAAAACTTGTACATTTAAGATAACAAGTTTTTGTGTTTTTTGTCGGGGAGCATCGAGGTTTTTCTGTTAGAGTAAGAGGTGTTAACTAGTAAGTGAGACTAGATCACTCACCCACTCATTGCGTCATTCCATCATCATTAATATCATTAATTGTTTCTTCCATTGTTTGGTAAGTGTTCTCACCACTTCTGAATTTACAGGACTGCATGCGGAGATCTAAACATGGGCTTCAACCATCAGTGTTTCTAGACCCAAAAATCAAAGACACTCTTAGCAACAGTAGACGAGCAAGGAGGAGTGTTCAAGGTTGGGAGACTCACAACAATCATTATTTCTTCCTCACTGTCATCTTCACCGAATAGCCAAGAACCAATCATTAAGGATGATTGTCCTCTCAAGGACTTCGACATTTCAGCTACAATCAACATCAGTGGGGCTATCAACAGTCCAAAGATCGAGGTGAACAACTTCTCCATCAACCCAAAAATCATGTAAATCATTTAGCAAAACCTCTTTGGAGGGACTCCCATGGAAGATCCCAACCTTCATGTAGTTGAATTTCTATAACATCTATATGTTCCTTCTCTCAAGATCCATACAAATTTCCATCTAAAGGGTTCTCTCTCAACGTAATAATTGAAAGATCAAAGGAAAAAAATGGTATGACTATTGTTATCACAAGTCCTCACTCTCGTGACTTGTTACTATCCTATAATCCAGGTCTTGTTGAAATCATTCTCTCGAACAATATTGATATCAAACATCTGAAGTAGATAGCTAATCAACAAGTGATGCAGTAAAAAAAGAGCATAGAAACAAAACTTTTTAGAACATATGCCATAAATAGAAGAATGAATAATTACATGACTAGGAAGCGATGATGGCTACTCCCAACCAAGTTATGAATTTTAGCCACACATGGCAATAGAAACAAATGGATTACAGTTTGAATAAGTCATTATAAGGAAAGAAGAGAAAGGGGTTGATACAAAGGTAGATCGAGTGATAGATCTACCAACGTTTTGGCTGATCGGGCAAGTGGTTGACAACAAGGTTGATAGCTCTCCTCCTCCCTTCGATCCTGGCCGAGCACAAGAAGGTTTTTGATTCATCGATGGTGATAGATTGAGTTTCTAAAGAAAGAGGTCAACATCTAGGTTGATAGAACTAAGATGGTCGATGGCTCTCATCCTTGAGCTCTAGAACTTGGCGGCAGCCTTTCAGCTTAGTGACTCTAGGAATCCATGATTGTCTAAAGTGATACTTTTGGGGTCTATTTATAGGCTTTGACCTATGGCCTTTCGATCTTGACTGGTCCATGTGGCATCGAGGCCTTCACTTCTTCTGTCGACATTGTTGGTCAATGAGGCATTTCTTCGACAAGTATTTGTCGAACAACAACAGTATTGACCTTTTTCATATGTCGTCAGGATGACTCCTTGATGGGATTGTCAAGGGACTTTGAATGATGTCTATCGAAGTGTCTACATGGCCAATATATGTCAGGTTCCTCAATGATGTCATTGTGGATCTACTCCTCGATAGGATTGTCGAGGGACTTGTTCAACAACTTGGTACCGACAAGAATATATCATTTTCGTTGTTGATGAGGTGATATGTCGATGTGTCTTCAATAGGTTTGAGCATCACCTTTCGACTGGTGAGTGTTTGATTTTCTCAATAGCCATCACTCAATAGATATAGTGTTTGCTTTGCTCGATAGCCATCACTCTAAATGTATTTATCAAGGTTCTTCCACTCGAAAACATGGTGCTCAATGTATTTGTCGATCATTACTCGATAGTCTTTTATTTATTCTTTAGATGAAGGATTATCTATCGAACCTACTAGTCGATAGATAATTTGGAGTTTGTTGAGAAAGTTCTTATACTTCATAGTTTTTACAGGAATTGTATCCTTCAAATATCAAAAAAACTTAATTAGAACCTATAGTTGGTAATTTGTAGGTAAAATGATTAAAACAAAACATCTAAGTATTAACTCTAATGATTTTTACTATGAAAACGTTTATGAAAAGCACATCAAAATTGATGTTATCAACTCCCCCAAACTTAGAATTTAGCTTTTCCCCAAGCTAATGGAATCATTGATCAAGCAAGTAGAATCCACATTTTACTAAAAATAAAGTTTTATAGAAACATCTTATCAAAACCATTCACTTTTTCATAGAATGATCAAACTTATCAAGAACATCAATTTGTTAAAAGATTATTTCTTAACTTGTTTCTTAATTTTTTTTGAGTCATATTCTTATCTTCAGCATATTTGTCACTTTTCAAAGTAGCTTTCACTCTCGTCAAGGTACTATACGGAAGAATTAGGTAGGCAAAAGGATTATGGATATTCATGTCTTCCTTCTAGGTCATTCAAATACATGTATATTTAAATGGGAAAGTGATCCATGCGTTCCAAACCAGTTGGCTTTAGAGCAGTGATTTCACATCCTAAGTATCATTGCCTCAGATTTTGATACCTTTAAATGAACACCAATAGAACTGAGGTAGTGTTTCAGAGACTAATAAAATCGATATATATGTGTTCATGAGCACAACAATATACTATTTTAATAGTTATTCATTATGGCACATCTCTTAAATTATTTTTCACTCCTCTCTTTTTGGGTTTTTGCTGAAAAAGATTTTTGGAAGAAGAAATGAGGTAGCTCTTTCTTTATTCTTGTGAGCATAGTCGCAAATTCGGTATTCGGGATACGTTCGGTCGAGATGAAAGATTCGGGATTCGGGAATTATGCGGGAAATTCGGGTAAAAAGCGGTCAGCATACGGTAAAAATACGGTCAACGATTCGGAAAAAAGTCGGCAAAAGATCGGAGGATTCACACACACAATATATATATATATATATATATATATATATATATTGTATACATATATTGCACAATATATAAGTACATATCTATACATGTATTTCATACATATATAACACACATACATGCATACATATCTATATGTTTGTGTATTTACATATACACACATGCATATATACACTCAAATTAAGTTGAGTATTAAATAGTATGAATGCGAAAGTACATGAAAAAAATATAAAACCAGAAGAAAACATCAAACGCGAGTAATTCGTGAATAATACGGGAATAAAACGTAATATATTGTGACTAAGATCAAATTGGGAATTATTCGTCGGTTTGATACGTCTAGGGAAAAATTCGCGTTTAAAATGCGACTTTTTCAAAAAGTCGGAGTATATTGTGACTATGCTTGTGAGACTATGCCTTAGATAGAGTATGATTTTACTTCTTTTTGTATTGACAAAATATTTTTGGCAAGAATCTTTTGATGACATCTTGAGGTTAAAATCAAAATAGAGGAAGAATTGATGTTTTATTAAGAGAAAAGCATAAAAGTTATATCAATAACAAAAATATTCATCTTGTGATATATGGTGATTTGCAAAAAGGTATAGTCTGAAAGCAAATTAGATTCTTTGTAGAGGGAGTTTACCATCATCTGCATCTTTACAACTTTATACAAAAAAATTAAGAATTGTGATGGAAATAAAGAAAATATGAAAAGAAATGCTAAAAGAAAGAAAGCAAAGTTTGTGATACTTAAGATACATATCTCATTGTGTTACACCCCCCCCACTTAAAACACACATTGTCCTCAGAGTGTGAAAAGGAAAGAACGAAAATGACAACACGTGAGATGTTCAGTGGAGATCAAGTGTTTCCCATGGAGATTCTAACAACATCATAGCATAATTTCCTCGAAGGCAATGAAAGTTATCATTGTGACCTTCTTCTAATATAGTGTGGAGCACTCCAATGGTGTACATCCAATGCAAGACATAGAAACCACAATCATTGGATAGCTGATGTTGTTGAGGACAACAATGTCAAAATCGTGGAACCTTCCATCTTTTGGGTTCTTGAGAAGCATATCCACTGCCATATTCTCTGTTTAATGGAATGAGTGCTTTGGTACATGTATCAACAATACTTTCATGCGCACTATGAATGAGAACAGAATAGTGAGGACCTTCAATGTCAAAAGAAGCATCAGAACTATTATAAAGCATGACTTACCATTCATGAGTGAAGATGAAAAGTAAAGTCCAATGAGCATCATGAAGATGGGTATGAATATATATCGAGGAATAGAGTTTTTCAGATGACGAATAAGTAGGTAATTTTCACCAAAATTAGTGCCTTTGTAGAGATCATCTATAAGATCAGGACCAGCCATATATACATCATCAATATTTTGGTAGATAAGAGACTAATAGGGTACCATGAGTCCATGAGATAGACATCCCCTAGGTTGGAGAGTATAAAGAAGATCATCTTTCATAAGTAGAAAATCATCTTCACTGAAAATGATTGAATTGCCTCCCTTCTACAGTCGCTTCATTAATGTCACTAGATGAGGATATGAGAGCTCACAGTAGGAACGGTGATCACAATTTTCAAAACTAGGCTCTATGGATGATATCGGGCCATATATTGGGAATGGCTTAGGTTTATCTAAAAATTCTAGTATACAAGTAGCATCTTTAGCTTTTGTAGTTGATGTAATAGTGGTTGGAGGATTAGTGACTAGTGTTTATGATATTATCTATCCTTCTTCCGCTTCTTCGCTTTTTAGAGCATTGCAAAAAGGTTCCTTTTTAGGTCGTAGAATTAACAGATAAAGATTCCAAAAATTCTCAGGGAGTTCTAGATTTTGAAAGAAGTGTCTATCGTTGATGACCTCCATTGCATAATGTCCATGAATAGGGGTTAACCCTTCTATATCCAAGCTAGAAACAAGTATTTCATGATTGAGAGATCCCATAACTCTGAGGACTATGAAAGCATTATCATTTTTTTCTAGATTGTGTTGGTGGGACAATGGTTCAATCACATAACTTGTCCAATTCGGTTGGTAGTAATTGACCTCACGTACAACCCTTTGAAGATGGATAGGAATGTGAGGATTTTTTTCCACAAAATAGTCTTAAAATGCATGCCAAAGTTTTTAAGATATGCAATGCATGTGTTGAACAAGGTCACTTGATGTCTATTCAGATCAGCTACACAAAGTAGCCACAAACCCCTAAAATGGAAGGATACAAGGATAACCCTTGTGTACTTTAGCTCGAGTTCATCCTTAAAATCATAATAGCTGGAGCATTCATATATTTCTTAAATTGGCAGTCGGTGAGGGAGGGTGCTGCATTATATAATGGCCACTCCTTATCACTAGGCATGACATCCTCTAGGACAGTTGATGCCAGAATGGTGAACGTCCTTTTTCTAACTTTTGTTGGATTGCAAAATAAATTCCAAAAGTAATCATAGGAGAGGTTTATGATGAATCCAAATTCATCATGATTTTCAATCACCATTTTGGGCCCAATTTGACTAAATATATTTGATTTCATCTCCTTAAAACTTACAATGTGCAATTTTGTTTGGTTGATCAGATTATCAAGTTATTAACTAGTTTTATATGGATTTCATGAAGATTATTCAGGTCATGTTGAGGTTGAACCATCAACTGGAACCCACCTCCATTTAACCGTAATCTACCTTCAACATAATCATCACCACTGCTTGCTTCATTCCACCTTTATCTCCATCAACCATTATACGTATCAAACCCTAATAAGTGGGGCCCACCTTTCTTTTCCCTAGATCTACCTTCACTCAAGATCCTCTCATCCTTGGTCTTGACCAAACGGTCTTGATCCATTCGGTTTCACCTCATTCGGTCTTGGGCTTCCTCCTGGCCACACGATCTTGATCGCACGGTCTTCCCTCCAAGCGGTTTACCTCCAACCAGTTTTGCCTTCCATTCGGTCTTCAGCCTTTCACCCCTCTACACGATCTCAAGACCATGTGAGGCCACACGATCTCAAGACCGTGTGAAGCCTCGCGGTCTCAAAACCGTGTAGTGACCCACCTCAAGACCGATTGGATCTCCACATCACCTGCTCGATGCTCCTCTACAACCACGTCGATCGCACTGCCACCTCCTCCACCATCTGCAACTACCCCGATGGTGTTGTCATCCTCACACCAGCAGTTTCGGCACCTCTTCCTTCCACCTGCTGCATCTCCATCGACCTGCAACCCCGCAAGAAGCTGCACCTTCCACCTACAACGACCAACGACACAGCACCTGACCTCCATCCCTATGTCAGTGCTCTCTACCTTCACCATAGGATCTGCTCCTCATGGTCTCAAGACCGTGAGGAGCCAATCGGTCTCCAAACCAATTGAACACCTCCGAGGGTTGACCATCCAAAACTGTTTGATGATAGACGATCCTCAAGACTATTTGGCGGCGCACGGTCTCAAGACCAATAGACAAGCAGACCACAAGACCGTTTGGATGGGCAAGACCGCGAGAGGCACATACCATTAAGCAGTGATCGGTCTCCAAACCGATTGGAGGCCATCGATCCATGAGACTTTATGGATCGACTGAACGTTGAAGACCGGTTGAGAGGAAATGATCTACAAGACTGTGAAGCCTACTGAGATCCAAGACCATGTAGACGAAGACTCCAAAACTGTGAAGACTGTTGGTCGGTTTCCAAATCATTAAAGCAGACTTTTTCCAAGACCATGTAGCGGCCTCTTTCTCTCAAACCGCATGGATGTCTAACGGTCTTTCCAAACCGTGAGAAGAGAGATCATGAGAAGCCAAAACCGTTAAGACTCCAAGACCGGTTGGACAGCAAGACCGTGAAGATGAAGACTGGTTGGAGGCATTTAACTCCAAATCATTTAAACTCAAAACCGTGTGAAGTGGACTCACATAAAAAATGTGTAGACCTCGACCAGAGACTATAAATAGGACCATTAGGGTCCTCATTTGAGGCATCGGATCTGGGACGCCGCCAAGCTACTCCTTTGCGAGCTCGACCCCTGCTCCCTCCGATCTACCACAACACCATCACCAGGCTGCATCTTGCATGCTCGACCCCTGGGTAAATCCTCCACCTGCATTTCTCTTCATCCTCCACTCCACCACCAAGATGTGCCTAAGAAGCTCTCGACCCATGGTGGTGGACGATCTCCATAGCCAAGATGAGCGACAGGCTTGTGCATCCTCCTGCCATCCACTCCACCTATGCATCCACAACCTGCTCCTCCTGCTACAAGCAAGGAGGTCGAGACGAGAAGGAAGGTGGAGAGAGAAACACTACCTGGTCTGTCTTGGTGTCCCTCGCTCCTCATCCAGATCTTCTCTGACATGACATAGAAGACAGAATCATCTTCACCTAGCTGTGACCACCTTCTGCATCATGCTCATGGTGGAATCTTCCCTCTCTCTTATTCTTCTTGTTTCTCGCATCATGAGCGAGTAGTTCCTTTACACTGGGGTGCAGGGACTAGCCCCTCTACCCATGCTTACATGTTCTTTTATTAAAAATTCCATGGCATGTATATAAATTTTCATTTTATTGTTAATCGTCGATGTTTTCTTGTAGACTGATCACCTGCTTGCTTTTATCTTGTTCTTTCCTATGTTGTGAGAACTTCAATATGTAGGATAGAATGTTGATTAATGCAATTGACTCCCTAACTAGAAATAGAAAGGGATACCTTGAGGTAATAAGTGTATGATCCATGAGGGGACGAGCCATCTAGCCTATGGTGACGCTTCTGTGTGCCTAATGCATGTATAGGGGGCCCACAACTTCAGTTGGATATATGTATCTTAGGAATCGTAAGTGCATGATCCGGATGATGACGAGACATCTAATGCCTAAGGTGATGCTTACGTGAACCTAAACATCCCTACGGGAGGGTTCACAGCAGTTCTATTTGGATAGTTAGATCTTGCATGGATGTTTTATGATTGGATGTGTTTGCATGTGCAGTGGCGGTGAAACTCGGGACCATCCTAGCGATTCCATATCATTAATCTAAAATCAACTTTAATTCTACTCTTTACTTTCTTGTAATTAGTTTAATCAACCTCAAATCAACCAATCATTCTAAATATTAGTCTTACTTGAGCTAGATTCGACTAACAACGATTATTAAAAATGTTGTATCTTGGGATTCAATCCTCAACTATACTACGATAAGACCCGTCCGCTTGTGGGTGGTATTATTGCATAAGGTTTTGGTAAAACTCTAGGATTTCAACCCTGAGTGAATTTGTTAGTACGATAATAGACCACGTCAAATTCTGGCGCCGTTGTCGAGGACAACGGAATCAGTTAGTCAAATCTAGTTCTATTAAGGCTAATCTAGGATTTTGCTTTTTCTTTTGATACTATTGATCATTCACTTGAAATTCGGTTCCTCTCTGTCCATCTCACTTCCAAAGGATTTTTCCATCTCACGTACCCCAAAACAGAGTGTATGCACCGCTTGAACAGTCTCGGTCTCACTGCTAGCTTTGATCCTGAGATAGACAGAACTTTTCATCGTCAGAATAGAGAGAACCAAGCAAGGATGGCTCAAGAGTAGGAAATAGCCTGAAGGGTTGCTCAAGCCCTTACTGAACAAACAGACAGTCTTATGCAAGAAGTTAGAGTTGCAGTTGAAATAGAGATCCGAGCAGCACAAGCAGTAGTGCAACCAGCAGAACTAAAAAAGGACCTTAGGGAGTTCTCAATCCCTAAATCTGCTGATGTTCATCACCCAGTACAACCTCCTCCCATCAACGCTCCAAATTTTGAGATAAGGGCGCATTTGATCACCTTGCTTCAAAATAGCCCATTCTATGGTAAGCAAGGAGAAGATAGTCAGGAACATCTTCTAAGGTTTATTGATCTATGTGCCATGACAAAGCAAAATGGAGTCTCAGACGATGCCATCCGACTCTGTCTCTTCAAGTATTCTCTTGCTAATAGAGCTATAAGTTGGTACAACTCCCTGCAATGTGAACCCATCACCACTTGGGAACAACTTCAAAATATATTTCTAGAAAAATTCTACCCTCCTTCTCTCACCTATGAAATTAGGGGTCGAATAACAATGTTCACTCAAGTCCATGGAGAGTCCCTTGCTGAAGCATGGGAAAGATACAAAGAGCTTCTATGCAAATGTCCACACCATGGCATTCCTAGGAATCAACTCATTGAGATCTTCTATAGGGGTGTGGATGATGATATCAAGAGGTTCTTAGACTCCTCATCCAGAGGAAACTTCATGCGTCAAAGTTATGATAGCGCATGGAAGGTTGTCACCCTTGGATCTAAAAATCAAGCTAATTGGGGTAGATCTGTAGGCAAGGGAGTGTTGAAGGTAGCTATGGCTGAAGCCATTCCTGAGTACAAGTCTATCATTTAAACCCTCAAACTCTTAGTTGCCAAGAAAGACCATATTGAATCATCCCTTGCTACCTATGAAAGAAGACACTTACTCCCACAACAAAAAGAATAGATCAAGTCAGCTTCATTGTTCTGTGAAGCATGTAAAGGCAATGACCATTCTACTTTATCCTGCAATGTTCTCTACGATGTTTTTTTAAGCAAAATCAATGGACAAGGAGATAATGGCCAGATGGAAAGTCTGAATGTTGTTAACAATATCCCTGGTCAAGGTTATTACAATCCAAGTCAGAATAGGAGCCATCCTGGTTTTCAGTATGGAAATCCTTCTGGAGTGGTAAACTTGCATCAACTTGGTTCAAACAATCAACAATGAGGTCCGTCGGGATACCAATATAACCAACAACAGAATTTTGGAAACCAAAGTAACTTCCAGAATAGGAATCAGTTCCAAGATCCAAACCAGGTCCCTTATCAACACTAAGTCGGTCCCATTTCTCCGGATGAGAAACTTTCGGCCATTGAGAAGATGTTACAGTCGCAACAAATGTTGATAGCTAACCAGCAAGCACACCATAAGGCAATTGAAACTCAACTAGCTCAACTTGCATCTAGCCTCAAGCCACCTGTTGGAGCTTTAGTTGGTAAACTAGAAGACAATTTGAGGCACGTGGAATAACTTAAAGCTATGACAACTCGTTCAGGTTTTGTCTTGCCAGAACCCACGACTCTTGTCACCGTGACAAATGTCCAAGGTGCTGAGCATAGTGCAGTGGCCACTCATAATGATAAGACCGACAAGGCAAGTTCTGGGGAACATATTGTTGCTGATGCAGAAGACTCTCCTGAGCCCGTTGTTCCAATGTACAAACCTTGTGTGTCATTTCCAAATCGACTGAATTTTACCCAGCTCGATACTAGGTTCAACAAATTCAAGGAAATCATGAAAAAGTTGTATGCCAAAATCCCGCTATTGGATGTCATGGCTGAGATGCCGCAATGGTCAAAGTTTTTCAAACTCCTGCTCAGTCAAAAATATAGAACAGAATAACATCAGACTGTGAAATTGGCGGAAACCTCATCTTATTTAGTTATGGATAGGATGCCTCGCAAACATAAGGATCCAGGAACCTTCAGAATTAACTACTCGATAAGTGATTCCGTCAACTGACCAGGCCTAGCCGATCTCAGAGCTAGCATTTCTATCATTCCTCTCAGCCTATGCAACAAACTGGGCCTCACCAACTTCTTGCCCACTAGAATGTCCATAGAGCTTGCTGACTCTTCAATGATCAAGCCAGTTGGCATTATAGAAGACATTCCTGTAAGGCTTGGGGATTTATATGTCCCGTGTGATTTCGTAGTTATGGATATCAGGGAGAATCCACGCTACCCCCTCATTTTTGGAAGACCTTTCCTCTCCACCACTAGAGCTCTAATCGATGTTGAAGTTGGAGTGTTGACACTGAGGGTGGGAAGCCAATCTTTCAATTTTTATGCATCCAAAAGTGCTAAAGAGCGCACTGAAGAAGAAGAAGCATATTTTGTTGACTGTGTTAATCAATTCACTCAGATGCATCAGAAATTCCTTTTTTCAAAATCTGATGTTCCCTCAAAAAAAGGACATGATGAAGAGAAGACTGAGAGTGAACCAGTCTATGTAGGGATAAAATAAATGTCATCAACTATAGAGAAGACACCTCTTGTCCCTGTTGTTACACATATTGAACCTTCTGTAGGTGTCCATGAGCCTCCTCATCTAGAAACAACCATCCTTTGGAATGCACCAGTAGCTTAGCAAAAGGAGATTATTGATTTCATCTTTCCGCCACAACAAGATTTGGACTATAGTTTCTACCAAGAACATCCCCCAGATCCATATCTGACTAACATTAATGATCAGCCTCAACAAATGAACTTTTCTTCTGAGCCTTAACAACACTAATTTATTGATGAAGTCACTCAGGTCCCCTACAACTACTCTCCACCTTGGATTGAGCAACAGAGAACAATTCAACATGACTCAAGTTGTTTCCCTCTATGTTCTGACAATGCTCGCTCTGTATGGGTGAGAATACAAGAGGCCAAAATCAAAGCAAGGATTAATGAATGGTTGAGAAAGAAACCACCAAAAGAATATATCAGTCCAACTCAAGTTCCACCTAGAGCCCCACCATGTTGATAGAATCCACATCGAGCCATCGACGTAAAACAAAGGCGCTTGTCGAGAGGCAACCTGATCAATAATTTTGTTCTTTACTTTTAATTTTGAATTAGAATGTTCCTTTAATTTTGTTTTTAATTTTTAGAAAATTTTGCACTAAATAAAAATCGCATCACAAGATTCTATCCTAAGTTCTAATTAGTCTTCATTTTTGAGATTTTCAGATGGAGGACGCGCGATGATTGGAACGCAACCACATCTGGTGGTCCAACCGGCATGAATTTCCCCTCCATCTCAGATTTAGAGTTTTCTCGAGACGAGCAAATTTCTAAGTTCGGGGTGGAGGGTGAGTGGTATGTACTCTACTTTCCACCCACTCTTATCTGTTTCAGACTTAAGATTTCATCGTTGCAATTTTGATCAAAATTTTCAAAATTTTTAAAGTTTTTCAAAGAAATTGAACAGAAACTTGATGAAGTTTTGACGCTTTCTGTTTCAATAAAATCCATTACCTAGATGGCTAGTTTCTCACTCTATGCATTTTGAATCATTATACCCTATTTATTCGAAGCAGATCCTTAAAAGGACCACTTTTTTAAACTAGCCTTTTGATTGAAATCATCTTGTGAAGCTTATGAACCCTAAACATCATGATCCTTCTGCAAAAAAATGACAAGTGTCTATCAAACTGATAAGGATCAAACACATCGCACTTCCTAACTGATAAGTGGAACAATAACATGAAATCCCCACCAGATCCTCATCAAGCCATTATTTGAGCAGAGTACGATAAAGAGAACCACCTGGTGCACTGAATTGTAAATCAAGTTGCATTTTGATCTGAACTCTCTTCTACACTTCTTCTACCATCTTTGTACCCCTCCATCCATCAAAAAGAAATAAAAATAGCCAAAATAGTGTCAAATCCTAAGTTCGGGGTGGCACACCACCTCCCTTTATATCAGCTTCTTCCATACCCCTCGCTAATAAATAGGGGCGTACCACCAAGAAAAGATGCCAATGTGCACACAAAAATAAAATACAATCTCGAGTCCAATAGAGGAGAGATTCATAAAAAAATGCAATCAATAAAATTGTAATCGTAAAATAAAAATCTCAATTCGAATAGAGGAGAGATTTATTTCTCCCTTCCATACCATCATTCACTCCCTTTTTCACCTAAAGGCACAATGAATGCCTCCATTATCCTAAAATGCACCAGTGTTAAATTAGATGCACACTTGTTGCTCTACGGGTATCTCTAGACTCTCAAGAAACTCTTAGAAATGCTTGTTGTTGGAAAAAGTGAGGAGGAAGTGATGCTGGAAAACACACTCAGGAACGAAGATATTGCAAGATGTGTTCAGTGGTCTCATGAAATTGAGATGCTTAGTCATGCTATACATAAAGGAAACAAATCATGATGTGAAGATGAGGCAGTCACATGAATTGAATTCATTAATATGGCAATTGTTTCAGATTTTGTGTTACTCGAGGATGAGCAATGTTTAAGTTCGAGGTATTCTGATGAATCCAAATTCATCGTGATTTTCAGTTGCCATTTTGGGCCCAAATTGACTAAATATATTCAATTTCATCTCCTTAAAACTTACAATGTGCAATTTTTCTTGGTTGATCAGATTATCAAGTTATTAACTAGTTTTATATGGATTTCATGCAAATTATGCAGGTCATGTTGAGGTTGAACCATCAACTGGAACCCAGCTCCATTTAACCCTAATCTACCTTCAACATAATCATCATCACCGCTTGCTTCATTTCACCTTTATCTCCATCAACCATAATCTGTATCAAACCCTAATAAGTGGGGCCCACCTTTCTTTGTCCTAGATCTACCCTCACTCAAGATCCTCTCATCCTTGGTTTTGACCAAACGGTCTTAACCAAACGGTATTGATCCATTCAGTTTCACCTCATCCGGTCTTGGGCTTCCTCCTGGCCACACGATTTTAATCGCACGGTCTGCCCTCCAAGAAGTTTACCTCCAAATGGTTTTGCCTTCCATTCGGTCTTTAGCCTTTCACCCCTCTACACGATCTCAAGACCATGTGAGGCCACACTGTCTCAAGACCGTGTGAAGCCTCGCAATCTCAAAACTGTGTAGCGACCCACCTCAAGACCAGTTGGATCTCCACAACACATGCTCGATGCTCCTCTACAACCATGTCGATCACGCCGCCACCTCCTCCACCATCTGCAACTGCCCCGATGGTGTTGTCGTCTTCACACCAGCAGTGTCTACACCTCCGCCTTCCACCTGCTGCATCTCCATCGACCTGCAACCCCGCAAGAAATTTCACCTTCCACCTCCGATGACCAGTGACATAGTGTGTGACCTCCATCCCTCTGTCAGCACTCTTGACCTTCACCACACGATCTTCTCCTCATGGTCTCAACATCGTGAGGAGGCAATCGATCTCCAAACCGATTGAACACCTCTGAGGGTTGATCATCCGAAACCGTTTGATGACAAACGATCCTCAAGACCATTTGGCAGCGCACGATCTCAAGACTGTTAGACAAGCAGACTGTGAGACCGTTCAGACAAGCAAGACTGCGAGAGGCACAAACTGTTAAGCAGTGATTGGTCTCCAAACCGATTGGAGGCCATCGATCCACGAGACCATTTGGATTGACTGAACGCTAAAGATCGGTTGAGAGGAAACGATCTATAAGACCGTGAATCCTATTGAGATCCAAGACCGTGTGGACGAAGACTCCAAAACCATGAAGACCGTTGATAGGTTTCCAAACTGTTAAAGTAGACTTTTTTCAAGACTGTGTAGTTGCCTCTTTCTCTCAAATTGCATGGATGCCTAACAGTATTTCCAAACCGTGAGAAGCCAAAACTATTAAGACTTCTGGACCGGTTGTACAACAAGACCGTGAAGATGAAGACCGGTTGGAGGCATTTAACTCCAAACCATTTAAACTCAAAACCGCATGAAGTGGACTCACATCAAAAATGTGAAGACCCCGACCAGAGCCTATAAATATGACCAGAAGGGTCCACATTTGAGGCATCGGATCCGGGACGCCGCCAGGCTACTCCTTTGTGAGCTCGACCCCTATTCCCTCTGATCTACCACAACACCATCACCAGGCTGCATCTTGCGTGCTCGACCTCTGGGCAAATCCTCCGCCTCCGTTTCTCTTCATCCTCCACTCCACCACCAGGTTGTTCCTAAGAAGCACTCAACCCCTGGTGGAGGACAATCTCCACAGCCAAGCTGAGTGGCAGGCTTGCAGATCCGCCTGACATCCACTCCACCTACGCATCTACAACCTACTCCTCCTACTTTAAGCAAGGAGGTCGAGACGAGAAGGAAGGTGGAGAGAGAAAGACTGCCCAGTCTATCTTGGTGTCCATCGATCCTCATCCAGATATGCTCTGACACAGCATAGAAGACTACATCATCTTCACCGAGATGCGACCACCTTCTACATCATGCTCATGGCAGAATCTTACCTCTCTCTTGTTCTTCTTGTTTCTCACATCATGAGCGAGTAGTTCCTTTTTGTTGGGGGTGCGGGGACTAGCCCCGATGCCCATGCTTACATGTTCTTTTGTTAAGCATTCCATGGAATGGATATAACTTTTCATTTCATTTTTAATCGTTGATGTTTGCTTGTAGACTGATCACCTGCTTACTTTTATCTTGTTCTTTCCTATGTTGCAAGAACATTAATATGTAGGATATAATGTCGATTAACGTGGTTGACTCCCTAACTAGAAGAAAGGGATTCCTTAAGGTCGTAAGTGTATGATCCATGAGGGGACGAGTCGTCTAACCCACGATGACGCTTATGTGTGCCTAACGCCTGTATAGGGGGACCACAACTTCAGTTGGATATATGTATCTTCGGAACTGTAAGTGCATGATTCAGATGGCAACGAGACATCTGATGCCTAAGGTGATGCTTATGCAAACTTAAACATCCCTCGGGAAGGGTTCGCAGTAGTTCTATTTGGATATTTAGATCTTGCCTAGATGTTTTGTGATTAGATGTGTTTTCATGTGCAATGGCGGTGAAACTTGGGACCATCCTAGCGATTCCATATCATTAATCTAAAATCAACTTTAATTCTACTCTTTACTTTCTTGCAATTAGTTTAATCAACCTCAAATCAACCAATCATTCTAAATATTAGTTTTACTTGAGCTAGATTCGACTAACAACGATTCTTAAAAATGTTGTCTCTTGGGATTCAATCCTCAACTATATTGCGATAAGACTCGTCCGCTTGCGGGTGGTATTATTGCACAAGGTTTTGGTAAAACTCTGGGATTTCAACCCCGAGTGAATTTGTTAGTGCAATAATAGACCACATCAGGTTACATAGCCATTATTATAAAAAAATAAGACTCCCATTGTGGTGATCGTCCAGAATGTCTTATAAGAAAAAAAAATGTCTCGGATAGGTAGTGCCTTCAAACAGTCAGGATCAAACTCACTCATCTTCAAAGGAATTTAAGGAGGGAGAGGTAGTAACGATTCTAGAAATATTGGATCAGATAAATGGGGAGATGCAACTGACAAAAAATAGGGAGCTCACTATCATCCTCATCATAAGAAGCATTCTCATTGTCTGAAGGACTATGAGCATCTACTTCTAGATCCATATTAGTAGTATATACCCCAATATCATCCTCCAAGGGCTGGCGACTTTGGAGTGAACGGATAGGGTTGAGGTTCAACCATGCCTCGTCTAATTTTCTCATTAAATCTCATTCAAACAAATCATTAGGTGATGGTGGAGACAGAGGCTGAATGTTATGTGATAGATGAGCATGTACATCTTCAGATGGACTTACATGAGGTTTGTGATAGGAATAAATGATCCACCTAGTTGGAAATGTGGAATAGTTGTATTGTTGTTTAACGGCAGAAGCTTAGTTGCGCCAAGAATAGATTCAGAAGCATGAGAGAGAGACTCCCGAATTGATCTAGCATGTTGCTTAGGAGAGCGGAGGTGAGCATCATCACTCGTAGTGTTAGGATCATACGATTTGCCTTGATAAGAACGAGAAGATGTGGAAGATGATGCTTCTATAGAACGAGCTTGGAATTCATGATGTTGTTTGCGTTGGAGAATGTGTTGTTCTTCTTTACACTTTCGAGCATTTTTTGTCATGTGATACGCAACAAGATATGATATTGAATAGTTAGGATTTCATCAAGTTGGCATTAAAGCGTTGCCATGTAGAGAGGGGTGTTGCTAAGCTCACTGACTTGCTGATCGAGGTACTGAACTTGTTTGGTTGTCCTGCACATCTATATGTAGTTTAGGAATAATAGTCATAGTTGTGTCAATGACCTTACAGATGTTGTCGAACTCAAATCCAAAGATGCTCCCCAATGTCTCAGGATAGTCGTGATCAGAGGATGATGAAGAATGGTTCTCAGATCAAGGTACCCTATGAGAAGTAGAAGGGAAATATCCGTGAGGATGACATTGTGGTGGACTATTAACAACATCATGTATATGCTTCTTTGGTGGAGAAATAGGTCCACTTTTGGTAGCAACCTGAATTGGAATAGAGGTGGGGCTCTTTGTGGTGGCCTGAGAATTTATATGCGCGGAATATGATGGATCAATAGTCTTTGGTACATCTTTTAAAATATATGGAGAAGCCAAGACCTATTTTGGTGATGACTAGAGTACTTCCAAATCATAATTGACTATTCTCTCTTGTTTTCATTCCTTAGATATCTTTGATAGAGATTTCTAGGAAGTTTTTGTCTTGATAGGCTTCGGTCAGACTCTACTACATGATGCACCCTACTTTTGAGAAGTCATTGAATTCTTCTTGAAGAAGTTGTTGATAAGTTTAGTGATGTCATCCTCAGAATACATCATCTTCTCTTTTTCATAGTCTCCCAGTTCCGATAAAGGAATAAGGATGTTGGTTCTTGTGAACCTATAGTGTTTGGCATTGTTATGATGGGCCAGGATGCTAGAAGACATTAGGTACCTTATTTTAATGAAATTGTATCCTTGCATTTCTGTAAAACCTTTAACATGAAGGTGTCCATATGTTTGAAAGATGAGTCTAATTAGACCACCCATATAGTATTTTTTTTGTTGAGTGGAAGAGATAACCAACCATCTATCAGTTAGCAGGCAACCAATATTGACAGGGTGGCCTTCCATAAGGTAAGAGAAATATAAATTTCCTCAATATAGATGTTGCATGTATCTGATTTTAGGAAGAGAACATTGGCAACTATCTTTTGCATGATTCGACAAAATCCAGAGTGAACAACTATTGCTTTAGATTTCCCAGATTGGAACTTGTGTTGACCTGTGAACTTTGCCCAGTATGTAGAGGGATTAAAGATGGAATCCTCCTTTTCAAGAAACCCAGAGTTAGATTTAGCGGCATCTTCTCCATTCCACATAAAACTTTATTCAGAATAGGTTCAGTCAGGACATGATTGATGTTATTAATGTGGAGCTTCAACTGTCTATGTCCACTTGTGGGATCGTCAGCCTGTTTGGTTCAAGACTTCCTAGATCAAAGACATGAATTCCATTGTATCTTCTACATAGTATTTAGGTTCGGAAAAATAGAGATGTGTCATGTGTTGACCTAAGTGTTATTCATTGTCCATATTTTGATAATTACTTAACCATTCCATTCATATGTATCTAATATGTTTGTTAGAGATTGATTTCAGGCATTAGGTACATGAAAATGATCATTTTTCTCAAGCCCTAGCTTGTCTTAGTTCAAGTCAAAAGCAATACAAATGCATTTTTGTGGAAAACACTCCAAACCACCTTAGAAAATTTTTGTAATAATTTGTACTGATGATATGACTGGTAACTAAGACGAGCATAAATCAGGGACACTTAATTCCAAAATTTGTTCTCTTAAATTTTATTTTGTACAATTCATTACAGGCACTTTAATGGTCGAGTTACAAACTCGACTGATCCTTAATGGATTTTGGGAATGAATGTTGATTGGTCGAGTTTCACTTTCACAAAACTCAACCTATCCCTATGCAACCAAACTCAACTTAAGTGGATTGGTTGAGTTACCTCAGGACAAACTCAATCGATGGTTTAAATTGGCTTAGTCACATAGTGTGATCAGTCGAGTTATATATATTGAAACTTGACTGAAAGCACTATACAAAAAATGTAGTAAAAGTGATTCTAACCATTGTAGAGTTGCAAAACTCAAAAAAATAACCCTTTCAATCCTCTAAATGGCCAGATAACATTCACAAGTGTTCCCACACTCTAGTGGACACCCCCAGCTATAAATAGGACCCCTTGGAGTTCATTCCAAGTTTGCTTATTCATGCTATTCAAGGTCCTTTCTATAGTTGAGTGCTTTTTGTCCACTTGAGGCCCTTTCTCTCTCTAGTTTACACCTCAATTCATCATTATGTGTGAGATAGGTCATGTGTGAAGAGAGTTGCCCATTTGTATGCTTGTAAAGTTATCAAACTCTATCTTTCCCATCCCTTTCTCAAAATCTCTTAATTGGTGAAAGCTTCTCCAAGATAAGGAGAAGGAGTAGGATTCTTCAGCTGGAGAAGAAAGTGCTCAAGACTACTCCAAGTGAAGGAGAAGATCAAGGAAGAAGATCCAAGGAGTTGAGTGGGTAAATCCTCAAGGACAAAGACTCGTTGCATGAAGGGGAGGACCTTGGTGAAGGCACCCACCTGATTGCAAGAGTGGGTAAGACCTTTGTGAGGTAGAAGACTAGCTCTTGGATAGGTAAGACCTTGATTGTAAGGTTGTTGGCTCCCTTATCAATAAGGGAAACTAGGTATCCTTTTCCCAAAAAGGAAGGTCATATGTTTTAACTCTTATAAGTGAATATAAGGAGTAGACATCTTAGAAATCCTAGAGTTTGACCGCTCAAGGTAGTAGACTGACTCTCTCCTAGTTTGGAGAGTGGAACCACTCTAAAATAGTTTGTTCACTTGGTTTCTTCAATCTCTCTCTTCCTTGCTATGTAGGTTTCAATTTCCACCAAATTCACTATTTGTAATTAAACTTATTTGAAGTAACTTGAAGGTATAACAAGTTTTGTGTAAGTATTTTAGCTCTATTCACCCCCCTCTAGATCCCTTAGATCCAACAAGTGGTATCAAAGACACAATATTCTCCAACGCATCTCCCATGAAACGAGAAGATGGGTGACTTACTTGGGTCCCTCAATCTAGAGGGGAGCTTCTCCATGTGACCACTAGTCTTCGACAGAACCAATTTCCTCTATTGGAAACAGTGAATGCAATTCTCCCTCCAAGGAACCAACTATGTCATGTGGAAGGTGGTTATTCTTCCATGCAAGGAGCCAAGTGGTGATGTATCTACTTGGGATGAAGCTACAGTCAAGAAGGCACTGCTCAATGCCAAGGCAATTTGCATCATCTATGCTACCCTCACTCCCTCTGAGTTCAACTAGATCTCAACTTGGGACACAACCCATGAGATTTTCAACAAGTTATGCATCAAATATGAAGGCACACGACATGTCAAGGAGTCCAAGATCTACATGCTCAATGGTCTTCTTGAAAAGTTCAAGATGGGCAAGAAGGAAAGAGTGGCGTACATGTATTCGAGGCTCAACACCATTGTCAATGGACTTGCAACTTTGGGACAACCCTTATATATAGGCAATCAACTCCAAGATACTTAGGTCTCTTCCCAAGAGGTGGGAACCCAAGGTGACTTCAATTGACAAAAGAATCATGAATAGAGGAAATAGGGTTCATATAGTGCCTCCTTAGGGAATATAGGGGTTGGTTTGAAAATATCCCAATTTATGGTGTAAGAATGCACAAACCTCACTTATTGATATCAATTACTAACTTTCACCACTTTAATTGAGTCTAAGTTCCACTTTGCCTATTTTCAATGTATTAACATGTATTAGAGTACATAATGCACATTAATGTATATAAATCCTAATTTTAGAACTTTTTAGCAAAACTTGAATTTAGATTTTGAAAACCTCACCAATGAATATTAGGTTCTGCTGATCAAGAAAACATATTTTATGTTAATTTTGGAGTCATGGTGATTAAGTTGTAATTTTTGTGGATTTTATGTATTAAAACCATACTCCAAAAATCACCCTTATTCAAACCTTGAAATCATATGTTGAAAATATTTATTAGATAGATATTAATTTTCCAATTCCAAAACATATTTATTTGTTAAATATGGATAAGCGGGTTAAAAGATATGAATTTTTCAATTTGAACCAATTTGGAAAAGACAAGTGAGAAATCTTCGAGAGAGAGGAAGAGAGAGAGAAAAAAAATACCATTTGACTCAAGATCAGGGTTGGAGATGTATATCTAACCAAACTATATCTTCTAGAGAAGGTAAAAAAGCAATAAACCAAAACTCTAGAAGAACATGGTAAATAGAGATGGAGATCATCGGTTTTAAACATAGAAGCATGAGTTTTAAGCATGTAATAAGCAATATATGAGAAGGGGATTATAAAACTCTCCTCTAGGGAAGGTGTACATGTTCAAGAAATTAGGTTACTGAGCGAAAGAGTCTTGTTTCTTCAACAAAGCCCCTATCTCAAGCAAGAAGCACCTTCTCCATTTTAGATGAGAAAAACCCTAGCAAAAGAACATGGAGATGAGGTGTTTAAGGGCTCTAGGTGGGGTTTCACCATGGAAGACCATGGTTCCAACCTAGAAGAAGGTGGAAGATAGATGAACATCATGAAAACAGGGAGGTAAAGGAGTAAACCTACTAGTTTTGTTCAAAATCACCAAGAAGGAGCTTTAGAAACCCTAAATAGAGCAAATTTGGAACCTTAGGAGCCTTCTTCACCAAGGTAAGCACTCTTTTTTACCTTGGGATAGAACCTTCGTGACCAAATAGAGTAGGAAAGATTCTCTAAGATGGAGTAAATAGAAGGAGAGTAAGATTTTTGGATTTAGGAGGTGGGAAGGGGTGGATATGGCTTTATAAAGAAGGGGGGCAAGCATGAGGGTCTATGGGACTTTCCATGTGTCCTTAGCCTATGGCTTCATGGACATGCAAGAGGACAGATCATAGAGGCTTCTTGTATGTAAAATTTCATTTCTAAAATCCCATGGATACATCTAGGCCATCCCCACCATCCTCCAATCAAAGAAATAACCCCATTGGTTGATAGCTTTTAAAGATAAGCTCATTTATAAAGAGGGTAATCCCTAAAATGCCCTTAGAGAGAAATACTTTCAAACCAAGGTGCAACTAGGTGCCCATGTTTTAAAATATTGATAAGAGTAAGGGAATATCTAAGTATTATAATTCATTTGATAATTTTCAAAGAAAACCTCCCAATTTGGTAAATTGCATAAAAGTCCATAATGTACTTAAAATTGAATAACTTGCACAAACAACATCCAAATTGAACCAAATTTGAAACTTAGGCTCATTTTATGTTTTCAAAACACATCACACAGTTAAATTAAGGTTTATCGAACTTAATTATGGTAATTAAGCTTGTTTAATACTTTAAGCAAGGTTTGTGGCCTTACACTTCTGGCACAAATTTATTTAGCATTGCTCCACTTAAGTGGTAATTTTGCATTTTAGATCCTTAAATAAGCTTTCACTGAGGCATTTTTGCGTAAACCCTTCCATTGGTATAATTATTGAACAAATATTCATCAAACCACTATACATTTCACAATTTAAACATCAAGGCCAAAAAGGATAGAAAGGAAAGGAAAAGCTTGGAAAGGGCCAAAAAGAGAATATGTCCAAGTTTTGGTATGTTACAATCTTCAAGTAGGTCTTACATTTATTGCCAAGGTTTAAGGTTGGTGAAACTTAATCGGGTATTTGGATATCGGGTATGATTCTGTTGAGATGGGTATCGATGAGGTAGGTCGATAGACTTGAAGTGAGGTCCGTAGAGGTGTTGATCGGGCAAGTCAATAGCCCAACAACTATCATTGTCGGTCAATCTTTGTGAAAGTCTATCAATTGCATGGTCAATTGACAAAATCCTTTTACTGTTGATTTCTTTATTTAAAAAGGATAGAAAGACTAAACCTAGAGAGGTCGATAGTGTTGTTCAATGAAGTTGTTGATGTTACGTCGATAGAGCGTTAAAAAAATCACTAAGTAAAAATTGATAGGATGGATCAGAATTTAGGTTGACATATCACTTTAAAGTGATTCTCTAAATCATCATTTTAGAAATAAAACAATGCCCCATCTTGATTTTGATAGAATATATTTAAAAAGATAAGAGTTTAACAAGGAAAAGTGAAAACAAAATTGGCGTATAAAACAAAATGAAAACAATCATAAAAGACAGTAATTGCTTGGGTTGTCTACCAAGTAGCTCTTGTTTGTAGTCATGTAGCTTGACTCTCGGAAATCTTATTTGGCTTCTAGGGCATCTGGCAGCTCCATGTCTTCTTTTCTAGTAATACATTCATCTTTGTAATATCTTTTTAGTCGATGACCATTGATCAAAAAAGTGCCCGATTTCTCACTATGAATGTCCATCATTCCAGAGGGACAAATGGTGACCATAGTGAATGGACCAGAACAACAGGATCGGAGTTTTCCTGGGAAAGATGAAGCACAGAGTTGAACAGAAGGACCTTGTTGCCTTTAGAGATATCCTCCTACTTGATGTGAGAATCATGCCAAAACTTTGTGCGTTATTTGTAGATATCGGTGGTCTCATAAGTGTGGAGACGGATCTCTTCCAATTACTACAGTTGTAGAAAACACTTTTCTTTTACAAGGTCAACGTCCATGTTTAGATCTTTAATTGCCATATAAGCCGTGTGTTCTAGTTTGAGAGGGATATGACATGACTTTCCATAAATGAGATGATAAGGGTTGGTTCTAAATGGTGTCTTATAAGTAGTTTGATATTCCCACAGGGTATCATCGAGTTTGGATGACCAATCCTTCCTAGATCTTCCTACTATTTTTCAAGAATTCGTTTGATACTCCTATGAGAGACGTCAACTTGAACCATAGTATGAGGATGATATGGAGTAGAGATCTTATGTTTTACTCCATGTCACTTCAAAATATATTCAAACTACTTCTCTATGAAGTGTGAAACTCTATCGCTGATGACAATTCTAGGGACTCCAAACCTGGGAAATGTAACCTTTGTGAAAAGGTGCATTACTGTCTTTGAGTCACATGATGATAAAGGTATAGATTCCAACCATTTGAAAACATAATCAACCACTACCAAAATGTACTTGTTTCCAGAAGATGGCGGTAATGGTCCTACAAAATCAATTCACCAAACATCAAAGATTTCTACTTCGATCCAATATGCCAACAACATCTCGTTCCTTTTACTACTATTCCCAGTGCGCTGACATGCATCACATTATTTAGCATAGGTGTGTGCATCTCTAAAGATAGTTGTCCAATAGAAACTTGAATTTAGGATCTTTGGTGTTGTTTCTAAGAACCCAAGTGTCCTCCGTAATGAGTTGCTTGACATTTTTCTAAGATAGAATGAACTTCATTGTGATCAACACAATGGTGATAGGCATTATCGACACATTTTTTTGAATAAGAGTGAGTCATCCTGATAGTATTTCTTTAGATAAAAAAAATTCTTTTTCTAATTGTAAGTCATTTTGGGGGGCATATTCTAGCATGCAAGATAATTACAGAAGTCAGCATATCATGACATTACTTGATCTAGATAATGAATAAGAAATAGAGATTCATCTTGTTAAAATTCATTGATAGGAAGTGGATTGTTCTCTTCAACCCTTAGACGAGAGAGATGGTCGGCCATAATATTTTTAGATCCCTTCTTGTTTATGATTTCATGATAAAATTCTTGTAATAGGAGAGCCCACCTAAGGAGGTGTGGCTTGATATCTTTCTTTTGCATGAGATACTTAATTGCTTCATGATCTTTATAGATTATTACCTTTCCTTCTAGTAGATAAGATTTGAACTTATCAAAAGTGCAAATGATAGCTATCATCTCCTTCTTTGTTGTTGTGTAATTGACTTGAGCTTCATCGAGAGTTTTGTTGGCATAGTATATAAAATGATGCTTCTTGTCATTTTTTGTCCTAAGACAACACCTACAGTGTAATCGCTAGCGTCACACATCAGCACAAAGTGGAGATTCCAACTTGGAGCTTGCATGATGAGTGTGGTAGTCAGGGCATCCTTGAGGGTGTGAAAAGCTTTCACGCAATCATCATAAAAAACAAGTGGTGTGTCTTTGATTAGAAGTATGGACAAAGGTTTCACAAACTTTGAGAAGTCTTTAATAAAGAGATGGCAGTACCCTACATGTACCAAGAAACTACAAACATAAGAAATTGTCAAAGGAGGCGGGAGTTTGGAAATGACCTCTATTTTTCTCTTATCAACTTCTATACCGACTTCAGAAACCTTGTGTCCCAGGACTATTCCTTCACGTCCCATAAAATGGAAATTATCCCAATTGAGGAATAACTATTTTTCTTCATATATGTGAAGGACAAGTGATAGATTCTTTAGACAATCTTCAAAGGAGGACCCATAGACTGAGAAGTTGTCCATAAAGACGTCCATAATCTCTTATATTAGATCAGAGAATATGGCTGACATGCACCTCTAAAAGGTGGTCGGAGTGTTACATGGACCAAAGGGTATACAACGAAATGCATATGTCCCATATAGACAAGTAAACGTGGCCTTTTCCTGATCTTATGAATGGATACATACTTGATAAAATCATGAGTTCCCATCTAAATAACAGAAGTGAGAGTGATGTGCCAGTCTTTCTAAAACATGGTCAATAAATGAGAGAGGAAAGGGATCCTCATGTGTTGTTGCACTTAGTAACCTGTAATCAATGCTCATATGCCAACCGGTCACAGTGCGGGTAGCTAATTCCTTGCCATGACTATATTTTGCCATACTCATACCTCCTTTCTTCGATACTGCATGTACTGGACTCACCCAATTTCTATTGTTAATGGTGTAGATAATGCTAGCATCTACAAGTTTGATAATTTCCTTGCACACCACTTTCGGCATTTTGTCATTCAGTTTTAGCTGACCATGCATGCGTGGTTTTGTATTGTCTTCAATGTTAATCCTATGCCTACAAATGGTTGGACTGAGACCTTTGATATCATTCAATGCAATACCAAAGAGCTTTCTTCCTAATTTTGAGTTCAGATAGGAGTTGTTCTTGTTGGTCAGGAGATAATTATGTCTTGATTATCATCGGATTCCTCTTTTCATCATCAAGAAAATCATATTTTAGGCCTTCAGGAAGTGGTTTGAATTCTGGTGGAGGCCTTGGGGTGGAAATGTTTTTGTTTCTCACTAGAGAGAAGCATATTTTTCTATTTCATTCGATCCATTAAACTCTTCTTCTTCTGTAGCTTCTAAGAATGCTAATATTTCTTCAAATTTAGGATCTTTGGTCCCTGGAGTAGGATTGATTAAATCCCTCATCAAGGGGTCTACAATATCATTATGTTCTTGATTCCTGTGAACAACTGACTACAACAGTCAGCAAAGTATCTCATCTCTACTAGTGAAGGACCCTTCATGTGATTGAGTATATTGAAGTCAATAGATTCGCAATAGATTCGTTACTGACTCTTATTGTAATCAATCCATCTACAACATCTATCAATGGCCATGTTGTAGAGAGATAGGGTCACCCAAAGATCATAAAACATGTGGGGTCTTTACTATGCTGATTATGAAAACATCACAAGGGATGAAGAAATTTTTGATCTTGATTGGAACATCTTTCACTACTTCCACTGTCCTGGTATAGGAATTATCAACCAACTAAATTTGCATTTTAGATTTAATAATGTTAGTGAGTCCCAACCTAGTAGCAAGGCTATAAGGCATGAGGTGATGCTAGCCTCCAGATATGTGAGACTGTATCTTGATGATGTATCTCCAATGAGGAATGGGATAGTAAAAGCTCTAGGGTCTTTCTAATTTGTTGCATGGCAGATTGACAAAAAGTAGATGCCATACTTGCAAGACATACTTTCTCTGCCTCACCCCTTTTCCTCTTCTTCATGATGAGATCCTTCAAGAATTTGGCATATGTAAGCATATCATCTATTACATACAAAAGAGGAATGTCGAGGTGGATTTTCTTAATGGTGTCTAGAAATTTGGTGTACCTCTTCTCTAGTTGCGCCTTGATGAAACAATGAGGAATAGGCGCTCCAGGAGGGACTCCGGATGTGCTCAAGGATGGAATGGGATTGGTTGCCCATTATGTATTCTTTGTTGTTGATGCTTGTAATTTACTAGTGTTGTCTTCTTCAACAACTAGTTCTTCTTGTGGCCTAGAAGAGGTATTCCTAGAGCAAAGTGTGGCCATCTTTACAGTTGTGTTCTTTGGATTTTGCTTAGTGCTTGAAGGGAACTATCCCACTGGTTGCCCAATAAAAGTGGCTATGGAATCCAGTTGTTGATCAATCATCTAGTTTTGATGTTGTAGATCACTTATATGAGTGTTCATAGTTCCCATTTGTGTCTGCATGTTTTCCAGGATATTGTTGTTTCTTAACAAGCATTCTCTCATTCTTTCAGTTAAGGATTGCAAGTCAGTTGTAGATTTCTGATGTTGTTGAAATAGACTTCCACTTTGTGGGTTGAAGTTTCCCAATTGTTTTGGTTGAGGTTGAGATCTATTTTGTTGAAATTTGGGTGGGGTTCCTCTTCCTATGTCTTGTCCCCAACTCATGGCTTGAGATGGTTTATTTAATTGAAAAGAGTTTTTAGATATAGAAGTATTTCCATAGGAAAATCCAGGATGACCAGGTTGTTTGTAATTTACATAAGACACATTCTTAGTCTGAGTGTCTTTTGTTTCATGAGTGTAAATACAATGGTCTGTTCCATGACCACCTTCTCCACATGTGACACATTTTACAGTTGCCTCAGTAAAATATCTTGAATTGGCTTCTTTCAGATTCTAGATGTCGGTCGCCATCTTGTCATGTTTGTTTTTAAGGTTCTCCAGTAACTTTGAATCTAGAGAACTACTATGGCTGACACATTTGCAGTAGAGCTTCTATCATAGTCCCTTCCAGCTTGAAGTGCATCCATGTTGTTGATGATTTTCTTAGTAGTTTCAACATCATGTTTCATAAAGTTGCTACCAGTTGCAGTGCTTAGATACATCCTTTTGGCTGAAGTAAGAATTTCATAGAAAGTGGTGAAGATGCAACCTTTGTCGTAGCCATGATGTGAAAAATTTCTTAGATACTCCTAATATCTCTCCCATGCATCATACAAGCTCTCAAAATATTTCTGCTTGAAATCGGAAATCTGTTGCTTGCACCTAACAATTTTCTCAACAATGTAGAATTTGCTCATGAGTGCCTCAGATAGATGTCACCAAGACCTAATCCCTTTCTGAGAAACGTACCACTATAAATCCTTTTACTTGAGAGATAAATGAAAACCCTTGATATAGAAGTGAGGGCCTATTTTCAAGCACATCCCCAGCAGGTGGCGATTGTGCTGCCATTGGTCGATGGGGAGAATATATGCCTCTAGAAATTCAGCAAGGAACTCCAGCATTGAAGAGAAATGATGGTTAGATACATATAAGCAAAATATTGAATGGACCAGAGTCAAAGATTGGAAACATAAAAAATACTCTAGAAAATAGATAGTTTGAAATAAATGTTATTAAACTTTTTACAAAATTAGAAGCAACGACTAGTGCTAAGTAGACCACAAGATCTTAAAAATTATTCGTCGCCTTATCCCCGACAACTGCATCTATAGTTGATCGCTCTTTTTTGTGGGTCAATAGTGTAAACACGATTGTCCCGTCAAAGATATCAGACTTTAAATTTATATCCAACTAAAAGAGATGTCCGCTACTCAATATGGAATCTATTGCAATAGTGTAGGGTCAAACGTAAGGATAAGGGGGATAATATAATAAAAATGTGAGATCTTAGCTTGGTCTAGTCTAACCAAACAAGTGAATTTGATGGTGTTTTGGTTAAGGAAAGAGTTAATCTAATTCAGAAATAAAGTCTAAGTTTAAGAAAATGAAAAGAAAGAAATAAAGATGAATTGAGAAACAATGATAAAAGAGACTTGGATTGGGTTTCACCAATCAAGACAACCACAACAGTACAAAACCTTCAATCCTAATTTATATATGTTATTTACTCATTTTGCAAATAGTCATAAAAGAAATTTGTTCCTTCCTTCTTTTGAGATTTGGACAAATTTCTATCTAAAGGGGTTCTCTCTCTCGATGTAATAACCAAAAGATCAAAGGAAAAAAATTGTATGACTATTGTTATAGAAAGTCCTCACTCTCATGAATTATTACTATCCTATAGACCAAATCTTGTTGAAATCATTCCCTCAAACAATATTCATATCAAATGTCTCAAGTATGTAGCTAATCAACAAGCGATGTAGTAAAAAAAGAGTGTAGAAACAAAAAATGTAAGAACATATGCCATAAAATAGAAGAATGAACAATTACATGACTGGGAGGCCCTGACGGCTACTACCAACCCAAGTTATGGATTTTATCCTTGCATGGAAACATAAACAAATGGATTACATCTTGAATAAGTCATGATAAGTAAAGAAAAGAAAGGGGTCGATACAAAGGTAGATCGAGTGATCGATCTACCAACCTTTTAGCTGATTGGGCAAGTCATCGATAGGAAGGTTGACATCTCTCCTCCTCCCTTCGATGTTGGATGAATGCAAGAAGGTTCATTGATTCATCGATGGTGATGGATTGAGCCGCCAAGGAAAGAGATTGACAATTTGGTCGATAGAACTAAGATGGTCGATATCTCTCATCCTTGGGCTCTAGAACTTGGTAGAAACCTTTCGTCTTAGTGAGTCTAGGAATCCAAAATTGTCCAAAGTGATACTTTAGGGTTCTATTTATAGGCTTTGACTCATGTCCTTTCAAACTTGACTCGTGCACGTGGCATTGACGTCTCCACTTCTTCTGTCGACATTGTTGGTCGATGAAGCTTTTCTTCGACAAGTATTTGTCGATCGACAACAGTGTCGACCTTTTTCAGTTGTCTTCACAATGACTCCTCGAAAGGATTGTTGAAGGAATTTGAATGATCTCGATCAAAGTGTCAACATGGACAATCGATGCCAGGTTCCTCGATGATGTCATCGTGGATCTACTCCTCGACAAGATTGTCAAGGGACTTGTTCGACAGTTTGGTACCAATAGGAATATATTGGTGTTGTCATTGGCGAGGTGATCTATCAATGTTTCTTCCATAGGTTTGACGATCACCTGTCAATAGTTGAGTGTTTTATTTTCTCGATAGACATCACTTGACAAATATATGTCGAGGTTCTTCTACTCGACAATATGGGGCTCGATGCATCTATCGGTCATTACTCGATAGTATTTTTTCAATTCTTTGGATGAAGGATCGTTTGTCAACCTTACTGGTCGATGGAAAATTTGGAGTTTGTCGAGAAAATGCTTATACTTCATCACTGTCATCAGATTTGTACCAATTTCCTTCAAATATCAACAAAACTTAATTAGAACCTACAATTGGTAATTTGAAGGTAAAATGAGTAAAACAAAACATATGAGCATTAATTTTTAGGAATTTTACTACGAAATAGGCTATGAAAAGTGCATCAAAATTGATGTTATCAAACACACTTCACATATCAAACTTGTTTTCTCAATCACATAGGCAAAATTTCCATAAATTATAAGAAAAGCAACGTCCACCACACTCATGTCATTGGTGATCTCAGTGTGCTGAGACTCGTATGGATTCTCAATCACCTATGAATAGTCAAAGAGTATATGACTCTGAGTACATTCTAACAACCCTCAGGTTGCTAACTTCTCAGACTTCCAAACACTTGGGAAGATGTGTAGTGCTAAGACATATACTACATTATTAGCATTTCACTATATTACTCTTATTTTGAATCCATTTCATAAAATAGAATTATCTTTCTTAGTTAGAATAAATCAAAGATGTTTGGCTTATCATTATCATGCAAAAACAATATAAAAGTATATAAAGATTAAGTGGTGTGTAATATCAACATGAAATGAAAAGTGATATTATGATAAACATGCAATATTTTGTATTTCTACATATTCTTTCAACATCAACAATAGGTTGCATGCCTTTTATCATCATTGTGCTTGGTTGAAGCAGACACTTAGGCTTATCATATTGGTCACATGCCCCTAATGTCGTACTTTCTCAACACTACCCTTAAAAAAGGATTTAAATCCTGAATTTTCCATTGTTTTCATAAAATATTCATGTAACAAGATTAATCATTACTATAAATTTTAATATATTAAAAAGAAGGATTTTTGTATTGCATTATTTACAAGAATCATCCATTTTGAGGGCAAAGAATCATCATTTCATTGCTTTTTGAAGGCCTGCATAATGATCATATGTTGAATGGGAACGTTCAAAAATTAGCATATTAAGCATGTAACCAGATCATATTACCAATCCCAAGTGTTCCATAAATCATTCCTTCTTATCACATTTGATTAACTTTAAAGCATGAAATATACTTTACCCATTGTCCCTTGTCTTCAACCCATGGCAATCCCATAACATTTTCCATGTTGTCTCAATCTATAAGAATGCATATAAACCTTAGCATTATATTCCCATTACCCTTATCCCGACTCAATTAAGATCATGTGAAGAAATGATAATAGAAGTGCACAATCCTCATTTAGTAGGAAGAATTACATTGTGTAACCTCTGTCATATAAGGTAGTCCATCTCTTAAGAATCCTCCCTTATTTAGTTTGTGGCTCACTATCAACCCTTGATCAAGAAAATAAGAAATAGCACACATAAAATAGCAAGTCTTGTGTTCTTTAGAATAAGAATGGATTACAACCTTAAACATAAGTCATATAGTAAGAGTCATGGTTACATATTAGGTTATAGTGTATCTCATCCATTGCATACCTAGTAACAAGAGGGAGAAAGCAACTCACCTAAAATCTTGCAAGACAAAGCTCCTTCTTCAAGCTCCAATAAGAAAATGGATGAAACAACCCCCTTTTCCATGTTCTAGTCTCCAAACAGCACCACCAACAGTTGACATACTCCCTCCTACTATGGTCTAGATCAACTAGGCCAAAGAAGGTATATATGAAATAAACTTAGGAAAAGTTTCCGTCATGGTTATCTAATAACCACATACAAAGAAGGTAGAAGACTGAGGAACAACAATAAAAGAACAACAAAAGATGAAAATAATACATGGAAATGTAGAAAGCTAGATTAAACAGATGATACTTGGATTAGATCATTCAAAAGCAAAGACAAAACACCAACCAGCAAACACATGAACAAGGTCTACCCTATGGAACATCCTCCTCCAGTTCTGACAGTACATAAACAACTCAAAAGGATGAAAATGAGCTCAAGGAATTATGGAGTCACATATTTGTAGACTAGTGAGGTGAAAGTTGAGCACCATCCCCTTGATAATACTAACTTGGGCACACATTAGCCAACATGAAGCATTTTCTACATGCATCAGAATAGACGGGCATACATAGGGAAGGTAAAACATGCATGTAGCAACAAAGCCCAATGTTAGCCAGTACTTGGTATGAGAAATTTGGCCCGATTTTAGGGATATCAATTGATCTATCCCACACCAAACCTAAAGAACACCCTATTGAATTCGATCAGGTTCAACCAATTCATCCTGAAGCAGATTGAATTTGGCTCAAATCACCATAAGAAAAATGCAAAAAGGCTAAACTAACAGAGGAATGTCTCTCCTCCAACTAAGGATCGTCATGCATCCAAGTAGGACCAAATTTAAATGAAAACCATGACTCATCCTTTATTCTCTCTCATCAATTTGAATTCATGATGATATTTCATAAATGTGATTGAAACCAATGAACTTGGCTCAAGTTCAACTCCTTTTCAAGAAAATATCACCACTCATATATATCCTCACATGAACTCAGCTGAGTTCTCAAAAACTTGATCCAAGTTTCCAACATACTCATGCCCAAAAGGCCCAGCTACACAGCTTGAATTCCCTATGAAATTTTGTGGAGTTCAGGCTTCACAAACCAAATATGTCTTCAAGGAACTCAAAACTTTAATCCAAGGGAGAAAAAACTTTATCTTGGACTAATATGCATATTTTAGGTCATCAAAACCTTGATATGACACTATGCATACAAGAATCAAGATCAAGAAGCATAGATCTATACATCATTATCTCTTAGGCTTATCTCATTAAGCATAACATGTTCAACATATCATCAATTAGGGTTTCACCCTCATCAACCAAACTCTAGCTCTAATTTGAGTGTTATATCTCAATATTTCTATGCATTTAAGGTCTGATTGTAATAAAGATATTGTATAAAAATAGCCATAAAAATACATATTATATTTAATCATTCAAAAAGTCATGTAATAATGATAAATTAATGCAAGATTAAGGCAAACCAAGGTTTGGGGACTTACAATCGTTTCCTCCTAATAGGATTCCACTCCTAAAATCCCAAAGATTAAGGTAGGGGGAACAAGCAACATGTAACTCTCTCTCTCTCTCGATACCTTTATAGTAAAACTTATGCTCCTTTATAATTGTTAATGTATAATTATCATGAAATTTCTTCTTAAGTTTTAGGGGCAAAACCTTCACGGTTAATTTTGTATTCTACATTATATATATATATATATATATATATATATATATATATATATATATATATATATATATATATAAAGGAATCCAGGGGGTACTCTATTCATCCCACTCCCCTCTTATGGGAAAAATCAACCAGAAATTGATACATCTCCTTTCTCATATGGCAGGTATATCACCTTCGAAAACAAAAACTCAAGACAGATGGTACTTCCCCCACCAATGCCCGCAAGGGCAACTAGTGGGCCTTGGCCCAGCTGAAAAAGATGTATGGAGTTCCTCTCCTCTCTAGGATGTTCATACCTCTAATCTTCATGGAAAGGGTGGGGGGTTCTGTTGTGATGAACTCAGCCTCAGAGTTATTGCCCCACTTGTCGAGCTCTCTAGGGATAGAGTTAACCACTTTGGGAACCAGATATCCTGAGATGGCTTCGTCACGCAAGACAGTCCTGACCTCTCTGCAAATTGTGGTGTCTATCCACGGGCATGTATGGTTATCCCATAGGATTTGATAGGTATATTGGTCATCAACTTCAATGGCAGACACGGTAAGATTCTTCTCATCGGAAATCTTCAGCCCGACGAGGATGCCAAAGATGTAAGGAGATGTGTAGTCCCTCGCATTCAACCATAATCGAAAGGCTAAACTGATGTAGATGTGTTTATTATGGATAAGCCTTGCAATCCATCGTTTGCTATTACCGTTTGGATCAATCGATCTACCTGAGGTGATATTGAGCTTGAGATTGTTGATGTCGGGAGGGATCCATCTCACTGTATTGATCATTTTGATCTTCATTTTAAGTCGTGTGATGCCTCCTCTCTGAAGGTGCTCGTAGAAGCTAGCGTCCTCTGATCTCTTGAAATGTCGCTTGTGTATATTCGAGTTAATGTGAGAAATGATGTCAGTCCATAACCTGCTAAGGCTGGGGAGGTGGTTTTCGAACCTCTGTGCGCATCTCTCTCTCCAGGTAGACCAGCATACTAGAGATATCAGCTCTGTGGTGAGCCATCCATGAATGGTTCCTCTCTTTTGTGCGCTACCAGTCTCTAAGATGTCGGCGATGGTGGTCGGTGCGAAGTCAGGTGTATCCATGAGAGTCACAGTGTATGACCATAAAGCAACTACAGTCTCGCTATGAAGGAAGAGATGTTCCAACATTTCAGTCCAGTTCTGGCTACAGCATGAGCAGGGGGAAACAGTGGGAATCATGCAACTAGCTATGTTGTCATCAGTAGGCAAGGCTTTGCACCCGAGCTTCCAAATAATAGCGCTGGATCGAGGCATGGAGGTGTCCCAGATCCACCCCCATCTAGATGAGGCTACTGGCTCACTATCCCGATTGATCGTAGACTTGGTAGATTTGATAGTGAAGAGGCCATGGCTATTGGGCATCCATATCAGCTTGTTAGGGTAGTGAGAGATGGTGGTTCGCGATCTACGAATAAGTTGCATACCACCCTCATCTACAATCTGCTCGATGGATGGCCAGTCCCAACCATCATGATCTCACCAGAAATATCTAATCAAGAAGTCTCTGTTTCTATCGCTGTAGTGAATAATATGGTCTCTTAGAGGTCTCTCGCACCACCTGCTGTCCCAAAAAGATATATTCCCTTGCCCTACAATCCATCTGCATCTCGGCATGAAATTGGGAAGTTCTTCCAGATTCTCTTCCAAAAGGGTGACGGGTTGCTTCCAATCTTAAGATACGGTGGAAAGTTGTCGTGATGATTGGGGAATTGAGAGGCGTATTTAGCTCTATAGAACTTGGCCCAGAGAGATGATCCAGTTGATATCTCCCAGCACGCTTTGTGCAAGTATGCACCTTCAATGGTCTTCAGATAAGTGAGGCCCAGTCCCCCTTGCTGGGTGGAAAATGTGAGAAGGTTCTAGGCGACCCAAGCCCTCCGCCGCTCGTTGGAGCGGTTTGCCCAAAAGAATTTAGACATCATCTCTTCTATGTGTTTTACTATTCCAGTAGGAATGTCGATCGAGGCAACCGAGTAGATCGTCGTCGAGGTCAACGCGTGACCTATCAGCATTCTTCTTCTGGCGAAAGAGAGTAGCTTTGCCTTCCAAGACGCCGTCTTCCTCATCATTTTCTCAAGGAGATAGTTGTAGTCAGTCAACCTCGCAGAGCCAGAGTAGATAGGAACTCCCAGGTATTGTATGACACGGTCTGCGGCTTGAACACCCAGAACATTAGATATTGAAGCTGTTGTAATAGGTCCGTTTTTCCAATAAGGCAAGATGATTTGGCGGTGTTGACAAGCTATCCAGTAGATCTAGCGTAGAGCTGCATAGCCTCAGTTAAGGCTTGAGAGGAGTTGGGTGAAGCGTTGATGAACAAAATGAGGTCATCGGCATACAGGAGAATAGGCGGGGCTATGCCACCACCTCTAGTGATGAAATGAGTGATCACACCATTGTCTGTAATGTGCTTGATATGTCTGCATAGCGGCTCCTCGAACAGAATAAATAGGAGCGGAGAAATAGGATTTCCTTGTTTCAGACTGCGCTTGATGGAGAAAAAGTCTGCGGTGTGATTGCCGACGGTTACACTAGCCCAATTGTCACAGAAAAAGCAAAGACACAGGTGAATGACAGCCTGGGACATGCCAAACGAGGTCAGGATCGATCTGAGGATGGACCATTCCACTCTATCGTAAGCACGAGACATGTCGTATTTGACGACGACATTGGGGAACTCTTCTCCTTTATTCAGATCGTGGACAAGTTCTTTAGCCAGCCTGATATGGTGTGTAATGTCTCTTCCTCTCATGTAGGCGCCTTGTTCCTTAGAGATGATTTTAGTCATGATAAAGGAAAGCCTGTTTTTGATGATTCTAGCCATGATCCTCAGGGAGACATTCTCAATAGTGATAGGATGAAAGTTTGTGTGTATATCACGAGGGTTACTGGATTTAGGAATAAGGACGATTCTGCAAGCGGTGAGACTTTTGTGACATTGTTGGCCTTGGAAGAACATGCGCATGACTTCCATGAAGTCAGGGCTGATGATGTCCCATGTTGCGCAGAAGAATCTAAGGGTCAGGCCGTCAGGGCCCAGCGCAGTGCTCGTGTCCATATCTTTCATCATCCGGAAGACATCTTCTTCAGTGGGAGTGGCGGCGATGGTGATGTTGTCATCCATCGAGATCATATGAGTGATGTGGGCGAGGAGGGAGCTGTCGAGATGCTCATCTGAAGTGGAGGTGTAGAAATCTTCGAAGTGTTTTGCCGTAGACTCCGCAATTTGTTCCGGGTTAGAAATGATGGTCCCGTCTGGGAGCATGATATGATGGATTGTCCTCTTTCTTCTCTTCGTTTTGACAATCGCATGATAGAACGTTGTTTTCCTGTCCCCCCCCCCCGGCGAGCCAATCGACCCTTGATTTCTCTTTCCATACGACCTCTTCTTGTGCATGGATCTCATCCAGCTCCTCCTCTGCTAGCCTGAGGGTATTTTTGTTGAAAGGCGAGGGATTCTCGTCGTGGGAAATCTGGGCGGTGTGGATCACGTCTTCAAGATCGAGAATCTTTTTCTTTGTGTTGCCGAACACTTCTCTGCTCCAAGTTTTAATATGACAACGCAGGTTCTTGGCCTTAGCGAAGAACATGAAAGATGGATCCTCATGTGAATCCGTGGCCCAGGCGGTCTGAATCTGATCGATGCAGTCAGGGTGGAGCAGCCATGCACTATTGAAGGAGAAAGGCAGGTTGCCCTTATGTCTTCTAGGAGTACTGGAAGATACAGTGAGTACTGGGCAGTGATCAGAGACATGAAATCTCGTCAGGTGCTTAGTCGAATTGGAGGGGAAAGAGGTTGTCCATGTGAAGTTTATCAGCGCTCTATCCAGCCGTTCCCAGGTAGTGGGAGACCGCCTTTGCTTGTCTACCCACGTGAAGTGACTGCCTTCATAGGGTATCTCTCTAAGCTGCGCATCGATGATAAAGTTGTTGATATTAGTCATTGATTGGAATTCCGGCAGGTCACCGCCTCTCTTTTCCTCAGCCATGCAGATGGCATTGAAGTCGCCCGCGATATGTCACGGGTTGTCTCCCACAATGTCGGACAGATCCAACAGGTCATTCCATAGATCCCTCCTATTCATGGTCTGACAGCTGGCATAGATAGCCGTAATATAAGAATCATTGCCAATCGACAAGGACACCCAAATTGTAATGTGATGCCTGTGCCTCCTGACGATGATCGGATGCAGGGCATCATCAGCATAAAGCCAAATCTTGCCACGATCTCTTTCATTCTCCACAGACCAGTCTAGTGTGGCGATGTATAGAAGCTTAGTTGCCTGCTGGGTGTGGAGAAAGGGTTCGAAGAGAGCAACGATGGAGGGTTTGTGTTAGGCGCAGAGTCTAGCGAGGACTCTACGCATTGGGTTGTTGGCGGCACCTCAAATATTCTAGAAAAGTTAATGTAATGACCCCGCCTCCCGGTAACCCCCAATTAAGGGAGACCCGAAGGTCAGAGCCGTTATTCAATTAACATGATCAAAGGTTCGACAAATAATCAATAATAATTATTAAATTCTACTAACTAACTGGAATTTGGTATAAAATTAAAACTTTACTTACCTTTGAAAACCTTGGAGATCTATCTATCCAGAGCTTGAATTATTTTATCTAATCCTCCATGCACTTTATTTCTTATTTTCACAATGTGTCACTTTACTGTTTGTTCTTTCAATTATTGTTTCTAAAATGCCGACAAACAAAATGTCGGTCAGTATATCAAAATATACTGGTATGTGGGAACAACCAAAATCTTGCAATTATGGATAACAATTTAATAATCACAATCAAATTATTTAACAAGCCACTTTACATTTTTAATGTGTCATTCTCCACTGCTTTTTCCCTAACCCTGGCATACCCTTCTAGGGTTTCTCTTTTGCCATTGACTTAAGGCCACCTTCTCAATCCCGAGCTTGGTGCCTGGGAGTCACCTCTCACAGTGCTCCATAGTCATGCATCATAGACCACCTTATCATTCCCGAGCTTGGTGTCTGGGGTCACCTCTCATGGTGCCCATTGGTCTACCCATCTGGGCCTAACCTCATGGCATCTTCCATTAGGGTGGCATGTAGGTGCGAGAATTCTCATGTATATATAACTGTGATAGCCATAGTGACTTTATAATTGTAGTATGACCATCCAAACTGTTTAGATTGCATTCAATGCGAGGAAAAATTTGTAAAACCCTCGGGAAACTAATGCGATTAATCATAATTAACCACATACCTGATGTGACAATTTGAACAGAAATATCCATGCAAATAAGAATCCAAGCAAGCAAGCATTTTCAACAAGATCCTGAAATAATCACGTAATTCCCTTTTTATTATTCATGTCATCAAGACCCATTAAACCTAGCTCACTTCCTAGGGTTTCTAATTCATTTTTAGGGTTTCTATTGCAATTAGGGTTTCCCTTCATATTTTACTATTCTAAACCCTAATTTAATGCAATTGATCACCAACCCTAATTATTTCCACATCTAATCCTCAATTTCATATTAAAGGCATAATTAACCATTAATTAAGTTCATTAAGCCTCTATTACATTAAAGCTATTATTTGTATCCCTTTAATCCATGACAAGATCATTATACGCATTTATCATCAATTCATAGTTCATTATGGTCCAATTCACATATGAACTCGATTTTCCATTAATTCCACCTTTTATTCATGAGAAAACCCTAATTACTACATTAAGGGTATTTATCCTCAAATTAGGAACTTTAATGCTCGAAATAGCTTATAACCATGAAAACTCAGTTCTATACAAGAAATTGAATAATTAAAGCCATTAGTAGTCCTAATTACCAACATTAGGGTTTCAAGGTCCATTATACGCATGAAACTCTAAATTAAACAAATTACTTGCAAGATTCATCTTTTCGATCTTACTGTATCTCTTTATGATTAACGGATTAATATTAACTTATTTCCAAATTATTCAAGTTAATTACCTTCTTTACCCTAGATTAGGGTTTCTACATGCATTATCATGGATTCATGGATTAAAACCCTAAAACAAGCCCAACACTATCTAAATTATATTCAAACCTCCCTTTATTTCTCAATAGGTTATTAATACTCGAATTAACCTGTTAAGCATCTTTGATTTGATCTCCAACTACAATTAGGGTTTTTAATCAAAGCTTAATGCAGTATATGATCACTTTAGACACTTTTGAAATTAGAAGCAAAGTTAGGTTCTAATAACATTTTTATTGAGTCCCTCTCGTTTTCCTGATCAAATTTCATGTATAAAAAGCATCTATCCGAGCTACGGTTATTTAATTATGATTTTTGCAAGATTTCACTTACCCAGACCAATCGAAGAGCGCCACGTCGCCTCCTCCATGCAACGTTCTCGCTCACTTTGGAAATATAACCAAATGATGACTTTTCCCTCATTTAGTTTGTTGGTTATTCAGCCCATGGAGGGGCACATCGGTCCAACGCCTCTCCACCCTTCTTCTTCCTCGCAAACCCAGTGTTGCCGCTAGGGGAAGATCTATTGCTGCGTTGCTTCCTCTCCCTGGGACTCGAGGAGCACCGACGAAGGTTCTTCTACCTCCGCCCTCCTCCCCCACAGCCACGGAGGCCCTTGGTTGTGGCTGAAGAGGTCGGGTGCTGATCTACTGCTGCTTCTTTTCCGCCGACCATGTAGGCAGGATAAAGGTTGTTGGGTGACGAGATTGCACATCTGGGCATCTCCCTTGTTGTTGTTCTAACCGGAAGAGGATGCTACCACTCCGCGAATCAGTTTCACCACTAGTTGTTGCCTCATGAACCACATTGTCCCTTCCTTCGTGGTCAAGAAGGAGGCAAAGTTGGAATAGGATTGTGCATTGTCACAGATCCTTCTGATCTTGGTATCTTTGAATCTAGACCTTATATAGGTCGAGGGTAGCAAGGAAGAGGTGAGGGTTTGGTTGGGTTTAGAGCCCTTAGTTCCTTGGGGAAAAAAGGAAAGTTTCTTTCCAAAGAGATATCTATGCTTGGAAGTAAACTAATTTGGAAAATATGCTTGTACTTCTCTCTCTAGAACATAATTTCTTTGACAAGCAATAAGGGAAAATGTTCCCATCATGTTTAACTTTCTTTTGCCAAACAAAATTATATACAAAAGATTAAATGGTCTGAATATGTCCTTTTATCATATTCCTTACATATTTTATTTGACTTTATTGGTATTTTCTCTTTCCTCTTTCTTCATTGGGACTCCTTGGATCCCAAGAAACTCTATTATTTCAAAATCCTTTTTATTGGATACTCATTATCCTTCTAGATGCATCTAAATGCATTATTCTTTATTATTTCTCATTATCTTGTTTATTTCTTATTAAAATAGCTCTTTTTGAGGATTTCTCTTTATTTCTCTTTTATTCTCCTCATTGGTATTCCTTTTATCATTAGGAATCCTTGGGATACGAAAATCCACCAAGGATAACTCAATTATACCTCTTTTCACTTGTTTTCCACATTTTACCATTGTTTTCAATTTCTTTCTTAATAAAGAAATAATTAATTGATCTTTTCTTTTCTTATTGCTTTCTTTTTGAAACTTTGGACTCCTTGGAACCCAAGAGGCACGAAATCCATATTTGGATTACATTTTTTTGCCTTCTAGAGGTTTCCACATCTTTCTTATCTCAAATTCTCAATTATTCATTAATTAATTGAATTTCTTTGTTATTGGGTCCAATAGCCAATAAAGCCCACAATACAATCATCAAGGCTATTGTAAACGAAATTACATAATTATTTGTCCAATATGAGAGATTACATTTCTCATCAGATGAACCCAAAAAAATATTGGTTGTAACAGTTGATCTATGTGAGACATGATCATAGAAGCAGGCCTCAGCCGCGACCGACCACCGAGCACTCAAAGGATGTGTCTTCTTCTTCCTCTCAAGTTTCTCCAGCTGTCTATGGAGTCAGCGTCTGAGAAAACCCCTTCCTCATCTCTTGTTGTCCTCGATCTTTGAGTTCTGGATGCATTGGGTCTGTCCACTCTCGAATAAAACTCCTGTTCATGGTCTAGCTGCGAAGCTCGATCGGTGTTCGATCTGTACCTATTGCGCCTCCGGCAGGGGATGTCAAGTTCCATGTCAATGAAGTCACTAGGCCTCCTGTGAGGAAGGACTGTGTGTGTGCCTTCACGTCAGTCACGAATCGCCTAGTGGTAGCCGTCTCAGATGTGATGAATTCTGTTTCCGCACTTCTTTGTGGTTGGGAGGAGACCTGATCATCTCTTTGGTTTGAAGGGACTTGATCATCTCTTGGGTTTGAAGGGGCTACATCGGTAGCTTCGTGATGCGACTCTTGTTGCATTAGAGTGTTGTGATTCATCTCAGAAGGTTGGGAGGCATCCAACTCGTCTTCGTTCGGCAGAACTCGTAAGGCTTCTGTCGGGAAGCCGAGGTTAACTCCGATCTCAATAAGGTGAAAGGAATTGCTGCCAATTTGTCCTTTGGCCACAATGTCGAGTCTGACATCCATTCTGTAGATATGATCTGTGATCGAGATGAATTGAGGGATGTCTTCATTGAAGGCTTCAACAAGAATCAACATGTCGGATGTGTCGTCCATGGTTCTTTGCCAGTTGGAAATCCAGATGAGGTCACCGAAGACACTGACGATCTCTCTCACAGATTCAATGTTTCTGCAAAACAGCAGAATGTTTTTGAGCCAAAACTAGACCGCCTCTTTTCTGTGATGCATTCTGCCTTCCCGCAGAGAGTGTAACGAGAGGATGTTTGATCCCATTTGGAGCGACTTCAGGTGGAGGTTTTTCCAGGCCTTCGTAGATTATTGTAAAAATACCACTGCCCGCTTCTCTTCATATCTGAAGATCTGGATGGCTTCCGGCCATCTCTTGTGAAGGAAGGGAGATAACTCCAATCATATGAGGGTGTCAGATGTCCATGAGACACCAACCGTGAATTCGAGTGATATCATGTAGTCGTATCTAATGGGACAGTCGGGGTTGAGACTAACCTCTGTCCTCTTCAGGACATGGCTTGGGCCTCCCCTAGCCGGAGTACCTCTTGGCAAAGGGGGGAAGGATTGTCTGGAGTGGATGTCGGGGGGTGTCAATCTTGCTATGTTACTTATGCATCTTCTCGCTAGGTGCCCTGGCATCCTGCACTTGTAATAGACCTTCATGTTGGGGCAGTGTGACTGCCAGTGCCCTTGTCGCAGGCATCTATAGCATGTATCTAAGGGGATGATGTAGGGGTTCTTGTTCCTCGTCATCCACGGTTGGGCGTCAGCCAACTGCCTACTCGTATTCGACATGATCCCACCTTCGGTGCCGCTTTCTATTCCATGATCCGACAAGGCAGGAAGACTGATGTTATCCTAGAGGAACTGGATGTCCTGGACTATCGATTCCACTGGGATCGACGTTTCAGCGAATAGGCTCCTTCTCTCAGAGACCGCACGTCTGACGTTGGGTTGAGGGTAGACAGTCATAAGTTTCCATACTACGGTCGATCAGGAGGTCTTCGACTCGATCGTAAGGAGCAGGCATCCCCGGGTGGCGAGATGTCGGGAAGTCACCGCTGGCGGCACCGCCGTCACATGACTTTTCTTCTCCTAGGGTCACGCGATGACTCTGAGGTCATTATCATGCATCATTCATTAAGTTATCAAAGATTCTTAGTATTCATTTAAGAATTGGAGATATCATCATTCTTTTTTGTTCTTATTAAATCCTTTTGTGGATACCTTATGTGACACCCATTTCCACACAAAGCAAGATTACTCAAAGCAAAGCGTAAAGTTATCACTAATAACCACATTACCACAAAATAGGGTAAATTAAAATTGAACGCATACAGGCACCTAAAGATGAATGTATCTTATTTAATGTCATAGGACTTGTACCACTTATATTTCATTCATTCCAAAAGATGTTTCATATCATTGTTCACTGGATAACTAGCATCCAACTTGTTACTATGATAACATGTTCACGTATACAAATCATGTCTATACCACCATGGTATAGTGCCAAAAACTCAAACCAATGTACAACGTCTATAAAACACACACAAGGACCTGAGAGTATAGGGATGACACATAGGACTTTATTACTAGACAATAGTTGCATATTGATGATCCAATAGGTACAACTCTCCTTATTGTCAGCTTCAACATCACGATCTCTATCTTGGCATTCATTTCCACCTTAAATATGTGTGGATACCCACGGGGTGAGAAAAAATGTCCCATCGAGAGATACAACTTATCGACAACGTCTAATATAAGCACAGATAAACTGAATCAGGTAAAGAACATATATTATCTAGTTGAACAGCTTCAGCTAAATTATATACATTAAATAGTTAATGTAGGTTAAGCAAATAAGGCAATTACCACTGAGCAGTAGAACAATTAATATTCAAAGAAGGAATATGAAGAACATGTAAAATAGTTGACTTCTCTTACTGCATTATAATCCAAGAAATTAGTACAAAGATAAGGAAAATGGGTTCATCCAATGTGAAGTGTATATTGACCATAAGCAAATATATTGCACGACTATATTAAGTCTTTTATTATGCCCTGAGGAGATGAGGTATAGAACTTATGCTCCAAATGACCACTTCTATGTCAAAATCAGTGCCATACAAGATCTTAGAGGAGTTGGATTCCTATGATCTATCCACAACCTCGGTCAGTCTGAGTCCGTCACAGTGACATATAAAGTCCAACTATAAAAAAATAGCCTAGTCGGCCTCAATATATAGACACAACACTAGTGAAATTGAGTTATGACCGCATCTGCACTCCTGGTGAGGTGTGACTGCAACCATCCTCAAAAGGTATCATATACATATATTGTATCACATCACTGAGATACGGCCTCGACCATTCTCCTGCCAGGGTATGACCGCAGTCAATCATGTGAAATGCATATACTCAATAGTATATGAATCTGAGCTTCCACTAAGGGAGAACTCGTTTCACCATCCAGAAAGTACTGGCATTGAATATGGATCTATGGCACAGGGCAACTACATGATTAGGGTTTCACTTTGTTAGTTAGTCCAATTGGATATCTAAAGCATAAATCATGTTACAATGTACAAACCATAAACAAACTCTATAGAGATAAGGGAATAATACAACTTCAAAAGATATGAAACGTATAAGGTGTGAACTTGTCACATCATCACATGATATTTGTAGCACTGCCAAGCACAAGTCCAACATCAATGTCACATCACTATGGTAGGTTAGTCCCTTAATCAGCATTGGAGGATAACACCTCACATTAGGCATTAAGCCTCTTCCAGGTCATTATACCCATCAAATCATATATCTTTGTGTCTCATCATTATCTCAACATGCCTCATAAGGCTCATAACCATCACCATAGCATTCACAAGATATTTCATTCATTCAACCTGAAAGGTTAGAATCACACAAATAGGAGAGAGAAAATGTAATCACATGCCATTCATCCAATGAACTTAACAAGCATAGCAAATCCTAGGATTAGGGTTAGGGTTTCAAACACATATTTGATTAGAGTTTCGTAGCATTATTCAATCACCAAACCCTAGTCTCATCACCTCCTACTTTCTTAGAGCATACTAGGATTAGAACATCATCATTAACTTGGTTAGTCAACTACCTAACTAGCTTTAGGTATCAACCAACATTTTCATGTACAAGTGTAACAACCTTACAATGTCCCACATATGTAGCGACCATGTACTCCTGTATGTGTATCGAACAACCTTCAAGCATGTTACTCAACCACTACCAAGGCAAGTGTCTCAACCACCACAAAAACATATGTCTCAACCATGACAAAAGCATATGTCTCGACCATGACAAAAGCATATATTTTGACCATGAGCAAGCATGTGTCTCGACCATTAAGTCAAGCCATATCAAAAACACATGCCCATCTTCAAAATAGAGATAAACCACATTCAACATAGATGATGGACATCAAGGAAACCAAGTGTTATCAAGAAGTAAAGCTCTGTATAAATGAAGTTCCAAACCCTAAAACTGATCTCCAACATGAGAAACCAAGAGACCAAGCTAGTAGGGAGGGAAGACCAAGCTTCAATCTCAAGAAAATCAATTCAAGTCCTCAAGAAAAGCATAAGGATCAAACCACATCATGATGATAAAACCAAGGATTGTAATACATGTATGACCATCACCTCAACCATCACTTAACAAAACATGTGTGTCGACCATCACCAAAACATAGGTGTAGTGACCACAAAGGTCAATAAACCACCAAGGCAAATAACCATGCTCAAAATAGGTAGGAACCACGATCAAAACATAAGGTTATCACCAAAGGAAATTCATCAAGATTAAAGGAAACAATGCCATTCAAAGATGATCACCCAAAACCTTAGTACATGTATCATAGAAGATTTCCACGAAAGAACCTAGAGGTGAAAATCACGTTCAACACATGCAAAATAGCACCAACATTCCATGTTACTCTAAGGTACTCAGACCTCATGCATGTTAATGGAAATCATAGATCAACGGCAACAGAAAACCATCCATCTCACATTCATCTCAGAATTGCATACAAGGAAATTAGGGTTTAGGATTAGAAGCAAAAAATTTAGGATTATCATCACAGCTCAAACCTCAAATCATGATAATATCATTTAGCATGTTAAGATCGCATTCTAGATATAGAAACAAAAACATGCAAACAAGATTATGGCACTAAAATAGAATAGGGGAAAGTTATATAGTCCACCTTATGTAGAGATCTAAGCTCCAAGATCAAAGACTCCAAGAGAGAAGAAGATACTCCAAATTGGATGTCCACTTTAGCCATAAGATCACCCCAATAGAGAACAACACCATGGTTAAAAGAATGCTCAAGAAAGAGGGTGAGAAACCCTAGGCCAAACCAAGAAGAAAGAAGGAAGAAGAGAGCTCCTTCTCACTTAGGTATCACCATGTCAAAACATAGTCTACAACCTTTGTGAGAAGAAGATCTTCAAGGTAACCACCATGTCAAAAATTGGTCTAATGGATGAGAAGGAGAAGATGGAGGGGTAGGGTTCCAAAGGAAAACTGTGATTAAAAAGGTTGAACCACTTACCAAGAAGAGAAACCATCAAGAATCACCACAAGGAAGGTGATCAATCTCCAAAGCACCACATGCAAGGTTGATCGGCCTCCAAACCATCTAGATTGGTCATTCTCTACTCCACCAAGCTTCAAGGATGATTACAAGAGAGGGGAGAAAAAGGAGGGCCGAAGAGGATATTTGCATGAAGGAGAAAGGGGTTATATACCCATAGGAGGAGGGAACTAAGGTAGGTGTGATGTGTCAACACAAGAGGGCACCAAAGGGACACTTGTCCACTAAGAAAACATCCATGCAACCACTAAACATATGCATGCAACCTATGGTGATAAACCTAGGTTGGGTTTCTACCACATGGGTCACCACCACCCTAAGGGTTGAGACAAACATCAAGGCACCATGTTTTGACCACTACAAAAGAGAACCACACAAAACATGGTCTAAACACATCACTAGGAGACAACCATCTCTAGCAAACCACATCTAGGGCACCAAGGTCGAAACAACATCACCCAAAGAAGGTGTCCTAGTCAAAACACACTCATGACAAACCTACATGGTCGAGACATAGGTCGTGACACACAATTAATCTCAACATGGCTGACACCATGTTCCACCAAGCAAAACCCTAGAAAACTTTGTCATCACCACATGATGCTACCTCATCAACCAAGGTCCAACAAGGAACCCCATAGCATCATCCTCTGTCTCATGATGCCAAGACATAGAGGGCACCCACTACATGTGACAAATTGCAAATATAAACCCTCAACATAGGTAAATTGCAACTTGGCCCAAAATAAGCATATAAAGCTCAAACATCATCTAAATAGGACCAAGCTGAAAACATAATCTTGTCACATGTTCTAAAAATATATCAAAGGATTACATTAAGGTTTTAAGCATCTAACCAAGAAAAGAAAACAAGGTTAGTCCAAAAATATAGTTCAGGGTTCATACAACCATAAACCCCTAACAAGGGTTTCGCCCCCAAAATCCTACGCGAAAAGAGATGGGTATTTCCTACACATCTCTTTCTCAAGCTCCCACCTGGCTTACTAAACACCAAGGTGATGCAACAAAACCTTAACCAAAGGGATATTCTTCTTCTTTGACTTCTTGATCCTCCTATCTAGGATCAACAAAGGTTCTACCACACAGGACACATCCTTATCTAACTCCATCTCCACTGGTTGTAGAGTCAACTTTTGTGTCCGGGAGACACTTCCTCAACATAGAAACATGAAACATTGGTCATAAAATAGATAGCTTAGGTGGAAAATTGATGCAGCCCTATTTTAGGGCTTCATCTTGTGTCTTTTTACATATCAATCACATCTAAACATGTTAGAATGCAAGTTAATTCTCTCAATATGCATTTATTTCCAAATGCACTTATGGACATTCTTTGCATGTTTTTCATGTACTTGGACCATGTTGGATGGATGAGTGCGATAGAGGGGTCCAAAGAAGACCCCAAAGCTTCCCCAACCTACCCTTGGTGGCCAAGAATCAACTCAAGCAAAGAATTCCATGGATTTCAAAGAATGGAGCTCAAAGTACTACTGAAGACCCCAGCACGGTCGTGGTACCATAGAACGGTTGTGCTCGCCAATGCAAAAATCACAAGTTGATGTCCATTTTGACATGCTACAACAATTCCACTAAAATGTTCATGTTACCTAGCATGGCCGTGCTAAGAATCCCCTAAAATGATCGTGCCAGCCAACACGACCGTGGTGCCATAGAACAGTTGTGCTCGCCAATGCAAAAATCATAGGTTGATGTCCATTTTGACATGCTACAACAATTCCACCAAAACGGTCATGTTACCCAACATGGTCGTGGCAAGAAGCCCCTAAGATGATCATTCCAGCTAGCACAGCCATGTTGCCAAATACCATAATGGACATACTAAAGAGAACAACCTCCACTCCACCTCTCCACCACGGTCGTGCTAGCCAGCACGGTCGTTCTACCTAGACCCCACCATGGTCGTGCTGCCCAGTACGATCGTGCTACCAGCCTTCATTTCACCACCTCCAACCTGACATTTTACACTTCCTACCATGGTCATTCTCTGCCACCATGTACCATGGCCTTTCTTCCCAGAACGGTTGTGTTGCCACCTAAAACCTAGCTTTTCTGCACTGAATTTCCAACAATACCTCCACGTACCCTATTGTTTCCACCACCACCTATATATACATGGGTGGAAGCCACAACACTAGGTTAGCACCCATGCAGCTGCTCTAGAGATTCCTTATCCATTTCCTTGCATTCAAGCCACTCACCTACCTCCCACCTTCCATTTTCTCTTCATTTCCACCATAGAACCCTAATTTTCTAGGTTTTCCACCATAATCACCCTTATTTCCATACTATTCATCCATCTTGGAGGAGGTGCCACATCCTACAGCTACTAGGAGGTGAAGGAGGAAGATCTAACATGAGCTCCATGGATTTCTACCTCTTTCTTGTCTTTTCTTTGCTCTTTTGTTTAGTCATGTGTATCTAAGCACCTTGTGGTGGGATGTTAATTTTACTTTCATACCATGTTCAGGGAAAATAACTTGTAATGAACATATTTCCATTCTATGATAATTCTCTCTTTCTTTGATCTCATTTCCCATTATTTTACTTCTGATTTGTCCTTTTAAACATGGATTGTTTGTTGTATGGTGCTTGAAAACACCTAGCTTCTAGGGGGAAATGGATTGTATGTGGATATCTTAGGAATTGCTCCTAGATCCAATTAGTGGATCCCTAGCTAGCACCCTATGTTCCTACATACAACTCCCTTCTCCTACAAGTAGGTGTCACTACAAAAAATTTGTCCTTTGTTGAAGAACATTTGTGAGGAACCAAAAATCGTGAATAATGATGTCTATTTGTGAGGGCTCATCCTTCAAATATGGGACCAAATCCCTCAATCGTGTTTTTAACATCCTTAGAACTTTTATGTGAACACTAATCCCTCACAAATACATTACTCACTAATCACCCCGTGAAAAATGCCATGCCAAATGTTTCCCTCCATCTCATAACCCTTTCCTCCATCTCATATCCCTTCCCTCCATTCTAAAACACAACATTTGTAAATCAAAATTAAAAAAGAAAAAAAGAAAAACCTTCCCCACTCATTCCTTCATGCAAGAATTGTTTCGTCCTCCGTGCTTCCCCCTCTCGCACCGTGCGCGTCCCCCTCTCACACCGTGCGCGTCCGGCCAGTCCTCCCCTTCCGCACCGGTCCCTTTTCCACTCGACGAGCACCTCACTTCTTGCCCTCTTTCTATTTTCCTCTGGTCTGTGTATCTTGTCCTCTTCCTTTTTATCCTCTCGCCCAGCGGCGAAGCACAACCTGAAGATACCAACAATCATGGATTTGATTCATCTTATCCTGTGTTGATGTGTGAGCAGCGTGACCTAGGACAATCAACATCCATCATCGTTCATCATATGTGTGCTGTTCATCCGTATCGGTAATTGAGTTTTCATTTCTAAAGCCATACGTAGAAGTAAGAGAATACATTTTCCCTAGTTTTCAAAATTTATGTTCATACCAAATTGTTATATATATCATATTGTCATTTACTTCTTGCTATAATCTTTAGGGTTCTACAGAGGTGTTGCACCTAGTATGACTGGATCCCTCACAACTGCTGCAACTTACTTTGGCATCATAGAATCGACAAAGAAAAGGCTTGAAGAAAGGCATCCAGGGCTTTCTGGTCACTGGGCTCATTTTATAGCTGGTGCATTGGGTAAGAGATGTTATGATAGTTGTTTTATGATTTCATATGTTTACTTGATGTGTAACATCATTTTTTCTCCTACGCTAAATCTGACATTTTTGCTACTATCTATTGTCACGATAGTTTCTACTGCACTATCGGGTATGTTGATTTAGTATTGTTGCCGCACTTGGAAGGGGATGGGGAAATCAATTACGTTAATCATAATGATCCCCACTCCTTATTTAAGTAACCGGATTGCACCTTAATGTCTAGTTTTGTACAATTATCTTATAAAATCATAAATTTGCCAGAAAAATCTGTGTCCTGGTCTTATATTTTGTGTGGGATTCCAGTGTATGTTTAGACCTCTGAAACCCATCCCTTTGTGTTACTGTAGAAAGAATTTTACTTGTCTGTTTATTAAAAAAGAGATAACACAAGAAATATAGACTATGGTCGAGCTATAGAACTTGAAGTGACGTCTGATTCCTTGGAAAAAAATATCCTTTCATTTTGCTCCACTTTTCCCCAGTAATGCATATCATAGGAGTTTCCCAAATTTAATCCATGTTTAATATTCACTGTGTATTTTTTGGTTTAGGTGATACACTGGGTTGATTTGTATATGTTCCTTGTGAAGTAATGAAACAGAGGATGCATGTGCAGGGGATGAAAAATCCTTGGAATGCTACATTGCTTCAGTCAGAAGTCCCTCACAGGATTGGGGGAGGAACATATTGTTATTATAAAGGAATGTTTCATGCTGGTCATTCAATTTGGAGGCAAAGTGGTTTAAGAGGACTATATGTGGGGTATGTCTCTCTCTGGGAAACATACCATTTCCCCTTCATGCTTTGATATTAATCTAATGGCTATGAGTAGTCAGACTGGTAGTTTATAGTATACCTGCAAAGTTCAGAGCAGTGAGGCATAGTACTATCATATAACAAACTCATACAACACAAAATTTTAATATTCTACAAAATATTTTCTTTACAATATCTTTTTCATGTAGGCATAGTAATGTTTCCACATATATTTGAATTAGTAATAGTAATGTTTCCACATATATTTGAATTATTAATAGTAATATTGTATACCTACATGTTCAATGTAATAATATTTCAACTTTTTTAAGCCGCTAAGCTACGCTTAGTTGCGACTATTTGCAAGGCTCTCTACCTGAACGTCATGTCACCTTACCGCCTTGACAAGTATGGTCTTGGGATAAATCATTTCTTTAACAATACCTACCTCAAATTACAAATAAAATGAAGTCACTTCATGCACCATCTATTGATGACAACAGTAATAAGTTGGATTATGTATTTATTTAAAAATCCTCATCATTTTTCTGTAAAAAATTCCGAATCATTTATCTTCTTAGGTGCCATGTGAATAATATATATACCGGATTTGAGCTCATTTGGACTCTTATAGGTCATGCATCCGAATAGTACAAAATTTACGCACCTGAAAAAATTATGTATGTTAATTTTGTAGTATTTGGATGAGTGACTTATAAGTATCTAAAAGTGATTAAATTTTATGTATAGACTATTCATAAGAAACATAACGAGATTCATGATTTGGATTTTCAAAAATTTGGCCCTGATATGCAAATGACAGTTGAGAGTGCGACGAAATCTACACACTCAAGTGAATTCTAACCCAACTCTATATGTGTGAGCATGTGTGTGCGTATGCATGTGTGTGTGTCTGTCAGCTACATGTATCTTTCTTTTCAATCAGTTGCATTATGGATCATATTCTAATCAAGATGAAAAAATTAAAAACCTCGAACACATGTCCATACCATCTCAGGCGACCCTCGCTCAACTTGTCCTCAATACTTGCCAGCCCCGTTTTGTTCCTGATATAGTCATTTCTCAAGCAATCTTTCCTTTGTTCCCACACATCCATCCAAGCATACATATTTCGACCACGTTCTTGTTGTTGAGACCTTATTTCTTCACTGCTCAATATTCACTCCTATATAGGATGGTTGCTCATATAGTTGTTTTGTTAAACTTTTAATCTAAGAGTGATATTCCAATGACATACAACTACCGTTGTATTCTTTCATTTCAACCATCCTATTTTGATCATGTGACCAACATCATTTTGAACCTCGTCATCCATTTAAATAACCCAAGTAGTAAAACTTATCACATATTGGTGCAACCACTCCATCTGACTTGACCCCACCATTCCCATTTTGATGGTTGAAATTGCAATGCATATATAGTCTTGCTTCAATTGATCTTATATCTATTAGATTCCAACGCATTTCTTGAAAGTTCAACTTTGTCATTGAATATTTCCTTACTTTCATCTATCGATACAATATCACCAATAAATAACATGCACCAAGGAATATCAACCTCTTTGGCAATTCTTGTTATGTAGGAGCTCATATAATGCCACAATGTTAACATCAAAATCTAAGTTCCAAATGTCCTTGAAAAGTTTATCATAAAATGTCATTTTCTTTTCTTTAAGATTCCACCACTTGATCCTTCTATCTTGTTTTTTTATGCTTTACCTTTGTTGATCTTCATGTTAATATCTAAAAGCACAAACCTATGATGGGTGGTGAGTTATACGCCAAAAATCACTTTACAATCCTATAGCATACTTTTTGATCCATCCGCCTTGTAAGAAAGTAATTAGTTTGGCTACAATTGCACCCAATCTTAAAAGTAAACTTACAAGAATAACTTTCCTTGAAATGGACGTTTTTCAAAATCATATACAGGCAACTGCAACATCTAATATCCTAACTCTTCCATTTTTGTTGCCATATTCAAAACCACCATGAACTCTCTCATCAACAACATTTCTCTCAGCATATAGCCATTTAAATCTCTCAATACAGATAAGCTCCATTAGTACTCCTTGCATCAGCTAACCTATGGAATCCCAAAAATCTTTCTTAGCCTCCTCATTGAGACCAATTCGGGGCATAAGCACTAATAATATTAAAAACCTTTCCCCCAAGAACAAGCTTAATAGCTATGTTTCTACCACTCATACTTGTGATCTTAACAACATCATCCTTCAACATCTTATCAACAATAATTCTCACGCTATCTCCATTCTTATCAATTCGTGTGTATAAAATGTTGTACCTTGTGTCTCCAATCTCTCTACATTGTTTCCTTGTCACCACTTGAATTTTAGCAAGCAAGCATATGGAGATTTAATGTAAGACAGCCTACTTATTTAGCGTCTGGCTAGGGTTTGGCGCCTCTTGATTAGAGTGTGTCATGATTCCTCCTATATTTATGTTTGTCTTTGATTAGTTGATGCATCTTGGCTTTTGTCTAGGGTTTACTATGCAATTATTTTTAGTTGTAGAGTCTAAGTGTAATATTAGGGACTTACTTGTAAGTTATAAGTTCTTAATAAACCAGTTTAATTTGTTATTTCAACAGGGTCAATTGTGAAAATAAGCCAATTAGGGCTTACCACGAGTTTTTTATATATGCCTATGCATAGGAGTATTGTTTGGCATTATATTTGAGTTTTCTTTTGCAATGTGGTTTGCATCAATTGGTATCAGAGCCTAAAGATCAAAACCATAATTCTAGATCCCAGGATTAGACCTATCATTAGTTCATTGACCCGTAGGGGCCCAGGAGTCGACCTATTTAAATCTGGATTTGGTTGAAGAATTTGGTCGTCCTTTTGAATTTGGGTTATACCCGACACATCCTGTTTACTAGCCATGACTCACGGGCCCACGGATGACCCATCTAAATAATTTTGTTTATTTTTAAAACAAATGATTAATGATTTAAATTTATTTGATTAGCCGGTTAGAGTTGTTTATTGTTCATATAAGTATATAAGGAAACACAATAGGACCTTCTTATCTATTATTTAACGTAAGAGGACTTTCTTATCTATTGTTTACATTTATTTCTTCTTATTGGTTTGTGGCGTCGGCTACCACTTGTGTGATTTCTCTGTTTCTGAAAATGTGCACCAGGCTCAGACAGTTGAGCGGAAATGATTGCTCAGTGCTACAAGCATGTACTCTGTAGGTGCTTTTCAACTTCTTCAACGTGAACATGTATTCACAGATTTATTTATGATCTCCTTGGAGGCTCGCAAGCTTAGACCATCAAATGCAAAGTCAAGAGCTTCATCTTTGAGCAGATGCAAGATTCACATTGTGCAAGGTAGAATTTTCATCATGGGCTCATTAAGATCTTCATTGTCACGCACTTCACGTCATCACTGAAACATCAACGTATAGTGGTATGATTGAATGGAATATTCTTCTAGTGTCACTTTGGTGTTAGAAATTTCTATTAACAAATGTAAGTATTTTTTTATATGTGACATCATATATCAACTAAATATTGTGTAGTGAAGTAAAATCATTTACAACTATATGAAATGTCAATGTATGATTTCTTCTTTATAATTACAGCTATAAAAGCAAGCCAACAATGAAAGTGAAATTTTATTTTTCTTTTGTTTATAGCAACAATGTTGTCACCTAATACAATCTATATGGGTACCCAAAGGTTGATCCATGATTCGTCGAGTAGGGTTTGAGTGTGCTTTTGTATGACCTGTTTAAAAGTGAGTCTTTTCTAACCCACACCCACGTAAACCGCACCCACAACAACACGAACTGAACCCAACCAACCCACCGGTTAGAGATGTCGTCTACCTAGGAACTTGGAGATGACCAGAACTCCAACTACAACCAACCCATCTATCCTCCATGTTGGTCTCTTAAACCCTAGGTCTAGGAGCCAACACCACCACTCAGTGGATCCAAACCCTAGGTTAGATCCAATCCCATTCACTCATGCAAAAAGGTCATGTATTGTTTTGGGATCAGCACGTCGCCCCTTTGTGTTCTTTGTCAATCTCCCTACTCCCTTAAAATATTCCTCCAGATTATTCCTCCACAAAATCCTATTCCATCCTCCGTGCCTTAAATCCTTCTATTTTTCACGTGCCCCCGTATCCATGTTTATTTCCTTTTTTGTTTTCAATATTTTTTTCTACACTAGTTTGCCGCCAGACAACAAAGAGGGTCTTGTTCCCTCCCTAGCCAACATCACGAGGAGTTTCATCTGAGATGGCTCCCCACCTCCTCAGTGACCCCCAATCACAACCCCAAAGGTGGCCGACCTCTGGGCCCCCCTCCAGCAAATTTTAGACGTAAGCTAGCTAGTGACAACTTGCAACTTGACTGATTGTGGAAGCCACCAACACTACACCCAAAGGCGCCTTGACATAGGAATGGCACCAACAAGGGTGTCATTCACCCCCTATCTTCTCCCAAGGCCCTGCAACCAAAGGATGGAGGAGAAAGGAGCACAAAGCTTCGTCCTTACTGATTGAGGATGTCTACATTGTAGCAGCAACCCCAATAGGTTCTAGTTAGCACCACGTGAGTATTATTGTTCTTTTTAAAGCCCCAAATCAAATTACTTGGGCACCCTCTTTGACCCCAAGCGTTCCATGTCTTTGGAGGGTCTTCCACGACACCTCAAAATTTCCAGATCTCACGTCGGTCATCATGCAATCCTCGAGTTTTCTGGTACCCAAAATCTGCAATTTTTTCTTCTGGCTTGGTATATCTTAATTGATTAGTTTTATTTGTTATTTCAGTAGGGTCATTTGTGAAAATAGAGCAATTAGGGTTTCCTGCAAGTTTTCTATATAAGCTTATGCATGGGGGTAATGTCAGGCAGAGTTGAATTATATGTGAGTTTGCAACATGGTTTGCATCGACGTTTCTTCTGATCATGATATCCACTATTTTTTAAGACTTTTGGATCATGTTACAAACATCATGTTGAACATACAATCATTTGAATAGAACCTAAGTAACAAAAAGTCTCACATCTTGGTAAATCCACTCCATCCAACTTAGCCCCACCATTCACAATTCTAGATTGGCTACAATTGCAATGCATATACTCAATTTTGCTTCTACTAATCATAAATCCATTATATTCAAAGACATTTCTCCAAAGTTAAAGTTTGTCATTCAATCTTTTTTTAGTTTCATCAATCAACATAGCACCGTCAGTAAATACATGCACCAAGGAATATTATCATGGACATGCTTTGTCAACTCATCCATAACAAGAACGAATAGATATGGGTGGAGTGTCGATCCTTGATGTACCCCAAATGTTATAGGAAATGTTGGTGTCTCCTCCAAGTGTCTTAACACTTACTGTTGAGTTGTCATACATGTTTTCCATCAAGTCAATGTATTGGATTGGCACACCATTTTTCTCCCAAAATCTCCATAACACTTCCTAGGGTACTCGACCATAAGCCATTTACAAATCAATAAAACCCATATGTAGATCTCTTTTGCTTTCTCTGTATTTCTCCATAAGCCTCCGTATAAGAAAATAGCATTTGTCGTTGATATTCTAGGCATGAAACCAAATTATTTGTCTAATATTTGTGTTATAAATCTTAGCCTTTGCTCAATAATCCTCTCCCAAAGCTTCATAGTGTGACTTATCAACTTAATAACTATATAGTTTGTGGAGCTTTGAACATATCCTTTGTTCTTGTAGATGGGGACTAGAGTACTATTTCTCCAGTCCTCTAACATATTCTTGATCTTCATAATCTTATTAAAGAAATTAACTAACCACATAGCTCCTCCATCCCCCATGCCCTTCCATTCATCCATGAAATACCGTCTGGTCCGCATGCCTTTCTCATTTTCATATTTTTTAAGCATTCTTGACCTCAGATAGTGAAAGTCGTTGTGCGTAACACCTAGGCACTAGGCACCCATCGAGGAAACCCCACAAGTGAGGAGCATTGCCAATTTACTTGACATGTGTGAGACAGAGCCACACATTCACACATAATTCTCGAGTAGAGACATTTCTACAATTCATGGGGCTTCTTCTCCATATATTACAATTGCATCTAGATACTTAACAGGCAGATGGGATCTAGACATGCAAGTAGAGTAGTAATATGGACATGTGATGGATTGAATATAGTCCCACGATAGATCCGGATGCTATTCGAGGATGCATGCCAATTGCACCAGTCTTGTGTAGCCTTTAGTCAATTGAAGGGCTCAATAAAGGAAGAGTCAGTCTATTGGGTTTGGTGGTGTTATTTAAGGTAGTTGTTGCATCCTTGGAAATGGTGAGATTGAAGGAACAAACAAATAGCATTGATCCCAATACCAAGGAACCGGATCAATAGATAATCAAAGAAAACAAGATCAATCAATCTGATGAACAACAAAGAAAGAAAAATACATAGAATCCCATGAAGATTTTGTTTCTTGTGGAGGCATATAGGTGCCCATATGTATGCAGCAATGCATCAACACCTGGAGAGTGATTTGTCTTCTAGGAGAATGAAAGAATATTATGATAAGTGTAAAAGGGAGGAGTTGTAGCATTAATAGGTGAGGTCTTGCATCCTATTTAACCTTTGGATATGGAGAGTTACAAGGACACTAAGAAGATGTATTAGCACATTGTGCAGAACAATATTACACATATGACATTCATGGAAGAGACAAATGATAAGATGACCGTAAAGGCTTGTCTCCTTAGAAACCCTATTATAGAAATAATTAACATAGAAAAAAGAGCAATACTCTTCAACAATAACAAATATGTACAAGCATCACATAGAATATGATTAAATATGGCATTAACAATGCCTTACCTCAGTGATGAGTTTCAACTGGTGAACATAGTCCCTCCTAGGGAAAAATGGACTCCGAGTTGCAATCTCAGCAAGTATGCACCCTACAGACCACACATCAATTGCAGCAGTATACTCTGAACAGTTTAGCAGTAGTTCTGGAGCTCTATACCAGCGGATGACAACATATTCTGTCATAAGATCAGTTTCTGACGTAGTTCTTGCTAGTCCAAAATCTCCTATCTTAAGGTCACAATTTGCATTTAGAAATAAATTGCTGGGCTTCAGGTCCTGATGCAAGACTCCAGTCGAATGTACATATTTAAGTCCCCGTAACAATTGATACAAGAAGTACTACAAATTGCCTTCAAATCAGTTGATTGTAGAAATCAATAAAAATCAAAAGTCATTTTCTCATATATTTCCAGTGCAAAAGGTTAAAAGAGCAACAAAGCACTTAGCTTTCCACATATCATTAAGAGGAAAATATATATATGTTTGCAATGCTTTGGAATTTGCAAGAATTACCATAATTGTACAGAGCAGATCAAGGCCATACCCACTAAAAAGGAAAATGAGAAAAATATGAACTAGGCTGTGATGAATATTTTCATAAATCAGTGAGAATCTTACCTCATTTGAAGCTAATTTTCATGTTAATTTACCTGGTTATATGCAAAATGAAGCTGTGATCTCAACTAATATTAGCATGCTTGAGGTGAAACTGGATGGAATTTCTTTAGATAGTGCTAGTCGTGAATTAGTTTTAAAAAATTGTATCAATCAACTTCAGAATTTTCCTATGGATAAACATATCAAGATGAAAACACAGATCTGTGTATCAAGAACTGGGAAGCATGCCTAATATTTTAGTATGTATGTAACTAATGTCTAAATCAAAGTATTTTAAGTAAAATGCATAAAAATGTTATATTCTGTAACTGCTTTTAAGTCACAAGATGAAATATGTGATGGTCACTGCCAGATTGGATCACTGAACAGAGTGAAATAGCCCCTCCCCGTGCCTCTAAGAACTGAGGCTGGCCTTCTAAGGCATTCAATAGGAATATCAGAATGGGGCTTTCTGGTTAGTTAAAAGTAGTAAAACAAATAATACAATATAGGGGTTGTCAATTCCAATTGCACCCAGACCATATTCTATGTAGTTCATGTTGGTGGCAAGGCTCACCATCATTAGTGGCAACCACAAAGGGAGAAGGTGGAGATCAGAACCAAAAGTCAAATGACCATTGATGCTCATTCATCACATTGCCCTCTAATAGTATCCCTTAACTTAGATGTTGAAGCGCGAGAGAAAACCTAGCAATGGTCATCGGTCAATGGCTGGCTGGAGCGTGTTATTTGATGAAGGTTTGTGTCCATTAAATCATAAACAATGTATACATCATTGAAGTTTTTTCTTTCTGGTGGATGTATGACGTCTTTGTTAGCAATAACCTGAGAAAAGTGCAAGAAATTCTATCATAAAAAAGATCTATCAAAAGAATAATTTTTTGAAGAGGGTGAACGAAATAGGAGACAAAACTTCTAGAAGTTCTAAACTCACATTATCATGTTGCATATGGCAAAGAAGCTTTATTTCTCTTAAAGCTCTTTTGGAATCAATTCTATTATCAAATGCATTTCCAATTTTCTTTATAACAACCTCTTCACCAGTTTGAGAATTCACTGCAGCACTGCCATAAAAATATATGCATTAAGAAATGAAACCTCTCTATCATTTATCCATCTTTTATTCAAAATTACAGTTGAAAATTTTCAGTTTGCACCAAGTTCCGACACTGAAATAAGAGATTGAAACCATTGCAAAATAGCAAATCCATTTCTAAGCATTACGGTTCCATTGCATCATACCCTTGGTTCGTGATAAAAAAAATGGCAGATGCAACTTCTCCATTTATAGCAGAAATACTCCGGTTCCTTGTTTGAAAGGTAGATTCCATTCAGAAGAGTTCATGCCTAACGAAATCAAAACAGATTTCAAATTTCTGTTACCGTGATTATAACAACAACTGCAGATGCAACTGCTCTATTTAGAATAGAAATACTTTGATTCCTTGTTTAAAAGGCAAATCCCCATCAGAAACATAGTGAAAGTGTCAGATTTATGGCCTAGTGAAATTGCATCAACTTTGGTGTTTGTTAAAGCTATGCTTTGCTGCTACACTCACACATGCGTGCCCACACACAAATCCTGGATCCTTTATTTGTTATTGGGTATCTACTACACCTTTGAAAAGGGAATATAACACATTTTTGCTTATAGATTTTTTAATTGAATATTCATATTTTTGCATCATGTAAGTTTAAGAGGGAGCAATTGATGTCTCATACATCTTTGTATGTATATCAATTCAAAGCATCTTGAGCCAAATTGAAGAAGTGGCATAGATCATGTTTTGTTGATAAATATCTTTGTTTTAATAATGACTTGTCTAACCTAAGATATATTTTTTACAGGTACTGGTCTACTCTTGCCAGGGATGTGCCGTTTGCTGGTCTTCTGGTGTGTTTATCTTCTATTTCTTACCAAGTAGCTCATTTGTTTTGCCATGCAAATGCTTGATACAGTAAAATAATCGGCTAGTTTTTTTCATAGCCTATTAGCTCAGTCATGAGAAACATTACCTGAAAACACTTTAGCTCTTTTGTCCTGATTTAAAAAAGTGTGTCAAATATGTTTTGGTAAAAGCAAACTCAATTGCATTGACAGTGCTAAGGCCTAGTTTGGGAAAGACATTTGTAAATGCGGCATTTTATGTACAGAAGTAACAGTAACATACTTGTTAGGTAATATATACAACACCGTTCAGATTTAGCAGCTAAAAACTACATTTATAAAGCTACCCAAAACAAACAACTTTTCTGATCACCGCGTTTCTTTCGGGATGAGGTCGGTTGCATGAGCTGGAAAATAGCAACCTATAGAAAGAGTTTTCTAATCGAGGAGCTGAATTACCACGACGCTCAATACCTAAGCATTAAATACATGTAGTCATAAATGTGGAACGCAAACGACCCCCTAATGAAATATTGTACTTTTATATTAGAAACATAAATATTGCATTAAAAGTCATTTTATTTAAAAGATGAATCAAACAATTTTATACAGCTAGTTTGACGTTTATATGTTTTCATATGAATATAAAACATATATCTTGCAACTTAAATTAGGAGTTCATATTAGCATGGATATCAGTCTTAGAGAATTGGGATGTGATTAGAAGATCAGTTTGCATTACTGTGCAAAACACTTGAAACGGCAGCCCCCTGACGTCTTGCAGATGCGCTCCCGATTCTTATATTGTCACCCGATTCCTGTGACCAATCTCCCTCAATAATGTCTGCCTAAAACTGATCCCGAATTGTGGAAAGACTCAACTACGAGTGGATTGCTCCCACACAGAGTTGTTCCTGGCCGCCGCATCACTGATAACATCCTTTCCTTCTGGTTCAAGAAGTTATACACACCATGAAGACCCACTCTGTGGGGAGGCGATGAAAGTCGATCTAGCCAAGGCGTATGATCGTATGGGTTGGTCTTTCATAGAGCCTTATGAGAACTCGAATCCCTACCAATATCCCCAACATAGTTATGCAAGTTATAACCAAGGGCAGCACGAACTATGGAAGGGAGAGAGGAAGCGTTTAAGGCCTCCAGAGGAGTTCGGTAAGGTGACCCTCTCTCACCCTACATTTTCTTGTATGGTTGAGCCAATTCATAGAGCTGAAGGTGCAGGAAGGAATCTGGAAACCATCTAGACAAGATTGGGACTTCATCTTACGCATGTCTGCTTTGCAGACGATCTTGTGTTGTTCAGAGAAGCATCCATTCATCAAATTCAAGTCATGATTCAGTGCTTAAAAGAATTTGGCATCTGGCGCTCTCTAAAAGTTCCACATAAAGCAAGGTATGGAAATTACTTAGCATATAAAATTAGGACTGCAAATCATAGTTATCCAGATTCAATTTTACACGCCAAATGAGATTGATGACTAAACTCTGACTGAAGACTGGTTTCGCCTCAAATTTGGATTGAACTTCTTTTGCAAAAATAGTATTTGGCCTAGATTAAACCTCTGCCATATCGGGAATGGGTTATCAGGAAGATAGGAGGAAGTGGGCAAGCAATGAAGCAAGGGGAAATAGGGTTTGGACATTGGGTTGCTCTAGTTGATCCTGGGAATAGGTGGAGGGTTTTGTGCCGAGATAGGGGCTAGTGGGTGATGAGTTAGTGGGGTAGGATAAGATGATAGAGGAGCAATTGGAGTTTCTAGGATGATGATCTAGAGAAGGGTGGGTTAATGGTGTGATCAACGGTCTAAAATGACGGTGGTTTCTAGATGAAGGTTGTGTTGCGTCACTGGTGAGTGATGATAGGGTCGAGACCTAAACCTAATAACTTAGGATTAGGATCTGTTACCTATTAATGGAGAACTACCAATAAAATTGATACTAACTAATTAATAATTTAAAATCAAATATGATTTTATTCATACTTATTGTGGTGTCTTAGCAAGACCAATATATGACTTGTATATAGGTTTGCAAACAGAAACAAGATAAGAAGTAATTTGTGTAGGATTAAACCCCATGGATTTACAAGAGAGCCAAAGTAAATATAGTAACATAGTAAAAGAATGTGATTTATATTAAATTCCTAACAAACGGTGTTGTGAATAATGGTATGACGACGTCTAAGCTCAGTACACAAAGACAGTTCATTCATGCATCACTCCTTCTAGTAGTTCGTTTTGTAGGATTGGGATAGTAATTACTTTGAGTGAACATGGAACAATCATTAAGCGTGTGTGAAAGACACACTAAGTGTTGAATTAATGAAATTATCATATAACCCTTTCCACAAAACCATAAAATTATATACAACTGGCTTACCTTGACAGAATTATTCAACAGGTTGAGTTCAACCCATATTAGGTAGGATAAATAAGGATAGGTAGGGTATTATGTGGATAAAATGCTATAAGAACATAACTAGATACCAACCATGCTTGTGAGCTTAACAAAGTAGGGTTGCACATTATCCTTTGTACATATAACTCCACCAACAAAATTAGTGGACATATACTTACAGTCAAATTCTAATTTTAGTTCTTTTTCTATCACTTCGATAGTGATAAGCTCATAAATGTCAAGCATATATAGTGTCTAGTAAAGAAATTCTTTTGTTAATGTTTAGAATTGATCATGGTTACATGCCATCTATTGTTGTTTTGTAGGCATAAATGCCTTGTTTTTGTTTCAATTCACTAGACCCGTTGTTGTAGGAAACACATCCCTTTTGGGCATTTAATTAAGCACACCACATGCAAATTGGAGTCGGAGAATCTGAACAAGTGGGGTGACAAGGTGTTATCATTCAAGTGCAAATATCATTCAGTAATATACTGCCATCACCAGTTGCATACAAGCATGCATCGATAGGCTTCCACACACCACAAGTCAATGTAAACTAGGAAAAACACTCATTCATACTACCATTAGCTAACAAAATAAACGTATCCAAGAAGTCATGTCCTTAAGGAGCTTCTTGGGTACCTGCTTCTTCTTCCTACATGACATGACATCCAATACAGGCTGCTGCAACGCTATCTTAAAATCCTATGAGAAATGGTTATCTTGATATTAGGATCAAGCAAACGATTCAGTCATATAATTGATCTGGTGGAAGACTATGAATCTGGTTGAAGACTATGGGTACCTACTTCTTCAAGTGAGCAGCTCCCTGTGATTACATCATTAATCACGAAAATTATGTTACTGCACATACATTGGAAACGATGTTAATTAAAAGATTAACATTTGATGCCCTCGTCTTGCATTTAATATCTGACAGTGCATATGGAGTTGTAAATTTGAACACTAATTAATGTGTGATGACTTCCGCTCCAAGCAACTCGACCGATCGAGTGTCGGTTGGGAATTTTGGCAAATTATATTTGGCCAGTTAAACCATGTATTTTTGTGTCCCAAACATTTTTCTAAGTTTAATTACAAGTCATACATTCATTACAAGTGATTACAAAAATTATTCTACGTCATTTGGGCCTTGAGTCAACAATATGGCATATTCTACTTCAGACTCACTCTGATTCCTTTTTGTATTTATATTGATAGGGTAGAATTGCTTTTAATGATGGATTTCGACCGACAATGCACTTTGGAGTAGAACAGAATCGAAATATAAGGGTAAGTTGTTTGTTGTACTATGATTTATGTATAAACTTTAAATTCTATTAATATAATGATTTGTCATTTTTAGGAGAAGAATACTCAAGTACCCAACCGTATGAGGCATGGCATTGATGAAGAGCACCACACCATTTGAAAGAATATGGAGACATTACAGATCTTAAGAGTTTCTAGCATGATATGTTAATTGTCATCAATCTCAAATTTTAGTACCATATGTATTCGTTATTTATACAACGTTGAGCATGCAATGTATGGATAATAGTTTGCTTCATTAACAGAAATTAGTTTGAGGTGATTTAACATTTTTATGTGTCATTTTGGTGTTGAAACTTCTTATGATGTCATGTGACTCTTATAAAAATATTGCTTGAGGTTATATATACAAAGTTTTAATTTAAAATTAATTAACATTCAACAAATCATTCAATAAATCAATAACCAAATCATTTACACTAATCCCTCAAAAATATATTAATGAAGGTCTTTAGTCCCTCAAAAATGAGATCCAAATTGGCCATCACAATTGCATTGATGAAGACCACATAGCCCCTCAAAAATAATATTAATGAGGGCATTATCCCTTCAAAAATATATTCTCCAGGACCATCAAGTCCCTCAAAAATGTATTTATGAGAACTAAATATTCCCTCAAAAATGTATTTATGAAGGCTAAATAGTCCCTCAATATAACATTCTTGAGGGTCAATTGGTCCGTGACAATTGTATTTGTGAGGGTCACTGGTATTTGTCACGTGAGTTCTCTTCACGGACCATTTGTGAGGGCCAGACTCACAACCGTCCCTATTTGTGAGGGCCTGTAGAGAGGGGTTTGTGACAGGACTCACTCGTGAATAATGGCCCAATTTTTACTAGTATAAGTGGCTAGTGTAAGAGAGATTAGTGCAATTTCCTAGAGTTTTCTAAAAGGCTAGATGGTGAGTAACATGAGGTGAAACACCCTCATCTCTACCCCCATTCCTACCCTTGGCTCTCAATTTCCCTAATACCACTTACCCTAGAAACCTAGACTTACCAAGTCCTTTTATAATTATACCTAGCCCTAGTTTCCCAACTAGTAGCATAGGGTAGATTCAAATAGCACTTGCCTTGTTATTTTATTTGGCAATATAGATTGAAGATATAAGACTTTCTTTCTATGTTAATGCCCCAACTAATATCTGAGTGTCATTCCCAAATGGCCCACCTATCCATGTCGTTGCTTGAAATCTATTTTGTTCTCTTGGATTATTAATGCTATTTTAGTTAATTGCATTTGTTGTTTATTAGTTAATTGCTTAGCTTTTTATACGTAGGACTTCCTTAGGTAATTAGTCCTCTTTTGAGCTTGCTAGTATTAATATTTTTAGTTAGTGATAACCTAGATTCTTGCTTGTTGTAGTGCTTAACTTGTCTCTTAGTTGTTAATTTGCTTTGCTAGTCTAGTGTAGATTAGTTGTAGTTCTTTGTTCTTGCTTAGTTACTTGGTTTTCCTTGCTTCTTAGATTTAAATTGTTTAGGATAGTTTAGGGTTGTTGGTAATCTAGTTTCCTTTTTGTCTTTAATTTTTTCAATCTTAGTGGAATCAACCAAAATCACATTTAAACCCTAAAAACCCTACTCTCCGCATTAGGAATGTAGCATCACTAACTTTTCTCTAGTGCCCCCTTTCTCCCTATGCATTGACCCCTTTGCTTGCCTCTCACCTATACTATGACATGACCATGTGCGCTTGTAGGAGCATATTTTGGTATTGTGAGTGAACCTTGTTTGGGGCTTTATAAATTTGAAAGATCACATGTGTGTTTTCCTAAGTTGAATCTAATCAAATGCAATTGGCTATTTGTAACCCAAGGTAGTTCAAAACCACACCAAGCTTTCTGGCATCATTGCTGGGGAGAGAGGTGCTCAACCTAGCTAGTTAGTGTAGCTTAGCTTTTCCTACTGTCCCCACCATTGTTGTTCTTTATTCTTTATGTTACTTTTCCATCTTGGTTTCCTAACTTCTCCAGTTTTTTTTTGTTGTTCCTTGTGCATGTGATAAGCAACCTTTTGAAGTCAAGATGGTGGATTAAGATGCACAAACCCCTCCAATTACTCAACCTCCCTACATGATGAAGATACTGGCAGACATTGTAAATCTCATGAAGATTCAAGTGGAAGATTTTTCTAATCACTCTGACAACTTTGTGGAGGCTCTTTGTTATGATGTACAAGTTCTTCAATCCTATGACATCCAAAGCAACCAAGGATCCATGTTTAGCTCTTACACTTCAGAATGGAGAAATCCTCCAAACTTTTCATGGGAGCAACAAGGGGACCAATAGCCAAGACACAACTCCATGTTTGAAGAAGAAGTTCTTGCGAGGTTAAGAACCCTTGATGAAATGAATAGATATGTGTATTTTTATGCACAAACCATTGATCGGATTGAGCAAAGGTTGGATGAAAATTCCCTTTCATTTTCCCTATGTGAGGAGGGAAAACCCCCTTCCCAAACAATGGCCAACCCAAACAATTCAATCGGTACTATCGGTTCTCCATAAGGCATCTATACTCGACCACAAGGGCAAGTATCTACCTTGCAACAATATCAAGCTCCCCCTAACCCTTGTGCTCCACCACCTCCTCAACCGTCATGGAACTTCCAACACAACTCACAACCACCACCACAATATCAACCACAAGAACCACCACCATATCAACCACCTCTACAACAACCATCATACATCCTTTACAATCCTAACCCACCACACCAAAAACCACCACCATCACAACTATCACATGCTCTATGTCCTCCCCATGAGTAAGTGAAAATGGTTTCAATCTTGAGGTGTGACATGGTTGTTGAGAAGCTCAACAAGGGAGGGAAGCAATTTGATAAAGATCATGATGGAAAACCCTTTCTAAAAAGTCCTTTTGAGAGTGCCAAGTGCACTATAGATTTTTATGTACCACCTCCTAGTGAGAGTGCCAAGGGAACTAGCAAATCTGTTGTTCCGACTTCTTTTGAACCAACAATACCAAGTGTCCCACCTTCCATTGATATTGCACCACCAAGTGCCCCAATCATAGATCCAAAACATCCTAATGTGATATTTCAAGGTTCTCAAGTGTTCTATGAGATTGAAACCCCTCTCTTTGATGTCTATCAAGAACCATTCCTCAAGGGAAAGCAAACCTATGGCATGGAAATTTTGAAGGTCCTAAGGTTAATTAAGGTAAACACCTTATTGCTTGGTATCATCAAGCAAAGCCCAACTTATGTGAAGTTCCATAAGGGTGTCTATACCTCCAAGAAGAATATAAGAGGGAATCTACCTAAAGGCATCACGTTGAATAAGCTAAAAAGTTTTGTTGATTCTTACTCTAAGATCCATGATGATGACCCCGAAGAAGAGAAAACTGTAAAAAAACACTTGAGAAGCTCTCATGACCCTTGGGAGGAAGATCAAACAATGAAGGAATTTGAGAGGATAGCCTATGATGAGGATAAAACAAATTTCTTTTGCACAATGGTTGATTTATGGAGGAACAACAAGCCTAGCTGAAGGATCTAAATTTAGTACTAGTGGGAGGCAACCCACATGGTTTGAGACCCTCAAAACCTCCTTATTTTTATTACACCTTAGTTTTTATAAAAATACACACACACCACACTTGATAGTTTTTTTGTTTGTGAATCATGTTAGAGAAGGTACCATGGAGAAAAGATGAGGTGTGAAGGATCTAGCCAAAGGGAGGATTAAAATTGAATAGAAGATTGTAAGACATTGAATAAGCTACAGGAAGAAGTCAGGAACGGTCGTGCTTTGTAGCACGGCCGTGTTGCTTGCAAGCCAGAACGATCATGTTGCTCAGCACAGAAGTGGTGGTCCTACCCTATTCACATAGTGCTACATTGATCACTCCATCTCTTGGTGGTTGTCTACCGTGACTACATGTCCTTTACCCTACTATTACAAACTTCTACTTCATGTCGAGGACAACATGATTTAAAAGTTTGTGGTGGTAGGGAGGTAAGTTCTTATTTCACAGCATTTTTATCTATGTACCTTGTGCTAAACTTTTGCAATATGTTCAAACAATTTGGCTAACTATCATACTTGTCTGTCCTAACCTTGTGTGCTTGCATTCATGCATACATGTAGTTATTTTTCGAGTAAATATTAGAAAAATTGCTCTTTTGTCGTTCCATCTCATGCATTGCATTTTCATGTAGTTTTTGGTAATTCTTGTGTGTTTTAGTTATAATTTACTACTTTATGCTTAAATTTCCCTAAATGTAGGTTTAGATGTTGTTGAGTGCAATTTGGCACCATTTTGGCCAATCTTGCCCAAATTTGGAACTCCTTGCCCAAAATCTTGTTTCAACTTATATCTCCAACTTTAAATTAAAAGTTGTTTATCATTGACAAATGCATGCCATATTCTTAGAGTTTATTATTAAATGGTCTTTATTGTTGACTTTTTACATGTGCATCACCTCTCTCAAGTTTGTGAATGTTTTGATTGAATTGTGAATTGAGCAAGCTATGAACGCTTAGAGCCTACGAAATCACATGATGTAAATGTGAATTTCATGTTGTTCACTCATGTGGTGTGATATAATTTGATGAAATGTTGGATTAGTTTTCATGTAAGAGATTTTATGTTGAGAACCACACTAATGACCCCTCTTTGACCCGACTCTTCTTTCACCATCTTCATACCCCTTCGCCTCATGAAAGGATGCCTAAGTGCACATATGTATCCTTGGCCACCTCCAAAAGTTTGGAGTGGCCATATCTACATCTCCCTACTTCCCTTTCTCCATCATATGCCATATCTACACCAAGGGCAAGAAGAAAAAGAAAATAAGAAAAGAAAAGAGAAAAAAGAAAATAAAAGATGTTCTTGTTTAATAGCATTTAAATAAAGAAATGATGAGTGTGTCTACAGACATGTGGGTCATTTGGTGTTGTTTGAGGCATAACATTGAATGCATGAAAGTGAAACAACACTCCTATTCATCATTGATTAATGCCAGCATGCAACAATTTACCTGGAATTATATGAAGGACATATGGAAAGCTTGTGTATCCTCAGTGCTCTTTTCATAATTTGATTGTGAAAGTGGAGAGGAGAGGAGTGGAACACATGCACTTAGTCACTTTTGAGACCATTTAGTTAATAATCATCTTTTACAATGCATTTATCATTATTTGTTTGATTGAAAGAAAATGAAGAGAGAGAATAAGTTGAAGCAAAATTGAGGACAAATATGTTTTAAGTTTGGGGTGGTGATGGTGTCCTATTTTAGGGCTTCATCTTGTGTCTTTTTGCATCTCAATCACATCTAAACATGTTAGAATGCAAGTTAATTCCCTCAATATGCATATTATTGTCAAATGCACTTATGGACGGGATAAAGGACTAGTTTAAGCTTCCAAAGCAAAGACTCTAGGGGGATGGAGCCTGTTGGGGAATGAGGGGAGCGAGGGGATGGAGCAATGGCAGCGGCACCTAGGGCCAAGGCCAAGGAGAAGAGAGTCACGAATCAGGGGGAAACTCGTGGGGCAGTTGGGGAAATACTTATCGGGGAGGCGGGAGACACAAAGACCCAGACAAGGATCTAGGAGATGGGAACAATATGGGTGTTAGGGTTTCGGTGCCCCTTGTAGGCATCGACTTACAATTTGCCGGCATGAGGGGAGACTCACGCATCGACAACCGGGACTCGGACCATATGGCCATGGAGTGCAATACCCGGCCGACTCCACAAGTGTTTCCTGAGAATCATTACAGAGTTGGTAACACAAAAATGATTCTTAACGATACTACATCTGATAAACCACTCTTCAGTGTGATTGTCACTTGCCAGCCTGGGCAAGAATCGAACGCGGGAAACCAAGAAACGTTCTTCTTGGAGAGACTCTTCGAGGACCATTTGGAGGAAAAAGAAGTGGAACTAACAACTGATGAAGGGAGGCCGGTGATATACATAGATCCAGATGCAGAAGACAACCTCACGAGACCATCGATGTACGCGGTTGTTATCCGTCTGATCGGCGCTGACATCAGATCCATGACTATGATGGACAAAATCAGGTTGTTGTGGAACCTTAAGGGGAGATTCAATATGTATGAATTGGATATGGGCCATTACGTCATACGGCTATCCTGCAAGGATGACTATGAAATGGCAATGACAGGAGGCCCTTGAGAGATGTTCGGCTGCTACCTTGCTGTGTGGGACTAGTATCCAACATTCAAGCTGTCAGAAGAAATGCCCAAATACCTGGTGACTTGGATCCGCATTATTGGTCTCCCTCTACATCTTTACGTGCACACATTGTTTGAATATATCAGATTGGCCTTGGGAAGGCTGATAAAAGTCGACAGGCACACGGCCTGTAGATCCAAGAGAAAATTTGCGAGATTGGCCATAGAAGTGGATACCACCAGAGATCTAAGCCCCACCATCTTCATTAACGGGGTGGATTACCATGTGGAGTACGAGGTTACACCCGACACCTGCACTAACTGTGGTAAAATTGGCCACAAAAGTTCAAGGTGCATGAGTAAAATGCCTGATCAAAGAACCAATGATACAACTAAGCAGACTTCATCAAATGTCGACATCACTGGCCGTGAGGAACCCTGGCAATACCAAAAAGGTAGTAGATATGAATCAAGATGAAACCCCAGATATAAAGAACAACCTGATAAACCAAGGGTCTCGTCCACCACAAGCAACAGATTTGTTAATCTAGCAAGCACTGAACTGTATGAGGAAGAGCAGGTTATCGAGGAAGATGTGAAGGATGCTAGAAATGCATCGGATAAACCCTCGGAGAGACCCGCCAAAATCTGGAAACCCAAGAAAACCTTCAAAACGGATGATGCAAAAATAGAAGGCCTAAAAGATATTACCAACAACAACACAAGGGACACTAATCCTAACATAGCGAGAGTTGGCGCCACTGGAGGGGAGGAGAATCACGAAGCGGTCAGCCCAGCAGTAGATGAGGTCATTTAGGCTATGAACGTGGACAAAGATGACAACGTCATTATCATTGAGGAAGAACCAGTAGACAAATCCCCAGAAGACAAGGATGCACGAATAGAGGGATAGGCTGAGAAGCAAAGGGAAGATAAAAGCAAAGGGAACAAGGCGGATGCTCCAAATCGCATGCAGGAGGATTACCAATGTGTGGAGAATAGCAACACGTGAACCATTGAGCAGATCCCCAACCCAAGACCACCAGACAGAAAGATGAAGACATGCAGTGCGAGATCCAAGGCCTCAAGAATCCCCCCTCCCTACAAGCACAAAAGGAAGAGTTTGAGACTTCTCGCCATATCTGAGGATGTTGCTAACAAGGAAAATAACCCGGAGGATAGAGGTGATGTTGGGGAAGCGGCAGGGGGACAATGAAGTTTTCAAGCATGTCCCTTGTCTGAAGTTTTGGAACATATTAGATTGAATGCTTGTCTCCCTCTTACCCTTGAACGGAGGGGGGGATATTTCATTTATAACCATCAGTGTTTACATTGTCATTAATACACGATAGGTTGCAGTAAATACAAGTCTGTTATTTGAGCAGAAGGTAGTAATAGCAGACGACGCTTGGGATGTTGTGAGCCGTATCGCAGACATCATGCATTTGCTATGCCTTCATTCTGACAGCCCCCCGCAAGATGGGAGTGAGAGAAATGAAGGCCCATCTTGGTGATTAAGTTCTGGAACGTGGACTTCTGGAGCGCCTTGGTGAAAATGTCAGCAATTTGATCATTGGACGGCACATGGCGAGGGATGATATGACCAAGCTGAACCTTCTCACGAATGAAGTGGTAATCAAGTTCAATGTGTTTAGTGTGAGCATGGAGTATAGGGTTGGTAGTGAGGTACAGTGCACTGAGGTTGTCGCAGTAGAGAACGGAAGGTTGAGTTTGTGGAAGGAGAAGTTCTTTGAGAAGTTGTGAGAACCATGTGAGTTCAGCACCTGTGAGAGAGAGATATCGATACTCAGCCTCGGTGCTGGATTTGGAGATGGTAGGTTGCTTCTTGGATGACCAGGAGACACAGGTGTGCCCAAGGAATACACAGTAGCCACTGGTGCTTCTCTACATGAGGGGACAGCCGGCTCAGTCGGCATCACAGAAGGCGGAGACATGAAGTGTGGGATCAGAATAGATTTGGATACCCAGGTTAATGGATCCTTTGACGTACCGAAGAATGTGTTTGACAAGGTTTTGGTGAGTGGTGGAAGGTTGATGGAGGAAGTGACAGGCAAGATTAACAACATAGGTAAGGTCGGGTCTGGTGATGGTGAGGTATTGCAGGGAGCCAACTATACGGCGATAGGAGGTGGTGTCTGGGAGAGGGGTACCGGGATTATGTAGGGTTTCCTAGAGAAAGGAGGAACTAATTGGGGTTTTGATGGGTTTGCAGTGAAGCATGTCTTCACGTTTGAGGATGTTATAAGCATACTTGGTTTAGTGAAGGAGGAGACCTTGGAAGTTTGTCTCAGCTTGAATGCCAAGGAAGAAATGGATAGGTCCTAGGTTGCAGAGGGAGAAGGTGTGTTCCAGGTGAGTGATGACAGAGTGGATGGCCTGAGGAGAGGAGCCGGTGATGAGAATGTCATCGACATAGAGGAGCAGGTATATAGGAGAGGTTGTGGAGGAGTGGATGAAGAGGGAGGAGTCAGAGTGGCTGGAGATGAACCCAAGTTCAGTAAGGGATGAATGTATGCGTTGGTACCAAGCCCGGGGTTCTTGCTTGAGACCGTATAGGGCTTTATGAAGTTTGCAAATGTGAGAAGGTTGGTGGGGGTCAGTGAACCCTGGGGGTTGCTCCATGTAGACAGTGGTGTCAAGATTTCCATTACGGAATGCATTGCAAACGTCCAACTGGTGAATGGACCACCCTTTTGAGACAGCTATGGAGAGGACATTTTTGATGGTGGAAGATTTGACGACTGGGATGAACGTTTCGGTGTAGTCTATGCCTTCTTCCTGATGAAACCCTTTGGCAACCAGTCTTTCCTTCAGTCGGTCGAGTGCCCCATCAGGATGAAGCTTGGTTTTGAAGATCCAGTGACACCCGATGACATTCATGTCAGGCGGCGCTCCACAAGGGACCAGGTGTGATTGTTGTGAAGGGCGGAGAGTTCCTCGACCATCGCCTTGGTCCAGGCAGGATCACGCAGAGCGTGCTGAGTAGTTCTTGGTGTGGGAGAGGTGAGGCAGGTGGTCAGGGCGTATTTGGGATTGGGTTTGTGGATGCCTCCCTTGCTGTGAGTGTGCATGGAGTGGGAGTTAGAGGGTACAGTGGTGGAGTTAGGGGTTTCCATAGAGTCAGAAGTGGTAGGGTGTACCGGAGGCGGAGGTACAGGAGACGTAGCAGTAGAGGGTGAATTGGAGGAAGGAATTTCGGGAGTAGTGGAAGAAGAGGGAGCCGGGGGGAGACTGGGCGGGGAAATGGAAGGCATGGAGACGTCTGAGATGTTATGGATAGTGTTGGGAGGATTGGAAGTGCAGGTGTTGTAATGAGCGGTGGTGTCGAGAGGTTCATGGAAGGTAGCTAGGTCAGGGGATGAAAGAGATCTGGTGAGGCAATGTGTGGAGAAGGGATATTGAGTCTCATCAAAAACCACACGTTTGGTGACATACATTCGTTTGGATGGAAGATGAAGGCATTTGTAATCCTTGTATTGAGAGCTATACCCCATGAAGACACAAGGAAGGGAGCGAGGGTCCAGCTTATCAGTGGTGTAATCTCGGAGATAGGGGTAGTAAAGGGTACCAAAGGTACAAAGATGGTTGTAGGATGGAGATTTGTCGTATAGAGTTTCAAAGGGGGTTTTCATCTGCAACGTGGGAGTCGGGATCCAGTTAATTAGATAAGCGGTTGTGGAAAAAGCTTCGCACCAGTATTGCTTTGGAACTGAAGCTTCAAACATCATAGCTAATCCTAGTTCAGTGACATGATGGTGTTTGCGCTCAGCGGCACCATTTTGTGATGGATCATGTGGGCATGAGATCTGATGCAAGATGCCTGTAGTTTTGAAGAACTGTTGTAGGGTGGTATTGATGAATTCACCACCGCCATCGCTCTGAAACACCTTCACGGAAGTGTTGAACTGAGTGGAAACCATTTTACAGAAGGACATGAATACGGTACTGAAATCACTTTTGTATTGCATTGGGAAAATACAGTTAAAGCGGGAGAAACCGTCGGTGATAATCGCATAATAATGATAATTATGAGTGGAAGGTACAGGCGCTTTGCCCCAAATGTCACAGTGCAGTAAAGAAAATGGTAAAGTAGCTCTGGTGTGGTTGTGCGTTACAGGGAGACGCTTGCTTTTTCTTAACTCATAGCTATTACAGATATGGTCACAAAAGGAAGTACTCGGTACCAACTTTTGTTGCACAAGATGACGGAGAACGGCTTGATTTGGATGCCCAAGGCGGTGATGCCATACGTCGCTGGTGGTCTTCACACAATGGTTGGAGAACAGAGCCATAGTGGAGGAGTCCGGGAGGTAGTAGACGCCCTTATTGTAGGTCCCGCGGGCCAGCGTTTGATGCGTCCGGGAGTCCTTGATCAGCACAGTATCGTTAGTGAAGATGAAGTAGCAAGGAAAAGAGGAAGTGAGTTTGGAAACAGATAACAGGTTGCGTTTAATCTCAGGTACCGTGAGGATGTCTTGAAGAGGAAGGAGGGAGAGATTGTGAATGGAGGTGTCACCAGTGTGAGAGATGGGTAGAAAGTCCCCATTGCCAACCATTATAGAATGTCGTCCCTTGTAGACAAGAAGGTTGTTGAGATTACATGAGTTCTGTGCTATGTGGTCTGTAGCACCAAAATCGAAATGCCAAGCCGAATGATCAACTTCATGGATGCGCAGAGCAGCCAAGGCTGAGCCGGTGTTGTCTGCGAGAGACGAAGGGACGGAGGAATGCTGATAATTGTTATCGAATCTATGCCAGCACTTGATGGCGGTGTGACCACGCTTGCCGCAAATTTGACACAGATGAACTGTGGAGTTGGATTGATTATTGTGGGTAGACATGGGCGAGGAGAAGCCACATCCCTGAGAGTGGGTGTGAGCAGTGTTGTTATGCGGTCCATTTTCGAGAAGACCTGGAGTGTGATGGAAGGGTTGGTGACGACCCCTTCCTCTAGCTGAGAAGCAACCCCGACTGGCGTAGCTGCTGTGAGAGAACTGAGTGCGATGATGGTCAGTTCGTGGTTCAGCGGCGGAGCGGTTTGAATAGAAGACCAGTGTAGGAGAGCCCCGTCAAGTTTTCTGGCGCTCAAAATCTTGAAGAAGAGGAATTAAGTCAGTGTAGGAAGGGATAGGGGGTTTGAGCATGGAGACCACGAACCCTTCGTATTCATTGTCATCTAAGCCGTTGAGCAAGGTGAAAACTTTCTCCTGATCATTGACTTCATGGCCAATAGCATTGAGTTGATCACACAGCGATTTGAACTTTCTGAGGTAGTCGGGCAGAGAATCGTTGCCCTTGGTGAAAGTCCTTAGTTGAGACTTCAGTTCGAACTCCCTGGATTGGGAGGATTCAGAGAAATGCTTGTTGAGCGTTGTCCATACCTCGTGTGAGGTGGAGCAGCCAATGATATCTCCCATCACTTCTTCAGTGAGGGAACTGGATATCCACCCTTTCAGCAGCCTGTCAGTGCGTGTCCAAGCTTTATGGCGGGGATTGGCATTGGGAAGACTTGATTCATCAGGGATGACGGTGGGTGGGGGTGCTTCTGTTCCATCAAGAAAGCCTTCAAGGCAAAAAGATTCGGCAAGGTTCTTGACTTGTGATTCCCATAGAAGAAAGTTGTTTGAGTTGAGTTTAATCGAAAGGAAGTTGGTGATGTTAAGACCTACAGGGTATGGGTAGATAGACACATTGTTGGAGGATTCGGTAGCAGCCATTTGCTGTTAGGGTTAGAAGAGGAGGAGGATGAAGGTTGAAGATGACTGGGATATTGTGGAAGAGGAAGGGCCGATTAGGCTAGAGTGGCTCTAATACCATGTGAAGTTTTGGAACAGATTAGATTGAATGCTTGTCTCCCTCTTACCCTTGAACGGAGGGGGAGAGATTTCATTTATAACCATCAGTGTTTACATTGTCATTAATACATGATAGGTTGCAGTAAATACAAGTCTGTCATTTGAGCAGAAGGCAGTAACAGCAGACGACGCTTGGGATGTTGTGAGCCATATCGCAGACATCAAGCATTTTCTATGCCTTCATTCTGGTCCAGAATGAAGGCATAGCAAATGCTTGATGTCTGTGATACGGCTCACAACATCCCAAGTGTCGTCTGCTGTTACTGCCTTCTACTCAAATGACATACTTGTATTTACTGCAACCTATCGTGTATTAATGACAATGTAAACACTGATGGTTATAAATGAAATCTCTCTCCCTCCGTTCAAGGGTAAGAGGGAGACAAGCATTCAATCTAATCTGTTCCAAAACTTCACACCTTGTCCTATACCTCCTGTTCATTATTAGATGATTGACTTCCTATGTTGGAATGTATGAGGCATTGGAGGAGATGACAGACGTCGTGCTCTAAAGGAAATAATAACAATGTATAACCCAAATCAGGTTGCTATTCTAGAGCCCAGAATTAGTGGTGATTCGGCTTTGAGAACTATCAAAAACCTCAGATTCACTCATTCTTACCGCGTGGAAGCCCGTGGCTATGCAGGTGGCATATGGCTATGTTGGAATGCAGGGCAGTGCTTAGTTGAAATCCTCTACAGCCATCGACAATTTGTTGCCTGCAGAGTTAATAAGAAGTGTTTCGTTACCTTCATCTACGCTTCCCCCCAGTATAGTGGCAGGAAATTACTCTGGAAACACTTAGTACAACTGGGCAATACTTTCAAGAGAGCCTGGGTGGCTTTGGGCAACTTTAACACTACTATAGACCCTGGAGAAAAGAGCGGTAGTAGCTCCTACAACTACAAAGAGGCATTCCAGAGAACGCTTATGGAAGCTGACCTCTCAAACTTGGGGTTCTCAGGTATGAGATTTACATACCGTCACGGCCTTTTGGAGGAACGTTTGGACAGAGCTACCGCAAACAGTGCCTTCATTACGGGGTACCCAAATGCAAAGGTTGAACACTTGCCCCGATTTGGCTCAGACCACTGCCCCCTCCTGGTCAGATTTCATTCAACTAGGCGGCCGACCAAGAAGATTCATTACTAAAGCCTCGTGGCAGGGGTCATACGACTTCACCAATATGCTGAAGAGTGTATGGAATAGCAATATACCCTTCCAGGATGCTCAGCATTCTATCATGAAATGGGACAGCAACTCACGCAAAGCACTATACGGAGGAATAAGGAGCGCCTAATCAATAACATCAACAGGCTCCAAACTGATATGGCTGAGCAGTATAACAAAATCACAGACAAACTATGCTTAGATCTTCATAACGAACTCAATATCATCCTCAAGGCAGAAGAGGAAGACCTGAGACACAAGTGCAATATAAGTTGGATGAAGGAGGGAGATACCAATTTGAGATTCTATCAGAATTATATCAACCAACGGAGAAGACGCAATAAGATAACAACTTTGAAGAACCAGAACGGCCAGTGGGTTACAGATGAAACGCAGCTGATGGACATGGTTGTGGAACATTTTGAAAGATTACTTACAGCTCCTCCACAGCATATGACTCACCAGCTTGGCGGCTTCCCTGGACAGTTCCAACCAATCAGTGACACACAGTGGATGCACATCGGTGCTTGCCTGTCCGATGAAGAGATCAAAGCCATTGTCGATTCTCTGGACCCAGTGAAAGCTGTTGGGCCGGACGGTGTGAACGGGACCTTCATCCAAAAGAATTGGGAGATTGTCGGTCCCAACATCATTAACACGGTGCAACAAGTTATCCGCACAGGTGATGTAAGGGACAAGCTTTGTAACTCTACCATTGTTCTTATCCCCAAGCTGTGAAAATTTGCGCCCCATTTCCCTCAACAACATAGTTCTGAAGATTATATCCAAATTGATGGTTGAGAGGCTGAAGTCGCATATCACCGGATGGGTATCATAAGCTCAGAGCAGTTTCATACTGGGACGCCGCATTACCGACAATATTGCTATCATCCAGGAACTCATACATAACATGAAAAGGAAGAAAGGAGCTAAGACCGTGGCTATCAAAATTGAGCAAGGCTTACGACCAAATGTCGTGGTCATTCATTAGGGACACGCTCATGAAAGTGAATTTACCTCCCAACATTATCAAGTTTATTATGACTGCGATCTCTAGCGGTGAAACCACTATAGCCTGGAATGGCAAGAGCACCCAACCATTCAGGGCCAGTAGAGGCCTCCGGCAAGGTGACCCTTTGTCACCTTACCTATTCGTTCTGTGCCTAGAACGCTTAAGCCAACTCATTCAGCACAATGTCAACTGTGGCACTTGGAAACCAGTGAAGGTTGGAAACCTTGGGCCGAAGATATCGCATGTCTGCTTCGCAGATGATATCATCCTTTTCGGCCATGCTAGGACTGCCCAAATGAATGTAATCAAGAGATGTCTCAAGCAATTTTAAGAAGTCTCCGGGCAATCTGTTTCCGCTCCAAAGACCACAATTTGCTTCTCTGCCAGTGTGAATCGAGCATTCCAGACCCGTATCAGCAGACGAAGCAACTACCAGGTCACGGACAACCTGGGTAAATATCTCGGCGTCCCAATCATCCACTCTCGGGTGCATAAATCTACTTATGGTGAGGTGCTTGATAGAATCAATGAAAGGGTTAAGTTAATGCTACCAGGAGTCTATCGCTGGCGGGGCGCATCTCTTTATCCAAGGCTACGATTTCTACCTTACCAACCTATGTGATGCAATCTGCGATCCTACCCCTACAAATCTGTGACAGAATAGACAGCAACATCTGGAGATTTATCTGGGGCGGTTCCCATAAGGCTCATCCTCTCGCACTTGTAGCTTGGGACAAAATCACTTCTCAAAATGGGATGGAGGCCTCAGGATCAAGGCAATGAGCGAGTGGAACCAGGCCCTCATCCATAAACACGCATGGGACCTGTTTAGCATGAGAAACACTATGTGGTGTAGAGGTATGAGGATGCGCGTAGCCAATGGCAGGCCGGAAAGCTGTGGGAACTTCTCAAGATTAGGACGCGTAGCTGTCAAGGGAAAAGACTTCATCGAGGAAAACTCTTTCATAACCCCCATGAACGGACATAGCATAAGATTCTGGGAGGACAGATGGTGGAGAAATTGTCCGGTTTTGAAGAGTAAGGTGTTGAAACCTATACCTATTGAGCTAGAGGACCTGAAGGTGAGCTCCCTAGTGAACTTGAATGGAGAATGGGATGTTGAGTTCCTACAAGAGTGGTTGCTGGATGATATCGTCCAACACATTAAAACACTGGACACACCTAATGATACTCATGGGGATGATATCAGAGTCTGGACCCATAGCGCAAATGGCCAATACTCCTCCAAAATAGCATACAACAAGCTGCGCGAGGGTAAAGGCATCCGGATTGAGGGGCAGTGGAGGATAATCTGGAATCCGTAGACGTCAGAACGTATTAAAGTCTTCCTCTGGCTAACTAGAGCGCAGATTTGCTGTTCCTAATTTAAACAGGAGCACGCTGCTTCTATTCTAATCTACGTACATCTTTTGGAGTAGTTACAATCAAAAGGTCACGGCTAATAATGACAGCCACGTGGCATTAGATGCCATGCGGAGCAGCCTGCTCTGTGAAATACCAGGAACAGCAAATCTGATGGGGGCTAACTATGCACGGCACACTACTCACGAATGTGAGGAGAGTACAACACAACCTCTCTTAAAACAACACATGTCCTAGATGCCATCTGGAGCCTGAAACATTGCTACACGCCCTGCGTGATTGCGGTCATGTGAAACAAATCTGGAACACGCTGCTGAGTACTGCGAGCAATCAAGCCTTCTTCTCCTCTACTGACATACATGACTGGTGCTATGGAAATCTCAAGCAAAAGGATGAGTTCAAGGTCACCTTCCCCATCACCTACCGGAGAATTTGGAGGAGCAGAAACGATCATGTGTTTGAAGGTAAAACCACATGCCCAGCGCATTTAGTTAACGCCATACGGAATGAAGTCGCATTGCACCTTGAGTGCTTCATTAAGGAGACACAAACATCCATCCCTACGATCGAGCATCTGTGGAATACACCAAAGCCTGGAGAAGTGAAGATGAACACAGACGCTACGGTTAAGCGTGACCAGGCTGCTTATGCCATCGTTGCGCGAGATGCTGTTGGGAAATGGATGGGGGGAGCAGCCAAAAATGCCTACACTGGAGATGTGGTCGAAGCGGAGCTGCGAGGAATCCGTCTAGCCATGGAGGTGGCAGAACACAATAATCTGGACAATGTCATCTTCAAATCAGATTCGTTAAATGTTGTCAACATCCTAAATAACCCCAGATATGCAAAAGTGGCCCAGAGTATTCATAAACTCAGAAGACAATAGTGGCAAGTGATGCACATTAGGAGACAGGACAATGGGCTGGCGGATAAGTTGGCTAAATACCAACTCAAAAACCCACTTCTTTTCAATCTAGAGAATCTTTGTTCTGGAAACATGTTGAATTTGGATTTAGCTCGCACCGGGGAGGGCGGGATGAATAAGATAGTCTCCCGACTTCTATAAAAAAATACACTTATGGACATTCTTTGCATGTTTTTTAGGTACTTGGACCATGTTGGATGGATGAGTGAGATAGAGGGGTGCAGAGAAGACCCAAAAGGTTCCCCAGCCTACCCTTGGTGGCTAAGAATCAACTCAAGCAATGAAGTCCATGGATTTCAAATAATGGAGCCCAAAGTTCTATTGAAGACCCCAGCATGGTCGTGGTGCCATAGAACGACCATGTTTGCCAATGCTAATCACATTTTGATGTCCATTTTGATATGCTATAGCAACTCCACCAAAATGGTCATGCTATCCAACACGGTCGTTCTAAGAAGTCCTCAAAACGGCCATGCCAGCCAGTATGGTCATGCTTCCAAAGACCAGATGGTGCGTACTGAAGAGAACGACCTCCACTCCACCTCACCCACCATAGCCGTGCTACCTAGCATGGTCGTTCTATCTAGCCCCCACCTCGGTCGTGTTACCCAGCACAGCCGTGCTACCAACCTTCATTTCACCACCTTCAACTTGACATTTTTCACTTCAAACCATAGTCATTCTGAACTCCACCCACCACTGTCGTTCTGCCCAGAACAGCCGTGCTGCATGCTACCTAAAACCTAGCTTTTCTGTATTGAGTTTTCAAAAATACCCCCACTTACCCTATTACTTCCACCACCACCTATATATACATGGCTGGTGGCCACAACACTAGATTAGCACCCCTACAGATCCTCTAGAGCTTCCTTAGTCATTTCCTTGCATTCAAGCCACTCATCTACCTCCCACCTTCCATTTCCACCATGGAACCCTATTTTTCTAGGTATTCCACCATAATCACCCATATTTCTATGCTATTCATCCATCTTGGAGGAGGTTCCATGTCCTACAGCTGCTAGGAGGTGAAGGAGAAGATCTACCACGAGCTCCATGGAGTTCTACCTCTTTTTTCTCTTTTCTTTTCTCTTTTGTTTAGTCATGTGTAGATAAGCCCCTTGTGGTGGGTTGTTTGGGGTTAAAATGCTACTTTGATACCATATTGGGGGGGGGGGGATAACTTGTAATTAACATACTTCTATATATAATGATTGTCTCTTTCTTCCGTATATAATGCTTTGTGCTTTTAAACATGAATTGCTTATTGTATGATGCTTGAAAACACCTAGCTTCTAGGGGGAAATGGATTGTATGTGGCTGTCTTAGGAATTGCTCATAGGTCCAATTAGTGGATCCTTAGCTAGCACCCTATGTTCCTACATACAACTCCCATCTCCTACAAGTAGGTGTGAGATCTAGGTGGCTAGTATAAGAGTGATTAGTGCAATTGCCTAGAATTTTCTAAAAGGTTAGATGGTGAGTAACATGAGGCGAAACACCCTCATATCTACCCCCATTCCTACCCTTGGCTCTCAATTGTCCTAATAGCACTTACCATAGAAACCTAGACTTGTCCAATCCTTTTAGAATTATACCTATCCCTAGTTTCCCAACTAGTAACATAGGGTAGATTCAAATAGCACTTACCTTGTTATTTAGTTTGGCAATCTAGATTGAAGATATAAAACTTGCTTTCTATGTTAACCCCCCAACTAATATCTGAGTATCATTCCCAAACGGCCCACCTATCCATATCATTACTTGAATTCCATCTTGTTCTCTTAGATTGTTAATGCTAGTTTAGTTAATTGCCTTTTTTTCTTAGCTAATAGCTTAGTTTTTTATAGCTAGGACTTTCTTGGGTAGTTAGTGCTCTTTTGAGCTTGCTGGTGTTAATCTTATTAGTTAGTCATAACCTAGATCCTTGCTTTATCTAGTGCTTAACTTGTTTGTTAGTTGTTTATTTGCATTGCTAGTCTAGTGTAGCTTAGTTGTAGTTCTTTGCTCTTACTTGGTTGCTTGTTTTGCCTTTCTTCTTAGATTTAACTTGTTTAGGATAATTTAGGGTTTTTGATAATCTTGTTTCCTTTTTGTCTTTAATTGCTTGCAATCTTAGTGTAATCAACCAAAATTACCTTTAAACCCTAAAAACCCTACTCTCCTCATTAGGAATGCAGCCTCACTAACTTAGATCTAGTACCCCCTCTCTCCCTCTGGATCAACCCCTTTACTTGCTCTCATCTATACTACGACATGACCTCGTGCGCTTGCGGGAGCATATTTTTGTATTGTGAGTGAACCTTGTGTGGGGCTTTATAAATTCAAAAGATTTGTCTAGTTGTAACCCAAGGCAGTCCAATTCATACCAAGCTTTCTGGCGTCATTGTTGGGGATAGAAAATGTCATATTTACCTAGTAGTTATGGTGTTGATTTTCCCCTTTGGCATCGTCTTTTTCCAATTTGTTTTGTTGCATTTGAGAAATGCACGACAGCTCCACTTATAGGTCATACACCAGTCTCATACTAGAATAACAGAGATCTAAACTGCCTCCCATACATAGCCTTGTATGGTGTCATACAAATTCTTCCATGATAGTTGTTATTGCAGGCAAACTTCTATCAAACTAAGGTGAACGTCTCCACTACCCAAAACTACAAAACACAAAAGAGAAAGGCTTTTCCAGAACCAACTTATTATGGTTATCACCTCTAGAACAACTTTCCTACTATGGTAATATACTTGTACCATCCTATGACTCATGGAAGCCTTCACACTTCCATTGCGCTACTCTGATCTGCTGACTCAATGTTGATTTTATTGATGATAGTGTCAATAGTCCTGCTAACAAGGACACCTCCAACTGTTCATTCATCTGATGGAAGGAGACCAACATGTTTTTCTTATGGCACACTAAGGAACACAATTGTGGCTTATCCATGGATGATGACGAAGAAGACTTCCTACTCAAAGTGTCTACAACCACGTTATCCTTCCCTGGATGGTAATCTATTATGCAGTCACAATCCTTGATTAACTCCATCCAGCGTTGTTGTTTCATATTCAGCTTCTGATGCAAGACAATGTATTGTAGGTTCTTGTGGTCGATGTAGATCAGACACCTCTCATCATAAATTTAGTGTCTCCACATTTGAACAAAGCATGGAACATAGCTGCCAACTCCAAATCATGTGTCAAGTAGTTATCCTCGTGCTTCTTAAGCTGTTGTGAAGTGAAGGAAATTGTGTTCTTTATCTTGCATCAGCGTACAAACCAAATTGTTCCTTGATGTGTCACAAAAAACTATGTATCCTTTCTCTATTCTGTCAGCACTAACACTAGTGCACCGGTCACCTTCTCCTTCAAAAGCAGAAAAGAACACTGACACCTATCATCCCAGATAAATGTCACACCTTTCCTTATCAAAATGGGAGCACTTGGAAACTTACCAGGTAACACATCTCGAACTTCCATACAACTGACACTTTTTGGATACTAGGACTCCTCACCTTGGTGTTTGTCATATGTGCCAAAAATGCATCACACCCTTGTCTCATCAACCCCTCAGTTGTCATATATGATACCAAACACATTGGGAGAATCTTCCTATCATCTTGGAAGATCCACAAAACATCATCGTCCATAAATTTAGTCACCTTGGATCTATAGTCCAAGACCACCTGATTCTATCCCAAGTATCCATTCAAGGACCATGTCGATACCGTGCATATCAAGTGGTATGTGATTCACTTGAATGCCGTGTTCCAAGAAAGAAGGAACACAAGGGAAGACACTTTCTTTGATACCACAACATTGCCCAGGGGTTGCTAATAAGGGAAAGGGTTACCAACTCTCTTTCATTATTATACAGGTTTACAACTTCTTATGTGTCATTTGACCTTTTTCATCTTGGTTTTCTTCCCATCAGCATAGGAATTATCAATATTAAAGTATCTCATTACTTCTTTCTATTTATTTGTTCATCATTCTCATGTATGTTCTCTTGTTTTATCATGTTTTCCAACCCCTTATCAAGAGGTAGACCATCATATTTCACATTTTTTTCATTAAGAAGGGGTCACCTCTCTTTGATTCTTTCATTTGTAATGAAGGTTTTTATTTTAGAACTTCCTTACTCACATATGTTGGTCTAAGGTTATCTCACATTCCACTTTATTCATTTATCACTATTCTCATCTATTTCCTCATATCATACTTATCTCAGGACCTCTCTTCATCTTATGTGGATTTTACGCCTTGACTTACTTCATTAACACATATTTATCCATCTCTTTCTTTACAACCTCCTTGAAATTACAATTTCAAGGACTTCTCATAGCTCATTTGTATTTAGGTTTAGGCTTCACAGTGTTGTATCTTTCTCTTATAATTTTTAGACATTCAAGTTTCGATAAGTTATGTTGTAGTTATCTTCTTCTTTAGGGCAATATGATGGTATTAGCACCATGTTTCCTGATTTGTTATGCTCTTCATATTGTTTCAGAATGACTACTTTATTAGAGTAATCAAAAAGATAACAATCTATGAGTTCCATACATGCCTTCTCTTCAATAGTTGAATATATGTCCAGGGAACTCAAATACTGAGATTAAGCAGTATGCAACGTGTTTCATGTCATGTTCTCAACTTAGACATCACCCTATACTAAGTCATGGTGTCCCTGTAGACTCAAAGAACCTAGAGATCTGATACCACCAATGTGACACCCATTGCCACATAGAGTGAGATTACTCAAAACAAAGAATGGAATTATCATCAATAACCACACTACCACAAAACATGGTAAATTAAAATTGATCGCATAAAGGCACCTCAAGCCGAATGCATCTTATTGAAAGCCATAGGACTTGTACCACTTATATTTCATTCATGCCAAAGATGTTACATATCATTGTTCACTAGATAACTACCCTCAACCTGTTACATATGATAACTTGTTCACATATAAAAATCATGTTGGTACCACCATGGTATAGTGCCAAAAACTCAAACTGATGTACAACGTCTATAAAACACCCCCAAGTGTCTGAGAGTACAAGGGTGACACATAAGACTCTATTACTAGACACTTGTTTCATACCCATGATCCAACAGCTACAACTTCCCTTATTGTCAACTTCAACAACACAATCTCTATCTCGACATGCACGTCCACATAAAAGATGTGGAAACCCACAGGGTGACACCAAACGTCCCAGCGAGAGATATAACTCTCTGCCAATGTCTATTATAAGCATAGATAAACTAAAGTAGGTAGAGAACATATATTATTAGGTTGAGAAGATTCAGTTAAATGATATGTATTAAACAGGTAATGCAGGCCAAGCAAATAAGGCAATTACCACCGAGTAGTAGAACAATTAATATTCTAAGAAGGAATATGAAGAGCATGTAAAACAATTGACTTCTTTACCGCTTTATAATTCAAGAAATCATTAAAAAGATAAGCAAAAGAGGGTCATCCAATGTGAAGCATATTTTGACCCTAAGCAAATATGCTACACGGTTGTATTATGTCTTTTATTATGCCCTGAGGAGATGAGGTATACCACTCATGCTCCAACTGACCACTGCTAAGTCAAAATCAGTGCCATACGATTCTAGGAGGAGTCAAACTCCTATGATCTCTCGACACCGTCGGTCAGTCTAAGTCTGTCGTAGAGACATATAAAGTCCAACTGCCAAATAGCATGATATGCCTTGGTATATAGACACAACACTATTAAAACTGAGTTATGATCGCAGATGCACTCCTGCTAAGGTATGACTGCAACCATCCTCAAAAGGTATCATATACATATATTGTATCACATCATTGAGATATGGCCTTGACCATTCGCTTTCCAAGGTATGATCGGTGTCAATCCTGCGAAATGCATATACTCAACCGTATACAACTCTGAGTTTCCACTAAGGGAGAACTCATTTCAACATCCAGCAAGTACTGACATTGAAGATGGATCTATGGCACAGGGCAGCTACATGATTAGGGTTTCACTTTGTTAGTTAGTCGAATTGGATATCTTTAGCATCAATCAAGTTACAATGTACAAATCATAAACAAACTCTATAGAGATAAGGGCATAATACAAATTCAGATGATATAAAATGTATAAGGTGTGAAATTGTCACATAATCACGTGATACTTGTAGCACTACCAATCACAAGGCCAATATCAATGTCACATCACAATGGGATGTCAGTCCCTCAATCATCTCACTCAAGGATAACACTTCACATTAGGCATGAAGCCTCTGCCTGGTCATTAGACCCATCACATCATATATCTTTGTGTCTCATCATTATCTCAACATGTCTCATAAGGCTCATAACCATCACCATAGCTTTCACAAGCTATGAAATTCATTCAACCTGCAAGGTTAGAATCACACAAGTAGGAGAGAGACAATGTAATCACATGCAATTCATCTAATGAACTCAACAAGCATACTATACCCTAGGATTAGGGTTAGGGTTTCAAACACATATCCGATTAGAGCTTCCTAGCATTATTCAATCACCAAACCCTAGTTTCATCACCTCCCACTTTCTTTGAGCATACTAGGATTAGAACATCATCATTAAGTTGGTTAATCAACTATCTAATTAGCATTAGGTATTAACCAATATTTTCATGAACAAGTGTAACAACCTTACAATGTCCCACATATGTAGCGACCATGTACCCTTGCATGTGTATAAACCAACCTTCAAACATGTGTCTCGACCACTACCAAGGCAAGTGTCTCGACCACCACAAAAACATATGTCTCGACCATGACAAAATAATATGTCTCGACCATGACAAAAGCATATATCTCAACCATGACAAAAGCATATATTTCAACCATAAGAAAGCATGTGTCTCGACCACTAAGTCAAGCCATCTCAACAACACATGTCCATCTTCAAAATAGAGATAAACCACGTCCAAAATAGATGATGGACATCAAGGAAACCAAATGTTATCAATAAGTAAAGCACCGTATAAATGAAGTTCAAAACCCTAAAATCAATCTCCAACATGAGCAACTAAGAGACCAAGATATTAGGGAGGGAAGACCAAGCTTCAATCTCAAGAAAATCGATTCAAATCCTTAAGAAAAGCATAAGGATCAAACCACATCATGATGATAAAACCAAGGATTGTAATACATGTATGACCATCACCTCAACCATCACTTAACAAAACATGTGTGTTGACCATCACCAAAACAAAGGTGTAGTGACCACCAACGTAAAGATACCACCAAGGCAAATAACCATCCTCAAAATAGGGAGGAACCACGATCAAAACATAAGGTTATCACCAAGAGAAATTCATCAAGATTAAAGGAAACAATGTCATATGAAGATGATCACCCAAAACCTTAGTACATGTATCATAGAAGATCTCCACGAAAGAACCTAGAGGTGAAAATCACGTTCAACACATGCAAAACAGCACCAAAACACCATGTTACTCTAAGGTACTCAGACCTCATGCATGTTAATGGAAATCACATATCAAGGGCAATAGAAAACCATCCATCTCACATTCATCTCAAAATCAAGTACAACAAAATTAGGGTTTAGGATTAGAAGCAAATATCATAGTATTATCATCACAGCTCAAACCCCAAATCATGATAACATCTTTTAGCATGTTAAGATCACATTTTATAGGTAGAAATAGTAACATGCAAACAATATTATGGTGCTAAAATAGAAGAGGGGAAAGCTATATAGCCTCGCCTTACGTAGAGATCCAAGCTCCAAGATAAAAGGCTCCAAGAGAGAAGAAGATACTCCAACTTGGATCAACACTTCAGTGACAAGATCACCTCAAAAGAGAAGAACACCATGGTAAAAAGAATGCTCAAGAAAGAGGGTGAAAAACCCAAGGCTGAACCAAGAAGAAAGAAGGAAGAAGAGAGCTCCTTCTCACTTGGGTATCACCATGTCAAAACATAGTCTATAACCTTTGTGAGAAGGTCTTCAAGGTAGCCACCATGTCAAAACTTAGTCTAATGGTCTAGAAGGAGAATATGGAGGGGTAGGGTTCCAAAGGAGAAATGTGATCAAGAAGGTAGAACCACTTACCAAGAAGAGAAACCACCAAGAATCGCCACAAGGGAGGTGATCAAGCTCCAAAGCACCACATACAAGGTTGATCGGCCTCCAAAGCACCTATATCAATCCTTCTTTGCTCCACCAAGATTCAAGGATGAGAACAAGAGAGGGTAGAATAAGGAGGGTGGAAAATGGTACTTGCATGAAGGAGAAAGGGCTTATATACCCAAAGGAGGAGAGAAGTAAGGTAGGTGTGAGGTGTCAACACAAGAGGGCACCAAAGGGACACTTGTCCACCAAGAAAATAGCCATGCAACCACTAAGCATATGCATGCAAGCTATGGTGATAAAACCTAGGTGGGGTTTCAACCACATGGGTCACCCCCACCCTAAGGGTCGAGACAAACATCAAGGCACCTTGTTTCGACCACTACAAAATAGCATCACACAAAACATGGTCGAAACACATCACTAGGAGACAACCATCTCAAGCAAACCACATCTAGGGCACCAAGGTCAATAAAACATCACCCAAAGATGGTTGCCTGGTCTAAACATAGTCAAGACACATCAACATGGTCGAGACACATGTCACAACACTCAACTGAGCTCAACATGGTTGACACCATGCTCCACCAAGCAAAATCCCTAGAAAACCCTATCATCACCACATGATGCTACCTCATCAACCAAGGTCCAACAAGGCACCCCATAGCATCATTCTCTTTGTCATCATGCCAAGACATAGAGGGCACACACCACATGTGAAAAATTGCAAATCTAAACCCTCAACATGGGTAAATTACAACTTGGCCCAAAACAAGCATATAAAGCTCAAACATCATCCAAACAGAACCGAACTAAAAACATAAGTTGGTCACATGTTCCAAAAACATATAAAAGGATTATATTAAGGTTTAAGCATATAATAAACCAAAGAAAATAAGGTTAGCCCAAAAAGCTAGTTCAGGGGTCTTACACCTTATGTTTTATTCTTATTTTTGTACATATTCTTACTCATCAAGGGTATATTCACCATTCTTATGTTTTCTCTCAGATATAGGGTTACCTGCATTGAGTATGTTAGTTTTCATGTTCCAAAAACATATCCCATCCATGGAAATTTTTGTGCAAGAATTTATTTTCTTCGACCTCGTAAAAGCCATGGGCTTCTTATGGATTCGTTGCAGACTCATCGTTATATGGGTAAATTATGTGTTTTTCCCACCTCTGCCTTTGATAATTACCATCTTGACATTGTCTATGACTAAAACACGTCCTTTCCCAGCATGCCTTCCTTCCAAAGCATATAGCTCTTATATCTAATGTTCTATATCATGAAAAATATTAGAAATAATATAACATTAAACCTCCAAGTCATCTTTTATTCTTGTTTATCATAGTATCTTCCTATTGAATTCATGAATAGTATACAAAGATCTTATCATTATTTATCATCATGACACATAAAAATTTAAATTCATTCCATTCACTGCCATTTAACCTCATTTTGAATCTTTATGAATATCAGATGTAGAGATCTCTCCTTCCCAACTTGATTTGAGCCCACTTTAGCTTCTCATTGTTGGGCATAATAAAATTATTATTCCCTTGATTAACTAAAATCATAAAAACATTTGCACCTAAATTATTCATTAACTCATCTTTGAATCTCGTATCCTCATTGTTGTCATCCTCATTGATTCATAAGTAACCATTTACTAAGTAAAATTATCTAGTCTTCTCCTTGTTTCCCTTTTGTAACGTGTATGTTATATGTGTATTATCTCTTTGAAGACTTAGTTCTTCATTTCCATGTCATCCTCATGTATAATGGTTATTTCCTTCAATCTTTCCATGTAAATTTTCAGTTGGTCTAAGGTAATATCATATTCCTTTGCTTCTCATTTACCATCTTTCATTTAATCATCACAAATACTAATCACTTTTCTAAATTTCCATCCTTTCACATGGGATGTAAACCTTAAATTCTTCTCATAATGCATATTCCTGATGAACTTCCCTATTTAAATTCATACACTTTAAGATTCCCTTATGGTTCTCCATACTATTATAAACCATTGAGGCTTCATTTATTTGTGTTTCTCCTCCTTAACCTCATCTTTCTTTATGATCTTAACTTCAAACATTTAATCACTTTCCATTCAATGAAACACTTTAATTTCATGTTTGATAATCACTTTTTTCTATGTTTATATGATTATATTTCATGTATCAGTGAGTTTAGAAGTGGGTTTTTTACTGATTAGCTTTGTATTTCCATCATTCATTTTGTTAGTTATGTACTTCATTCTTATTCAAACTCTTACACTTAATTTGTGTTGTGCATCTCCTGTTATCTTTAATCTCATTCTTTTCATCATATGTTTTTATCTTATTATGCTCTTAGATTGTTTCCAATGGAACACTAACCTCCTTCAACGCTCAAAAACCTGACTAGGGAACCCAAATACTAAGTTCAAGATGTATGCATCAGGTGCGTTACTTACATTATCATTCAATCATAGGTCCTATTTTTTTTGTTAGGCCTATTGTTCCTATAGACTCATATAACTTACTCTCTGATATTAAACTATGAGGACCATCCTTCACATCAAAAATCAAATTATCCATAGGATACATTCCCAAACAATACTGGACTTAAAACTAGCATACAACAAAAACTAAGTCCAAAAATCCAAGTAAAACTTTCCTTATCTGAATAAATCAAGCTTCTCAAATCTCTAAATACAAACAATCATAAAATCCCATATTATGTCATGAAAAAGTTCATGAATTAACACAAATATCTTCTCAAGAGAAGGACTAGAGTACAAATAACCAAATTTCTATTTATATATAAGTACATTTGATTTACAAGAAGATTCATAAGAGAAGATACTAATGTATGTATATTGTTATATTTCACAACTTATAATCATAGGAAATCCACATGGACATCACTATACACCATGCATCAAATACCACCCAAGACTCAGGAAAGTTAGAGTACATGGACACTCACAAATTAACTATATTATTCTTTATTAAGTCTTTATCATCACATCCTTCTCACTGATTCTTTATACCTAAAAATCATGGAAGAAACATGTGACACTCATAAAGAGTCCCAATGAGCAGATGTCTCCTATCAAGATAAATAAATGATGTGAGATTTATTGCACCAACAAATTCCCTAAGATATATTATTCAAGGTTTCAAACCATTTTCACAATGTAAATAACGCACCAGCAAGTAGACAGATCAATTGCAAGATAGAAAAAGGTCAAAACCAAGATACAATATATTTAATAATATTCTTTAAACCATTTTTTAGAACAATATCTAAAAACCAATTCTGGAGGGTGATAATAAGCTAATGATTGATTAAAGATTTCAAGGCAAGAAAATGATTGAAATAAAGGTTGATAACAATGATTAAAGAACACTAGGATATTTTTATTTCACCACCATCACCTACATACTCATCTTAATCTACAAATTAATAAATGCAGCCATAAGACCGGAACCAAGTAAATTTTCCTCCTTTTATAATGCAAATTGCATAGGGTTGGAATCCCCATGGGTTGGAGGTCTCATACCCATGGGTCATAAACCAATCGTCCCACATAATGCCTTTCATGATCACATTTGGAATCATATATATTCATTTGAGCATCTAAATCTAATTTCAATAGTCTCTACACTTAAGATTATATATAACATGCTAATCAAATGATTAGTATAATCAAGAAAGAAAATAAATGACTAACAAACAATTTATTGACTGAAAATACTAAGTTTATAACAATTAAAAAAAAGAGAAAGAAACGAGCTACTCCTCATCCCCATTGAAAAAGTCTACTTCTCATATCCATAGAAAAAACACAATCACAATGAGGGAGAAAAGAAGGCACGTCACTGAAGAAAATGAAGAGAGCACCCACAGATATCTAGCTACGGCTATCCACTCCAATAGTAATATGTTTAAAGATCTTTGTGAAGAGGATCACTTTCCTTCATTTCTTCTTCGGCTTCTTGCACAAAAATGTGCCTTTGAACTGAGTGTTGACTCTCTTGAAAATTAGGTCACGGCTACTTATTCAAATGGTCTTTTTCACTCAAAGTTGGGTTCATGTTATGTTTTTTCATCTATCTACTATGTTGGACAAGCAGCTAGGAAGTGGGTCATTCGATCAGCCACAAAGTGGCACATCCAATGGGCTTCTGGTTGATCAACCAATGAGGTGGTTAGTTGATCCTTTGTCTGAAGAATCTCCTAGAGAAGGAATACGTTGAGAAATCCATGGGGTGGATCACCTAATAATTTGGGTGCCCAAAAATCCTGGTAGTTACTGGCTTGGGAGGCATGCATTCTAGTCGGTCGACTGGTGAATCAGATTGGTCAATCATGCTCTTATTTGGAATTTGTGCTACAAGTTTGTCGACCAACCATTTGGTATCAAAAAATGCTCAGTGTTTAATGATCTTGAGAATGGATTTCAAATCAGTCAATCCATGAAATAGATTGGCTAAACCACTTCTTGCTTTGGAGGTGTCTTGAATGGTTAAGCTAATTGATCGATTAGGGAACATGGTTGCCTAATCAGCTCAACTGATTTATGGTCAATAGCCCTATTCTGCCTTCCAATTCCTTCTAAACTTGACATGAATCAGGGTAAGGACTTTGATCATGATCTTGAGTGAATTGTACTTTTATTTTCACAAGAGTAAGAAATCTCATACAAAATCCCAGTATTTAGGAATGAAAGAAAAAAAATTAAGCAAATCATCAAGCAAAAGATAATAGAATTGAGAAAAAGTACTCTAGAAAATGCAACAAAATGGTGATGAATACGCATACATTAAAATATCACAAACATGAATGTTGCTCGTCCTCAAGATGCAAGAATAGGAGAGTTAGAGAGAGGTACCACCCTAAACATGGAGTTTGGCACATCATTTTTTACTTTTTTATTGTTTCTTGGTGAGTGATGGGGTGAGAAGATGGTGGATGAAGTGTAGAAGAGGTTGAACTTATGCATTTCATATTTTGGAATTCAGACCATAGGACCATTCCTTAACAAACAACTCAATTACTCATGTGACTTGTAGACAAATACATTTCCATAAGTTATGCTAAACAGTAAGAGACACACTACATTTGATTCTTCTCAATCCCACACGACTTGCTATCTTTTTTAGGAATGATGTTAATTAGGACCATTAATGACAAGATAGGTCTTACCATTGGCAATTCTTGATTCATTTTTAAAAAAGATCCATTTCATTCAAGTAGGTACCTTGATGATTGATGCATAACAAAATAGGAAGACATGAATTGGATCTAGGAAGACTATATAATGGCCAACTAAATGCTAGACAATCATGGAAAATTTAAAGAAATAAATAATAGGAAAATAGATGCATTCTAATTCTAGAATGCAAATGACATAAAAGGGAAGATAGAGTGGTGGAATAGGGACATACCACCCATCCTCCACCCTGAACTTACAAATTTTCTCATCTTCAAGCAAACTCTAGGTCCATAATGGAAGGGGAGAAAATTACTAAAATGGCCACCAACTGCCATGCCGACCCAACGGCGGTGGCCCTTGAGGTTGGTTTAGTGGGGGAGGTTAGACCTAAAAATATTCTTAGGATGGTCACTCATACCAATCCCTGCTCATGTAAGATCGTGGGGTTCCTCAGGTGGTAGTGGCTCAGTGTAGTGGCTTTCCAAATAACAAGAGGTAGGGGAAGGGTAAGTCTATCTTGCACTAAAGTCTACATAGTAGGTGCACGCCTATCTGTAGTCACCTCTGCCAACATGCCACTACTTGTATACTTGTTGCATCACGTACATATTTTTTTTTTGTGGTTGTGGCATTGCTTATCCCACTCCATGCGGGTCTTGGTGCCTTTGATGTGATCCAACTATTGTTGTAGCTCGATGAAGCCATAGGGACCATATGACCCTATGGTGTCTGGCATATGTAGCTCCCTGTGATGTCTCACAGGTGGAAATGAAGGGTCAAACTCCTCATCATTTGCTTCCATGGACGCATTGCATCTTCCTGACATCAGCTCAAGTACCTCACCTTTAATAAGTGAATCTTCCATCATGTAATGCTTGATGTGCACATTCATATCTTCAAGGTCATAGATGAGGTTGGTTGTCGCAAAGTAGGCATGAGCAGTAGTGCAAGCATGGTGGAGCTATCTCAGAATATCCACTAGTATATGTCATCCTCCTTCGCTATCTTGATGAAGTTATAAGGCACCAAATACTTGATGTCAATCAAGTAGGATGGTCGTCATTGGTGTTAATGGGATGTGAGTATAGTTGAGGTAGCAAGAGATGATGGTGAGGGCTCTGCCCTGACATAACTCAAAATGGGTCTTCCTTGTTGTTGTTGATTATGAAGATGGTTAATAAGCACATTCCCCAAATTGAATAGTTTGTCATTCAGCATACACCACATGTGATAAAGATCATAGGTGGTGATGACATATAATGCACTAGTACGACCAAATATGGTCCACATGAGATCAGGTGAAGATAGAGGGTCACTGGGTTGTAGATGAATGACGCTTTGGCACCATGTGGGAATGATGGGAGCCGACTGGCGATCTCAACCCAAAACTTATCAACTACAAATTTCCTATTGTGATGATTGTGATTGTCTTTATTTTACTTCTCTCACCACTCCTTGTCTTCATTTAGTATGAGGGTGGTGTGGTTGGTGTCATCTAAGGAGTGTTCCTCTCTGAACATACAGAATGATTGGTTGAACTCATTCTTATGGTTGAAGTGTTTGGTGAAGATGGTGAGAAAATCCAAAGTGAGTTCCTTGAAGTCAAAACACATGCGGAAGGATAAGAGAGAGATGTGTGTGCAATAAAGAATGTGAAGAGTCTCATAGATTTTAGGGCCTTGAGTGTGACCGAGGATGCCCATCAAGTAAGATGCACCATAATGGCCTCCATGGCCTTGCATTTCATCTTATGCTCTAACATGACCAGCACCTTGTACTTGCTTGAGGGAGGGGAGAAACCATAGGGGAAAGTAGGCGGGTAGGCTCACGGGATGTTGTCTACTAGTGACAAATGCTTTATAGGAGGAGAGGAAGATGTGGTCGAACCATGAATGATGATTGCCCTTTTTTGGGCGTCAATGTCGTAAATGAGCTTCTCAACTACATCAATTTTAATGGAAAAGGCCTCCTCAGTAAAGGCCTAGTCATCCTCTATATAGTCTAGAGTGGACAAGTCCTCAGGGTGCCTCACATGAATGTTAATGTCATCAGTATGATGAGTGGAGTGGGGAGAGTGGTTGTCGGGACCTCCCCTTTGATTAGAAAAAAATCCAACCATTAGAGAGAAACCCTAAACCTAAACCTATGCCAAAATTAAGAAACAAAACACCAAGTTCTCAAAAACAATATTACATTGTATATCAAAGCATAGTTAAATTTTTCCTTTTTCCTTTCCTAATAAATCTCATAAATGAATGTCACATTATCACAAATCTTATTTGTAATGCTTGGACCCACTTCCCTAGGCTCTAGTAGAGTTTCAAGAATGATGACTGGCCCCACAGACCACCACTAGACTTAACTGTGTGCTTTGTCCACACTCATGTGCAAGTCAGGGTCAACTTCCTGACTGGTCACCCATCCTAGTACTACTCCAAGTTGAGCATGCTTAACTATGGAGTTCTTTAGTAATGGGCTCCCGGAAAAGGAGGTGCGCCTTGGTGATATGGGTATTCCAATCATTCCTTTTAAGATTATTTTATCCTAGGCCTCAAATCTTGGGATGTTACAATCTCCCCCAGTTAGACTCTTGACGTCCTCATCAAGGCTCAACTATATGGCCTCATAATATTTCCCCATTTCAGTGTAGACCTAGAATGGCCCATGGACACCCAGCTCTTGATCACGAAATACCAGCACAAGGGTGGCTACGTCAACCATGGACAACCCTTTCCAACATGCCTGGACCACACGGCTCAAGACTGGCATGCCACATGTCCATAAGAGCCCCACCTACTGGAGGGGTTAGGCTCTTATACCATTTGTAATGCATGGGCCCACTGCCCTAGGCTCTAATAGAATTTCAGGAATGATGACTGGCCCCACAGGCCACCACTAGCCTTAACTATGTGCTTTGTCCACACTCATGTGCAAGTCGGGGTCAACTTCCTGACTGGTCACCCATCCTAGTACTACTCTAAGCTGAGCACGCTTAACTATGGAGTTCTTTAGTAATGGGCTCCTAGAAAAGGAGGTGCACCTTGGTGATATGGGTAGTCCAATCATTCCTTTTAAGATTATTTTATCCTAGGCCACAAATCTTGGGATGTTACATTATTCAAATCAAAATTTAATTGTCCATATAATGTTCAATTTAAACCAGTTACATGTACAAGAAAGAACAAACTCAATATGCTACCCATCACGAGAAAGAGAGAGTACAGGGACATTCTAATATAGATTATTCTCTTTACATCTTCTTTGTCACGACCTCTCCATTGTATGTCATTATACCTAAACACATTTAAATCAACCTCATGAGAACCGTAAAGAGACCCAGTTAGTGGATATCTCCCACTTGATCTAAGTAACATGCATTATGATCATATTAAGTATATTAAACATTAATGAACTTGCCAATAACACTAATCCTAATAGGTAATTCTAGCATTTAGAAAATTCAATTTAAGAAAATAAATTAATCAATCAATAAGATGTTAATTTTGTGCAATCATAACTTCTACAACATCTTAAACATGTTTTTGTTTATAGGTCAATAGATGTTAATTACTTTAGAGTGACAATATTATTGTAGGACTAGCAAGTCAATATCGAAACAATCATAATATAACAACAATAACAACATTATGAATGTGACACTCCACCTATTGAACCAAGATATATCATGTAGTCATCAATCTGGAGTTCATAGGAGACATGTCCACCAATTAGGACTATTCAATAAATCTAAATCCAAACCATTGAATGAGTAAGTATGAATCCATCATAAATTAGATGACAAGGTCCAATTCAGATTCTATACTATACAGATGAGAATGAGACAACTAATTATCTTTAACAAAAGAAAAAATCATTTCTACTAATAAGAAGCTTATTCAAGTAAAACACATATATTAATTAGCAACAAAGGGAATATAAAAAAAAATTCATCTCTTAATCAACATAGCTTGTCGTCTTTTATTTATTTGTCCTAAAACTACTTGGTGTGTACCTCACAAAGTAGAAGTCATCACTCCTGATTCTCATGTCAATGACTCGCCATCATTATCTTAGCATTTAGCTGACCACCGTAAGACAACAACTACAAACCTTGGTTCACTACAAGGTCGCCTAAAGAGGTTAAGGTAGGGCTTTCAGCCTCCTACCATGGGATCCTCATCTCATGTATAAGAGATAGATCAAACAACATGTAATATCACATATCAGCATATTTTACATGTTTCACAATTTTCATTTCAGTAGAGTATATTCCTCATGGACGTGGACTTTCACAGTAGAGATTAGGGTATGAATCATGGCATGTGACTCACTCCTAACTCCTGGTGATATCTAGGGTTTTAAGAAGTCATCTTAGTTCAACACAACATTAGAATCATATTATTGAGTAATATCATCAGGGTGTAGATAGGTTCATTGTGTCTGTTCAAGACATGTGGAAACTTTAGTTTCCATTTCACACAATTAACCAATCATTTACAAGTATACAATGATTCTTTGGCTCATGTGAGTCCATCCCTCAACATTAAACCTAGACATGGATTTCCTTCATATCAAACCATTATATACTTATACTCATGTAAATAACATATTCAAATCAAGTAAGGGTTTGAAATTTCAATTGAGAAAAGCATGCTTATTGAGTTCAAATATGGTTACATACATTTCAACTAAATTTCCAACCATATCAAGCATTGGGATGATTTTTTAGCAAAATTGGTGTAAAAGGATATTGTTCTTTACCCATAATACATTCCATATAACTTTAATAAATATATCAGGAACCAATTAAATACAAATTAATGAGAATATATATAAATTAGGAGCATTCAATTACCCCCAAAAGTTCCCATTTGATTACCCATCCGCAAGCAATACAAGCATAGGTTTCATTGATTTGTATTCAAATTGAATTGAGCATTTTGCATAATTAAATAGATCAAGAAGGAGAAAAAAAACTCACCTAACTTAATGAGAACCTTAAAAGTGTGTCCCAAGAATGGATATTTTAGAATCCATATCAGTTTGAGCAACCAGTCCTTTTCTTTCTCCTTACGACTCAAGAACCTTAGAGATGGAAATTAGGGAGAAAGGAAGAGAAAAGATGATGATTTGAAATCCTTTTTATTTTAATTAGAGAAGGTATGGAATATAGACATAGGACAGAAGATTCACCATGAAAACCTATCTAAAGAAGGTAAACTTACTTAGTTTCATCATTTCTCATATGATAAAGCCCTAGATCAACATTTCAACCTTCTTCCTCACTCAGACCCTAACTCTCTCTCTATGGAATTTCATTTCTCTAGAATGAATCACAAAATATGGGAGATACTTGAGTGCTATGTTTCTAATATAGAGAAATTCAGGTGCTTGAGACAATTGCAACTGGGTCCAACATTACATTTTACATTTTTTCAACAGAATTTTCTAACATAAAGGCTCTATAGAAACATCATATGTATTAGTAAAACCTATTAAAAATATACAGTTTTAACACATACTCTGAAACATAGTTTAGAGATGCAGTTAAGTTTTAAATCATTTGAAGTTATCAGTAAACAATAAAAAATAAAAGTAATTACAAATCAAATAACCCATTGTAATATTACATTCTACGGTATAGTCAATCGAACTATAGTTTGACCAGAAAAAATATTCAAATAATCTAAAAATATTCTAAAAATTTACAATAACACTTATATTTTAGTTATAAAAATTGGGTCCAAATTTAAAATAATTTATTACACCATTATATTTATCAAATTTTGTGAACATGTACTTTCAAGATCCTAAGTTTCACCTACTATGGTTTTTGCATATAAACCCTAATTATTCAAATCAAAGCATGTTTTAAAGTGTACAATGAAGTTAAAATATTATTACATACTATCATAATTAATCATGATAAAATTAGGATCAATCAAGTCAAGTATGTAATCGTCCAAGTAAATCCTAATCAGATGGCTAAGATGAAAATCGGTTGTAATAGTGGTGGTGATGTTGCGGTTGCCTTGGTTTTGTCCTACTTAGAGGCTAAGATATTGATATTTTGTAGTAAACCATGGCCAGAACTGTTAGACGGTTGGTCTGACCCACTATCTTGAGTGTGTGGTGTCTTGGTGTCTACTAGACTTTTGGTCGATCGACTAATAAAGTGGGTCGATCAATTATAGAGGTACTTGCATGTATGTTAGGGAGGTTGGTCTGGAGACCTTCTACTAGGGCCGGAAAAATAAGACCCGGCCCAAATGGCCCGACCTGAACCCAGAATTTTAAGCAAGTTTAGGGTCTAAGGTTTTTTTACCCAGCCCGAAATTGACCCAAACCCGAAGAACCCGATATCAATTTAGGGTTGGGTTCAGGTTTGGACTTTGACCCAAATGAACCCAACTGACACAAAATTTAGAATTATATTTTCAAATAAAATTACAAATACTATACTTTAAGACACCCAATGGCCTCTTAAATTACTAATCCACCAATCATGAAGTTTATTTTGACAATTATACATGGTTTTGTATTGATTTGTATGATTCACTATACTAATTATATTGTAAATTTGTGTTTAGAACTCTCGAACAAACTACAATATGCTTTACATGTGTTTCTCAATTACATTTCAAGTTTATCACAATGAAATTTGTGAATTACACCTAGGAATTAGCAATGACTAGACAAATCATAGCATCTTTTTTTCAAAATATTGTCTTGGTGTTGGATTTACAGGACATACTCGACAGACATAAAATTATTTACAGGTCAGGTTAGGGTCAAGGGTTTCAACCTAAAAATCCATCTTTTGCAATTTTAGGGTTTAGCCAAAAAGTGTTGACCCAAAATGAACCAAAATAAAACCCACTCAACCCGAACCCAATTGCCACCCCTACCTTCTAGGTGGGTCTGCCAATCACAAAATGTGTAGTGAACTTAGATATTGTTGGATTAGGAAACCCATTGGCACCGCACTGCTCGAGTGACCATAGTGTGTTTACTTGACTGATCGCAACACTGGAGTGGGGTGTTTGTAGCAAAGTTGTCCAGTGGATCTAAACTGTACAAAACACGTGATCAATAGAGAAGGGGGTCGCATAGAAATGATAGCCACTGGACAATTGGAGATACTCGATCAGCTGGGGGCTACCTAGAGATGGCCGCTAGTAGCAAATCAGGAGTTGCTCAGTTGGTCGAGCGAGTTGTAGTCATACTAGCTCGCAAGGAGGAAGAGAGTGAGCTTGAGAGGAGGGGTTGCATGGGTGTTGATTTGTTAGGGCCAAGGATAATAGGGTTTGATGTCGACTCCCTTGCTCCAATATATGGATGGAGGATTGATGCTGGACTGGTTGAAAGTCGTGTGGACAGTCAATCAATGTCTATTGGCCACTACATAGAGCAAGCATCAACCTCCTGATTGGAATGGCTTGGGTGGGCCAATCAGTGTAGAGAAAATGCAAGGAACTCAATCATCGATCAGTAAATCCACTAGGATTTTGTCAACTAATAGGATGTCATGAGTGTCGTGTAGGTCAATCAACCGATCCACTGCATTGATCGGATAATCAAGATTACAATCATGAAAATTGTGGATACAAGACTTTTGGGCACCCCTTGTGGTCATCCAATCAGAGTGCTTGGTCAACTAATCAGTAGATGGGGGAAGTCCCTACTATAGGTTGGCTGACCAACTGGGAGAATGAATTCATCAATCTGCCTATAGTTGATCCTTGCACAAAACATGAATCTCTTGATTGATCGATTGGTTGATATGGTCACCCAGCCAAAGGATTGATAGGGTCCCAAACAGTTGGATCTTGACTTGTAGACAATTTCAACAAAAAACTATAATTAACAAAGTTTTCACTTTTAGAATTTAATTAAAAGGATAAAATAAAAAAATTGAAATGCAATTTAACTAATCTGGTGCAAAATTATAAATCTAGTTAGATAACTATTTGGTTGCCTCCCGACAAGAACCTTGTTTAATGTCGTTGACTCGATGCCTAGTTTCTCAAGTAGCAACCGGATTAGCAAGGGGGAGTGGTGTCACTTCCCTTACTACAAAATATTTCAAAATTATGTATCTTTTAAGTCAGTGGCCAATTTCCATATATTCTCTGTTGATCTTCTCCTATAAAAAAAATACTCCATGTGGGTAGATCTTCTTTGGAAGGTATGATCCATGCCACCGACATCATAGTTTCCTGAGAAACAACCTCAAGCAGGATCTATAGAGCAATATTTGGTCTCCCACTTAGATATCATTTCTCTTCATGTGTCCCTAGTGCCACATCTTAGTTCGCTCCTTATAGAGGTTTATGTTCTTGTAGGCGTACATGTGTAGCTCTTCTATCTCTTATAATTGTGGGAATTGTTTCTCTCCATCTAGAGACATATCAAAATCAAAAAGTGAATTGTCTGGCTAGATTTATGTTCCATTGCAATGGGCATATGGCATGATTTTTCATAGATCTTCTAGAATAAAGTGGTACCTAATGGTGTTCTAAACATTGTGCGGTATGCCCAAAGATCATCATTGAGATTTAGTGTCCAATATTTCCTTACTCACCCAACTATCTTTTCAAGGTTGACCTTGATCTGTCAACTTGAAACTTTGACTTGGTCATTGGTTTGAGGATGATGTGGAAAGTATATTTGATGATGAACATCATAATTATTCAAAAATAATTCAAATTTCTTTTCCATGAAATGTGATCCTCCTTTGGAGATGATCATTCTTGGTACCCCAAACCTAGGGAATGATATCCTTGAAGAGCTTCATGATGAGTTTGGAATTGTTGGAGACAGTTGGGATTTCCTCAACCCACATTGAAACATAGTCTAGTGCAACCACAATGTAGGAGTATCAGCAAGGTGGGGGAATGGAACCATGTAGTCTAGTCCATCATCATCATCATCATCTAAGCCTTAGTCCCAACTATATTGGGGTCAGCTACATGGATCCTTTGTTTCCATTCAGCTCTATCATGGGCCATATTCTGGTTGAGATGTAGAGATTCAAAATCTCTCTTTATAAGCTCATCCCATGTTAATTTAGTTATTCCTCTTCTTCTATTTATTTTGCTTGAATCAATAGCATTACTTTGTATAGGTGCATTAGTCAGTTTGTGTGGCACATCTCCATACCATCTGAGTCAGCCCTCTAGCAACTTCTCCTCAATGCTTGCCACCCCCACTTTATTCCTGATATAATCATTTCTCATGCAATCTTTTCTTATCTTGCCACACATCCATCTCAGCATATGCATTTCAGACACATTCACCTTGTTGAGACCTTGTTTCCTCACCACCCAACATTCATTCCCATAGAGCATGGCCGGTCGTATAGATGTTCTATAAAACTTACTTTTTAACCTGAGAGGGGTCTTCCGATCACATAAAACTCTAGTTGCACTCCTCCATTTCAACCATCCTTTAGTGATCCTGTGACAAACATCATTTTGGACATCCCCATCTATTTGAATAATAGAACCCAAGTAACAAAATTTATCACATTTTGGTATATCTACTCCATCCAACTTGGCTCCATCATTCACACTATGGGATTGACTGAAATTACAATGCATATACTCAATTTTGCTCCTACTAATCATCAATCCATTTGATTCCAATGTCTCTCTCCACCATTCAACTTTATCATTTAATCAATATTTAGTTTCTTCAATCAAAACAATATCATTACCAAATAGCATACACCAAGGAATATCATCCTGAACATTCTTTGTCAGCTCATCCATAACAAGAACAAATAGATATGGGTTGACTGTGGATCCTTGAAGAACCCCAACTGTGATAGGAAAAGTTGGTGTCTCTCCTCCAGGAGTCTTTACACTTATAGTAGAGCTATCATACATGTCTTTGGTCAAGTCAATGTATTGGATTGGAACACCCTTTTTCTTCAAAACCATCCACAACACTTTTCTGAGTACTCGATCATAGGTCTTTTCCAAATCAATAAACACCATATGAAGATCTCTTTTGGTTTCTCCATAAGCCTCCTTATCAAAAAAAATAGCATCAGTTGTTGATCTTCCAGGCATGAAACCAAATTGGTCATTTGATATCTATGTTATAGATCTTAGCCTCATCTCAATAATCCTCTCCCAAAGATTCATTGTGTGACTCATCAACTTGATACCTTTGTAGTTCATGCAGCTCTAAACATCACCTTTGTTCTTGTAGATGGGGACTATAGTACTATTTCTCCACTCATCTGCAATCTTCTTGGTCTTCATGATCTTGTTAAAGAGCTTTGTTAACCACATAACTCCTTCATCCCCCATACTCTTCCATACAACAATGGAAATATTGTCTGGTCTACATGCCTTTCTCATTTTCATCTTCTTCAAAGCATTCTTGACCTCAAATGGAGAAACTTGGTGTGTGTAAATGATATCTCTTGTATCCATGCCATGCGATTCTCTAACATTATTTGCAGTATCTCTAATGAAAAGCTTACGGAAGTAATTTCTTCACCGGTTCTTGATATCAACGTCCTTCACCAACACCTTGCCATTTTCATTCTTGATGCATTTCACTTGACTCAACTCTCTTCCTTTCCTTTCTCTTATATGATCCGTTTTATATATGTCTTTTTCCCCTTCTCTTGTGTCCAACTTCTTATATATATCATCAAAGTTTCTAGACCTTGCCTCCCGAACAACCTTTTTTTTATTGCTTGTATCTTTGGAACGTTGCATCATCTCAAGATTTGGACAAGCTCCTATAGATCTCCCTTTTTAGTTTAATAGCCTTATGTACTTCATCATTCCACCACCAAGTCTCTTTCTGTAGAGGCCCACAACCTTTGGACTCCCCCAAAACCTCTTTGGATATTTTTGTTATGTAGGATCTCATGTTATTCCACATAGTGTTAACATCAGACTCCAAGTTTCCTCTTGGCTGAATTTATCAAGAAAAATCAATTTCTTTTCTCCTTTAAGATTCCACCACTTGATCCTGCTATCTTGGTTTATGTTATGCTTTCCTTTATTGATCTTCATGTTAATATCCAAAACCACCAACCTATGTTGGGTCGTGAGTTCCTTGCCAGGAATCACTTTACAATCCTTGCATATATTACGATCCAACCGCCTTGTAAGGAGATAATCAATTTTGCTACTATTGTGCCCACTCTTGAAAGTAATCTTATGAGAATCTCTTTTCTTGAAATGGGTGTTTACCAAAATCATATCATATGCAACTACAAAATCTAAAATCCTCTCTCCTTCTCCTTTTTTGCTGCCATATCCAAAACCATCATGAACTCTCTCGTATCCAACATTGCTACTCCCCACATGGCCATTTAAATCACTCTCAATAATAATCTTCTCCTCTGTTGGTATTCCCTGCATCAATTCATCCATGTCAAGGGCATTTCATCTCATTTTGACATGTTTCTGGACCTTCAAAACTGGTCACAAGATATTATGTATTCATAAGAATTTTTGAAAATGATAGGCCAGTAGAAGTTGCATTTAAGGACCTTTAAGGTGGTCTCCTTTGCACTCATGCGGACACCCATTGGAACTAAGTGACACTTCTCAAGAGATAAGTGCCCTTCTTCCTCTGTGACACACCCTCGGAACATACCATAAGCTCTGAGGTGGAAGAGGTACGGCTCGTCCCATTTTAGTTTTTGACATTGTGTATGAATTTCTTCTTGGAATGGTGTGTGTACTCTGGATGTAGAGCACATGTAGATAGTTAGTTTACAAAATCTATATACCAAGGAATGCCAGAAGATATCTTCATAAGATGTTCATCAAGAAGAGAATCGTCTATGTAATGACCCCACCCCTCAGTAACCCCCAATTAAGGAAGACCAAGAAGCTAGAGTCCCTATCCCAAAATAGGATCAATGGTTTTGCAAATAATCAAAAAGAATTAATAAATTTTACCATAGACTAAGCTTAAAATAGGATTAAAAAATTCTTTTAGCATACCTTTCAAAAATAGGAGTTTGGAACTTTACCCAAAGTAGAGTTCTATCTAACCAAATCATTTGATCTTTAATTTGTTTTATTCTTCAAATGCCACTTTCAATTTTCATCCATTTTCATGCATTCCTAAAACACTGACAAACAAAATGTTGGTCAGTATAAAGATTATACCGGTGTGTGGTAGCTACCAAAATCTTGCACATATATTGTAACAACATATTCACATCAAATATTTGTTACCAATCAAGGATTACATTTTCATTATAACTTCCCAACTATTTTTACCCATCCTATGGTATACCCTCTCTAAGGGTTTAGTCCTAGCAATGGACATTAGGCTACCTTCTCCATCTTAATCTTGGTACCTTGTGGGTCACCTCTCTAGGTGCCATGTAGTCTTCCCATCTAGGGCTTGACCACTTATGACCTTCCCTCCTAGGCTTAGTCTCTTATCATAAATCCAGAGGTGGTATGTAGGTTCGGTCAAGTCATAAGTGTTATATGGTGATAATCTTAATTTCTTTTCCTTTTTATGCATTATTAGATTCCCTTCAACTTTTCCTTCCTTTTTGCCACATTGGACTCACTAACTCAAAAGGGTCCATGATATATTTAAAGGAAATATTATCAAAGAAATCCATTAATAAATCATAAATTTTCATAATCATACATTTTATTGGAGGAATAATATTTCATACCATATAAGTCCAAAATTTTGGGTTGTACCATCCTTCCCCTCTTATAGGAATTTTGCCCTCAAAATTCCACCAAACATATAAACAATTCAAGATAAGACTTTTCCATGTCCATCATCAGCTCCCATGTGGCTTCATCCTCTCCATGGTTCTTCCAAAGAACCATTACCATCTCTATCTCTTACTCCTGAGCTCTCTCACCTTGGTATCTCATACCCTCATAGGTGACTCAGGGTAAGTTAGCCTCCCTTGGAGTTTAATAGGTTCAATGCTCAGCACATAGCTTGGGTACCTCACATAGTGCTCTAGATCGGGTACATGGAACACATCATGCATTACATTATACTGAGGGGTAAGACTAAACAAAAGCAGATTCACCAATCTATTCTAAAATCTCAAACGGACCCATGTATCGAGGCTCAACTTCCCTCTATTCTTAGCTATAGCTCGGAGGGGTCAGATTTTCAAAAACACATGCTCACCCATAGTGAACTGTAAGTCAGTCTGCTTTGCATCACCACGCGACTCATGTAAATCCTGGGCTTTCTTCAGCCATTTCTCAATCAAAGTGACTTCATCAGCATATTATGGTTTCTCTCACCTCCACAAGATCCTCTCACCGACATCACCCTAGTGAAGTGGTGACCAACACGGCCTCCCATAAAGAGCTTCATAGATCCCGATACTGGCTTTGGTAGCTTTTATAACAACAAACTTGGTTAGGGGAAGGTATAACTCCCGTGATCCACCCCAAATGAGCACATATCCTCTCATCATACCTTATGAAGCCTGGATCATACCCTTTTGACTGTCCATTAGTTAGGGGGTGATATGTTGTGCTAAACTTCAATCTAGTATTGAGTTCTTCATGTACCTGCTTCCACAACGTGGAAGTGAACTTAAGACCATGCTCTAGATATTTAAACTCAGATTACCATGCAGTCAAACTATCTCTCTCAATATTATAGTTCAACTGGATCTGTCACATTGGTAATGGTCTCTAAGGCAAGGAAACGTACTGACTTGGTAAGGCGATTTACCATAACCCATATTGCATCATGACCTCTCTTGGTCCATGGGAGACTCACCACAATGTCTATAATAATCTGCTCCCATTCCACTCGAGAATTTTCAATCCTCTATAGCAATCCAATGGGTTACTGGTGTTCAGCCTTCACCCTCTGTCATGTGTGACATCTGGCCACATATATGCCTCTATATCTTCTTCATTCCAAGCCACAAAAGTAGTGTTGCAAACCTTAACCATCTTGGTAGTACCAGGGTGTATGGTGCACATAGAAACATGAGCTTCTTACATGCCATGATTTTTCCAGGGTGAATCCTCGAAAACCTTAAAATACTCTAGAAGTGGATCTCACCACCTACTCTTCCTGAAAGGTGCATCTGAGGTTTCTCTAACAAACTTTTCATCTCATCAAGCTCTGGGCTGGCTAACTGGGCAGTTACCAACTTGGTCTACTGGTCTGGTTGTATCGAGATGTTAGCCACCCAGTTCTAGTCTTCAAATGATCGCAGGGTCCACCTAGCAACCTCCTCCAGCCCTCTCCACTGGCTAGACAAGACAGTTGCACACCGGAGCTATTTCTAGTTGAGAACATCTGTTACCACATTAGCTTCCTTGTATGCTAGATGATGGTGAAGTCATATTCTTCCATATACTCCACTCGTCATCCTTGTCTTGGGTTTAGGTCTGTCTGAGTCAGGTTAATTCAAGCTTTTCTATCCATCATCTTAGTTACCAAACCCAATCTGCAACTCTTAGAATCCAAACTGCTCTTGACAAGTACATCCTCATATGATGATTACCTTAGTTCATCTATGCCTTCGTACCATCTTTCCAAAATAATCTCAAAAGGGTGTGGTACTTCCTCTATCCTCATTCATCATGGAAAGGTTTCAACTTATATCACCTTTATCCTTAGTATGGCATGCGTTTCGTCATGTCTCTCACACCCATAATAAGGTGAAATAAGTATTTGGTTGCAGTCCAAATATAGAGTTCATCCCGTTCCGGGAGTAGAGATGGTGCATCACACACCTCCATTACACTTTCCAGTCTAAGTTGAACATACTTCACATGACTCCACACCATGCATATCTCAATTATATGTTTACACCCATGGGAAGACTTTTCCCATCACCTTTGGGCCTTAACATCACTCTTATGCGCAATCCTTAGTCATTTCCTCAAGGTCTTTAGGGTGACGATACTTTTGGGGTGATCTAACCCTTATGCATCTAGGGAGTGCCTCTCACATTTACCCCTTAGGCCCCATGAACTCATGAATGTGTCCAACCTCCTCACCCATGGTCCTCGGGCAAAGGTAGTTGTTACCTCCTGATGCACGTCATTTGGCACACCAATTGCTAGGAAATTTATCCTAGAGTTTATCTTTTTCTACTTTCTGATAAAGGCTCGTATAGAAGGGTCGATCCATAGAGACGACAATGAAGATGGTTGAGTTTCAAATCTGATTATGAGAATAAGAATGTAAAATCCATTTTAAGAGTCTTTAAAACTAAAACAAAATAAATAAAGATGTTGAATTACAAATCAAAAGAAAGAAATACCAAAGTGAAGGCATTCCACCACCCTAGCCGATGTGAAATGAGATCGAAGAAATTACATGATAAGAAAGATAAAGGAAGGTATGTGAAACATTTGTAAATGATTCACAAAAGATGAACTCCCCATGAACTCATTGGTCCTGGCATTCACAGATCCTAGTTCAATCATCCTAATGAGGACTTTTTTGAGGTCTCATCCAAATTCCCATGAAATCATTTTGATTGTTCTAAATCTTGGGTTCTACGGTTGCATCCGCCAAGATAACAAGCGATGAAAATAAGAGATCGCTTCATTAAAATCATCGATATCCAAATAAAAAATCCTTTGTCTAAAAATTCATTTAAAACATCAATCTAATCATCACATGGCTAAGGGACTACTCTCCTTGCCTCGGTAAGAAAACTACTCGCTAGTCATACTAAGGGATGGAGAAAACAAGGAAGGTAGAAAGCCATCGACCAGAAGTGAAAGAATCTCCAAGGAGATCTTAGCTGGTGACAATGAAATGGCTTGCTCTCTTAGATCCCCACTCTAAAGAAAAGAACAAAAATAAGAAATGAGATCTAGAAGTCAGAGAGAAAAGAACAAACTTTTATTGCAGAAATGAAAGATTAGACTTATGAACATAAATGATAAGTTTAATTACAAGATACAACTACAAGATCTGAGATGCTTTTCTTTGTAAAGTCCCCTCTCCTTTTACAGGGGAAGGAGGGGTGGAAACCCTACATACAAAACTCTCTATAAGACTCTTGACTGGTGGCTAAAAACTTTTTGGATCTGGTCAATAGAAGAAACCGTTGATTGCTTTTAATTATGTTGACCGTTCGCATTCTTTTTGCTGCATATTCCTATAACAGAATTTTGAGCGATTTCTTTCCCATTAAAGGGACTAAATCTGTCGAAATAATAGAATTTTATTTTACAAAATTAAATTTTCTTTCCAACGAATATTTGTAAATCTAATTTGGAGTTTGTATGCAGAAGTTATGACTCTTTTGGTGCTGGGTATAGATTAATTTCAGGCGTTGCGGGAATTGTGCAAAACATCTTCCAAGAAAAATTGATCATTGGAGTGGTTAGACCATTTTCCTACTAAAAAAACAACCAAATATAATTAAAACTCCAAATAAAGAGAGAAAATATAAACTAATATAACTAATTACAAAACTAAGAAAACAAATAACAAAACAATCCTAAAAGATATCTAAAATATTAAGTTAAAAAGGATAAATACACATTTATCAAAATATCCCGAACTTGAATTTTTATTTGTCCTCAAACAAATAAAATCACAAATAATTACAATTTATTCTAACAACATGTATATCCTCACCCTTATAACATCACTTTATTTCTTACCTCCAAATTTGACCAAGCAACCCAAAATCCTAAAACCACAAAACACAAAATTGTATATTCCATATCAGCAACAAATATCATATTTTGTTTCTAAACCAAGACTTTGTATAAAAATATGCTTCATCTTACTTTTTCTTTGACTCTCAATTTTATTATTGTATTTTTTTATGTGAGTTGTTGCACAAGAACAGGATGAAATTAGGGGGTGTGAAAATAAAGAAGGAAGTGATAATTTTTTTTTGATCCCTCTATTCAACTCGAGATTTGAATTTGTTGAGTTGTGGCTACATTGGTCACAATTTTTTTCATGTGTATTTTTGGCATCTTTTGATGGTACACCCCTTTGTGGGGTATTGAATTTTTGGTATGGGAATCATACCACCCCGGACTTGATTTTTGTCCGTTGGTGATTCTTTGCTTCTCTTTTTTAGAAAGAAAATAAGGGAGAAACAAAAGGTGTCCTTGTGTTTATAATTTCACACAGTTATTTTATTTTTTTTATTTTTAAAGGTGTCATTACATAAAAAAGAATATTCATGTCAATCACATTATACAAGATATATATCAAGTTAATCAATTGTTTGAAAATAGAGAAAAATTGTGTTTGGTTTTGATTGATTCCATACGATTCGCCAACTTTTCCAAGGAGTGATGCTATTTTGGGGTCCTAAATGATATGGTGGTTTCAGACATGGCAATTTGTAACAATTTTTTTAAAATATTTACTAAATTCAAATGAGTACAATGATAAACGTCTATTCATATTGGCCGACTAGATAATGACCTTTTTGTAATAAAAACATGGTCGACTAGATAATTGCCATAAAAGAAGAAATTATAAAAGAACTATATGCAAAACAAGGAAAAACAAGATGTAGAAGAAAAAAAGATAGGGGGGTGGAGACATACCACCCATATCCACCCCAAACTTAGATTTTTGCTCATCCCGAGAAAAACCCAAACCTGAGATAGAGGGATGAAAATTGTTGGGTTCACCAAGAGGTCGTGGTAGCTCAAAAAAATTCAACTAAAGGGGATGTGTAAGAGGGTTGGGACCTTATTCATAGGAGCTTAATAGTGTACCCTATGATAGGGTAATTGTGTAAGCTCAGTGGGGTGGTCATATTTTCTTTTACCTCACATTCCCTCCAATAAGATCCATAGATCTTCCTTCGATAAAAAGGGAAGTGTTGAAGATGGATGTGGATTGGGGGAGGTTGGCAGGTACCCGGCCAGTAATGCCAGTAGAGCAGGATGTACAGAGTCGGGTGGAGGATTCCACCATCATAATGACCTACATATGGGAGAATTGATGTTGATATAAAATATTTCAAATTATTTACAAAAGCATTTTGCTTCTCCTCAAAAATAATACCATCAATATTGGGTTTGGATATAACATATGGCTCTAATTTTTTTGTACAAGGGGTCCCCAAAGATTCAGGAGGGATGAGGATGTCTTCCATGTAAACAATATAAGGGGGCATAAGGGCTTCTTCCAAGGGTGTCTCCCCTTCTAAATCATCCTTATGTAGAATGAGAATTGGTTGTGTCAAAATGGGAGGAATTGTTTTGTCAAAGGGGGTTGCACGCTCATTATCCAAAATAGACTAAAAAAAAAGGGATTTGGTCTTTGATATCAATTGGGTTTATGTTAAGGATGGGAGGATTTGTTGGATCTCCATAATGACTCTCCTGCTTTGACATTTCATATTCAAGTAATAGAGTCTATAAAGGAAAGATTTTGCCTCTGATATCAATTGGGTTTATGTTAAGGATGGGAGGAGTTGTTGGATCTTCAGAATGACTCTCCTGCTTCGACATTTCATATTCAAGTAATAGAGTCTCTAAAGAAAATATAGGGATACCAACATCCTCATCACACACAAAATATGGCTCAATGGTTTGTGCTATTTCTTCATGATCAGACACATATGACACAAAGATAGGATGATTGTCGTCATCATCGGGAAGAACTATCTTGGGTTTCTTAAGCTCTACAGGGGGAGTTTGTAATTGAGCCTCTAGTAAGGTAGCTAGCATGGCATGATTGGATTCAAATTTTACTTGTCCTTTTATTGCCATCTTCTCTAGGGCCTTAAGTCTCTCTTCCAGTTCAAGATTAAATTGTGTTTCACCATAGGACACCCCAAAATTTTGTCCATCCTCACCATACCCCTTATAGTAGTCTTGGGCCTTGTGCTCTTCATACTAATTATGGCATTACTCCTCATAATAATCTTCAGAAGATGGTGGATTATAATTTTCATTGCATCCATCTTCGTGGGAAGATTCAATATTACGAGGTGTCACCAAATCATGGGGAACATATTTGGAATATTTGGGTTTTGGGATTGGGATTTCAAAAAAGTGGATAACAAGGCTTGGATAGTTATTAGTTTTGCTGCCATATTCTTTAGGGACCGAAGTTTCTCTTCTTTCTGAGGATTATATTGGGTATCATAAATAGGTCCATTTGCCCCAAAGTTCTATTGGTCATACCCTCCAAAATTATGTTGATCATACCCCCACTCAGAATATGAATAGTAAGGTTCCCCATAATGGTTCTCAAAAAAATATGGATTCAAATTGTACCCTCAAGGATGAAAGGGCTCGTAAATAGGGGTGCTATGGGATAAAGTCAGACAGACAACAAATGCATGGTGGTAAACACCATAATAATAACATTATGGGGGATATTGGGATGCCCACTCCATTTGAAAAGTTCCTGAAAGGTATATCAATAAACACATGAGAGAAGAGAGATTATAAGATAATGAGTTAGTCAAAATAATAAAGAGAATTAAAAATTATAAAGCTAAAAAATTCATGGAATAAACTAAAATAGCAAAAAAAAACTAAAAAGTGGTACTGTTGGAATGGAAACTCAACAAAAAGAGGAGATACACATGAAATTGTGCTCGGAAGGCAAAAAGAAATTATGAAATCTAGAAGAAATTATAAAAAAGACTAAATTTATACAAGTTAATGAATATGAAACAAGATTATATAAGATATACAAGCAACCAAATCTGAAAAATAGCCATACAGTCCCCGGCAATGGCTCCAAATTGATGCACATCATTTAGCACACCAATCACTAGGAAAATTATCCTATAGTTTATCCTTTTCTACTTTCCAATAAATTATAGTATAGAAGGGGTGATCCACAGAGACGGCGATGAAGATGGTTGAGTTTCAAATTTGATTGCGAGAACAAGAATGTAAATATATATTTTAAGAGTTTGTTAAAAATAAAACAAAATAAATAAAGATGCTAAATTAAAGATCAACAAATCAAAAGAAAGAAATACCAAAGCTAAGGGATTTCACCACCCCAGCCGATGTGAAATGAGATCGAAGAAATTACATGATAAGAAAGATAAAGGAAGTTATGTGAAACATTTGTAAATGATTCACAAAAGATAAACTCTAGTTGAACCCATTGGTCCTGGCATTCACGGATCCTAGTTCAATCATCCTAATGGAGACTTTTTTGAGGTCTCATCCAAATTCTCATGAAATCAATTTGATTGTTCTAAATCTTGGGTTTCACAGTCACATCCGCCAAGTTTAACAAGCGATGAAAATGAGAGATCACTTTGTTAAAATCGTCGATATCTAAATCAAAAACCCTTTATCTAAAAATTCATTTAAAACTTTAATCTAATCATCATATGGCTAACGGTCTACTCCTCTCATCTCGGTAAGAAAACTACTCGCTAGTCATATTAAGGGATGGAGAAAATAAGGAAGGAAGGTAGAAATCCATAGACTAGAAGTGATAGAATCTCCAAGGAGATATTAGCTAGTGACAATGAAATGGATTTCTCTCTTAGTTTCCCACTCCAAAGAAAAGAACAGGAAGAAGAAATGAGATCTAAAAACCAGAGAGAAAAATGAAAGATTACACTTATGAATGGAAATGACAAGTTTAACTATAAGATACAACTACAAAATCTGAGATGCTTTTCTTAGTGGAGTCCCCCCTCCATTTATAGGGGAAGGAGGGGTGGAAACCCTACATACAATACTCTCTATAAGACTCTTGGTCGGCGGCTGAAAACTTTCTAGATCTGGTCAATAGAAGAAACGGTTGATTGCTTTTAATTATGTTGACTATTCGCATTCTTTTTGCTACATATTCATGTAATAGTGTTTTGATCGGATTTAACTCCTGTAAAAGGCACTAAATCGGTCCAAATAATAAGATTTTCTTTTAGAAAATTAAATTTCCTTTCCAACGAATAATTTCACATCTAATTTGGAGTTTTCATGCAGAAGTTATGACACTTTTGGTGCTGGGTATACATTAATTTCAGGCACAGCAGGAATTGTGCAAAACATCTTCCAAGGGAACTTGATCATTGGAGTGGTTACATCATTTTCCTACAAAAAACTGACCAAATATAATTAAAACTCCGAATAAAGAGAGAAAATATAAACTAATATAATTAATTATAAAACTAAGAAAATAAATAACAAAACAATCCTAAAAGATTAAATTAAAAAGGATAAATATACATTTATCACCTCCCGACCCTATGGTCTTGTGCATCCAGGGAACAGACAACCCCTGCTTCCATCGGTCTTGTTCCTCCTTGACCTTAGTATTGACTTAAGATTCTATCATAGCTCGTGGTTCCTTGTTGATACTCGAGCACATATCATTCTTGAATCCCCACCCGAAACTCCATCATCTCTCTGGGCACTCATGGTTAACCTTACATCCCATCATAGGAATCATGGAGACCTACCTAACTATGTCTGGCCCCATATAGGTTTCCCCTATGGAAACATATCCTTATGCCCCTTAGAGATGGTCATACATGGGTCTATAGATTCATGCTCATACTATGTGCTCTTACACTTAGCTCATCAAGCTCTTATAAGTGACCTCTCATGGTTACCTCAAACCCAAACAAGAGTTGGTACTCACTCCTACATGAAGGGTCCCTTCCCAGGACATGAGAAAACTATCACTTGATAGAAACTAAGGTCACACAACTTTTGTGCATTCTAGGTTCATACCATCATGTATATGCATAGCTTCTATCATGCAACCTATGCATGTGGCTAGCAATTAGACAACCTATTAAACAATATCTAAGTTCCAGTATGTCATACTTGTCCATCATTCCTCCAGGTTGGACCATATCGTATACCCATATGTCACCAACTGGTGTGACTCACTCATCAATCATATACCTCAAATCGAGTGAGGGATTTCCCTTTTATACCAACGCATGAGGGGGGTGCCATGCTTAATTCCTACAAACTCACTCAGCCTCGTGAGCATTATGTGCACTAGGTACCACTACTTCCCCTCTTTGGTCTCGAATTCCCAGGCTCACCCTTTATGCATCAGTTATCTAAACTACATGCTCATCTACTCAAACATGTACCAAACCCATGTATGATATGTCATATACTTCCTAACACTCTTCCACATGAACAACCCTTAGAGTCCTACACAAGGACAACCAACTGGGTGTGAGGCCTCACAACTTGTTACCATACCATACCTCTTCAAGGTTTTTGGAACTTTCTTTCCTACACCTAAAAGGTAGGCACTCATATCATCTGTAAATCTCTACAAGAAGCCTCCTTCTCTCTTGTAGGTTTTGGTTCCTCTAAGGGCACCTAAGGTACGACAACATATATGGATCATGCATGAAGAAACTCCATACATATACTCAGGGTCATCTATTCTAGGCCACATCATACCAAACCTCTGCATCGTTCCTCATTACCTCAGAGTCTAGGTCTCCAACCTCCTTCATCTAGTCTTGCTCTTTCCTGAGCTAACCCTATAACTTGGCCTAAAACTAAAGGACCTTAAGATACGCATCTATCCTGACCCAGATGGAACATACCATCAAAACTTATATCTGGCCAAGATCATCACAAAGATTTGTGTTTATATCTTTTAGTATGCTTATCTCATAACTAATAGGAATAACCCTTCTGGCTTAGGTCTAGAACCTACTTCTAGCCTTATTTTCACTCACTTTTACGTAAGTGCATGCTTCTTTCCTACTCATATATGTCTGTCATGGTTCCTATATGGTCACCACTAACCTTCTGAATGAGGGTTCTATCCCTCATCCCTAACAGGCACGACCCACCCAAGGTCGGATCACCAAAAGGCACTAGGGGTCAAGCATCCACTCACAGTTTATGTTCCTTATGTATACCCCAAACCTCTACGTAAAGCATGCATGTCTAACCCACATACTTGCATGCATGGTCAACTAAGGTATCCAACTCATTGTGTCTTCTCCTCCTTGCCCTATATGCTTCTTCCTACAAGGCTAACCCTCTCCTCATCTTCCTACGAGATGGTCTAAACTCAATGTTCTCCTGAGGGGTATCCAAGGGCACAGAAATAGCCATGCCACTTAAGCATGTAACTAACCTCAATCTAAGTTTCATCATTAAAAACTTATGTCCATGACATCTTACTTACATGCTTTTTTATTATTTGGTGGAGGATTCCTAAATCCTTGGTATTCTAACCCTCAACTCAGGAGGAGGTGAAGAGAGAGAAAACCCTAAGCTCTTACAGCTTCTCTGTGAAAAGGGTAGAGAAGGGGTGAAAATAGATGAGAATACCTAGAGGTATCTTATTTTGGGTCAAATCCTCATATTTTAGCCAGGCAGCCACACGGATTCTGGGAGTCCTCAAAAATCGACTAGAGGGGCAGAGGAAAATCTTGCCAGCCCCCGGATTGTGATCATTTTCTAGACACTTCCATCTTTGGAATATCCTCTAATAACTCCCTTAGGCTCTAAAGCTTTTGTAAAATTTAATAATTATTAGAGATTAGATGGAAAACCCCGCTCGGATACCAAGTGTAACGACCCCACCCCTCGGTAACCCCCAATTAAGGAAGACCAAGAATCTAGAGCCATTATCCCAAAACATGATCAATGGTTTTGCAAATAATCAAAAATAATTAATAAATTCTACCACAGACTAAGCTTAAAATAAGATAAAAAAATCTTTTAACATACCTTGCAAAAATAGGAGTTTGGAACTTTACCCAAAGTAGAGTTCTATCTAACTAAATCCTCTGATCTTTAATTAGCTTTATTCTTCAAATGCCACTTTAAATGTTCAACTGTAATGACCCCCCCTCCCCGTAACCCCCAATTAAGGAAGACCAAAAGGTCGGTGCCGTTATCCAATTAACAGGATCAAAGGTTTGACAAATAATCAATAATAATTATGAAATTCTACTAACTAAACTGAAATTTGGGTATAAAATTAAATCTTTACTTACCTTTGATAAACTTTAGAAATCTATCTACCCAGATCTTGAATCTACTTTATCTAATCCTCCTTGCACTTTATGTTTTAATTTCACAATGTATCACTTTACCGTTTGTTCCTTTCAGGGTTGTACCTAAAACATCGACAAACAAAATTTCGGTCACTATATCGAAATATACTGGTATGTGGGGACAACCAAAAGTTTGCACATAAGAATAATAATCTAATTATCACAATCAAGTTAATTAACAAGCCAATTTACACTTTTCAATATGACATTCTCCACCACTTTTGCCCTAACCTTGGCATACCCACCTTAGGGTTTCCTTTGCCAATGACTTAAGGCCACCTTCTCAATCCCGAGCTTGGTTCCTGGGAGTCACCACTCATGGTGCCCACTAGTCATGCAATATCATAGGCCACCTTCTCATTCCAGAGCTTGGTGCCTGGGGTCAAAACTCAAGGTGTCCATTGGTCTACCCATCTGGGCCTGACCTTTGGCATCATCCATTAGGGTGGCATGTAGGTGTGAGAATACATACTTCTATTTTTAATGTCATAATCATAGTGACTTTATGATTTGCAAGTATGAACATCCAAACAGATAATTTGCATTCAATGCGATTAACCATCCGGAAAATCCTCGGGAAACTAAGGCGGTTATTCATAATTAACCACATACATGTTAAGTAGACTTGAATGCAGAAATAACCAATCAAGAAATCAAACAAGTGCACACATGTTGATCCTAAAAAAGGCATCCAATTTCTCTATCATTAATCATGTCATCTTGATCCATTAATCCTAGTTGTTTCCTAGGTTATTTGCCCTTTTTAGGGTTTTGAGCATAATTAGGGTTCCACTTCATCTTTATTACTTTAAACCCTAATTTCACAAAAACACTTACAAACCCTAACTATTTCATTTTTCTTTTACAAAAGATTCTAAATTTATCTTTTAGCAATAGGAAACCCTAATTTCATATTATGAGCACTTTCTTTTCTTTTCCTCTAATTTAGGGTTTCTAAACATATTAATCAATATATTGAGTTAAAAACCCTAAACCTTGTAATCCTATCATTAAAATAGGTTAAAACCCATCTTTATCTTTAATCAAGTTAACCATGTGTGAATTAACCTAATTGCAAGATTAAAACCATCTTTGGTTAACAATTAGGGTTTTCTAATTACAAATTAACACGTTTCCCATCAAATTATACACTTTTGAAGAAAAAAAGTAGATTTAGCTATCCAAACCATTTCTATAATATTCCTCATAATTTTCTGATCATTTTTCATGTATTAACTTCCCCCATCTGAGGTTCCTAGCTCAAGATACGATTTTTAACAACAAAACTCTTTTTATTGTCTATTTGCTATTTTCTAGAAAAACCAGGGCCGCTTGATCCATGGTCCGCGGATCCACTGAGGATCCAACGGCCACGGATGTGCGCGCCTGAGTTTAACGATCAAAGAAACTAAAGGACAGAACCGCCCTTACCAATAAAGGAGGCACGGAGGGGCAATTATGTAAAAGGTCGCGGGACCTTCTTCTTCCTCGCGTCGAGGTACAGGGAGCTGACGATGGTCAACCTTGGGTTGACTTGGAGCTTCCGGCCACCAGCGAGAATGCCAACTTGCATGGAGCTCCGCCTCCCCTAGCCGAACTTGATCATAGGCTTAATTGCCCGCCAAGAACGTGTCGTGGTGCCCTCTTGCTTGCCGGACTCTGGCGAGGTTGGTCGCGGATTCAGGGGTGTAGGTCAAGGAGAAATGAGCAATTGATCGCACGAGAACGATCCCTGCTTCCTTCCGTAGAGATTGATCTAGCCAAAAGGGATGTTGGTGTCTCCGTTCAACCTCCCCTATATATAGGGTCGAGGCAGTCCCTGCTGGTTTGGGCGTTTCCCAAAACCGTGGCTAAACCTAGTCAAACCAGGGACCTTTCCCTTCAGTTTCAACTCTTGGATCTAAAGGAACGATCACCAGGCTTGCTCATGCTCTGGATTCTCGAGAATTTAGTATGGGGAATCCTCCTTGTAGCCAACAGAGTCCCAGTTCTAGCGGGACTTAGACAATGCACGTCCATCGTTGGATGAAGATCCAATGGACCATATTGCTCGCGTTCAAAGCAAAGGAAAGATTTATTCAATTAATTCAGAATTAATTCCCAAATTGGAGATAACTTGGAAAATTGATATCTCCCAAACCATAACTCCTATTTTTCTCAAATTTTAAGGGAACGTTCCTTTTATTATTGCCTAGCTTTTTACGAAATTTGGGAAATAAAAGCAATGGATGAGAAGGCTTCCTTCTCTCTCAAGTTTTCTCATTAATTAATCCAAATTAATTTGTATTCCTTTTTCCTTTACTATTATCTTGTTATTTTGGGTCCCTTGGACCTCAAGAAATCCCAAAGGCATGGATTCCCATATTGGGGAAAATCTATTTGCCTTTATCTTCTTTTGAAAGTCAATTTCTCATATTTCCCTTTTATTAATCAATTCTTTTTCCCTTTTTAATTCTCTTTTTAAGGATTTCTCTTTCTCTCTCTTATATTTTCCTATTGGAATTCCTTTTAACATTAGGGATTCTTAAGATACGAAAATCCACTAAGGATAACTCAATTATACCTCTTTTCACATATTTTCCACATTTTATCATTATTGTCAATTTCTTTCTTAATAAGGAAATACTTAATTGGTCTTTTCTTTTCTTATTGCATTCTCTATACAACTTTGGACTCCTTGGGACCCAAGGAACCCAAGAGGCACGAAATCCAACTTTGGATTGTATTCTTTTGCCTTCTGGAGGTTTCCACACATTTCTTTTCTCAAAAACTTAATTATTCATTTACTAATTGAATTTCCTTATTATTGGGCCCAATAGCCAATAAAGCCCACAACACAATCATCAAGGCTATTGTAAACGAAATCCATGCATTCAATCAAAAGGCATCATTATTTGTTCATTTATCTTTAATATGAGAAATTACATTTCTGAGTAAATGAACCCAAAATTGGGGTTGTAACATCCTTCCCCTCTTATAAGAATTTTGCCCTCAAAATTCCATCAAGCAATCAAACAAATAGGATGATACTCCCTCATGTCCATCATGGCTCCCATGTGGCTCTACCCTTTTCCATGGTGCTTCCCAAGAACCTTCATCATCTCATATTCTTCCATCTGAGTTCTTTCTTACCTTGGTATATCATACCCTCATAGGTGACTCAGGACTCTTCAGCTTCTCAAAAAAAAATTGAATAGGTTCAGGGCTCAACACATGGCTTGGGTACCTCACACATTGCTCTAGACCAAACATATGGAACTCATCACACATCATGTTATCTTGTGGGGTAAGGTTAAACACAACCATCTCCACCAATCCATCTCAAATGGACCCATATATCGGGGACTCGGCTTTCTCAGCTGCAGCTTAGAGGGGTCAGATTTTCACAATATATTCTCCCATAGTGAACTACATGTCAGTCTGCTTTGCATCAGTTCATGACTCATGTCACCCTTGGGCTCTATCTCAGCCATTGCACGATCAAGCGACTTCATCTGCACACATTGTGGTTCTTTTCTGACCTTCGCGATGCCTCCTTCACCAACATCATCATAATGAAGTGGTGACCGACACAACCTCCTAATGGAACTTCTTGCATCCCGATAAAGGTTATGGTGGTTAACATCACATCTTAAGAACTATCTCTTTGTATCACCCTAAATAAGCACACTTTCTCTCATCAGACCCTCTAGTCCGGATCATACTAACCATTAATTAGGGGTGATAAACTATACTATCATCGAGTTCTTCATGTATCTACTTCCACCTCATGGAAGTGAACCTTTAAGTCATACTCAAGAACTTTTGAACTCGCATCCTGGTGTAGTTGAACCATCTCTCTCTTATGTAGTTCAACAGAATTTGTCCCTTGACAGTGTTCTTTATTTCTCGTGTTATCTAGGTAAGGCAATCTACCATAACCCATATTGCATCTTGACCTTCCTTGGTCAAGGGGAGACCTTCCACAACTTCCATAATGGTGAACTCCCACTCCCTTTAGGGGACTCTTTATCCTCTATGTCCAAGCATTGGGTTATTGGTGTTCGTCCTTCACCTACTATCATGCATGGCCACAAGCCACATGCATCTTCATCTTAAGCATCAAAAATGTGACTATCTCTTACTATCTCTGTAGTATCACAGTGTATGGTGACCTTAAAATCATGATCTCAAGTATGTCACGATTCTTCAAGCTTGGTACCTCGGAAACCCTAAACCATTCTAATCAGGGTTTCATCACCTTCCTTTCCAATGAAGTGTATCTAAGGTCCTATCACCATCCTTTCGCTATATCAAGGACTAAACTGGCTAACCAAACAACCATTAACTTGTTCAATAGATGTCATTACATCTAAGTGTTAGCCAAACTTATCTCTTTCTCTGAACTTAAGGTTAGCCTAGAAACCTCAACTTCTTCTAGCTTCTAGCTAAACTAAGCAGCTATTTCTCAACCAGAGCATTCATTACCACTTCACATCCTTAGGTATTAGGTAATGTTAGAGACATACACCTCCATGTATTCTACTTATCATCTCACCTCTAAGTTTGTCTTCATCAAGAAACTCTGAGCTCCTCTTCATGGTGGTCAAACCTTGTAAATTCCAAATAGCTCATAGTATCACATCCTCACAAGATGATCTCCTTACTACTCTTAGTGTTTGTAAACCATTCATGTATCATTCGATCCACAAGGGTATGTTATCATCTCTATCTGCATACCTTGTAGCAATGTTCCAACTCACATCGTCTTTATCCTTGGTGTATGGCATGCGTATTTTCCTATCTCTCACTCCCATAACAAGAGGAAATAAGCATTTGGCTGCAGTCCAAATACATAGTTCTTCCTGCTCCAAGAATAGAGATGGTACATCCCACCTTGCCAGTACACCTTTACATCTAAGTTGAAACAAGCCACATATGTCTCTACGAATATCATGATATCACTTACTCCCATGGAAAATTGGTCTTGTACCAACTTGGTCCAAACACAATCCTTGGTCGTCTCCTTTAGGTCTATAGGGTGTCGGCACTTTTGGGGTCATCCCTCTTCCCTTATGCATCCAGAGAGTGCCCTACTCATATGCCCTTTGGGTCCCATGAGTTCATGAAGGTTATCAATCTCCTAACCCATGGTCCTCAGATGATGATAGTTGTTACCTCCTGACCCTATGGTCATGTGCAACTAGGGAATTAGGCAACTCCTTCTTCCATCGGTCTTATCCCTACCTGACCCTAGGATAGACTTAGTATTCTATTATGGTACATGTCCAACTTAGAACCTTACCCAAGCCTTCATCATCTCTTTCTGCATTCATGACTGACTTTCATCCCTTCATAGGGGTCATGGCAACCTGCCTACCTTGGTCAGGCCCCATATCAGTTACCTACATGGTAACACATCCACATGCACGTAGAGATGGTAATCTATGGGTCCACAGGTTCATTCTCGTGCCATGTATTTTTTTTTCACTTAGCTTCTCAAGATCCTATGAAACCTCTTTAGGTTACCTCAAAACCCACAAAACTGGTAAACACCCTACCAGAGGGTCCCTCTCCCAGGATGGGAGGAAACTACACCTTGATAACAAAGGTCACAAGAGTCCTTAGGGTTTACATTCCCATGAGCATGCTTAACCCAGCAGCTACTAAGGCACAAGCAGACCACCTTTTAAACCATGCTAGGTCATACTTATTCTCTTTACTCAACATTAGACCAACTTAGTTGTGAGGGGTTCATCAATCATACCTTTAACTTAAGGGGTTTCCTATTCCTCTACACATGAGGAGTACCATGCTCGAAACTATAGAGACTCAAATCTCATCATGAGCATTGGGTACATGGCTTCCCCCCTTAGGCCTAGGAACCCTAAGTTCACCTTTGGGTATCCAACTACATGCTCAATATCTTAACCACGAATTAAGCAGGTATAAGGCATGACATGCACTCCCCGTCGTCCTTCTACTCGAGCAACACATCAGGGTCGAGTCCTCCTCAAGGACAACCAACAAGGTACAAGGCCTCACAACCTGCTACCAAACCTCTCCAGGTTCACAGATTGATGTCAGTTTATTTTATAAATTGATGTTGTATTGTTTAGGTGTCGGTGTATTTATACAACCGACGCCTTTAAAAGTGACGTTATAAGCCATTTCTGTAGTAGTGATATTATATGTATATATAGTCAAAGAACGTGCTTTGTGCATTTGAAATTTTTGTATGAGATGATGCTACACATCAAGATTGAAGTTTAAAATCTAGTTAAATTATTAATTAATAGTTTGAGTAAATTTACAAAGAATATACATGCATGGATAGTGGAGTAATCACTAGCATCATAAACATATCAACAAATAGATTTTATTATATCTTTGGTTTTCTAATCAATATATGCTTGCGTATAAAAAAAATAATACTTGAACTGTAATGACCCATTTCAATTTAGTCATCTAATTAGGGTTACTTGGATTATTGTATGTGTAATTAAGTTGATCATTGTTTAAAGATTTAATAATGATGGTCGTTAAGTTTTAATATTTTAAATTTAATGAGAAGGTTTAATCATACTTTGATCCACATAATTAGGGTTAACATTTGGAAACCCTAATCGGCCCAAATTAAGGTTTTGATGACATATGAATACAAAATTTGATAAGTATAGTGAACTCTTCTTCCTATCTCATGAGGTAAACTCCTATACCATAGGCACATAGGTACCAAGAGCATCATCCTCTCTCTAGGGTTTGGTTCCTCTAAAGGCAACCAAGATATCATCGGCCTCCAGGGATCATGCATGAGGCAACCCCTATCATCCACTTAGGTCGCATCATTCTTGACTCCCCACTGTTCCTCACATCTCAAGGTTTTAGGTTTCCAACCTTCTTGCTTGGTTCCTTCTTACTCTCTCTATAAAGCTAACTCCACATCCAGACATACTACTAGAGGTCATCTCTCCATGAAGGATCAAGCTCATAGTTATACCTCTACGTGGGTGAAGCTTATACTCAAGCTTATGTTTACTCATGATTATCCATAGCCCCTTATGCTTATCTCATAAGCCATCCATCATGTCCTTCTGGCCTCAGTTTTAACTTATTGCTCATACTACTGAAGAACTCTAGGTGCATGCTATCCCCTACTTGCATAAGCCCATAGGGTTTCTATAGGTTCTTCACTAACCTCATCAATGAAGGAGCTATCCTTCGCTCAAACATGCACGACCCTTCTCATGGTTGGGTTGCCCAAGGTACTCAGTTATCAACTTCTCATGGCTCATAAGGCACCCAAGGCACGTCTATCCAAACACTTGGTCTACCATGACACCTAACTCATCATGTTATCTCTCTCTCTAACCTTCACTTAGGGTTAGGGTTAACATCACCTCAAAGGATGTGCTAGGTCTCTACTTTTAATGGAGATCTCTACCTCCAAGACTAACTCTCTTTACTTATCCTCCTGACAAGAAGGTCTAGCCTCAGGTCTTTCCTGAGGGCAATGACAACTCGTGTCATACGACCTAAGCATGTATCTATTCTTTAGTTCGCGCTTAATCTATTAAGCTTATGTCCATGACATCTTATTTACATGCTTTTCTTTAATTTGGTGGAGGATTCCTTAGACCTCATTGACTTTACCCATACCTCAAGAGGGTGAGGAGAAGAGAGAAAACCCTAATCCTTAAGGTCCTTAATAGAATTTGAGTTGAGAAGGGATGAACAATATGAGAGAGTCCTAAAGGTATCTTATTTCGAGTCATATCCTAAGACATCGGCCAGGCAGTCACACAATCCAGGAGTCCTCGTATTCCGACTAGCGGTGCGGAGGAAAATATTGCCAGCCCCTGGACGTGATCATTTTCTAGACACCTCAGTCTTTCAGACAATCCTCTAATAACTCCCTCGGTTCTATGGAATTTGTAAAATTTAATATTTATTAAAGATTAAGTGAGGAACCTATGCTCTGATACCAATTGTAACGACCCTGCCTCCCGGTAACCCCCAATTAAGGAAGACTGAAAGGTCGGTGTCGTTATCCAATTAACAGGATCAAAGGTTTGACAAATAATCAATAATAATTATGAAATTCTACTAACTAAACTGAAATTTGGGTATAAAATTAAATCTTTACTTACCTTTGAAAAACTTTGGAAATCTATCTACCCAGATCTTGAATCTACTTTATCTAATCCTCCTTGCACTTTATGTTTTAATTTCACAATGTGTCACTTTACCATTTGTTCCTTTCAGGGTTGTACCTAAAACGCCGACAAACAAAACGTCATTCAGTATATCGAAATATACTGGTATTTGGGGACAACCAAAAGTTTGCACATAAGAATAACAATCTAATTATCACAATCAAGTTAATTAACAAGCCAATTTACACTTTTTAGTATGACATTCTCCATCGCTTTTGCCCTAACCCTGGCATACCCACCTTAGGGTTTCCTTTGCTAATGACTTAAGGCCACCTTCTCAATCTCGAGCTTGGTGCCTGGGGGTCACCACTCATGGTTCCCACTAGTCATGCAATATCATAGGCCACCTTCTCATTCCCAAGCTTGGTGCCTAGGGTCACCACTCAAGGTGTCCATTGGTCTACCCATATGGGCTTGACCTTTGGCATCATCCATCAGGGTGGCATGTAGGTGTGAGAATACATACTTCTATTTTTAATGTGATAATCATAGTGACTTTCTGATTTGCAAGTATGAACATCCAAACAGATAATTTGCATGCAATGTGATTAACCATCTGGAAAATCCTCGGGAAACTAAGGCAGTTATTCATAATTAACCACATACATGTTAAGCAGACTTGAATGCATAAGTAACCAATCAAGAAATAAAACAAGTGCACGTAGGTTGATCCTAAAAAAGGCATCCAATTTCTCTATCATTAATCATGTCATCTTGATCCATTAATCCTAGTTGTTTCCTAGGTTATTTGCCTTTTTAGGGTTTTGAGAATAATTAGGGTTCCACTTCATCTTTATTACTTTAAACCCTAATTTCACAAAAACACTTACAAACCCTAACTATTTCATTTTTCTTTTACAAAAGATTATAAATTCAAATTTTAGCAACAGGAAACCCTAATTTCATATTATGAGCACTTTTCTTTTCGTTTCCTCTAATTTAGGGTTTCTAAACATATTAATCAATATATTGAGTTAAAAACCCTAAACCTTGTAATCCTATCATCAAAATAGGTTAAAAACCATCTTTATATTTAATCAAGTTAACCATGTGTGAATTAACCTAATTGCAAGATTAAAATCATCTTTGGTTAACAATTAGGGTTTTCTAATTACAAATTAACACTTTTCCCATCAAATTATACACATTTGCAAAAATATATAGATTTAGCTGTCCAAACCATTTCTAACATATTCCTCAAATTTTTCTGATCATTTTTCATGTATTAACTTCCCCCATCTGAGGTTCCTAGCTCAAAATACGATTTTTAACAACAAAACTCTTTTTATTGTCTATTTGCTATTTTCTAGAAAAAATAGGGCCGCATGATCCATGGTCTGCGGATCCACTGAGGATCCAACAGCCACGGATGTGCGTGCTTGAGTTTAACGATCAAAGCAACTAAAGGATAGAACTGCCCTTACCAGTAAAGGAGGCATCGAGGGGCAATTCTGTAAAAGGTCACGGGACCTTCTTCTTCCTCGCGTCGAGGTACAGGGAGCGGACGATGGTCAACCTTGGGTTGACTTGGAGCTTCTGGCCACCAGCGAGCATGCCAACTTGCATGGAGCTCCGCCTCCCCTAGCCGAACTTGATCATAGGCTTGATTGCCCGTCAAGAATGTGTCGTGGTGCCCTCTTGTTTGCCGGACTCCGGCGAGGTTGGTCGCGGATTCAGGGGTGCAGGTCAAGGAGAAACGAGCAATTGATCGCACGAGAACGATCCCTACTTCCTTCCGCAGAGATTGGTCTAGCTAAAAGGGATGCTGGTGTCTCCGTTCAACCTCCCCAATATATAGGGTCAAGGCAGTCCCTACTGGTTTGGGTGTTTCCCAAAATCGCGACTAAACCTAGTCAAACCAGGGACCTTTCCCTTCAGTTTCAACCCCTGGATCTAAAGGAACGATCACCAGGCTTGCTCATGCTCTGGATTCTCGAGAATTTAGTATGGGGAATCCTCCTTGTAGCCAACAGAGTCCCAGTTCTAGCGGGACTTAGACAATGCACGTCCATCGTTGGATGAAGATCCAATGGACCATATTGCTCGCGTTCAAAGCAAAGGAAAGATTTATTCAATTAATTCAGAATTAATTCCCAAATTGGAGATAACTTGGAAAATTGATATCTCCCAAACCATAACTCCTATTTTTCTCAAATTTTAAGGGAACGTTCCTTTTATTATTGCCTAGCTTTGTACGAAATTTGGGAAACAAAAGCAATGGATGAGAAGGCTTCCTTCTCTCTCAAGTTTTCTCGTTAATTAATCCAAATTAATTTGTATTCCTTTTTCCTTTACTATTATCTTGTTATTTTGGGTCCCTTGGACCTCAAGAAATCCCAAAGGCACGGATTCTCATATTGGGGAAAATCTATTTGCCTTTATCTTCTTTTGAAAGTCAATTTCTCATATTTCCCTTTTATTAATCAATTCTTTTTCCCTTTTTAATTCTCTTTTTAAGGATTTCTCTTTCTCTCTCTTCTATTTTCCTATTGGAATTCCTTTTAACATTAGGGATTCTTGAGATACGAAAATACACTAAGGATAACTCAATTATACCTCTTTTCACATATTTTCCACATTTTATCATTATTGTCAATTTCTTTCTTAATAAGGAAATACTTAATTGGTCTTTTCTTTTCTTATTGCATTCTCTATACAACTTTGGACTCCTTGGGACTCAAGGAACCCAAGAGGCACGAAATCCAACTTTGGATTGTATTCTTTTGCCTTCTGGAGGTTTCCACACCTTTCTTTTCTCAAAAACGTAATTATTCATTTACTAATTGAATTTCCTTGTTATTGGGCCCAATAGCCAATAAAGCCCACAACACAATCATCAAGGCTATTGTAAACGAAATCCATGCATTCAATCAAAAGGCATCATTATTTGTTCATTTATCTTTAATATGAGAAATTACATTTCTCAGTAAATGAACCCAAAATTGGGGTTGTAACATCAACCATTTTCATGCATTCCTAAAATGATGACAAACAAAATGTCAGTTAGTTTAAAGATTATACTGGTATGTGGTAGCAACCAAAATCATGCACATATATTGTAACAACATATTCACATCAAATATTTGTTACCAATCAAAGAATACATTTTCATTATAACTTCCCAACTATTTTTACCCATCCTCTGGTATACCCTCTCTTAGGGTTTAGTCCTCACAATGGACATTAGACTACCTTCTCCATCCTGAGCTTTATACCTTGTGGGTCACCTCTATAGGTGCCCTGTAGTCTTCCCATCCAGGACTTGACCACCTATGACATTCCCTCCTGGTCTTGCTCTCTCATCATAAATCATGAATCATCAATCCAGAGGTGGTATGTAGGTTCTGGCAAGTCATAAATGTCATATGGTGATAATCATAGTCACTTTATAGATTGTAGGAAATAAAGTCATCCAAACATTTAATTTCAAGCAATCGGTAAAACCTCGGAAATCATTGTGAAACTAAAGTGACTAATTATAAAAGTAACCACATACCTAATTTGGAGATCTCAAAGAATCAAGCAAAGTAACCAATCCAATCAACTAATCAAGAAAATCTCACAAGAAAATTTAAATCCTGAAAAGCATGTATTACCTAATCATTACATAATCATCATAAACCCTTTTATTGACTTGGGAATCCCTTCTAGGGTTTCAAGGTTGAATTAGGGTTTCCTTAGGGTTTCTTAGATCTATTTCTCAATCTTTACCTTTTTAGGTCAAGAAACCCTAAAATAGCTTTTCTATGCACAAAACCCTAATTACTCAAATTATCCACATTAAAGTTCATTTATTCTCAATTTGGCTTAGGATCATCACAACTCTGTCTTATTCGTGGATTTTTTAAATAAAAACCATTAAAAGTTATATTCATCTAAATTAGGGTTTCTATGCCCATTAATGCACTTTCATATATATTGAACCCTAAATCAAGCCAATTATGCACAAAGATTATCTTTTTAGATCTGAATCTTCCTTTTATTAACAACAGGTTAATATTGGCTTCATTATTAAATTCACTAATCGTAAAAACTTAGGGTTTTTCATTAATAACATTATTAAAGGTGAAAACTTTATAAACTTTTCGAATTTCAATAAGAATTAGGATTCAATTATATTTTTATTGAATCTTACGTATTTTTCTAATTAATTTTCATATATTACATGTCATCGTGTGATCATCCTACGATTTATTATAATTTTCACAAGTTAAGCATAAGTGAACCAATCAGAACAAGCCATGTTGTAAAGGTGAGCTTTTTACATTATTTCCACCTGGATCGGCTGAGCCAATCGACTGTAGCCACCTCTGTGCAAGGCCCACTTGGTTGGCAACCCCAGTCATAAGGCGGGTGACTAAGTTGTAAGCTAAATAATAAGAAGAAGTTTGAGTCGCTCGACTCACTTTGCGAGTCTCCTGACTTCTTCGAGAAAAATTTCATAGGGAAATAAATGAACTTTTGCACCCTATGAGTCACCCCACTCACACATGAGTCACTTGACTCATCTTAAGATGGAAATATTTATCCATTAGCAAGCTGCTCGACTCATTCCATGACTCGACCAACTAGAAAGTATACCCCAACAATAAAACAACTCTAAATACCACATCCCATGTCATAATTGAGCGCTTTAAGATGTGATGGAAGTGGAAAGAAATTATATATGAAATACATATACTTATTAACCACTTCTAGTCAAACAAATCAGCCTGTATTTGCTTGTTTTATTGGGAGATGTCCAGGAGTGATAAGACCATTGAGATTCTCCTCCATGATGCTAATTTTTCATGAGCTTTCATTTATTTTCATTTTCTCTTGTATCATTAACATGGGTAGAGGGTAGATTCCTTGTTGGGGCATGAGGATTAGCCCTGCTACCCATACTATCATCCACAATGTGAGTTACTACTTGCTTGAACTGTTGAATTTTCAATTAACTATTTAATGTATGTTAAATGGATTAGATACCCATCCAACATGTATATTACAATCATAAGTGTAAAGACCTTGAAAATAAGTTTTACATAATTAGTTAATCTTTGTTTAACCCCATATGAGATAACAAAATGGGTTCTCATGGGCAACATATGCATTATCTGTAGCTAACAAGAACTCAATCATGTAGGGAAATTTTTCCTTGTGAATTCCATACTGCGAAAGGATATGAAGTTTTCTCGACCCCGATCTAATAATCTTGCTAGTGAGTGATGTTATGTGAGAGAGTGGATATATGATAGTGGTGATGAAACTCATCACCCTGTTGATTTTATTATTGTTCAAAATCATTTCTTTCCTAGTTTAATTTCATTATACAAGCTTAGTCAATCAAACAAATATTTCAAGCAAGCCATCCTTTTAAATAATTTTTATTAATTAGGCTAAAGATCTAATTTATTCTTAAAAATTGTCCTTTTAGTTCAATCCTTAATTATACTATGATAAGACCCATGCATTTGTGAGTGAAGTTACTTTTGTTGTAGTTTTGGTAAAAACTAGGATTTTATATCTTACTAAACTTTAGGGATACAAAAATGTCACATCACAAGACCTAGAGGGTCTAATGCATCTTGTAAATACAAAAGTAGGAAGGTGGAGATATTTTTGGGGTCAAGATGTGGTGAATAGAGTTCAATCACTTTAGATGGTTGCAAGTATTGTGGAGGGAAATGTAGTTTTGTATGATTTCAGGTGTGAAGGGAGAATAATGAAGAGAAAATTTCACCTCTTGTATCATTTCTAGGAGATGATATTAGGAAGAGGAAAGGGTATGGGTTGTAGGATGGACCCAAGACTAGCAAAAAATGGAGCACTAGAAAAATGGCATATACAATGTGGTCTAGAATGGGAAATTAAAAGCACACATCTGTCAAGAGATAAAATCATGGACTATAGGTTGATATCATGTATTAAATAAGTACATATCAATGTTTGATATTATTTCTTTTCAAATCCAATCGAGGAGTCAGCAAGGTTTAATTGACCTAAAATTTTGATTCTAGGCTCATTAGGGTGTCTAGTTTATTTATGTTATATGAGTTTACACTATTGACAATCAATTACTTAGGAGTTACTCAATTATGTTTGTCATTAGTTTAAATGTATAATTTGCTATCATGCAAATCCTTGTTGAAGAGACTTTCCTTTTATGTTTAAATTGATTGCTTTGTTGTGATATATTAGTTCAGTTATGATTACAGAATTAAGTTATTAATGGGTTTTACTTTTTAAAAAATATAGGCATAGAGGATAGCAATGGAAACAAAAAAAATTATCTATATGTATTCCCATAACAACAAGATCACATCAATTATTATAAAATAGGAAGGATATTTTTAGTGAGTTACACATGGTCCTGGAGCAAGTTCAGTGACAATGACTCACTTCTTTACAACTGTCAACTAGTTGCTCTTGGATGGTGGTTGTGTAGTTTCTGGTCTTCAGCATGAACAACAAACATGATAGCTTCTACAGTGCTCTTTTGGTCTCGCCACGGGCTAGAAGTTGCATTTGTTCTCCTAGAAGCATCCAAAGGACTCTTGTCTCTAGAGTAGTCCACACGGACCAAATACAACTCCTATTATTCAATAAGAATGAACAAGAAGGAGTAGTTCCTTCCGTTGGTGTACTAGTCACCAGCCTGCTCTCCCACAATAACTTCTCAGTTGTTCTCTCCCATTGGCTATCCCTCCCTGTCAGGTAGGACTTGCCTAGGCTCTCTCGATTACCACAACCAGAGAGGACAACAATTGTTAGAGGAACTGATTCTCAGTTGTTATTCTAATTGTTGTGTTTTGGGAAGCCCCCCAATACCCCCCTATTTATAGGTGGGGTTTGGGTCAAGGTTCCCAATCTGTACAGAATTGTGCGGGAGTGGAAGGGACTAGAAGATCTTGAATTTTTACAACCTACAAGACACCAAATGGTCATTTGACACACTCAGATGGTCGTATGATGTGTGAGATAGTCATCTCGTACTACCAAATAGCCATTTGACAGTTTCCCAATCGTATACAAATTTGGCAATTTTGATTCCAATTAATATCACATATTAATTTACTTTCACTCCAAGTATGTGCTATCAAAACTATGTGGGAAACATCTAGAATATTCGTTTGACCCAACTAAGCCATCTCACTCACCCAGACGGTCATCTGGTGAGTCTGAGATGAGTTGGTCAATTCAAGGGTAGAACTTAGCCAATGCAAACTTTGATTAGCATGACAACCCAAACGGTCATCTCAACACTTGAGATGCCCATTTTTCCACCCAAATGGTTGTCTCACATAGTGAGATGGTCGTTTGGCATACCCAGTCAGCCAATCAGTCGATTTGTTGTGTGAATTGAATATCTAAACACTTTAGTAATCAATCCAATCATCATTCAAGATAAACTCCTCTTCTAGATGATTTCCTTTGTGTGTGACCCTATAGGTCTCATATCATGTTGGCAATGAATGTCCATAACTAGATTATGACATCACAAACAAGGAGTGGTGCCTATTTTCACATCAGTGCTACCCAAGTGAATGGAAAGTTGGAGAACAACTTCAACCTACAATCTATGTAAGGTGTTGTAGTGATTGTATAATTCCTTTGTCTTTGATATCCATAGTGAACTCAAGGCATGGACTCGTTATCCTATCAATGTTTGTCTCATGTTCCTTGAAGCAAGAGCAGACCGTCTGAGATAATGTGGCCTCAATATCATATATTTATTCACATGTGCATGTGCATGCATTTCTCATTCTCACTTATCAAGTGTCCATGATATCATACTCTAGTAGGAGGGACAAATCCCATATTTATCACTCATAGTCTATCCCCATGTGTTAAAAATCACCCAATCATCATCGTTATAACAATCCATATTTTAGGAATGCATTTGATGATGTCAAAGCATACCCAAATACATGTGATGAGTGCAGTGATTTCAGGTCTAAGAATCACAATCACCACCTTCACTATGAGAGTTGACTATGACCACTAATGATGGTTTCCATGTGTCATTGATAAGGTGGGTCTGTATGATATACTGTTCCCTAAGATGTTTATATGTGCTTGGTTTGATATTGCCATATCATGACTAACAAGACTATGTCATCAACCAACCCATACTCTAGCCTTATCTATTACTAGTGTCTATCCACCTTTCACAATAATAATCAAATAGGGATATAATAAGAATGTACATATTCTTAGCATTCATATGATCATATACTCCAAGGCTAATACATGAAAACATGTGTCATTGAGTATTATCATTATATAGACATTCACTTTGTCTGAGTGAAATGGATGAATTGGAAGCTTGCCTTTATGAGTATTAATCAAATCCTTTATGGTATATGCCATGTCAATCATCACATGATTTTCTCTATGGGCATTCCTTACCAACAAACGCTGACTTTCACTTAGAGCCAATCATCCACGAATCTCATTCTGAATGATCCAAACATGTCCACCATGCTTTTGTTGTGCAAATTCTTTATCCAGTAGGCTAGCAACATGTTTCTTTTAGTCGGTATGATGCATGTTTCTTTATCTCTTCTCTCTGAGATGAAACCATTGTAATATGGTATTTGATATTCCATGCCTAACACTTAGCTCTATTGTTGTCACAATACTTCTACCAAGTCACAATGGTTGGAACATCTATGAGTTCATCATATGAACTTCTAGATCCATATAGTATCACTATGTATTCATAACACAAGTATACTTGACTTCTATTATAGAATTGAATTAATGTATATTAGTTCAGAACCTTTCCAACTAACAACATTTACCCTTTTAAATCAAACATATTTTAATTTGTGATCACTTTGTCATTATGGAAGTTTGCATTTATGTAACCCTTTACATCCAACTCTTCCATCATTCTATTAGTAGTCTATCCTTAGTCACTTCTCAAGTACTAATGGATATCTTTAATGACATTCCAATAACCCTCATTGGAATTTAGTATCATTTTGTCATATCAAATACATACAAGATTATATGGGATAAGTAAACTTATAGCATCCATGGTAGATCCATCATATGGCATCTGATTCATAATATTTCCATTCTTCACAAGAATTGGAACATATGGTTCATGAGAGACTAATGCATATTCTCTCTCATTAAGTCCATCCTTGTTGAACTCTTTCAACATATTGATATTGTATGTGCTCAAACTTCCATTGTGAAACATTTAAGAACTATCTCATAGATCTTGATTCTTATCTCATAAGATGTTTCATTTTATCCTTTATTGTTAAAGGGTTTCCATACCAGCTCTCAATATTCACAATATTGAGATGTTATTCCTCATCATATGTGGAATATTCATATATGCTCCTACTAAATCTTTTGTAATCACAGATTTCATCTTTTATCTTGATTCAAGTAAAACTCTTTGACTATCTTGTCAAATCAAAAGATCCCACCTCTGAAATGTTTATTTCAATCCTTGATTGAACTTTGTAGTTCATAGACTTTATTTGCATTCTTGAAGATATAAAAACTTTTAGGTTGTGTCACGTACACATCCTATGATGTATTCCTTTTAAGGAATCTTGTTTTATCTTCATATGCCAAATATCTTAGTCTATTGTAACTACAACAACAAGCTTGAAAAATGGTAAAGGAATTTTTATCACGTTCAATTGGTGCGTCCGCCAGAGGTGCACACACTAATCGAATAGATTTGACTAGATGTGCCCCACGAGATCGGAACACACGATGGATTTACTTTCAAAATTTATAAGCCTAGACCAACACACCTATGTCTACTAAAACACTATCCTGCAAGCGCATGGGGTCATATCGTAGTATATGAGGGCGGCAAGTATAGGGTCAATCCATAGGGAGAAAAGGGGGCACTAGAGCTAGGTTAATTTTGATAGGTTCCTACTGCGAAGACTAGGGTTAAGGGTTTAAAGGTGATTTTGATTGTTAAGCTAAGGTGAGCAAGAAAGCAATTAAAGGCAAGAATAAAATCTAAGTTAACCCTAAACTAGATTAAGACTAATTTAGGTATGAAAAGGCAATTTACGCTAAGGCATGCAATAAGAGCAAGAGAGCAATTAAAGAGCTAAACTAGCAAGAACAAAGCAAGAACATGGCAAGAATATTTCTAAGCAAGAGAAGAGCTAGTTAAGCTAACACTAACTAAGCAAGATGGAAACTAGGGTTTTAAAGCAATTAATGAAGATGTAGGTTGTTTAGGGGATGCACTTATCACTCAAGTTGGGGGTGACATATGAACATTATGATTCCATTTAGATTATCCAAACCAAACAACAAGTTAGTGTTTAATTAATTATCCTAAGCTACTAACTGGCCATGGATATGCTAGGTTGTGTATAGGGGAACTAGTCCCTAACACTCCCTACTACCCTTGTGAGGCTCAATTGGGTTAGGACTTTGGTGTAATTCAATTAGAGTCTAAACAAGCCTAGGTTTCTAGGTTAGATGATCTTAGGATGATTAGGGGTTGAGATTAGTAATGAGGGTGGAAGTGAGGTTTTAGGCCTCCCATCACCCACATTCTAGCCTTAAGAAAGCTCCATGCTAAACACACCAATTTCATCTAAACTAGCTACTTAGATCTCTCAACTAGGGTTAGGAGAATTTATTATGATGTAGGATGATGGGTAGCTAGCTAGGGATCCAAGAATTGGACCTAGGAGCAAATCCCAAAATTCACACATATAAGCAATTTCCCTGAATTCCCACTTGATTTCAAGCACAAACCAACAAGAAATTCATGGAGAATGAGATAGAAATAGAACATAATCATTAGCAAAAGAAATTACAAAGTTTACATATCATTTTCCTCCAACATGGTATCAAAGTAACATTTTACACCCCAAACAGCCCACCAAAGGGGCCTAGCTACTCATAACAATGCAAAATAAAAAAAAGAGAAGAAAAAGAGGAAGAAGTAGCCATGGAGCTCATTGTAGATGAGTGAATCCTCCTCTCCAACTACTACAAGGTCGAACTCCTCTTTCTTCTTGGATGGAATAGTGTAGAATGATGGTGGGAAGTGGATGGAGGGCTTAGAAATGAGGGTTTAGGTGGTGGAAATGGCAAAATAGAGTGAAATGGAGGTGGAAATGAAGTGGAATGGATAAGGGGCAAAAATGGGGAGCTAAGAGGTGGTGGAAGGTAGCTAACCTTGACCTACAGTCGCCACCCCCTATATATAGGTGTGGGGGAAGCAATAGGTCAAGTAGGGGTAGATTGGGTAGTGTAGTGGCAAAAATAGCTAGGTTTTATGAGTAGCACGGTCGTGGTGGATCACCACGACTGTGGTGGGTAGAGGTGAGCATGGTCATGGTGGGGTAGAACGATTGTTGGAATTAAAATGTGGAGATCACATGTTGAGGTGGTGAATGGAGGTTGGTAGCACAGCCGTGGTGAGGGCTAGGTAGAACAGTCGTACTGTGTAGCACAACCGTGGTGGATGAGGTGATGGTGTCTATGGTGTAATTTCGTGCCCTTTCTTTAGTGTTGTAGCACGGCCGTGGTGGTTGTCCCTTACACGGCCATTCATGTGGCACGATCGTGGCATTGTCTGCATTTGCACTTGGGCTTGGTTCTTTGGATTTCCTGGACATCTTTGCTTCTATGGATCTTTGTCCACTAGGGGTAGGTTGAGGGAGCATCAAACTTCACTTTGGGACTCTCTAAGAGTATCTAAATCCTAAGATCACCCCTCTCTCTCTTCCATCAAGCGTGGTCCAAATGCCTGAAAAACATGCAAATAATGTCCATAAGTGCATTTTACACAAATATGCATATTGAGGGAAATAACATGTAATCTAAGAAGTATAGATGTGATTGAAATGCACTATGACACAAGATGAAGCCCTGAAATAGGGCTGAATCACCACCCCAAACTTGAAACACACTTGCCCTCAAGTATGCTCCAACTCAATCTCTCTGCAATTTTTCCACAATCAAGAAATGGTAATTACAATGTAAAGGATGATTATTCATGAATGGGATCAATAGTGACTAAGTACATGCATTCCACCTATATCCTCTCCTGGTATCACAAACCAATCATGAAAAAAGCACAAAGCATATGAACTTCAAATATAGTGCATAAAACACACAAGCTATTCGTATTTCTTTCATGTAGTTCTGGTTAGATCGTTTCATGATGGCATAAATCAAGGATGACTAGGAGTGTTATTTCACCTTTATGCATTCAACCTTATATTTCAAATCACACCAAATGACCCATGTAGCTGCGGAAAAGGGCAAAATGAGCTAGGTTTGATGTTTCCTAGCTCAATGGGTATGAAAATGGAAGAAAGGGTTGCGGTAAGATTTTGGAGTGCTATTACACAGAGCACTCATCTTTTCTTTACTTAGACGCTCTTAAATAGGAGCACCTTTTATTTTCTTTTTGCATTTTCTTTTCTTTTCTTTTTCTTTGCCCTTGGAGTAGATAGGGCATACGGTGATGAGAGTGAAGCGGTGAGATGTACATGTGGCCACCCCAAATTTTTGGAGGTGGCCACAGCTAATATGTGCACTTTGGCATCCTTTCATGAGGCACAGGGGTAAGAAGATGGTGAGTGAAGAGTTGGGTAAAAGAGGGGTCGTTGGTGTGATTCTTAACATAAGGTCTCCTGTCTAAAAATTAATCCAATGCTTTATCCAACAATATCACACCACATGAATGAACAACCTGAAATTGATACTTCTATCAAGTGATTTCATAGGCACAAAACGCTCATGGCTTGCGTAAGGCACAATTTAACCAAATCATTCACAAACACAAGAGAGGTGATGAACATGTAAAAAGTCAAAAATTGATACCATTTAGCAATAAACAATGATTAATCACTTGCATTTGTCAAAGGTCATCATTTTTAATCCAAAAAGTAGAGATTGGGTTGAAACACACTTTTAGACAAGAAATCTCAATTTTGGTAAAATTGGCTAAAATGGTGCCAAGTTGGTTTCAATCACATCTAAGACTATATTATTGAAATTAAAATAGTAAACAAGCAAATCCTAGCTAAAATATGCAAAAATTACCAAAAAAAACTACATAATATGCAATACATGGCAAAAGGGCAATTTTTTTGAAATTTGGAGAAAAATGATAAGAAAGCAAACTACATGGCATGCAAAGATGCAAAGAAGTAAAGATGACTAGACTAAATAGTAATGATAAGGAAGAAAAAGTAAATGTTGCAGGTGAATTGCAAAGTGAAACTAGGGCATACCTACCCTACCACCCCAAACTTTTGAATCATGATGTCCTCAACATGATTGTAGAGTTTAGGATGATCGGGTAGACAATCATGGCTCCCTCAGGGGCTTTGGTGGTGCTCCTCCGTGTAGTGGAGGGTATGTGTAGTAGCTACCCTAGTAATCTGCCTGTTGTGGGGGATAAGTCTCCTAATATCCTTAAATAGATCCCCACCAGTCTTCCCCCCATTGAGGGTTTCTCTGCACCTGGACATTCTGAAACTAATACAAATGGTTGATATGATGGTTCATCTACCGATGATCTAGCCATAATGCATCATGTGTCCTCTGAAAACCCTCATATGCCTGCGGTATCCTATCCTACGTCGCACGAATGCCCTTCTGTTGTGCATGAATGGTGGCCATGTCATATGCATTCACTGAGGGTTGATGTGGCTCTGACGCTCCTATCCTTTCCTCTCATTGTCTCACTCATCGTGCTGCTCTATCTTACGTTGCCCATCTCTTCTCAACTGACTGTGAAAGCTCTCCTAGACCCTCTATCAATATCACCTCAGGGATGCCATCCCCTCTAGGATGCTCCCCCTCATATCTCCTCAATCTATCCAAAAAATCCTGAGTGGGTCCAAATTGTTCCATGAGGGGTAGAATATGGTAAGGCAACTCCAAGGAGACTCATAGGTATGGTGGGTTGACTTGGTAAATGATACTATGCTCCATAATGGTGATCATGGAAGAGCGGGCTAAGTAGTGCAAGTCAACCAATTTTCCTCCATCTGCCTCTGTGTATCCTGTCATAACATATCCCAGGGCAGTGGCTATATATGTCACAATCCATCCCATTACAAATAGACTTGTGCTCTTGGAAGGGATTGTCCTCATATGCTCAATCAGTATTGCTCCAAGGTTTTCATGCCTCCCCTGAATCAACCAACCAAGTACAGACATATCCTTTTTTGTATAGCTACCTTGGTTTTCATACCTGCCAAAGATGATGTTCACCAATACCTTCTGCACATAGCAGAGGAATGGATTGTGAACACTAGTCTTTGATTTCCCCACTACAAATGTGCTCTGACGGTGAAGTGTTTCCGCATTACAGGATATGTGGAATTGGAGTCATTCTCTATCTTCCCTCTATCTAGGAGGTCCACCATCTCTTCACTGGGGGAAAATTTTGATTCAGAATCCTTGAGGTTATCACCCACCTCTTATCCCCAATCATCACTCAAATAGCATTTTCACCATCACCAGTCACTTTCTCTAATGTGGTGAAAAATGGTTGTGTCGGCTCAACATATGACTCCTACGGCAGCATCAAAATCTCAAATAGTCCCATCTTCTCCATCACACCCTAGAAAAAGGCATATAAGCCCATAGCTTCCATCGTCACTCAGCACGCATAGTGAGTTTCTATCACTTTGCGTGTCAAGCACTCCAGGTGCTTAGCTTCCTTTGCCCTGTCGGTAGTGACCTTGGGCTATGGATGGGGTTGCTACTATGGTATCTCAGTCTATTGTGCATCTGGCATCTCTTCATTCTCTTCTTCATCTAGCAAGAGTTGCCTATGTGCTCGTGGTTGCAGCTCTGGCTATGGCTCCGATTGTGGCTCTGGCTGCGGTTGCGATGCCAAAGAAATGGACGACCGGGATGCTGAAACTGATGGTCATGCAGCTGAAACTGAGGGTCTCACAGATGAGATAGAGGGCCAGGTAGAAAATGGTGATGGTTGTGATGCTCTAGACGATGATGGTGTCCCTCGTCGTAGCTATTTAAAGGCTTCTTCCACAACTGGATCCAGCAAAGCATCCAATTCAACCTTTGTCAATCAGGGGTTCCTGTTTTTCAGCTTCCTTTGGTAGGAGATGACATCCCTAGTCTTCTCCACCACTTTCTTTGTAAATTGCTTCATCTTTGCTCGAAATTGGAGGAGAAATCACCAAATTTTGAATTTCTCATAAGAACGGGGTTGTTGGGGCGGAATGGAGAGAAATGTGGGATTTTGTGGATGAAAAAGAGTGGAATCTGGAGATTAAGGTAGTAGAAATGGTAGGGAATGGATTTGGGATGGTTTGGGGTGATTTGGTGGAGATTCGAGGGTTGGAGAGGGGGTACGAAGGGTTTCACGGTCGCTAGGGCGTGGGGCATAGTCATTTTGTTCTTCAGAGAAGTGAGCAAATGATTTGGAATTTTTGTGCATTCTACCATAAGTTGCAGAAATCGGGTTGTAGCATGGCCGTTCCACGCGACACGGCCATTGTGGCTTCAAGTTGCATTGTCGTGCTGTCTTGCACGGCCGTGGTGCATCCCTTGTCAATTTTTCTCAAACTGTGGCCCTGCTCCCTGTAAGTACTTGTTGATTTAATTCACACGACCGTGGTGGATGGCCACAGCTGTGGTGGTCTCTATAGTTGCTATTCTCAACTTAAAGAACATCAAACACTCAAAATCTTGATCCAAAGTGATTTTTTTCTTTGAAAGTTTCCCTCAATTGTACTCAAATTTCCTTCATTTCACCCTGTTATCACCTTCACATCTTAAAACTAAACAAAAACTATTAAACACAAGTGTTTTGTGTGTTTTTTTTCTTGGAAATTGTAGAAATAAAGCAAAAGTATCAAAATTGAAGGTTGGATTAAAATTTTCCCAAACCTATGTGGGCTGCCTCCCGCAAGCACTGAGTTTCTTGCCTTCAGCTTGGCTTTTTGGTGATTCTTCAATAATTCATCCATTTGGCATCCTCATGTGCCCATTCTTATAATAGATACAACTCTCATTTGCACTCAATCTATGCCCCTCATCCCTTTGATCACCAAGGCTGACCTCAAATCCTTCATCTTGATCTCCTCTTCTCGAATGATCATTAGGACTCTTGAAGTGACCATATCCAATATCCTCATCTCGAACTCACCATTTTGAAGACCTGTATATGTTGATATTTATCGGCATGTCCATGAAAGAGATTGTCATTATGCCACTGTGAACATGTATCTCAGCATCAGCTGTAGATAAGAACGTTCTCCCCAAGATGATGGGGATCTTCCTATCATCCGGTTCCATGTCAAGAATAATGAAATCAGTTGGGAACACGTCTCCTTTTTCCTTATCAATCATCACCAAAACATCATCCACTCGCCCTTTAGGCACTTTGATGGAGTGGTCCTCCAATTGGAGAGTGCAATGTGTCGGTTTCAACTTGTCTAGACCCAACTCAACATAGACACTATACGGCATCAAATTCACACTGGATCCCAAATCAAGTAGGGATTGTCCTATGTGATGTCCCCCTATGTAGCTAGGTATGATTGGAGCTCCTGAGTCTTTACTCTTCATGGGGAGTGAGTACTGGAAAATGGATCCCACTTGTTCAGTCAACTTCACTTTCTTTGGTATCCTCCATGTTGACCTTCTCTTCACAGTGCATAGGTTCTTGAGGAACTTGGCATATGATGGGATTTTCTTGATAGCATCTAAGAGTGAAATGTTCACCTTTACTTTGCGAAACACCTCAAGAATATCCAAATTGTTCTTTTGCCTCATCTTCATCTTTGGTGGTTCATCTAGTGCTTCAATGAATAGAGGAACATTGGATTTTTCTTTCTTGCATCAATGTGAGGTGGAACACTATGGATGGTAGGACTTGTAAGTGGATCATGAAGTGGAGCACATGGTATCCCAAAATCAACATGATGTATCACTGAATCATCTTCGGCAATTTCAATCATAGTATCACCACTTGGATGCCTTTGCTTTGCTTTGTCAACCTTTCTTTGACTTGTGGGTTGCTCAAGAGATTTCCCATTCCTTAGAAATGTCACAACACTTCCTTATTCATGGTGGAGAGGGGAAGCTAGTTATGGCTATGGAGTAGGTGGAGGTGACACTTGGTGTTAAAATTGAGGTGGAGGGGAGAATTGAGATTGGAAGGTGAATTGTTGGGAAAATGGTGGTGATGGAGGTGGTGGGGGTGGAGTATAAGTCTTGAGATCACCTTGGAAATGGTAGATGGGCTACACTTGCATGGGAAGCGGGCTATAGAAAACTTTAGATGAGGGCATTGGTCCACTTGCTTCATGGTAGCTCATGATGGGTTTTGAAGACAACTTTTCTTCTTGGAGAGCAATTATGGAAGATAGCTGCTCTATTCTCTCTTCTAGCCTTGCCACATCTTTTTGAACATCATCAAATATTTTCAATCTGGAGAGAACCTCTTCCTCAAACCCTGAGCTATATTTTGGACTTTGTGGCTCTTGGTAGTTATAGGAGTGAGGTGTCTTCTTTTCTTCACCATAGAACTCAATAGAATTGACTGGGTGGCAAGGGACATTTGTCACTTGGTTCCTCATGAAGCTCACCATGTCATTAAGAATCTTCATCACTTGTGAGCTTGAGTCATTAGGTGTCACACCAAAGGTATTTCCCCCATCATTCATCATGCTAGAAGCTCGAATTCTTGATCCTTCAGCCAACTGCTCAAACAAAGGCATTATCTCCTTAGGTGGCCTAGGCATGAAAACTCCTCCATAAGAAGAATCCACTGTGTCTTGGCCCTTTAGAGATAAATCAGACTAGAATGATTGAACTAACTACCACAAAGGGATCTCATGGTGCAGGCACTCTCTCAAAATCTTCTTAAATCTCTCCCATGCATGGTGAAACTACTCATTGCCCATTTGACTAAAACTTGTCACAACACGCCGCATTTGTGTTAACCTTGCTATATAGTAGAATTGTCACAAGAAGGCATTCTTTATTGTTCCCAACTCATGATGTCCCTTCTTGAGTCATACCAATCTTTGGCTCTATCTTTGAGGGAGAAAGAGAACAAGGTCAACAGGATTGTATCATCACTAGTTGTTAGTATCCTGAAGGTGGAGCATACTTCAATAAAGGAGTCCAAGTGCTTGTAGGGGTTCTCACTCTCTAATCCATAGAAGATGGGAAGGAGCCCAAGAAGACCTGGAGGAATGGATAATTTCTCCCCTGGCATTTGATCAACCCTACTAGAAATTGTCGATTTATAGTTGCTAGGCATGAAGTAGTCTTGAAGCGGCTTGTGGGGTGCATTTTAGCCTTCCATATTGTCTTCTTTCGAATGGCTTGTCACATGCACAAAGCACAATGAAACAAAAGAGAACAAGCTAGTAAACCAATATACGCAAAGAATGTAAATAATAAAGAATAAATAATAGCAATGATGAGGGCAATAGGAAAAGTCAAAGCAAAACTAACTAGCTAGATTGAGCGCCTTTCTTCCCAGTAACAAAACCAGAAATATTGGTGCGTCTATTAGAGGTGTGCACACTAACTGATTGGATTCGACTAGATGCGCCCCACGAGATTGGAACACATGGTGGATTTACTTTCAAAATTTATAAACCTAGACCAACACACCTACGTCTACTAAAACACTATCCCAGAAGCACACATGGTCGTGTCATAGTATAGGAGGGTGGCAAGTATAGGGTCGATCCACAGGGAGAAAAGGGGGCACTAGTGCTAGGTTATTTTTGCTAGGTTCCTACCGCGGAGACTAGGGTTAAGGGTTTAAAGGTGATTTTGATTATTAAGCTAAGGTGAGCAAGAAAGTAATTAAAGGCGAGAATAAAATCTAAGTTAACCCTAGACTATATTAAGACTAATTAAGCAAGGAAAGACTAAGCTAGGTATGAAAAGGCAATTTATGCGAAGGCATGCAAGAAGAGCAAGAGAGAAATTAAAGACCTAAACTAGAAAGAACAAAGCAAGAATAGGGCAAGAATCTATCTAAGCAAGAAAAGAGGTAGTTAAGCTAACACTAACTAAGCAAGATGGAAACTAGGGTTTTAAAGCAATTAGTGAAGATGATGTGGGATGTTTAGGGTATGCACTTATCACTCAAGTTGGGGGTGACATATGAACATTATGATTCCATTTAGATTATCCAAACCAAACAACAAGTTAGAGTTTAATGAATTATCCTAAGCTACTAACTGGCCATGGATATGCTAGGTTGTGTATAGGGGAACTAGTCCCTAACACTCCCTACTACTCTTGTGAGGCTCAATTGGGTTAGGGCTTCGATGTAATTCAATTAGAGTCTAAACAAGCCTAGGTTTCTAGGTTAGATGATCTTAGGATGATTAGGGGCTGAGATTAGTAATGGGGGTGGAAGTGAGGTTTTAGGCCTCCTCACCCACATTATAGCCTTGAGAAAGCTCCATGCTAAACACACCAATTTCATCTCAACTAGCTACTTAGATCTCTAACTAGGGTTATGAGAACTGATTATGATGTAGGAAGATGGGTAGCTAGCTAGGGATCCAAGAATTGGACCTAGGAGCAAATCCCAAAATTCACACATATAAGCAATTTCCCTAAATTCCCACTTGATTTCAAGCACAAATAAACAAGAAATTCATGGAGAATGAGATAGAAATAAAACATAATCACTATCAAATGAAATTACCAAGTTTACATATCATTTTCCACCAACATGGTATCAAAGTAACATTTTACACCCCAAACAGCCCACCCAAGGGGCCTAGCTACTCATAACAATTCAAAGTACAAAAATAGAAGAGAAAGAGGAAGAAGTAGCCATGGAGCTCGTTGTAGATGAGTGAATCCTCCTCTCCAGCTGCTGCAAGGTCGACCTCCTCCTTCTTGGATGGAATGGTGTGGAATGATGGTGGGAAGTGGATGGAGGGCTTAGAAATGAGGGTTTTGGTGGTGGAAATGGTGAAATGGAGGTGGAAATGGAGTGGAATGCCTAAGGGGCAAAATTGGGGAGCTAAGAGGTGGTGGAAGGTAGCTAACCTCGACCTATAGCCGCCACCCCCTATATATAGGTGTGGGGGAAGCAATAGGTCAAGTAGGGGTAGATTGGGTAGTGTAGTGGCAAAAATAACTAGGTTTTTTTAGTAGCACGACCGTGGTGGGTAGAGTTGAGCATGGTCGTAGTGTGATAGAATGACCATGGGAATTAAAATGTGGAGATCATAGGTTGAGGTGGTGGAATGGAGGCTTGTAGCACGACCGTGGTGAGGGCTAGGTAGAACAGTCGTGTTGCATAGAACGGCCGTGGTGGGTGAGGAGATGGTGGACATGGTGTAATGCCACAGCCGTTCTTCAGTGTTGTAGCATGGATGTGCTAGGTGGCACGACCATGGTGGATGTCCCTTATACGACCATTTTTGTGGCATGACCATGGTGTTGTCTGCATCTACACTTGGGCTTGATTCTTTGGATTTCCTTGGACATCTTTGCTTCTATGGATCTTTGGCCACTAAGGGTAGGTTGAGGGAGCATTAGAATTCACTTTGGGCCTCTCCAAGGGTAGAGAAACCCTAGGATCACTCCTCTATCTTTTCCATCAAGTGTGATCCAAATGCCTGAAAAACATGCAAATAATGTCCATAAGTGTATTTTACAGAAATATGCATATTGAGGGAAATAACATGTAATCTAACAAGTATAGATGTGATTGAAATGTACTATGACACAAGATGAAGCCCTAAAATAGGGCTAAATCATTCAACAACTTGAACTGATTTGAAAACCTATTTAACCAATCTATCCTTTTATGTTGTCCGTGTAGGCCTATGCCACAAGACCCTATTTCACCCTTTAGGTATTACCCCTTTAGGTGGATCTGTCAAGGTCCTACCTTTTTAGTTTACATGGATCCCATAATGGCCTTAATCCTTTGCTCATATTATGGTATTTAATAGCTTCTAGTTGATTAGTTGGCTCATCCATTTATGACCAACCCATCTGAATTATTGGATTCACAATCCTCCAATCCCAGATGCATTCTACTAGAACTATTTTGTTTTGTGTTAACTTGAGATTCCACAACAACTTGTGATTCTCTTAGTTCTCATTGTACCTCTTTGTGTATCAGGAACATTTTGAGTTCTACTTTTACTCCCACTAATTCTTTAGGAACTCAGTTATCCTATCAACAAAACACTTTTGTTATTGAATTGGGATCAGTAGTAACATTAAACAATTATGGATTGTGGATAAACCTTCTTCAATAAACTACTTTCTTAATGTAGGTTTCAATCCTTTTAGACCCATTAGGACATTCCCAAATCATATCATATATGATATCTTAAAAACTATCCATACGGTACTTTATTTAGTGATAGCATTATATTTACGAGGATAAGAAAATTAGATTAATTGATAATTATATCATGACTCGTCATGATGTAATTCCTTCATTCTGACACATCATCATGCTTAGATGGATTTGACTTCTGATACATTATCGCATGTCTTTCTTTCAAGGTTATCAAGTTATTGATGCAAAGTATTTCAACATTTGATCTCATGAAAGTTTTGTAATACTTTCATTAAAGTTATACTTCATTTATAATCTCCTTGAACACTTCAAGAGATTTGTACTTCTAGTTTTACTTGGTACATATCATCATATTACCAATAGATGAAGTGAAGTATAATTAATTATCTATAGCATTCTTTTCATAAGATCTTCATGCATCATATGTATGAGATCTATCGAAAAGCTCATCCTCTCACTACATCTACTGAAGGATGTTATGTCACATTGTGTGTAAATAAGGCTTTGCATGTTTCCTTAGGTTCAATAACCAAGGGAATCTATATTAATATCACTATGTACTCTAGACATGCATTTCTTGTAAGTACGTACAAAGTGACTATTCCTAATGATAATCTTGAGTTATCAATTATATTCATTTGGTATTATCATTATAAACATCCATCTTAAAATCTTTCGTACAAAGACCATTTAGATGATTGGGCATTGCCATGAAAGATTATATCTTTGAAATATAAGCACTAACAATTCTTTATTGATAATCATCCTTGTCCATACAAGATGCATAAGGAAATGTTTCTATTCTAATGGCATAATGAAATATCAGTTCTAATGACTCTATTACATGCCCATTGGGCAAAAATAAATGCAAATGTAGACTTTGGCTTCCACAACACTTACTTTGCATTGTCCAGCTTTGTTCTTCTATGAGGGCTTTTACTTCTTGTCAGATCTTGCACATCAATATGTCAGATCTATGTCTGGTATCATATATCAAAATTTAAGAAGTAATCAAATTTACTAGATAACGTTTATACCTGAAGTGGAGGCTTCAGTGCCTTCCTTTTTCTTCTTTAATTCCTCTAACTAGAGTGGGCAATTTCTTTTTCAATGTCTAGGCTGGTGACAATGGTGTCAATCACCTCTTTCTTTTTTCGTACCTCCCTTTTCTTTGAGATCTAAAGACTTGGTCTTCTATCTAGATTTAGAACTCTTCTTAGCTTTGCCTTTGCCTTTAGACTTCCTCTTTGTCATGTTGATCATCATCACATACTTGGGCTTGTCTTTCTTCATTTGTGTCTTAGTTGTTATCAACATGCCCAACAACTCTGTCAACGGTTTGTCAAAGTCGTTCATGTTGCAGTTCATGACAAACTGACTATATGACTCTAGTAGGGATTGCATGATCACATAAGTGCCCAACTCTTGACCCAAAGGGAATCCTAGTCTATCAAGTTTCTCCACATAACCAATGATATTGAGCACATGAGGACCTACTGGATCTTCTTCTACCATGCTACATTTGAACAACGCCTTAGAGACATCGTACCTCTCTTATCTTGGTTGATCTTGGTACATGTTCTTGAGATGTGTGACCATCTCAATCACCCCCATGTTCTCATGTTGCCTTTGCAACTCATGGTTCATGGAGCATAGCATCAGACACTTGACATCCAAGCCATCTCCAGTGTGCTTCTTGTAAGCATCCTTGTCAGCTGCATTCTGAGGTGTTTTTTTTTTAGTTTTGGCATTTCCAGGACATAGAGATTGTGCTCCTGTGTGAGAAAAATTATTAGCATCCTGAACCAGTCATGGAAGTTGTACCCAATAAGTTTGTCCTTCTCAAACACCGATCATAGAGAAAAGTGATTTTTGTTCGTTGCCATTTGATTCTACAAAGAATTTGCAATTTTATCAAAAACTCAATTTTGATTTGATTAAAATTTGGGCGATAATGATTAGGTCTTTAATTAATTATCATTCTATTTATTTTGTTCAAATTGATAACCCTCAAGTATCAGTTTGGAAAATTGCAGCATACAATTTTCTAATGATCCATATCCAAGACAATCCAACTATGGCCCAATCAACATTGCAAACACAGTCAATCATCAAGGTAGGCAATTTTTGCCAATTGTATCATATGCAATTCTAGATAGATGATATGTGCAACTACTTTCCATGATCATATGTATGCCTTTGAAGCAGATGCTATGAGAATCACTAGTTAAACCTGGCCCAATAGCCAATACGATAATAATACACCTCACGAAGGAGAAACCTACATTATTACCATCACACTTCCACAAGGTAGACGGTGCACCACGTGGAGGCATAGCCTACACTTAGTCAAACAATTTTTCATGTTTATTGCTATTGGAAAGCATTTAAGACTTAATATGTTTGATTAAGGGATATTATATATATCATATATATATATGTATATATATATCATATATATATATGTATATATATATATCATATATATAGTATCCAATCACCACATATATAGTATGTATCATATACATGCTATGTCCCACAATGTAAACATGCAATATAAAACAAAAGGCAATGGTTATGGCCATGTCTACTTGTAATTCCTTGGAGCCACAAGGAATTACTACCACCTAGGTCAATCATCGCATCGCATGTATGAACCTATTTTTGGTGTAGACATATGCTTGCCAATCTGGGTATATGAGTTCAACCTTTGAATTGGTCATCTTGCCTCTTGGCCAGTTGGTTGGTCCTCTGGGACGGTCGTCTGGCCTCCTATCCAATTGATGTTTGGACTCCTTCCAAATGGTCGGTTGTGTCTACCAGGCAGTTGTTTGGTTCCATCGTTCTATCCTCCAAGGTCCTCCTAATGGTTGGCTCATCTCACGAGTTTGTCGTCTGATCCGGCGATGATCATCTTCCTCATCGTTGTAAGAAAAGAAACTATCCTATTGCTACTTTAGTACATTAAATAAGAGAAATCTCAAGTTACATTTGAGGGGGGCAAAGGTAGGAAAGTAATAATTTTATATTGGGAAGAAGGAGGTAGAGGCTCAGTACATAGATTGAGATAAATAGGAACAAAAACCAAATCATCCAACCACACACAAATATAGGGTTTAGGCCATAACCACACTACATATCCACCATCAAAACCACTTTTAGGGTTATGCATATAAAATTATATATATGCATATAAAATTATATATATATATATAAGTTTGGGATTATGTGGTCTTTGATCAGATACACATATGAGAGTTGTTTAAATATTCACATTGTATGTAATAAATAAATGGTAAAACTAAAAATCTGATCATATCAATTATCCTAAAACATAGTAAATTGGTGTAGCTCTGATACCACTGTTGGGAAATACCACTACTAAAATAATGGTCTATAGCATCGATTTTTTTAAGCCTGTAGCGTCACTTTTTAACTGACGCCTAAGTGGTCATCGCTATAGAATTTGCTCTATAGGGTCGGTTTTTTTTACCAATGAAAACTGACCTTATAGAGTAAAAGTCGACCCAAGAGGCTGTAAAAAACCTGACCCAAGTGAGAAAGAAGAGGTTGCAAGGTCAGTTATTCCTAAAAAAACGACCCTATAAATGTCTTGTAAGGTCGGTTATTGCTAGAAAATTGACCCTATAAAGCAATAGAGATTTTCTCAGTTGAGAAATATGTCGACCGAGAAGATTTCGGTCGAGAAAATTGTCACTTAGAGGTCTTCTAAGGTCGGTTATTTCTAAAAAATTGACCCAATAGAGTACAAAAAATAGCTTTCTGATCTCATTGCCTATAAGGTCGGTTATTCCTAAAAAACCGACCCCAAAAAATCTATAAAGTCAGTTTTGTTTAAATAAACGAACCTAGAAGTTAAAAAATCGACCATATAAAGCAACTGAGTTCCTGTAATGTCAGTAACTTGCTCGGTCGAGATATTTGTCGACCGAGTAGATTTCGGTCAAGAAAATTGTCGACCAAGAAAGTACTGTCTTACGCTTCCCATAGGTCTTGTAAGGTTGTTTATTTCTAAAAAACCAACCTTATAAACCAATAGATGTTTGCTCAGTCGAGAAATACGTCAACCGAGAGGATTTCGGTCGAGAAAATTGTCGACCAAGAAAGTATTGTCTTAAGCTTCCCAGAGGTCTTGTAAGGTCGGTTATTTCTAAAAAACCAACCTTATAAAGCAACAGAGGTTTGCTCAGTCAAGAAATACGTCGACCGAGAGGATTTTGGTTGAGAAAATTGTCGACCAAGAATGCACTGTATTAAGCTTCCCAGAGGTCTTCTAAGGTCGGTTAATTCTGAAATACTGACCCAATAGAGTACAAAAAATTGGGCTTTCTGATCCCATTGCCTATAAGGTCGGTTATTCCTAAAAAATCGACCCAAAAAATATATAAGGTCGATTTTGTTTAAATAAACAACCCTAGAAGTTAAAAAAATTGGCCCTATAAAGTAACAAAGTTCCTGTAAGGTCAGTAACTTGCTCGATCGAGATATTTGTCGACCGAGTGGATTTTGGTCAAGAAAATTGTCGACCAAGAAAGTATTATGTTAAGCTTCCCAGAGGTCTTGTAAGGTCGGTTATTGCTAAAAAATCGATCCTATAGATCTATAAGGTCGGTTTTTTAAAATAACTGACCCTAGAGTTTACAAAAAAAAATTAAAAGAAAAATTCTGTAGAACAAAAATCTTCAGAACAATAACCTACATAATAGAAATCTACTTTACAAAGATCAAAACCTGCAATAGAAAGTAGACTTGCAAATGAAATGATGCAAGCCAGAAATTCATTCCAAAGCCACATTTTCTAGATTTTATGTCCATTCGAATTATCAATTTCCAAACCACACATTCATAAAAAATGATTCATATATATATATATATATATATATATATATATATATATATATATATATATATATATATATATATATATATATTCTGTTGAGACATTCATACACACAACACATCATAACATTCACAAAATGATAGATTGCAAGTCTGATATGATATTAAAAATTAATGTTAGATACAAAAGTAAATTTAAAAGAGTTCCAAAACCACATACATAATGGAGCTGACATATGCATTCAATCCAATGCTATATTGACTTCATTTAGAAAAGCATCTTACCACTCTTCTTAGAATTCATTTAAGTCCTCAGGTGTGTAAGGCTAAGTTGTAAAGATCTATAACAGAAAATGCACATGCTAATATTTTATAAAATGACTACAACTCACTTCTAAATTTATGATGTTATTCTTTATTACCTGATCTATAGTCTGAATGTCATGTGATGCTTATTTGATAATAGCTTGCATATATTTCATTACATAGTAGCCACAAGCCCAGCCATTATTTTTTATAGGGCACTACAAATAACGAATTATACTTAATGTTAGTAAACTACTATAAACAGAGTTGAGATAAGACTATAAGAGTTGACATATAAAAGTTGAAAATTAATACATATAAGACTAAGCAGTTGTCAAAGTAGCTACCTTAACATTTTTCAAAGTCAATGTCATTAATTTTTTGGGTATTTGTCCTCCACCTTCACGAAAAACCTTTAAACCCCTATCAATTAAACGATAGTTGGTAAAATAGAAATTCTAAATAGAAATATCATGTTGAAGCATTGACTAAATTTATGCTTACTCCATAGTTGGCAATTTCAGTTTGTGACCCCTTATTGTTTTTCCCATTGGGTCAAGATAATAAAGAGTCATCAATTTTGGGACAATCACCACTAATTCCCAATGTCTAGATCTGAGTAAGAATAAAACAAAAATTAAAATAAATAAATTTATTCATTATTAAAATTATATTGAATAATAATACTTACTGGACGTTAAAAGGAATTAGGATAATTTCCTTTCCCACACTAGCAAAATATTTGAATGCAGTAGAGAAGTACTCATTCACATCCTCAATATGTGTCTCCACTTGACTAGTGACTGAAGGAACTAAGAATCCAACATTCCTTATATCAAAGTTTATGGTCTCGGTATATAAATGACTGTAAAACATTTGTAATTATTTTCATATATACAAAATAAGCTAAAAATGTGTATTAGAATTTTCTATATTGATAGATCCTTACCTTATCCGTACTTCTAATATCAAAGTATTCATCCAATCATACCGGAACAACTCTATAATATCATCAAGAAAAATATAAATGTCAAAGTCCCTCCCAGTTGTATCTTCTGTTAAATTGACCAACATTTGTAATCCAGAGCTCTGGTTGGCTAAGTATCAACACAAACATTTACATTTACTTCCCAACTCGTCGAATGTGAATTCTGGAATAAAAGATGGCTTGGGCATAGGAGGACGACTAGTAGAATTTTTACTTTTTGGTTTGCAAACATGTTAATTAAATTACATACTTATATTACACGAGTTCATATATGCAGTCAAATATGAAAAACATGGTAGAATTCAAGTATACCTTGTCATTGATAACAAAGTGTCTAGGCCAACCCACCATAGCACCCTCTTCTTCTTCAACTGTACTATATTCAGGATTAGGTATGGGTAGTGGTTTGTCTCCCATTCCGTCATACACAAGATGGATGGACACACGTCAAATGTCATTAGTAATTTGTTGGCAATGCAATGTACCACCAAGGTTGTATGCCTTGCCCGCTGCCACAACATTATATTTTGGAACCTCCACTGCAAGTTTACAGTTCATACCAACCTAGAATTGAAATAATATAAGTTATATATGAAGCGGTAAACCAGATACCTACTACAACTATATATATATATATATATATATATATATATATAATCATATATATATCATACTAATAACACAACACATAGAACTTACTACATATTGTTGTTGTGGGTCATTGGGAGTGCTCCCATGACCTTCTATGGTTGGAGCATGGGCTTATACCTCATCATCTGAGAGACACACAGTTTGAGTAGGTTGAGAAGGTTGAGTAGGATGAAATGAAGATATTATTTCTTTTACTTTTTGTGCTACTAATGCTTCAACTTCCTCTTATGTAAGACCTCCTGCATGACCTCTTTTAGATTGTGAAGGGGCAAAATAAGACTTCAATCCTATGCCAACTCCTAATCCCCTAACACGGCCAAGATGCTCCCCCATACCAAGAGCAACTAATAGTTCATCCATGCAGCCAGTTGGGATGAACTTTCCTTCCTTCCTTTTCTCATGTAGATCAATCTATTCATAGTTAATAAAAATATTAAATCACACTATCAGTTAGATATAAATAAATCTAATTTTTTGGGAGTTACTATTTACTTAGTTGGGATAAACCTACCATCTTTTGTTCCACCTCCTTAGTTACAGGGTTGACAATTTCACCTGCTCGATTCTTTCTAGCATCAATCCACTACAAATGTCAGGGTGGACGCTCAGCTTGAGTTGTACTAGCCTCTTCTCCAGAAGAGAGTTGCTTCTCTTGTAGTTGGCGGCGAAAGGCATAACCACTGGGCCCCAAGCAATGGTCATGCACATTTTTGGCATGTCTTTCCTTTTGGGCCTCATGAATAGCCTGATCATTTAAAATAAGGTATTGCAATTTAGACTTGGCAAACATATATAAAAAGATTCACCTCCTTAATTGTATAAAATTAAAGATTCATACAATATATCACAATCTTTATTACTTGAAACTCTTCTGATTTCCTAGCTTCAACAAATCTTTCCCACACCTCAGGATCTATAAAAACATATATATATGTTGCTTTCTTTTTTTATTTAAGATTATCTATAAATTCCCTTTTGGATATGTCTTAAAAGCCCTCCATCATACACCACAACGTTGTAGCACTTTTTTCTTGTGATCTTTTTCATTTAGATTAAAAACAACCTATACATACAAAAGAAGCAATAATGTTGTCTTAAAAAGGATATGTCTTTCCAAACAAACTAAATTAGAATCAATAAACAAAAAACATATTAAATAATATCACTTCTACTCATAGATATATCTTTCCATAGGAGGTCTTTTAAGGCATTAGAAACATCATGCCAATTTTCTATATCTATTGCCACCTTACTGCGTGCGATCGCCCCTACGTAATGCTTGAAAGCATTAGCATGTTCCCCAATAGGTGCTCCTGTGACATCAAACTAGACTGCCAATTTCTCCCCTTTGGCTCTGAGCTCCTGCAGCCTACACATCAATGTGGGACCTCTACTTTTCTTAGCATCACCACTACCATCCTCATGGTGCTCATGCTCAGAATGTTCATCTTCACTTGCCATTTTAGAACCTACAAGTATACATGATAAAATAAACATAAGTGATAATAAAAGCACAAGTGGTTGAATGATATATGATGTATATTTAAAAGATTACGTGCTTGAATGATAATAAAATAAATAATTCAAAGAATACATGCCTCTAGTATTGGTTGAGTTGTTAGTCAAGTAAAATTCCTTCAGCATGGTCTTGATGTTTATAGTATTCATCGGTGTTATCTTCAACATTTACACTTGGAAAACCAACTAAGAATGGGCTAGAATCATCATACGTTTTATAGTATTCTTCTTCATTTATAAGATCTACAGTAAATTGTCTTTTTCCATGAAGAACGACATACCAATTTTTATTTGTCGGGTCATCAATATAGAATACTTGTTATGCTTGGTCTGCCATGATGAATGGCTCATCTTTCTCACCAATCTTTTCAAAATTCACCAATTTGAAACCCAACTCATCCACTAAAACTCCTTTGTTGTTATCAACCCAATTACACCTAAAGATAGGAACTCTAAAATTTGTATAGTCCAATTCCCATATGTCCTCAATGACGTAGTAATATGACATCTCAGCTTTGTGTGGTCTTTTATCTTTGGCACTAGCAAAATACAATGAACAAGCTTGAACAGTGACCCCACTATTTTGGACTATACTACTTTCATCTTGACACTTTGTTTAGTATGAAAATCTGTTTATGTCATATCCTTCATATGACACGACATCCATTTTTGGCTTAGAGGCTAGCCATTTTATGTTCTCAACAACATTATTTGGTGATTCAGATAGTTGACTAAAGACTTTCTCTTTAAACCACCTAATAAATGTTTGATTATGCTCTCTTGCAAGCCACATTGAACTGGGTCGTGGATGATTTCTCTTAATAATATCATTGTGTTATGTGATGTAGCTACTAACTTCATCGATGTTGTGTAAAATATACAAATATGCTTGTTCCCGCAACTCACGACTGATTCCTTTCACTCATCCTCCCAGAGTTCTTTTTCCACAATAAGATTTAGTGTGATGGAAATTTTTTAGATCGCTAGAAGTTTCATTACAATTCAAAAAATCATTGCAAAAGTCCATCACCTCCCTGGCCATATAACCCTCAATAATACTTCCTCCAGGACTATAACGATTCTGAACATCACCTTTAAAAACACTTGTATAGCGTTCAAATGGATACATCCAATGTAAGAAAATTAGACCCAACATCTTCACCTCCCTTGTTATATGTACTACAAGATGAACCATGATATCAAAAAATGAAGGAGGAAAGTACATTTCAAGCTGACATGTGGTAACAATTACATCTTTTTGTAATTTATCGAGAGTATCAGGATGTATCACTTTGTTGCATATTTCATTGAAGAAGAAATAGAGTCTTGTGATTGCAAACCTTACATGCTTCAGCAATATAGATCAAATAGCCACAAGTAAAATTTGTTGCAATAAGGTATGACAATCGTGAGATTTGAGACCTATCAACTTCATATCCTTCTTTGATACCAATCTATGAATATTAGAAGAGTATCTTTGTGGAACCTTAATATTATACAAGCACTCATAGAAAGTCTTTTTCTCCTGCTTTGACAAAGTGTAACAAGCTGGTGGAAAATATGTGCGGCGACCCCTGATCTCCACTGATAATTCTTTTCTTATACCCATTAATTCTAAATCTTTTCTAGATTTGATGTCATCTTTAGTCTTTCCCGGTATATTCAATAGCGTACCAATGATGCTATCACAAACAATTTTTTCAACATGCATGACATCAATGCAGTGTCTAATTGACAAGAAGCTCCAATAAGGAAGATCCCAGAATACTGACCTCTTCTTGTATAGAGATTTGTCACATGTGAGAGTACGACTACTTGAACTCTTTCTAAATTCATTAACAATATCTTTCATCCTGTCATATACAACATTTCCTGGTATAGGTTTAGGAGCACTTTGTTCCTCAGTTGATCCATTAAAGGTTTTGCGTTGCATTCGATAAGGATGCACTTATGGGAGAAATCTCCGATGACCAAGATATACAATTTTACCACCATGTTTCAGTCGGATTGAATCAGTATTTTCCTCCCAAATAGGACATGTTTTGTATCCTTTTATGCTATATCCAGATAAATTTCCATAAGTTGGAAAGTCATTAATCGTGCAAAACAACATAGCATGCAAACTAAAGATCTCTTCACGTGAAGCATCATATGTCATAACACCTTCTTTCCATAGTTTCATTAGGTCATCAATTAGAGGTTGAAGGTAAACATCAATGTCATTTCCAGGTTGCTTGGGCCCTGATATCAATATTGACAACATGACATACTTATTTTTCATACACAACTAAGGAGGAAGATTGTATATAACAATCATAACATGCCAAGTGCTATGTAGGCTGCTTAATGTACCATAAGGATTCATTCCATCTGTATAGAGTCCAAGTCTTATGTTTCTTGGTTCTTTACCAAATTGAGGATATAATAAATCATTTTTCTTCCATTGTGGTGAATCAGATGTGTGTCGTAGGACGCCATCATCATTGGCATTTAACTCCCCATGCCAAGACAAATTTTGCACATCTTCAGTATTAGCAAATAAGCATTGAAATTGTGATATTATTGGTAGATACCACATCACCTTGGCAGGAGAGCCATTGTTAGCCTTAATTGAATTTGTGGTCTTGTACCTTGATGCACCACATTTTGGATAATTTATCAAATTACTATAGTCCTTCTGAAATAATACACAATCATTTGGACATGCATGAATCTTCTTAGCCTCCATTCCCATTGGGGACATTATTTTCTTTGCTTGATATGTTGAAAATGGAAGCTCGTTGCCTTCAGGAAGAATTTCCTTTAACAAAGATAACAATGAAGTGAAACTTATCGCTCCACCGGTTTTGAGCTTTAAGAGTATATAATTGCATCACAACACTCAACCTCGTGAACTTAGTACAACCCTTATATAATGGTTTTTCAGCATCATGGACAATGTTTGCAAATAAAGAAGATGGATCAATGACATTGTCCTGACAACTACGTAGAATCTCATCAACCATATCATCTTGAATCAATTCATCATTATATATATCTTCTATGCCACTATTAGTATTGACATTTTCTAATCCATAATTAAATTTCTCTCCATGCCAATACCATTCATTATAACCTTGTATGATCCCATTGCATATGACATGATTTTTAATTTCCTCAACAGTATCAACTTTCAAATTGTTAACATGATTTCTACATGGACAATAGAACCTATCTGTATGTAGTTTTCTATGTTCCTCAGCAAATCTGATAAATTCATCAAGACCTTTGGCAAACTCTGGACTGCAACGGTTCTTGATAGACATCCAACTTTGATCCATTTTCTAGATCACATTAAAATTAAGTATAAAACTGAGCATTTAATATTGATACCATAAGTCGTAAGTTTTTATTGCTAGGAAGTTAATTATGTTTATCCTAAAGTGTACCACCTATCCCATTTTTGAATATCTAATCTCACTATTAACTTTATAATGTATGTTTAGTTTTGAAGAAAATTTCAGCAGCATTTCCCCTAAGTTCTCCAAGTACACCGATGTAAATGGCAAATAACCACTCACATATGTACCCGGAGAAAAAATGAGGAAATCCTACTAAAATGTTCTTCAAAACTAAACATACAAATATACTTACTTCCTAAGTGATATTAAATATCCAAAAATAGTCCCAGACTGGGGACTATCCAAAATGTACTCCTAATGAGTAAATTTTGAACATGTTTCTAAGTTAATATATATATAAATGTATTATTTTCATATTTATATATTAAGTTAAACATCATGCATCGATGATCTCATCTATAAACCCTAAAGTGTCAATCTGGGAACTAAGACCGAGAAGCTTTAGATACTCTTAGAAAACATCTCAACTAATCTTGGCCCATCATCGTCTCGATGCACCTTGGGTAATATATATATATATATATATATATATATATATATATATATATATATTCATCAAAGACAACACATAATATACAAAATTCAAAATAGCAAAATTAATTTTGTGAACACCGGTTGTTGCATGGTAGGAAGCACATTTAAAACAGAATCAATCATACAAATAAAAGTTATAGAACATATTTCTAGTGGTATCACATCACTAGCAATTCTATATGTCAATTTTTTTGTATTCGAAAATTTGTTTTAGGTGTACCACATTTTACTTGTTTTGTATGAACATTTAGGATATATGGACAGGAAAAATAAAAACAAACACATCACTTACAACAAATAAAAGTATATTGGAAATAACTGATGCGTAATTTGGGGAACATAATGGTCAAGATCTTAAATATGATAATGCCAATGGAGATGCATGTTTTAGAATGTTGTTAATGTGTGAAGAAGTTGATACATGTTGGAAAGCCATGCTAATGATTAACTGGTGAGGTCAGTTGAGAAAGGTAGGCAGCAAAGTAGGTTCTTCTCCATAGGCAGAGCACCTTACCTCAGCGTTCGGGTGCCGGCGGCGAGGGTTTCTTCTCCTTCACAGGTCCGGCGGTGGTGGCCAAAACGTTCGGGTGCTGACGAAGAGGTTTTCTTCTCCTTCGCAGATCTGGCGGCGGCGGCGGCGGCGAGGTACTTTCTTCTCCGTAGATAACTGTGGCGGTGGGAATCTGGAAGAAGCTCAATTCGACAACAGCGATGATTGGTGGTTATGGTGTGTCGTGTGTCGTTGCTTGGTGAGGTGGTTGTGACTCTACGTCACTTGACACGGAGTGCGAGATGGTGTGAGGGAGGGAAAAAGGAAGAAGCGAAAGAAAGATAAGGATCGTCCCAGCAAGAAAGCGGAAGCCGAAACCCTCACGATCTTGTGAGGTAATAACCAAAGCAGGTAATATAAGAGCAAGGAAGAAAGGAAGAATAACATATCGCCTCACTGATCTGTAGCGATGGTTTTCTAGAAAAACCGACCCAAAAGGGTTAAGTGGTGCTCGAACCACCTATAAGGTCGGATAAGTAAAAAAACTGACCCAATAAAGCAATAGAGGCTTTCTCGGTCGAGAAATTTGTCGACCGAGTAGATTTTGGTAGAGAAAATTATAGACCGAGAAAGTATTGTCTTAAGCTTCCCAGAGGTCTTGTAGGGTCAGTTATTTCTAAAAAACCGACCCTATAAAGCAAGGTCTGCTCGGTCGAGAAATACGTCGACCGAGAGGATTTCGATCAAGAAAATTGTCAACCAAGAAGTATTGTCTTAAGTGAGACGACCCAATAATAAATCAGACAGTCACTGCATAATCAATTGTGGAATCAATCATAAGCAGCGGAATTAAAATAAATCACTAAAAATTAAAACCATTTACAAAGAGATCCATTTCCAGGAAACTCTCATAACAAGAACCAAAAATTATATACATTATGGTCCACAAAGTACATACCATGTACTTTCTCTTCTTGAGGATTACATACAATAGTTTCTTTGTTAAATCTACACATAAGCAACATAAAAACCTCGAGGCATTCAATACCAAAATCTCATATCGATCATTAAAACACTAACTACTGACTCCAAGGACATGAGAATAAAGAGACGACTCATATGACTCATATCTACAAGACACGACAGCCAGTATCTCCACCTGAGATGTTACTGCTGTCCCGAATGTTGTTGTCCTTCCCCTGTTGTATGGTTTCCACCTCCTTGTCCTCGTCCACCTAAAAAGGTTGGATTCCACGGGGGTGAGACAATTGAAATTGTCCCAGCGAGAGATATAACTCTCCACCAAAAACATTATTATTGTGGATAAACAGTAATAAACTGAATAGAGGAATCTCTATTGAACAATGAGATTTAACTAATATTAAGAAGAATAGAGCAATATCATCTTTTAAAGCATTACAGATATAAGTGATAAAGTAGTAAATCATCTATTCCTTTTAATAAGGAATATGAAGAACATGTATAGCATCTATCCATTTAGGATACAATAAGCAATGTAACATCAACCAATGATTTCCGTAATTCATCCTTAAGAAAATATGCTACACGGATGATTACATTTTACAATCATACTTATGCCCTGAGGAAGTGAGTCGTACCACTCAAATCCAACCTTCGGTTGTGAAACCCAAAGCTGGTGCCATATAAGATCAAAGGAAGATCTGGACTCCTCGATCTCATCTATCTCGGTTAGTGCGAGACCACAAGCAGGACCGTAGTCTCTTGCTTAAGTGACCTCAGTCACAGGGTTAGCTCTCATGGCTACCCATTCTCTAGCCCGCCTTGGTACAGGTCCCTGCGCTAGTAAATTTGAGCCACATGCCAGTTCACCGTGCTCTCTAAGCCATGAACGCATTCATGCTCCATCAAACTGATCCATGGGCTTGTTCATCATGCTCTTAAACATATCTTGAGTCTACAACCGAAGTTGCACTCTAATCCTTCTATTTTCGGCTAGGAGAAACCCCGCATATTCAACAATATATGCTCCAGATTAACCAACAGGAGAATCTGTTTCACCATCACCAGCTACTGACGATGATGGATCTATGGCCAGGGCTCTACATGATAATATTCCACTTGATTATTTAAGTACATTACCATATTCTTTTAGCATCAATCAAGTTTTCAAATAAGAATTATTATGAAAAATGCTTCAAAGAAATAATACTCCTATCAAGTACTTTTCAAAACTTTATAAAACATTGGGATCTCAATCCCTTGTTTCATTACTGGGAATTCACATCCCTCAATAACACCATCATCAAGTTTGTTGGATCTGGGTCTTCAAACCCTTAGTTCATCACTGAACATGGTTACCACTATCAGGTAACTATTACCTCTAGGTCATCTGACCAAGGTATTCATGATACTTGTTACATAAGCATCTCACATAGTTCACCAGGCATATTCAACTTCTTGTCACCTCTCACTAGGCAACAAATAAAATAATGGCTCACAAGGCCCATTAACATCATATCTCATACCTGGTTATGCTCATCATCTCATGATACCTTCATGGTTATTATACTTGATAACAACCATATCAATTACATATCAACATTATGCAATACAAAGATAACATCACTATTCCCTCATTAGGGTTAGGATTTCACATCTTTATCAATTAGGGTTTCATATAACATCACCCTATATTACGGTTTCACATAACATCACCCTATATTAGGGTTTCACATATCATCACCCTATATTAGGGTTTCACATAACATCACCCTATATTAGGGTTTCACATATCATCAACCTATATTAGAGATAGGGTTCCTCGTTCCATTTCAATTAGGGTTTCTTAACCCATTACCCAAAATTAGAGTCAGGGTTTCTCATCTTTCTCGATTAGGGTTTCATAATCACATTATCATAGATCAAACCCTAATTCAAAACTCCATGCACCTTAGAGAATGCATTGTTATTACAATTAATATCCAAAACCTAACTCATTGTTCCACATGTCTAGAATTACATAATACCTTCATAAGTATTCAAATAAACTTATGAATTGTAATTTTCTTTATTGGTTAGGATTTCCATTCTCCAATTATTAGGGTTTTTTATTACTTCATTAATCCAAACCCTAAGTCAGTGCTTCCACATATCTTGGAGCACATAGCATTATTTAAGTATTAAATCATACTTATCATTGTTCCATGTATTTAGGAACACACAACGTCCTCAAACCTTATTCAGTTAACTTAACCTTTCACTAAGTATATACACCTATGCTTATCATAGTGTATTGAATTTATTACCTTCATGGGCATCAAGTGATAATCACTCTAATTATACTAATCACCTAAGTACTTTAGAAGTACTTCCATTGAAATCAACCTTGAGATACTCTTCAACCACTTATGGGGTTATTAGTACTTACATTGTTTGAACCAATTAGATCTTCAAACGGTCTTAGACCAATTGACCCTTCAAACGGTCTTGGACCAATTGACCCTTCAAATGGTCTTGGACCAATTGACCCTTCAAATGGTCTTGGACCAATTGACCTTCAAACGGTCTTGGACCAATTGACCCTTCAAACGGTCTAGGACCAATTGACCCTTCAAACGGTCTTGGTTTTGTTTGAACCTTTAAACAGTTTGAAGATCGTTAGACCTTAAAAGGACTTGATCTCTAGTCCCTCAAATGTTCTAAAGACCGTTAGACCTTAAACGGTCTTGAGGTCACTTGACCTTCAAATGGTCTTGCCCAAATTCTTCAAACGGTTTGAGACCGTTTAGACCTTAAACGATCTTGGTCTCAACATCCTTAAACGGTCTGAAGACCGTTAGACCTTAAACGGTCTTGGTCTAAAATATCAAACGGTTTGAGACCGTTAGACCTTAAACAGTCTTGATCACTAATCCCTCAAACGGTTTGAAACCGTTTGGTCCATTCAGAGTTGAAACTGATTGAACCTAAATTAGGGTTTTGACATCAATTGATCTAGGGTTTTGAAGTCAATTGAGTTTGATTCTAGGGTTTTGTAACCAATTGAATTTGATTGTTTGAAGTTATTAGGTCATGATACCAATTAATCCTTGAATTCATTGAAACCGTTTGGTCTCTAACAGTTTGAAACTGTTTGACCTCTAAACGGTTTTGAAACCAATTGGTCACCAAACAGTTTGAAACTGTTTGGTCTCTAACGGTTTGAAACCGTTTGACCAACCAAATGAAACTGTTTGCTCCTGATTTTCTTGAGGTGTGTGCTAAGATTATGTCATCATCATCAAGCTTTGGACCTATGAAAACTACTATAATATATATGGAAAATTCATCAATTGTTCAGGAAGAAAACAAAAGATCAACATATGATGAGAAATTGAAATCAATAATAACATGGATGGGTTCAAGTTATATAACCCGCCTTCAAAGTAGCTTCAAATCTTAAAGATTCACGTCTCCAGTGGTGAAAGAAGCTCCTTCAACTATCCAAGGTTCGTTTCCAACTCTTTGGATACAAAAGATAGTCAAGGTTGAGCATTGGATAGAAGATAGAAGAAAATCAATGTTGAAATCTGATTTCAACCATCAATTCTAGGTTGAAGATGATCATGAAGCTTACCTTCAGCTTGGGGAACGTTTTCCTCCTTCTCCTAAGCTCCTTGGTCATCGTCCAAAGCAAGGGAAGAAAGTGGTTTGCAAAATAGCCTTTCAAGTAAGGAGAAAATCAAGTTCATATAATTGATTTTCTAGGAGAGAGAAAGTAGGAGAAAATTCATCCACTTTCTTGCCACATGCCCCCTCCCTTCCTTGCCTTCAAATCCATATTCCTTCATCCTCAATATCCTCTCATTTATCCTTGAATTAAAAGCAACCACTTAAGTACCTTAATTAATATAATACTATTATCCATTTTTAGTGGACATTACTTTTTAATTAACAAATGTGAGTGGGTTTCTTCACCTACTTAGGATATTTTGTTGCAACTCAAGGAATTTGAACGTCATCTCATTATAGTATTTCAACCACAGCCCCTTTAGTTGATGGGCACTTCAATTAATATATTTATTTTTGCTACAAAATAAATTAGGGTTTCAATTATGCTTAAATCTTGATTATTTTATTATCAAGATTATCTCTCCTCAAAAGTAATTCAAACAAGATGCCCCTTTCTTTTTATTTTCTCTAAATGATACCAAGAAATAGTAGGGACATTCTTGAAATGGTATTTTACATGTTCAACCCTATATTTTGGGTAATTTGCAAATTACACCAAAACTAGCATTCAATGCACAAACATTATTCAAACAAGCTCATTTTTGGAACTTAGGCTTGTGGAAGCCATAACTCAGCATCATTCTCATTCTTATGAGGATATAACACTTAAGGAACATTCATCATGTAACATTTGCAAGGTAACCCCTTAAATTGGGTAAATTTCCCTTTAGTCCAAAACAGGTAAAATATTGTTTCAACATTATTCAAATAGGACCAAAATTGAAACATAAGCTCTCCTTTAGTCTTAATTACTTTTCAAAAGATAAAGACAATAATCTAAATGACTTATTTAAGCAAAATTTCTAGGGTTAAGCCTTAATCCAGGTTAGGGATGTTACAATTTATCCACCCCTAACAGGGATTTCATCCCCGAAATCATCAAGAGAAAAGAGAAGGGTACTTCCTCCTCATATCTTCCTCTAGCTCCCATGTAGCCTCTTCAACGCCATGATGATGCCAGAGAACTTTTACAAGCATTACGTGTTTCTTTTTCAACTTTTGATTCTCCTATCAAGAATCAACATTGGTCCCTCTACATAAGATATATCTTCATTTAACTCTACCTCCACAGGTTGCAAGACTAACTCCGTGTCAGGGTGACACTTTCTCAGCATGGATATATGGAATACTGGATGCAATATGTGTAGTTCAGGTGGCAACTCCAACTTATAGGCTACCTTTCCAATCCGTTCAGTGATTGGATAAGGGCCCATAAATCTAGGAGCTAACTTACCCTTTTTCCCAAATCTAAGAACACTTTTCCAAGGTGAGACTTTGAGATATACTTTGTCTCCAACTTGGAATTCTAAAGGTCTTCGCCGTTTATCAGCGTATGACTCCTGTCTATCATGTGCAATGTTTATCTGTTGTTGTATTACTTTAATCTTCTCAGTTGTCTATTGCACTAACTCAGGACCCAAAAGTTGGTATTCCCCTATTTCATACCAGCATAATGGAGATATACAACGTCTACCATATAATGCTTCATATGGTGTCATATCAATACTATGCTGATAACTATTGTTGTAAGCGAATTCTATCAAACTCAAGTGTATATCCCAACTTCCTACAAACTGAAGGACGCATGCCCTAAGCAAATCCTCCAAAGTTTGTATAGTCCTATCAGATTGTCCATCTGTCTGTGGGTGAAAGGCGGTACTGAATCTTAACTGCGTACCCAAAGCTTTATGCAGTCGTTCCTAAAAATGACTCCTGAACTGAGGAACTCTGTCAGAAACAATTGTAGTTGGAACCCCGTGTAAATGCACTATCTGATCTATATAGATATGTGCAAGTTTCTCAATAGTATAGGTTGTTTTGACAGGAAGCAAATGTGCTGACTTAGTCAACCTATCAACTATCACCCAAATGGAATCATGACTTTTGGCTGTTCTTGGTAAACCAACCACAAAGTCCATGGTCACGTGATCCCATTTCCACTGTGGTATAGGTAAAGGTTGCATTGTTCCTGCGGGTTTCTAATGTTCAGCTTTAACATGCTGACATACTGGACACCACATAACAAATTCAGCTACATCTTTCTTCAAACCAGGCCACCAATACATATCTTTCAAGTTATGATACATTTTGGTTCTCCCTGGATGCATTGCATACATAGATGAATGAGCTTCATCCATGACTAACTTCCTTAAGTCATTGGCATCAGGTACTACCATCCTACCATGGTAACAGACTACCTCATCATCTGACTCATGAAAACCATCACGTTTCTGATTACCATACTCTGACCTGATCTGCTGAATTACAGTATCAGCTTGTTGTACCTCTTTAATCTAATGTTTCAGATTAGGTTTTATGTGCATCTCAGCTAACAGTCCAGCTAACAAGGATACTTTAAGCTGTACATTGTTTTGCCTCAAAGAGACAAGCATGTCTCTTTTAAAGCACACTAAAGAGTTCAACTGTGCTTTGTCTATGTTTGGTAATGATGATTTTCTACTTAGTGCATCAACCACGACATTAGCCTTCCCCGGATGATAATCAATTGTACAATCATAGTCCTTGTTTAACTCCATCCAGTGGCGTTGTCTCATGTTCAACTCATGTTGTGAAAAGATATATTTTAGGTTCTTATGGTCCGTGAAAATCTAGAATGTCTCTCCATAGAGATAATGTCTCCAGATCTTCAACGCATGAGCCACTGTAGCTAATTCTAGATCATGTGTCGGATAATTTTCCTCGTGTTTCTTAAGTTGTCGAGAAGCAAAAGAAATCACTTATTTATCCTACATCAACACACATACTAGACCATTCTTAGAAGCATCACAGAAAACAATATACCCATTTCCCTGCTCAGGTAACACTAACATAGGTGCACTGGTCAACCTTTCTTTCAACAACTAGAAAGAATGTTGACACTTGTCATTCTAGACAAAAGGAACCTCCTTCCCGGTCAACCTGGATAGGGGTATTGCTACAAAACTAAAGTTCTTAATGAACCTCCTATAGTAGCCTGCCAGTCCTAGAAAACTGCGTATCTCCGTTGGTGTCTTTGGTTGTTCCCACTCCAAGACAGATTCTACCTTTTTAGGATAAACATGGATACCTGAGGCAGATATTACATGTCCTAGGAAAGATACTTCTGATAACCAAAATTCACACTTGCTAAACTTGGCATATAGCTTGTGCTCTCTCAATAAAGTCAGGGCCTGACGGAGGTGTGGCTCATGCTGTCAAGAATCTCTACTGTAAATCAGGATGTCATCTATAAAGACTACTATGAATTGATCAAGGAATGGTCGGAAGATTCTCTTCATGAGTTCCATAAATGCAGTCGGTGCATTAGTTAGTCCAAACGACATAACTATGAACTCATAGTGACCATACCTTGTCCTAAAGGCTGATTTAGGTATGTCACTTTCCTTGATGCGTAACTGATGGTATCCTGACCTCAGATCTATTTTAGAGAATATAGTTGTACCACGCAACTAGTCAAACAAGTCATCTATCCTTGGTAGGGGATATTTGTTCTTGATGGTTACTTTGTTTAGCTGTCTATAGTATATGCATAATCTCATAGACCCGTCCTTCTTTTTGATGAAAAGAACTGGAGCACCCCATGGTGAAGTACTCGGTCAAATAAAACCTTTTTCAAGCAACTCTTGTAATTGTTTCTTAAGTTCTGCCATCTCAGCAGGTGCCATTCTATAAGGTGTTTGAGCTATTGGTTGTGTACCCGGGATTAGATTAATTTCAAAATCAATCTCTCGGGGTGGAGGAACACCTAGAAGTTCCTCAGAAAACACATCCTCAAACTCCCTAACAATCAGAACTTCAGAAAGACTAGGACTCTCTGTCATGGTATCTACCACATGTGCCAAGAATGCGAAGCATCCTTGTCTCATCAGTTTCTCAGCTACCATAGCTGCCACTAGATAGGTTGGAAGAATCTTTCTATCCCCCTGAAAAACCCATGTATCACCATTGTTTGTGAACATAGCATGCTTGGAACCACAATCCAAGACAACCTTATACTTCTCTAGGGTGTCCATACCAAGGATTATGTCGAACCCATGCATCTCAAGTGGTATAAGATCCACCTGAATGCTGTGTTCTGAAAAAGAAAGAACACAGGGAGAACATACCTCCCGCAATACCGCAGATCCAACTAACGGAGTTTCTAATAACAAGTTACCTGCTCTATGACTGACAGTCATATTGCAGTCATGAATCACTACCCGAGTGATAAAGGAATGCATAGCACCCGGATCAATCAAAATAGATATGAAGCAAGATGAAGACATATCAGAATGAAATAATTCCATCTGACATGTCACGACTCGTGGGTTGACCACTGCTTCCGGCTGATTCATAACATAGAATCTTGTCGTTGTTGGTTTTTGACCACTCACCCTATTGTTGGATGTGGATGAGCCAACTTGGGATGCCTGTACACGTCCTCGAGTGCCACTACTAAACTGTCACTTCTAAGAGCCTTGTTGACTCTGTCTCGGTGGTTGGGTTACACTCACGTCTCTAACTAAACAATCTTTCATCAGATGTCCCATCTTCCCGCATTTATAACAAACTTTGTTCTCCCACTGTGGTCTAGATGGTCTTGTTACTAACATTGATGCTGAGCTATGAGCTCCCTCTGGTGGTAAACTGCAGCCTCTACCCTTGCTGGATGTCCACTATGTCTGGGTATTAAACCTCGGTGGTGCTGTTGGTGCAGAAAACATTGGTTTCTTAAAACTTTCAGACCTCTGTCCTTGGAACTGGGTATATGCCTTCTTACTGTTGGCTTGACGCTTCTCAGTCACAGACCTTTCTATCAGCCTAACTGACTCCAAAAAGGTGGAAAACCTCTCTCTATTCTCTAGAGTAGATACTGGTGTGGTCAAATCATCGTTCAAACCCTTCTCAAAATGTCGAATCCTCTCCTCATTTGTAGCAACCATGTGTAGACAGAACCGTAGAAGCTCCATAAACTTAGCTTCATACTCACTAATGTTCATTGGTCCTTGCCTTATCCACTCAAACTGAGAGATCTTCTCATCCAGGTAAGTGTTAGGAAAATATCTACTAACGAACTCTCATTGGAACTCTTCCCATCTGACTTCAACACTTATCCTTTTACCTTCTTCTATGGCCCACCAATGTCCAGCACTCCCCTTCAATAGGTACTCCGCATGTCTAACCTGCTCAGCTTCTAGAATATTAAGAATTCTAAAGGCCTTTTCTAGCTCAGTCAGCCATAAGTTTGCATCTGTTGGGTCAGTTGTACCAGCATATTCAGTGGATCCTACCCGTCGAAGCCATTCAAAAGTCTTTCCAACTCCATGACCCTCATTGTGAGCTGGTGCCCTAGGTGTAGGTGGTGGCATCCTATCCGCCATATGTGTCATAGTTGCCATGAACTGCCCAAAATAGAGCATGGAAAGCTGGGTTTTCTAGTGTAGTTTGGTCAAACTGAGGATGTTTAGGTACCGATTCTTCCCTATCCTGATCCCTTGCACCTCCTCCTGGTGCAGCAACACTACTTTTAGCAGCATGTTCTTCGTGTGATTCAGCCAACTTCAAGCTTTACTTCTTCTCCTGAGAGTAGAAGTCACTACCAGATAAACTGAAAGACACTATAACAGACTCAACAACCTTAATCCTATGTCTCTGTAGACTCAACAAACCTTAAGCTCTGATACCACTAAACTGAGATGACCCGACAATAAATCAGACCGTCACTGCGTAATCAATTGCAGAATCAATCATAAGCAGTGGAATTAACATAAATCACTAAAAATTAAAATCATTTACAAAGAGATCTATTTCTAGGAAACTCTCATAACAAGAACCAAAATATTATATACATTCTGGTCCACAAAGTACATACCATGTACTTTCTCTTCTCGAGGATTAAATACAACAATTGCTTTGTTAAATCTACACATAATCAACATAAAACCTCAAGGAATTCAATACCAAAATCTCAGATCGATCATTAAAGCACTAACTACTGACTCCAAGGACCTGAGAGTATAGAGATGACTCATAGGACTCATATCTACAAGACACGACAGCCAGTATCTCCACTTGAGATGTTACTGCTATCCCAGATGTTTCTATCCTTCCCCTGTTGTATGGTTTCTACCTCCTCATCCTCGTCACCTAAAAAGGTTGGATTCCACGGGGGTGAGACAATTGAAATTGTCCCAGTGAGAGATATAACTCTCCGCTAAAAACATTATTATTGTGGATAAACAGTAATAAACTGAACAGAGGAATCTCTATTGAACAATAAGATTTAACTAATATTTAGAAGAATAAAGCAATATCATCTTTTAAAGCATTACAACTATAAGTGATAAAGCAGTAAATCATCTATCCATTTTAATAAGGAATATGAAGAACATGTATAACATCTATCCATTTAGGATACAATGATCAATGTAACATCAACCAATGATTTTTGTAATTCTACCTTAAGAAAATATGCTACACGGCTGATTATATTTTACAATCATACTTATGCCCTGAGGAAGTGAGTCGTACCGCTCAAATCCAACCTTCGGTTGTGAAACCCAAAGTCGGTGCCATACAAGATCAAAGGAAGAGTCGGACTCCTCGATCTCATCCGTCTCGATCAGTGCGAGACCACAAGTAGGACCACATTCTCTTGCTTAAGTGACCTCAGTCACAGGGTTAGCTCTCATGGCTACCCATTCTCTAACCTGCCTTGGTACAAGTCCCGGCGCTAGTAAATCTGAGCCATGGGCCAGTTCGTCGTGCTCTCTGAGCCATGAATGCATTCATGCTCCATCACACTGAGCCATGGGCCTGTTCACCATGCTCTTAAACATATCTTGAGTCTACAACCAAAGTTGCACTCTAATCCTCCTATTTTCGGCTAGGAGAAACCCCGCATATTCAACAATATATGCTCTGAATTAACCAGTAGAATAATCTGTTTCACCATCACCAGCTACTGACGATGATGGGTCTATGGACAGGGCTCTACATGATAATATTCCACTTGATTATTTAAGTACATTAGCATATTATTTTAGCATTAGTCAAGTTTTCAAACAAGAATTATTATGACAAATGCTTCAAAGAAACAATACTCCTATCAAGCACTTTTCAAAACTTTATAAAACATTGGGATCTCAATCCCTCGTCTCATTACTGGGAATTCACATCCCTCAATAACACCATCATCATGTTTGTTGGATCTGGGTATTCAAACCCTTAGTTCATCACTGAATATGGTTACCACTATCAGGTAACTATTACCTCCAGGTCATCTGACCAAGGTATTCATGATACTTGTTACACAAGCATCTCACATAGTTCACCAGGCATATTCAACTTCTTATCACCTCTCACTAGGAAACAAATAAAATAATGGCTCACAAGGCCCATTAACATCATAGCTCATACCTGGTTATGCTCATAATCTCATGATACATGCATGGTTAGTATACTTGATAACAACCATATCAATTACATATCAACATTATGCAATACAAATATAACATCACAATTACCTCATTAGGGTTAGGATTTCCCATCTTTATCAATTAGGGTTTCATATAACATCACCCTATATTAGGGTTTCACATAACATCGCCCTATATTGGGGTTTCACATAACATCATCCTATATTAGGGTTTCACATAACATCACCCTATATTAGGGTTTCACATATAATCACCCTATATTAGGGTTTCACATAACATCACCCTATATTAGGGTTTCACATATCATCAGCCTATACTAGAGTTAGGGTTCCTCATTCCATTTCAATTAGGGTTTCTTAACCCATTACCCAAAATTAGAGTCATGATTTCTCATCTTTCTCAATTAGGGTTTCATAATCACATTATCATAGATCAAACCCAAATTCAAAACTCCATGCACCTTAGAGAATGAATTATTATTACAATTAATATCCAAAACCTAACTCATTGTTCCACATGTCTAGAATTACATAATACCTTCATAAGTATTCAAATAAACTTATGAATTGTAATTTTCTTTATTGGTTAGGGTTTCCATTCTCCAATGATTAGGGTTTTATGATTACTTCATTAATCCAAACCCTAAGTCAGTGCTTCCACATATCTTGGAGCACATAGCATTATTTAAGTATTAAATCATACTTATCATTGTTCCATGTATTTAGGAACACACAACATCCTCAAACCTTATTCAGTTAACTTAACCTTTCACTAAGTATATACACCTATGCTTATCATAGTGTATTAAATTTATTACCTTCATGGGCATCAAGTGATAATCACTCTAATTATACTAATCACCTAAGTACTTTAGAAGTACTTCCATTGAAATCAACCTTGAGATACTCTTCAACTACTTATGGGGTTATTAGTACTTACATGGTTTGAACTAATTAGATCTTCAAACGGTCTTGGACCAATTGACCCTTCAAACGGTCTTGGACCAATTGACCTTCAAACGGTCTTGGACCAATTGACCCTTCAAATGGTGTTGGACCAATTGACCTTCAAACGGTCTTGGACCAATTGACCCTTCAAACGGTCTTGGAACAATTGACCCTTCAAACAGTCTTGGACCAATTGCCCCTTCAAACGGTCTAGGTTTTGTTTGAAACTTTAAATGGTTTGAATACCGTTAGACCTTAAACGGTCTTGATCTCTAGTCCCTCAAATGGTCTGAATACCGTTAGACCTTAAACGGTCTTGAGGTCACTTGACCTTCAAACGGTCTTGCCCAAATTCTTCAAACAGTTTGAGACCATTTAGACCTTAAACGGTCTTGGTCTCAACATCCTTAAACGGTCTGAAGACCGTTAGACCTTAAACATTCTTGGTCTAAAATCTCAAATGGTTTGAGACCGTTAGACCTTAAACGTTCTTGATCACTAATCCCTCAAAAAGTTTGAAACAGTTTGGTCCATTCAGAGTTGAAACCGATTGAACCTAAATTAGGGTTTTGACATCAATTGATCTAGGGGTTTGAAGTCAATTGAGTTTGATTTTAGGGTTTTGTAACCAATTGAATTTAATTGTTTGAAGTTATTAGGTCATGATACCAATTAATCCTTGAATCCATTGAAACCGTTTGGTCTCTAACGGTTTGAAACTGTTTGACCTCTAAACGGTTTTGAAACTGATTGGTCACCAAACGGTTTGAAATCATTTGGTCTCTAACAGTTTGAAACCGTTTGACCAACCAAATGAAACTATTTGCTCCTTATTTTCTTGAGGTGAATTTACCCCCATTTATCTGAATGATGGGTTTTAACTCAGGGGGAAGAACTGGTAATAGACACAAAACCACCCGCTCTGGTTCTACATTTGTTCAAATAAAATGTTTAGCTAATTCCATGCATATAACCAAAAAATACTTTGTGCTAAGATTATGTCATCATATCAAGCTTCGGACCTACGAAAACTACTGTAATATATATATGGAAAATTCATCAATTGTTCAAGAAGAAAACAAAAGATCAACATATGATGAGAAATTGAAATCAATAATAACATTGATGGGTTCAAGTTATATAACCCGCCTTCAAAGTAGATTCAAAGCTTCAAGATTCACGTCACCAATGGTGAAATAATCTCCTTCAACTATACAAGGTTTGTTTCCAACTCTTTGGATACAAAAGATAGCCAAGGTTGAGCATTGGATAGAAGAGAGAAGAAAATCAATGTTGAAATCCGATTTCAACCATCAATTCTAGGTTGAAGATGATCATGAAGCTTACCTTCAGCTTGGAGAACATTTTCCTCCTGCTCCTAAGCTCCTTGGTCATCGGCCAAAGCAAGGGAAGAAAGTGGTTTGCAAAATAGCCTTTCAAGTAAGGCGAAAATCGAGTTCATATAATTGATTTTGTAGGAGAGAGAAAGTAGGAGAAAATTCACCCACTTTCTTGCCACATGCCCCCTCCCTTCCTTGCCTTTGAAGCCATCTTCCTTCATCCTCAATATCCTCTCGTTTATCCTTGAATTAAAAGCAACCACTTAAGCACCTTAATTAATACAATAATATTATCCATTTTTCGTGGACATTACTTTTTAATTAACAAATGTGAGTGGGTTTCTTCACCTACTTAGGATATGTCGTTGCAACTCAAGGAATTTGAACGTCCTCTAATTATAGGATTTCAACCACAGCCCCTTTATTTTATGGGCACTTCAATTAATATATTTATTTTTGCTACAAAATAAATTAGGGCTTCAATTATGCTTAAATCTTGATTATTTTGTTATCAAGATTATCTCTCCTCAAAAGTAATTCAAACAAGATGCTCCTTTCTTTTTATTTTCTCTAAATGATACCAAGAAATAGTAGGGACATTCTTGAAATGGTATTTTACATGTTTAACCCTAGATTTTGGGTAATTTGCAAATTACACCAAAACTAGCATTCAATGCACAAACATTATTCAAACAAGCTCATTTTTGGAACTTAGGCTTGTGGAAGCCATACCTCAGCATCATTCTCATTCTCATGATTCTATAACACTTGAGGAACATTAATCATGTAACATTTGCAAGGTAACCCCTTAAATTGGTTAAATTATACTTTAGTCCAAAATAGGTAAAATATTGTTTCAACATTATTCAAATAGGACCAAAACTAAAACATAAGCTATCCTTTAGTCTTAATTACTTTTCAAAAGATAAAGACAAGAATCTAAATGACTTACTTAAGCAAAACTTCTAGGGTTAAGACTTAATCCAGGTCAGGGATGTTACATTAAGCTTCTCATAGGTCTTGTAAGGTTGATTTTTTAAGAAAACCGACCCAAGAGGTCTTAAATGGTGCCCGCATTTTTTGTAGACATATAAGGTTGGTTGTTTGGAAAACTGACCCTATAGATCGAGGCACAAAGCCAAAATCGAGCAAATTTTCACCGCGGGAAACTTAATTGGTGGCTTTCTGAGCAATAGAGGCTTTCTCGGTCGAGAAATTTATCGACTGAGTAGATTTCGATCGAGAAAATTGTCGACCAAGAAGTATTGTCTTAAGCTTCTCAGAGGTCTTGTAAGGTCGATTTTTTAAGAAAACCAACCCAAGAGGTCTTAAATGGTGTCCGCATTTTTTGTAGACATATAAGGTCGGTTATTTGGAAAAACTGACCCTATAGATCGAGGCGCGAAGCCAAAATCGAGCAAATTTTTGCTGCGGGAAACTTAATTGGTGGCTTTCTGAGCAACAGAGGCTTTCTCGGTCGAAATTTTTTTCGATTAAGTAGATTTCGGTCGAGAAAATTTTTGACCAAGAAAGTACTATCTAAAGCTTCCCCGAGGTCTTGTAAGGTCGGTTATTTCTAAAAAACCAACCCTATAAAACAAGGTCCACTCAATCGAGAAATTTGTCGACAGAGTAGCTTTCGGTCGAGAAAATTGTCAACCAAGAAGTATTGTCTTAAGCTTCTCGGAGGTCTTGTAAGGTCAGTTTTTTAAGAAAACCAACCCAAGAGGTCTTAAATGGTGCCCACATTTTTTGTAGACATATAAGGTCGGTTATTTGGAAAAACCAACCCTATAGATCGAGGCGCGAAGCCAAAATTGAGCAAATTTTTGCCGCGAGAAACTTAATTGGTGTCTTTCTGATCCCATTTCCTATAAGGTCAATTATTTTAAGAAAGTCAACCCGATAGAGATACACTACAGGGTTGGTTATTTTAAGAAAACCGACCCAAGTGGTCTTAATTGGTGCCCGCATTTTTTTAGACATATAAGGTCAGTTATTTGGAAACCTGACCCTATAGAGATACATTACAAGGTCAGTTATTTTAAGAAAACTGACCCAAGAGGTCTTAAGTAGTGTCCACATTTTTTGTAGACATATAAGGTCGGTTATTTGGAAAATCGACCCTATCGAGATACACTACAAGGTCGGTTATTTTAAGAAAACTGACCCAAGTGGTCTTAAGTGGTGCCCGCATTTTTTATAGACATATAAGGTCGGTTATTTGGAAAAATGATGTTATAGGCAGTGAAATTATTGGCCAAAAATGTAGTAGTGTACAGACACAAAGTATAGCAGTGGAAATAATTTTTTTATCTATCAGTATTCCCATAACAGCAAGATCATATCAATTACTATGAAATAGGAAGGATGGTTTTAGCGAGTTAAACCTGGTCCTGGAGCAAGTCCAATGACAATGACTCGCTTCTTTGCAACTGTCAACTAGTTTCTATTGGACGGTGGTTGTGCAACTCCTGGTCTTCATCATGAAGAATGAACACGACAACTTCTGCAACACTCCAGTAGTCTCGCTACAGACTACAGACTGTAGTTGTCCTCCTAGAAGCAGCCAACAAACTCCTACCTCTAGAGTAGTCAATACAAACCAACTACAACTCTTATTGTTCAACAAGAATGAACATGAAGGAGTTGTCCCTTTTGTTGGTTTACTAGTCACTAACTTTCTCTCCCACAACAACAACTTCTCAGTTGTTCTCTCGTGTTGGCCATCCCTTCCTATCGGGTAGGACTTGCCCAGGCTCTCTCAGTTACCACAACTAGAGAGGACAAAAATTGTCAGAGCAACTGATTCTCAGTTATTGTTCTGGTTGTTGTGTCTTAGGAAGATCCTAATACCTCTCTATTTATAGTAGGGGTTTGGGTCAGGGTTCCCAATATGTACAGAATTGTACGGGAGTGGAAGGGACCGAAAGATCTTGAATTTTTGCAACCAGTAAGATGTCAAACGGTTGTCTGGCACACCCAGATGGACGCATGGTGTGCACGACGTCATCTTGTACTGCCAAACGTCCATTTGGCAGTTTCCCAATCATATACAAATTTGGCAATTTTGATCAATTGATATCACATATTAATTTACTTGCATTCCAAGTATGTGCAATCAAAACTATTTGGGAAATATACAGAATATTTGTTTGGCCCATCCACACCGTCTCACTCACCCAGACGGCCGTCTGGTGAGTCTAAGATGAGACAATTAGTTTAGTCACATTGAATCAGTCAGTTCAATGGCAAAACTTAGCCAATCTGAACTTTGATTAGCCTGGCAACCCAAACGGCCGTCTCAACACTTGAGATGCCCGTCTGGCTGCCCAAACGGCCATCTCACACAGTGAGATGGTCATTTGGCAGACCTAGTCAGTCAATCAGTTGATCTATTTCGTAAATTAAATATCTAAACAGTAGTAACAAATCCAATCATCATTCAAGATAAACTCCTCTTCGAGATGAGTTCCTTTGTGTGTGAACCTATAAGTCCCATATCACGTTGGCAGTGAATGTCCATAACTAGATTTTGACATCACAAGCAAGGAGCGGTGCTTAGTCAGAAATCAGTGCTACCCAAGTGAATGGAAAGTTGGAGAACACTTCAACCTATAATATGTGTAAGGTGTTGCAGTGATTGTATAATTCCTTTGTCTCTGATATACAGAGTGAACTCAAGGCATGGAATCATCATCCTCTCAAAGTTCATCTCATGTTCCTTGAACCAAGGATAGACTATCTGAGATAATGTGACCTCAATATCATATATTGATTCACATGTGCATGCACATGCATTTCTCAGTCTTGCTTATCAAGTGGCCAGGATATCATACTCGAGTAGGAGGGACAAATCCCATATCTCACTCACAGTCTATCCCTGTGTGTCAAAGTCACCCAATCATCACCATTATAACAACCCATGTTTTAGGACCATGTTTGATGATGTCAAAGCGTACCCAATGACATGTGACGAGTGCAGTGATTTCAGGTCTAAGAATCACAATCACCACCTTCACTATGAGAGTTGACTATAACCACCAATGATGGTTTCCATGTGTCATTCTCAAGGTGGGCTTGTCCGATACCCTGTTCTCTAACATGTATCTGTGTGCTTGGTTTGATATTGACATATCATGACTAATGAGATTATGTCATCAACCAACCCACACTCTAGCCTTATGTGTTACTGGTGTCTATCTACCTTTCACAGTAACAACCGACCAGGAATATAATAAGAATGTACATACTCTTAATATTCTTATGATGTCATACTCCAAGGCTAACACTTGAAGACATACGTCATTGAGTATTGTCATTTTATAGACATTCACTATGTATCCTCATTATCTCATAACCGAGTGAAACAAATGAATTAGAAGATTGCCTTTATGAGTATTAATCAATCCTTTATGGTATATGCCATGTCAATCATCACATGATTTTCTCCATGGGCATACCTTACCAACATTACTTTTCATAACGTGGGGATTTATATGAGCAAGTGAGTTAAGTGGCCATGATGTTATTAAAATGAGAGATCATAATTTCATAAAGGTAGACCTTATTGCAAATTACCAAAATTTGGCATTAAGGTTTTCCTTTTATATCAAGTTGAATATTATCACTAAAGGGAAATACGAGAGACAAAAAAAACCTTTTTATTTCCCCCTTTTATATGGATCCTGGTTCATTATGTAAAAAGGGAGTTTATTTAGTTGCATTTTATAGCATCATGGTCCATGTTAGATTTTTTTAGATTTTCTATTGAGAATATATATTTAATTAAGTTACTAATTATTTATTTTAAGAATGTCACACCAAGCTAGTAAATATAAAATGGATGTGATGAGTGACGTGACAAGAAATGATACAAGAGAAATGACCCAACCTTGTACTAAGATGTGGGAATAAAAGATGCTAGACATGATATAGAATCCAACCTAGCCATGTGGTAGACTTGAGATGAGTTAGTTTGTCTTGGGTTGGTCAGCGAAATCCGAAGGCATGGACATGTTGGCGATATGCCATGAGAGACAATCATATGATAATGACACATCTTGTAATTGATTTTTTAGTAACCCAAGAGACTCGTAAGTCTTGCACTGAGACCAACCTAGGGAGCTCAGCCCCATCCTGTAAGAAGCATATCCCATTAAGTCGTGTAGAGGTCAATTGCGCTATGGGAGAAACAATTCCAAACAGTACCACTAGGGAGATTCGAACACGAGACCCTTCATGAGGGGCCCCGTTGCGACCACCTGAGCTACTGCTCGCCGGCCAGGTTATGCTTATTTCAATATGAGATAATGAATATGTAACACCCCTGACCTGGGTTATGCTTTAACCCTAGGTGTTTTGATTAAGAAAGATGATTATATGTTTAATCTCATCTTGTGAAAAGTAATTAGGGCTCATGAGGAACTTATGTTTCAATTTTGGTCCTGTTTGAACAATGTTGAAGCAATGATTTCTTATTTTGGACTAAAGTGCAAATTACCCAAGTTAAGGGGTTAAATTGAAAATTGCACATGATAAGATGTTCCTCTGATGTTGTGACATCATAAGAATGAATATAATGGAGTGGTATGGTTTTCCCAAGCCTGGACACCAAGATAGAGCTTGTTGGACAATGTTGTGCATTAAAACCTAGTTTTGGAGTAAAGTGCAATTTACCCAAAATATAGGGTTCAATATAAAAATTACCATTTCAACAAGGTCCCTAATGTTTCTTAGCATCAGTTAGAGCAAATAAAATGAGAGGGACTCCTCATTTGAATTAAGTTGTAGGAGAGAGAATCTTGACATTAAAATAATCAAGAATAATGCCTAATTGAAACCCTAATTCGATTTAGGGCAAAAATGAATAAAAATAATTGAAGGGCTTTCAACCAAAATGTTTTGGGTTGATTTTGAATAAGGATGGACGTTCCTTTAACAAGATAAGGAACGAAAATATCTTAAGTAGGTGAAATTCCACTCACCTTTTTATAAAGAAAAGTAATATCCACTCACATGTGGGATATTATATTATAAGCATTAAGGTGCTTAATTTGCTTTTCTTTAAATGGAGGATAATGAAGGAGAATTAAAGGCAAGGAAGGTGCCTCGTACCCAAGGTAGTTGAGGGGGAAGAGGCGGCCACTTTATTGGGATTAATTGGATTTTTATAAGGCATTTTCTCTCTCATCAATTTCCTTATAAAAGTGCCATTTCCAAGCCCAAACCAAGGCCTTTTCGGATTTCTTTCTTCCCCTTGCTTGAAAAACCGACCAAGGAGCTAGGGAGGAGCAGGGAGCACGTCCCCAACCTGTTGGTAAGCCCTTGACCTTCGTTCTTCATGATTTCATGGTGGATATCGAAAATAAATTATGGATTCCTTCTTATTTCGATCTCCTCTTCAACCCTAGCCAACTTTTACAATCAAAAGCTTGAGGACGAGCCTAGGGGGAGTTGCAAGAGCTTCATCCGCCATTAATGGCGTGAGCTTAGAGCTTTGGAGCTCAATTGGAGGCGGGTTTTATAACTTAAACCCTCAAACATTGCTATTGCATCAATCTTCTATGCTTTGTTGATTGATTTCTTCAATTTTATACACTTTTGTTTCTTTGCGGCAAATTCCATCAAGAACAGTTGCTGTTCTTGGGTGCACGAAGGAAGATGCTGATGACATCATCATAATCAAGCACCTCACCAAATATCTTGGGAGCAAATGATCTCAAAATTTGGGACCAAACGGTTTCACCAAAACCGTTTGGTGACCAAACGGGTTGCAAACCGTTTGGTGGAAAACGGGTTCAAACCCGTTTGAAGGAGTTGACCAAGCGTTTACCGTTTGGGAATCTCGTTCCTAATTATGTAGGCTAATGACCCTCCAAATTTGAGGGGTTAAATCCAAAGGAATCATATTTTGAAGGCCAATCAATTAGACAAATCAAATTGAATTAAGTGCTGATTTTCAACCTGAATAACTTGACCTGCTTGGGAAAACGGGTTCAAGACCGTTTTAGATGGTTGACCAAGCGTTGACCGTTTGGGATTCCTGTTCATAATGATGTTGGTTAATGAACCTCCAAATTTGAGGGGTTAACTCCAAAGTAATCATAGGTTGAAGGCTAATCAATTAGGAAAACCTAATTGGATTAAGTGCTGATTTTCAACCTGATTAACTTGACCTGCTTGGGAAAACGGGTTCAAGACCGTTTGAGTGAGTTGACCAAGCGTTGAACGTTTAGGATTCCTGTTCATAATTATGTTGGTTAATGACTCTCCAAATTTGAGGGGTTAACTCCCAAGGAATCGTGATTTGAAGGCTACTCAATTAGGAAAACCCTGATTGAAAACAGTGCTGAAATTCCAATGAGTTAAGTTGAGATTTTGGGTTGATTAGCCCAAACGGGTTCAAGACCGTTTGGGGATCATCCAAACGGGTTCACGACCGTTTGGGGATCACCCCAAGACCGTTTGTAGGTCTGGGGTCAAGTATAGTTGATCAGTTGAAGGTCCAAAGGTACCAAATCATACTGCAACTCAATGCTGATTTGTTGATCAACTCGATAGACCAATCCATGATGATTTTTCACTAAAGTCCAAAGGTTGGATGAGCCAAACGGTCTCAAGACCGTTTGGAGTTCATACAAACGGTCTCAAGACCGTTTGGTGGTCACCCAAGACCTTTTGGAGGTCTAGGGTTGAGTATGGTTAGGTGTTTGAAGGTCTAAAGGTACTAAGCTGATATACAATGCAATGTTGATTTGGTGATCAATCCAATGAACCAAACCCCAATTGGATTGCTTAGATTTGAGTGATATGATGGGCAAACGGTCTCAAGACCGTTTGGAGGTCATCCAAACGACCTCAAGACCGTTTGGGGTCAGGTCATACCCAATTTGGATGATGGTTCAATGGTTTCAAAGCAACTAGTCTTACATTGATTAGTGTTGTTGAATCATCGATTCCAAACCCTAATTCAATTGAATAAAACCCTAATTGATGATCAATTGAGGGTCAAATTAGTTGAAGGTTGACTTATCAAACTCAATTGAAGTATGAATATAGGTCCAATTGATGATTGGTTCCATGAATTCAATGATTGAAGGAATCAACATTGGAAACCCTAATTCAATTGGATACCTCATGTTATTGAAGGTCCAATTGATCAAACCTTTTTGGAAACCTAATGTAATTAGGTGAGAGATACCTTAATGGTACTAATTAAGAATGATTAACAAATGCATGGAACCAATACATGATGAAAACCCTAATTGAGGTTGATTCCATGTATAACCCTAATAAGAGGTTGTCTACATGTGAAATCACTAATTAGGATGAATAGTAAACCCTAGTTGAGGGTGTATCCAAGTGAAACCCTAGTTGAGGGTGTATCCCTGTGAAATCCTAATTGAGGGTGATTTCATGAGAAACCCTAATTGGGAATGATTAGTAAACTCTAATTATGGGCAATGTGATATGAAATCCCTAATGAAGGGTGATGCTATATACAATCTCTATTCTAAAGAAGGGAGATGGTATGTGAAACCCTAATCCCTAATGAAAGAATAGAATTCATACTTGAATATGATTTATGAAGTGAACCCCTGTGGCACGACCGTGCAAGGTAGCACGGCCGTGGTGGATTCACTTTGCACGACCGTGCAAGGTAGCACGACCGTGGTAGCTTCATTGTGCACGACCGTGTACGGTAGCACGGCCGTGGTGGCTTCCCTTTGCACAACCGTTCTTGGTTACACGGCCATGGTGCTCTATGCTTGACTTAGAGCTAAATTGAAAGTGACCTAACATGGTCGTTTTGTTAATTTGCAACCTAAGGATGAGAGAGAAGCTCATACCTTGTGATGATAATCATTTAATGATACATGATGAATGTAATAAGTATGAATGAATACTTAGGATATCAATGAATGCTCCCAGAGGAGTGTAGCAATAAACTAGGGTTGGAGTGATAATACAAATATGAAACCCTAATTGATAAGAAATGAAAATCCTAACCCTAGCTTTGGGTAAAAGGATGAAAAGCCCTAATTGATGGTAAACCCTAACCTTGGTAAGGGAATAGTGGTGTTACCCTGTATTGCATGATGTGTTGTGAACTTGATAAATCTATTATCATGTGTGACAATCATGCAGGTCTCATGAGGTGATGATCATAGCCAGGTATGAGCTATGATGTTTATTTGATAAGAGTTCATTGGCCATATGTGCCATTATGTTCTTGTTACTTAGAAAAGAAGTAACAAGATTAGTATGGGCTTGTAAGCCTTGTTATAAAGTTGTTGCCTAGTAAGAGGTGACAAGATGTGAATGGCCTTATGAGCCATGTGAATAAAGTTGTTGCCTAGTGAGAGGTGACAAGATGTGAATGGCCTTATGAGCCATGTGAATAAAGTTGTTGCCTAGTGAGAGGTGACAAGATGTGAATGGCCTTGTGAGCTATGTGAATAAAGTTGTTGCCTAGTGAGAGGTGACAAGATGTGAATGGCTTCTGAGCCATGTGAATAAGTATCTGATGAAAGTGGTACATGTCTCTTTATAGCATTTATCTGAATAAAATATGTTTGAGAACTTGACTGATGCTAAAAGAATATGAGAATGTACTTAATAAATCAAGTGAAATCTATTCATGTAGTGCTCTGACCATAGATCCATCATCGTCAGGAATAGGTGATGGTGAAACAGGTGCCCGCGGCAAAACCCGGAGCACATATTTTGAATATGTGGGGGTAAATGGGAGAAAATATCCTTACGTCCTCTTGAAGAGATTGATGGAAGGTAAACAAGAAACCTCTCAATCCTTCATGAATATGTCGGGATGGATGTATCATGAATCTCCCAATTATACTTAATCTCGGATCGAGGAGATAAACAAGAAATCTCTCGATTGGCGATGAGAGTGCAGTTGACGCTGTAACTCTGTAGAGAAGGTGCCAGAATACCCTGGCTAGCTAGTTAGCAGAGACACGAGATGTCCTGCATGTGGTCTCGTACTGACCGAGACAGATGAGGTCATAAGAATCCGGCTCTTTTGATGACCTATGTATGGTACCGAGGCGATTTCGTAATGGTCGGTTGGAGTATGAGCGGTATATCTCATCTCCTCAGAGCATAAGTGTGATTGTAAAATGTAATCAGCCATATAGCATGTTTGCTTAAGGATTGAATACGAAGATTCATTGGCTGATGTTGCATTTCTTTGTGCATTCCTTAGTAGATAAATGATAATTATGTTTCTTTATATTCTCTGCAAAGTAGACAGATGAATTACTTATCTACCATGGGTAGATGCAATGACCTCCTTGAGAATGGAGATTATCTTATTCTGTTCTATGATGAATAATTCTTCCTGATAATGTAAAAGTAACCCCTACTCAGTTTTAATTTGATAAACTGCAATAACAATGTTTTTGGCGGAGAGTTATATCTCTCGCTGGGGCAATTTTCAATTGTCTCACCCCCGTGGGAAACATTTTTAGGTATGCATGGAAGGCAGAGCAGAAAACCTAGAACATGGAAAGAGCAGCAGCAACAGCAGGGACAGCAATAAAATCTCAGGTGGAAATATTATCTGTCTAGTCATATAGATAGTAGTCTTATGTGTCGTCTCTGTACTCTCAGGTCCTCAGAGTTTTAAATGTATCAATCTGAGTTTTGGCTTGGTGCCTCGAAGTTTTTATAGTGCCTGTGTATATTTGTTAACAGGGCAGTCAATGTTGTAATCCTTGAAAAGGAATGGTACATGTTGTGTACTTGTGAACCAGGATGAATTTGGAATACTTTGGTTCATGGTTAAAGAGTTTTCCTGTGAATGGATCTCTTTGCAAAAAGTTTTAAATTTTCAGTGATTTTCAGTAATCCGCTGCAAATAATTCACTTCCGCATTAGTTAATCCTGTTTTCGCGAGACAGTCGTTTCAGAATAAATATAATATTATTATTTTTACTGACAAAAAAAAGAATGTATGACGCAATGCCATGTGAGTTCAGGTTGAGGACCTAAATATGAGATCATGTGTATGTTAAGAGTATTCATTCTTGTCTTAGTCCCTAGTTGGATATTATTGTGGATATTAGGATGGAAATAATACATCAAGACTAGTATGTGTGTTGATTGATGACATTGTCTTTTTAGTCATGATACTAGATATCAAATCAAACACATAGGTACTTATTATTGACAAGTGTACTGGACAAACCCATCTTGAGTGTGATACATGGAAGCCAATAATGGTGCTCTGAATCACATCTCATGTGACAATGGTGATTGTGGTCCTTAGATCTGAAGTCACTACTATCATTGCATGTTGTTCAATGTGCTTTAACACTACTCAATCCGACCTTGAAAAGGGTTGCTATACATGTAGTGCTTAGGTGCATTGTGACACGTGGATTATTGTGAGTGACGTAGATGGAAATTTTCCCTCCCATTGGAGTGATATCCTAGCCACTTGATGAGTGCGACTATGAAATGCATGGTCGCGCTCATGTGAGTCAATATATGATTTTGAGATAATGTGTATCTCAATAGCATACTCTATATCAAGGAATAAGCTTGAACATTAAAAGTATGATGTTTTCATGTCTCATATTCAATCTAGATATTAGAGACAAAGGGATTATATAGCACTAGCCACAATAATAGTTTAAGTTGTTCTTCAACTCCTCCAATTACTTGGGTAGCAATGAAGTCTTGTTAGGTACCAAACATTGTTTGGGAAATCATAATTTGATTATGAATATCACTTCCAACATAATTTGGAGCCTACATGGTCACACACATAAGATGAAATGATATAGGAGTATAATTGTAGGCACGATTAGAATTATTATGAGTCAAGTTCATTACTAAAACGTGTAAATAATCAATTAGAATAATACTGGAATATAATCTAAGTTAATTGGTTAAAATGTTTAAGCCAATTAATTGGACTTAAATTGTTAATTCAATTGGTTAATCCAGAGAAATTGACTAGAATCAGAGGACAAAAAACTAGTTGATCAATTAATATGATTCATTGGTTAATTAATTGATTCTAGAATATTCTAATTGTATTTTTGACAATCCACGAGTGACCCATTTTAAATGCACACACAACCTTTTATTTCCCAATTTTTTAAGAAATCTCACTTCCTTTATTTTCTTATTCATAGGGTCATGACTGCTGGATTTTAGAGACACACTCTTGTACATGAACCCTAGCCGTCATCATCCCTGAGAGAGAGAGAGAGAGAAGTAGAGTGACAATGATGCTAGCAAGTCATTGAGCAAAAGGTTGTTCTTTCTCACTGGCTCAGGAAACACGAAGAGAAGTTCTAGCCCATCCACATGGACTACGTAAAGACGCATACGCTGAGCGACTGCATTCAGAGGACATTGATAGGAACTATATGTGCATGCAAAGAGTGACACACACTACCATGCAAAGGGGTGGTCATTGGACTTACTCCACAACAAGGTATACCTCACGCATCCTCCTTCCAAGTACATCGCTGTTTACGAGATCTGCTTGTAGGATGCATGGAGTTTTTTGTTGTTGTTATTTTTGTTGTACTTGCCACCTCCACGAAATAGGACAGGACATTGAGTTATGCACATGATCAAGCCATGGTGAATTCTTCTAAATTTAGTACGTATTAAGTAGCTTTAGGGCATAAAATATATAGGGAAAGGTGATAGTTACACACAATTGTTCTTAAATACATTCATGCTTGACATAACCTTTTTAATCTTACCAAGTTTATTGCTAAAGTTCAATACTATGACTTCTTGGTAACTATATTGAAATCGACTTACCTTAATTAACCACAAAGAATACGAATTCATGTTTTATTGTTCTTATGTATTAACTTCTCACTTAGACAATGGCTAATAATTCATTTATATATTTTTAGGCCCTAAGGTAGAGTAATCTATTCTACAACCCATCTTGTGACCTGATGACCTCAGAATGGGTTGAAGTCCAAGTTTAGGAGTGGGTATAGAAAGTTATTGTAATGGAGGCATTAGGTATCTATGGGTAAATTTTGATGGCAGTTGTATAAAGAACTTAATGTGCCTTTGTATATGTTTAGGAACCTTGTCAAATGGTTTCAATGAAAAATATGTTGAAATGTGTTCTAGAATATACCGATGTTGGTTTTAGTAGCTTATACATAACATGTTTTCCATTATTTCTTCTCTTAGTTAATAATCATGTGCTAATGGATAGTTTGACCTTAATCACTTTTGAAATTCCCCTAATAGTTAGATTTAGGCTCATTGTTAAGAGAAACTATTGACAAAGGACACCTCATGCACCTTAAAAATAACATATGAATTGCCTTTAGTTGCACCGAAGGGCAGGGGACAAAGAAACAAAGAAATAGTTGTGATTTTGGGACAAAGAGATGGTTATAAGATACATAAAAAAAACTAAAACACACATAACAACAAAGTAGTTTATTGAACCAAAAGGGCAAACAACCTTTGGAGAACTCAGTCTAAAGTCTTGGTTGGCCAAATTTGTTAAAAGTTAACCCCCTCATAAAGATTGTAATTGGGTCAAGAATGACCTAAAGATTGGTATGATCTTGTGAAAAGTAAGTCTAACCTTAGAACTTGTCTTACTCAAACTCATTTGATTTACCTACAAACATCAAATATTAGTGGTATCAAAGGTAGACAAACCTTCAAAACAATTAGTCTACATTTGCACTGACTAGGTGAAGATCCTTAAGATTCACAAAAGCCAACCTAAATAATGAAATACACAAGTTGGGATAACCCATAACTAAGGGATCAAATTCCAAGACACTACTCAATTAACCCTCAAAGAGCATCTTTTTTTTTATGAACAACCCTCAAAGAGCATCTACTGACATCTTGCACAATCGCTAAATAAAATCCACAACAAGAAGCACCAAGATCAACACCTAAAACCCTAAACCTAGGATTTTAGCTTAAAAAAGCATAAAACAAACATTTTACAATTCATACATATACAAATAGTTATAAAGAGCTAGTACAGAGTGGTAGATGTGGTCAAGCATGACATCCCCTCACAAAGGGCCTTAGGTTTCTTAACCAAAGCACTCCCATGAACAACATACCACATTGATTAAGTATGACACATGTGCAAGATGTTGCCATGTGTCAGGCCTTGAGAGTTTACCTATCAGGGTGGGTCCATTAGTGGCCTTGCTCATAAGAGGTTCCCTAGTGAATCTAAGAAAATAGTTTTCAAGATATGTATCACATTAACTTAATCTAAAATATAAAAAATCTAGACAGTCATAATATATTAGGGTTTCTAAGCACTTTTAAGGCTCGGTAACATACTTTATCGGAAACTTAATCAAACATGTAAACACCATCACTTAGGGCTTCTATTTGCACATTAGTCATTTAATATCCGAATTGGGACTTCTAGTTAGCAATAGTTTGTTTACATATAATTTTAACCAATAATAAGCATAAACTAGGGCTACTTAAACATGATAAAATAACAAACCTCAAGACGAGTGTCAATATGTTACCAAATAATTTGATTTTTTTGAGGCCAGAACAATGGTTCAAGTTTTCACAATAAAAAGGTATGATGCTCCAAATATCCAAGTTTTTAAAGTACACCCTAATTCATAGTAAGCTATATAAACCAAATGTACAAAATAATTACTAGTAAACTCCGCTTATGAATAGAGGTGCAAATGTTCAAAGAAGCGATAGATACAAGTTCCTAGAGCCAATATGGTATGAAAACAAAATTTATTTACTTAGCCTAATACATAATATTGAAACTTCTTGTTTCTAATATAAAATTCTAGGATAAACTGCAAACGAGTCATGTAAATTCCAAATAAGATGTAAAAAGTAAAGATGCTTTTCTCTCCATTTGTTAGTGTTTATTTTTTTTGAAGGTATGCTAATGATTACTTATATTAATGGATAAAACAAATTATGGAATTTTCAAAGTCGCTAGCATGGGATTCTAATTTGACATGTGTGCGACTAGATCATGTAACACATACTAAAGTAAGCTATTATATGCTAGAAGAACACACAAAAAAATCACTATTAAGTGGTGGAAGATAAACAAAGATCAAATAACTTTCTATTTTTGAAACCTATCTCCAAAGTTTGGACCACATACAACAAAGTCAGCTGCATCATCTTTATTACTCATATATTTTGGAAAAATAATGATCACTTACTGGTCATTAAGTAAGGATGTTATCTCTTTATTATTTTGAGGCAAGAAATTGAGGTGTTCCACATAATATCCGCAATGCTTGTGCTCAAAGAATAACATTATTGAAAAATAGGTTAATTACATGATGAATGGTTGGAATGGTTGTTACATGTTTTCATTTACATGCATAGACATAAGATGGAAACAAAGAGCAAAAATCACATGGGCAAAAGAAGGGGATAAACATACTAAGTTCTTCCACAAAATATGCGACAATAATTTCAGAAAGAACTCCATCACATACTTACAGATCAACAACAGAATCACAACCCATCAAAATGAAATCACGAACCATATCACTAAACACTTCAAAAACATCTTCAATACAAACCACCAACCCTCCTACCTTAACGACATAGTTTGGCCATCTATTTGCCCCATTATTTTAGAACACCCATTAGATCTTATTAAACCTTTCACATCAGATGAGTTGGATTTGGCTATCAAAACCTTAGGCCTTAATAAATCATTCGAGCTAGATGGACTTAATGTTGAATTCTACCTTGCTAACTGGGAGTACTACAAAATAGACTTTCTCACATTATTCAAGGCTCTTCATGAAAGTGATAACGTCCACAACATCATAAAACATCTGAACTGCACGTTTATCACTCTCATAAAAAAAACCAACCAACCCGACCAAAATGTTCAATTTAGACCCATCAGCCTCATTAACACTTCCTATAAGATTATAGCCAAAACACTAGCCAACAAAATGAAACCTCATATCAAAAAAATCATCCCACTAAATCAAAATGCCTTTCTTAAAGGAAGAAGCATACAAGATGCCTACCTGATGGTCAATGAAACCATACACCTCTGCTACAGAAACAGAACACCATTGCTAGCTATCAAATTGGATTTTAAAAAAATCTTTCGACTTTGTTAATTAGCAATGTATCACAAAAACACTTTCTGGCTTTGGTTTTCCAGACAAATGGGTCAACTAGATTCATGTCTACATCTCTACAAACTTTTTCTCCACCCTCATAAATGGTGTCCCCTTTGGCTACTTCAGAAACACAAATGGACTAAGACAAGGGGACCCATTATTCCCATACCTATTCATTATTGTCACAACCATTCGCTCCCATATGTTTCAACTTGGCAAAGAAAATCGCCTCTTTCTCTCACCAATGGAATGTCAGGAGAATATTATACAATTCACGGATGATACAATCATCCTCACAACTCCTGAAGACTCTTCAATCCTCAACATCATCAAAATAATAGAAATCTTCTCATACATAGCTGGACTCAAAATAAACCTCCATAAGTCCTCCATCTTTGGGGTTAATGTTGCAAATTCTGAGCTGAATAGATTCAAGGATCTCCTTAAATGCAAGACAGAAGAATTTCCCATTCAATACTTGGGACTCCCTATAACCCCTCACAACATCACACACTCCACATGGACTCCCATCTTAGACAAAATAAATAGGAGACTTTTATCCTGGACAAATAACTTCCTTAATCTTGCTGGACGACTTACACTCCTAAACAGTGTCATCACACCAATCAACACCCATTACCTTAACTGCACCCCCTCCCATCTAAGACTAGAAATCTGATAGATAAAACTCAGAGAAAATTCCTTTAGAACAACCATCTCTCTAACAAAAATTCTGGTAACCACTACCACCTTGTTAACTGGGACACCATTTCTGCCCCATTTGATCAAGGTGGCTGGGGCATTCTCAACTTAGACACCCATGCTTTCTGCCTTATCACCAAAATCATCTATTGCTTATCCAAACATAAGAGAAAAATATGGACCAATCTAATTAACCTTAAATACTACCAAAATTCCCCTCCTTGGCACAAGGTCTCCAAAAAATCCGCCTCTCCCCTTTGGAAATTCATAAACAAAAATATTCATAAAATTATATAGATCATAAATACCCCCACACTCACACCTAAAAATCTCATTTTGGAAAGACCCATGGTTCAACAATAACTCAATCCTAAATCTACACACAAACTGGTCCATACCCAACAACCTCACAAAAATTAACACTGCCAAAGCTCTAAGCCTTTTAACAAGCAACATATCAAATGCACTCAAAAGATGCATTCTTTTACATCTCCAACCAGAAAGCCTTGCAACCATGATCCAAAACCTGGAACACAATTCATCAAACAATATCATTTAGAAATGGGGTAATACATACTCAGTTAAGAAAGCTTACACTTACCTTTCCTACAGAGGTATTTCACCCCCACTGCCAAAATCTGGAAAAAAATGGCAACAAAAACACAAAATTTTCTTCTGGCTTCTTTTACACAACAAGTTGCTCACTGATCAAAACCTCTTTAGGAGAGGTTTCATTGGTCCCTCCAGATGCTCTTTATGTCATAACAACTTGGAAACGGTGGATCACATTTTCTTCAAATGTTATTTCTCACTCAGCATAATTTCACACTTTTTCAATAATTTTCAGCTTGATCTCTCATCAGCTAACCTTCCATTAAACCTGTCACCAAACAAACCATTCACATCCTATAGTGGTGATGATCTCTTAGTCATCATTACTTGGAACATTTGGATTGAAAGAAATAATAGATACTTTAACAACGTGTCAAGAGTGAGGCATATCATCATCTCTCAAATATGTTCAGATATTCATATTCTCACCATATGCAGGAATGCAGGACTAGGAGGAGACTAATGAATTAGATGAAGGAGAATCGGAGGCCCGCTTTCTTTGTGGTTTGAAGACTATGGTGGATGATGAGACTGGCTTCACTGTGCTGTAGCTATAGATGCATTTTTTGCTTATCATGCACTGATCATCCGGAACTGATCAACATCTTGTTATTTTCCATCTATTTCTGCATGCTACCTTCACAAGAAGCATGTTATGGGGTGCCTCCCCCATGAACTTTTGATTTCTGTTTCATTTCATGCTCCCCTTTATCAGATAACTATGTCAAGTTTCAACGATGTTCACGAGAACATTATGCCATATAATTATCGGCTAAGCAGGTGTTTGCTTGCTGTGCCCTCTATAAATTCAATGAACTTAAAAAAAAATGTTTTCATTTACAAGCCAATCAGACGGGCCATAAGCAATGTTCAATAACCTTGGAATATAAGGCCCATAAAGCACGGGCATCTAGCCCATGTTCCATCTTGAGAACGAGGCCTGTCACCTACAGCCTTTACCTTTCGTTCGAAAATTAGACTCACGGCAGCCGTAACTCACGGTTCATCTTTACAGAGAAGGGGGGGAGAGTGGGGCTCTGGAGTTCGCGCTCAAGCGGACCGGCGGAGGGCTGATGTCGGACCTATACAAGAGGGCGAACGCCGGACGGCTGACCTTCAAGGGCGGCGAGCTAGCTGCCGTGAAGTCCATTGATAAGAAGAAGGCTAAGAAGAAGAAGAAGAAGCTGACTCTCGACGAGCAGGATGGCGGCGATGGCATGCCCGGGGACGAGCTAGCCGGAGAGGAAGCCGAAGCCGCCTCTGCTTCTGCAGCTGGAGGAGAGCAGATATACACAATAGATGCGGCGAAGAAACTCAAATACGAGGAGTTGTTTCCAGTTGAGACTAGAAAGTTTGGCTACGACCCGGCCAACAAGTCCAAGGCTATCAGCAAGTCGGTCGAGGAGGCTTTAGATGATCGCGTGAAAAAGAAGGCGGATCGGTATTGTAAGTGACGGGCTGTTTTGGACAAGAGGAAGGAGAATCTCGTATCAGGTAAATTTGTCTGTCCCTCTTGTCTGTAACTTTCTCTCCTTCGTGGCAATTTAGGGCTCGTTTTGTTAAAAGTATTGGCGTGGAACGGAAAAGCACAAAAAGAGTGTAACTGTTGGATCTCAATCGTGAGTAAACATAGTACTGTATTAACGATTAAATACTGTCAACGTGTAATTCCTTGCCCACAAAGCATCACTTATCTTGAAGTATGCCACGTAAAAGCAGAACGTTGTTTTAGTACAAGCCCTAACTGGAGCGGTATGAAGTGATAGGACATAGGAGAAACAAAGGATAGATGTCGAGGCTAAATGTGTTATCAACTTGCATTCTCAACGCCTAGGCGCCCAATATTGGTCTGCCAGGCTTGCCACATAATTATAATGAAACATGCGTGTTTAGGTGGGCGCCTGAATGATTTTCTCTCTCTGAAATTTAATTCTGCATATGTCATTTTAGTACAATGTTTGACATGTGAAAATGTAAGCAATACATATTTAGGTACCCACTTCTCTCTTACATGATTAGGGTGTAGGACATTAAATAAATAACATGAAATACCTAATGTATATATTATTATGTAATATATTGTACATACAAATTATGTGGGAATTTTTTTTGCCATAGCTCACCTGCCTTGACATCCATGCTTAATTTGCGCCCTAGTTTGTGGAGGAGTGCAAGAAAAAAAAACATGAAATAAAGGAAGAAGGGAAGATGCAAGTGTTAGGGCCACACTTCGTCCAGAGCAGTACCTAGGAAAGAAGATGAAGTGGAGGGGACAAGAAAAAGTTTAGAGGATAAGGAAATTAAAATTCATCATCGAACATGCTTACACGACACTATATGTGGGCGACTTCTTCGCCCAATACATGGATTCACTAACAAGATTGCTTCAGACATGCTACACCAATAATTAGCAGAGGATGTGTTATATTGTTTAAAGGTATGTAAAGGGCTTTATAGGAAAACAACAAAATGCCAGTTTAATGGTACACGTAAACATAACCTTAAGTGTGAAATCTTGACGTCTCTGTCATGAAATTGACATTGACTAGGTGTGTATTTGTATTTGACAAACCCAAGGTTGTTAGCAATGTTGATATATGGTAGTAAGTAGTGGGTACACATTTACTTGGTCCTAGATGATGTTCTTAGTGAGGAAAATTCCTTTGGTGCCCAGGATCGTCTCTCTTGGCTGGAGTCACTGTTCCATTGGGTCCTTAGTGGTGTCACTGTCGTCGCTAGACCCTTTAGCCAAAACCGCTATTGCTATAGCTAACACCATCGTCCACGAGTTTGATTGGAGCCTCCATCGTGGTTGTCTTCTCTATTGTGGTCGTCTATCACAATTCTAATTGTTCTCGCTGGTGATTAGGAGAGAGATTGGCTAGGGTTCATTCATGAGGTCAACTAGGGTTCACTTGTATTAGAGAGAGCAGAGGTTGATGTTAGGTTATAGGGGGAAGTAGGGACTTGTTCTTTGCCAGGTTGGGTTGCACTGCTGATTTGTCTTTTGTGGTACGTCTTGTACGCCTATGCACATCATGGAGAATGGGGGGAGATACTTGGTAGAATTTGCTAGTTCCACTAGTTTTGGACAATCAGGTTTGGTCCTGACAACCATTGATAAACTTTTCAGTTGGCTAGTGCCTAACATCAACTTTAAAATCATTATTTTAAATTCCTACCTTCAACAACTTTAAATTTAGAGGGGCCATGCATATACACACATAGATAAAAAGAACATATAACACTATGCCAAAGGCTTTTAGAGATATGTAACTACTTCAATTTGGAAAGAAAAATATTTATATAGAAGTATAACCTGACTTTCTAGACTTACAATCATAGTGAGAAGTTCAGGATTCGGCAATTTTTCGGCTAGCTGGAACAAATCGGAATTCGGAAAAAATCGAGAAAAGTCGTGAAAAGATCGATAAATTTCGGTCAACTATTCGGAAATAATCGAGAATAAGTCGGCTATATAAGTATATATACATATATATATGTATGTATGCATATATATATACATACATACATACATATATGCATATATGTATGTATGTATATATATATACATACATATATGATGCATGTAACTATTAAGGTCACAAAACATGCAATCTTAGTGAGTGAAAAAGTAGGAAAAGAAGCAAAAAATAGTTGAGCAATACTAATGAACTGTCCAGAGGAGTGGGGGGTTGGAGGTTTAGTGTATATCAAGAAATCTGTGTACATGGTTTGGTAAAAAAAGAGCAAGCGACTTAAAAGAGAAAAATCGTGAAAAATCGTAAAAAGTCATGAAGAAACGTGAAAATTTGTATAGATCGCGAAAAAGCGGGATAAATCGTGAAAAGTCACGAAAAATCGGCGATTGGCGTATTAATCGCGATGAACATTCAGGAGCATATAACATTGTGAAAAATCGCCGATTTTTCGTAAAATTCGGAGACTTTTGTTACTATGCTTACAATTAAGATAGATAATGGAAAGACGACCATGTTTGTGTTATGTAGTTAGTTGTGATATTATGGGATATTCCTAGGGGCATACATATAATATTGTTTTATGTGCACATGGTAGAAATTTACAAAAGCAACGAACTTACAAATTCAAGTCTAAAGTCCCTTCAAGTGGACAAGCTTCATAATAGATGTAAACAATGATAAAGGAGGAAGTCGTCTACAAGACTATTCAAAACCATCAATGTGAAAAATTGACGGAGAATATCACAATGTTATTAGTGTTTATACTCGTACATTAGCCTTTGCAAAGAGATCACAAATATTTTTAATATAGCCAAAATTGGTACATGCAAGGAATACCAATGAAGGAAGAAATTGCTTAGGATGACTTAAACGATCATGTTGAAGTACCTATGATGGTTTTGAGAGAGTGTATGGTGGTAATAGATATGACACTAGGAATTATGGTGAGGCATACTTGTTAACATGGGCACAACTTCGGTATTCGGGATGCGTACGACCAAGTTGAAAAATTCGGAAATCGGGAATTATGCGGAAAATTCAGATAAAAATCGGTCAACGTACGGTAAAAGTTCGGTCAACTATTCGGAAAAAAGTCGGCTAAAAGACGGATTATATATATGTACATATGCATAAACACAACATACAAACGTATATATACACCCACACATATAATGATTTAAAATGACTAAACATCAAATTGATTACCCTAATATTGAAAGAAGGGGAAGAAGTGGGAGCAACAAGCAGTAGGCATAAATCAGGGAAGAAGGGGGGAGAATGGAGGAGGAAGATGGAGCATACATGTAGAATGTCGAGGGTTAATTCTGGCTCAGGGTGTGTCGGGGGATAGAGGAGGAAGGTTGGACGGTTTAGTGGAACTCTGTTACAAGTAAAAAATGACGTGGAAAAAACAAATGTGAAGCAAAAGTACAGAACTGTATAAAATGGCAAAAAAACGTATTGAACGCGTTTAAAACGCAATACACAAATAAAACGTGAATTAAACGCGTTTAAAACGTATTATTCGGTTTGGAGTTTAAAACGACCGTCATATACGGCAAGTGAATAATACATGTTTTAAACGCGTTTTTTTTGAAAAAAACGGAGTATATTGTGACTATGCTTGTTAAGGCTATCACCTAGGTGCGCCTAAGCGGCCGCTTAGGCAACAATAGGAGTGAGTAGAATTCGGTTAACAACCAATTGAATGGTTAATTTGTTAGGACAATTTGGTTAATTCGGTTAATTTATTTTGGTTAATTGGTTAAACGGTTAATTTATTGGTTAAAATATTTTCTGTTTGGATAACTATTGTTGATATACTGAAGATTGCATATCTCGGTACTACCGACCTGTCTGTCGGCAGTACTGACTCATCAACAACAGAAGATATAGAACTCATAATGTTATCTTTGGTACTACCGACCTACTATCAGTAGTACTGACATGGCGGCAGACTGGCGGTTCTGTAGTCTCGTTTTCTCTTTTTTTTTGTTATTTGTTCCTTCTATAAATATATGCTAGGGCACACACTGTACCCTAAGCACTTGTAACACAATTTTGTACATGGTATTAGAGCGTGTTCGCTCCTAGGGAACCCTACCCTAGCCGCCGCCCCCCTTCTTCCCCTTCTTCTTCGACGCCCCCTCCCCTCTCCTCCCGTTCTCTAGCGGCAATAGCCACCGCCACCACCTGTCTCCTCTCCTCATCTACATCAGCAATTCCTAATCAGATCTCCATGTGTGATTAGAAAATTTCAGTTGGGGGATGTGGATGCGTCAGTTACGCATCTAATCTCTGGATGTGACGTGTATCTCTCTGTCACCTCTTCTTTTATCTTGACATGTATCTCTCCGTCCCTCCTTTTCTATTGTGACGTGTATATCATCCGTCACTCTATCTTTCGTTTGAAACATGGAGGACAAGGCATCCGTAGTCTACAATGAGATGTCTCCTATCCCCTCCATCAAGCTAAATGAGAAAAATTATCTCTTGTGGATGAATGCTGTCCATACTGTATTGGAGTCCAAAGACAAAGCAAAGTATGTTGATTCTGATCCTCCTGCTTCTACGACCGAAGGCTATGCTCAATGGAATCGTCATGACAGTCTGGTGAAGACGTGGCTGTGGGGAAGCATGGAACCTGGGATCGCTGCTAGGTTCATGTTCTACACTATTGCCACAGAGATATGGAATGCAGTAAAGAAACACTATTCTCAAGAAAAGAATGCTCTTTGTCAGTTTATGATCTATGACCGCCTGTTCACAGAACGACAAGGAGACAAACTTTTGGAAGAATATTTTGGAGTGATCCAAGCTATTGCTCAAGAATTGAGTTTTTATCATCCGATGACTGTTAAAGAACAAATCAAGGACTGAGACGACTTGATCACAACAAAGTTCTTATCAGGTCTGAGTTCTTCATGCGGTTCAGCCCATAGTGTCATCCTCACTTCTGACAAACTTCCTCGCTTGGAAGAAGCCTACTCATGGATTATGCAGTCCAACTTTGGACCCGTTGATTCTACATCCGTCTCATTTCTTGGAGATTCTCATGCCGCTGTAGCTACTGCAGTTAGAGAACGTCGTCCGGGTACAAGCCGAGGACGTGGCACACGTCCTAAGTGTACTTTCTGTATAAGTCTGGACACACTGTTGAAAAATGTTGGAAGAAGCATGACAGACCTGTTGCTCCTCCTGTGGGGGCCGCAAACTATGCTGCTACCACTGCCTCTTCTGAGCCTCCTGCGTCGAGTTCTGGATCTTCTGGCATCACACTCACCAAGGAGGAATATGATAGATTTGTTCTGGCTACTCAACATCTAAGTATGGGATCATCTTCTTCTTCAACGCACTTAGCGTCTACTACTGGTAATCATGCTACCTCTTTACTGGCTTCTGGTTCAAATTTCTTGTGGGTGGTAAACTCTGGAGCTTCACAGCATATGACGGGTATGAAGAGATTGCTTCATTCCATTGATTCACATATCCCTCACCAATCTGTGACTATAGCTGATGGTTCAGTGAGGAGAGTGTTAGCCAACGGATCTGTTTCTCTGACTCCTAGGATTGATCTTAAATTTGTACATTATGTGCCTACATTTCAATTCAATCTTCTTTCTGTGGCAAAATTGATTGATACTCTGTAATGCACCGTAACTTTTGGACCTTATTTTGTCTTATAGGTTCTCAAGAGTATGGGGACCATTGGTGGGGGCCTAGAAAAGGGGATCTCTACATCTTCCATGGTGAAAGTCTACATGACCAAGTTTCTGCTCCTGCTCCGGCTTCCTTTTGTGTGGTTCTCCCTTACTGTGGCTCTACATATATGGACATCCTTCTGTGAAGAGCTTGAGGAAGTCAGAACCTGAGTTGTCACATGTGTCTTCATTAGAGTGTCAGTCCTGTCAACTTGAGAAACATCATAGGATGTCGTATCCCGGTCGCGTCAATAAACGGGCTTCTTGTTCTTTGAGTTAGCCCACAATGATGTTTGGGGTCCTGTAAAAACCAACTATAATGATTTTTGCTATTTTATTTCCTTTGTGGATGACTTCTCTTGCATGACGTGGATTTATTTGTTAAAGAATAGAGAGTCCGTGTTGTCCATTGTCAAACATTTTCATCAAGAAATAAAGGTTCAATTTGATTGCAATATTAAAATTCTTCAATCCGACAATGCTTTGGAATATGTTCAGAATGCTATGGCCGATTTTTGTAATTCTCTTGGAATGATACATCATACCTCACACTCAACAAAATGGGGTAGTTGAGAGGAAAAATCGTCATCTCCTTGATATTGCCAAGACAATCATGTTTCAATCCAATGTTCCTAAAAGGTTTTGGTCTGATGCTTTGCTTACTACCTGCTTTCTTATTTAATAGGCAACCCTCATCAGTGCTTCAAGAATGTACTCCTTTTTCTGTTCTACGTCCTAATGATCACTCCTTTCCTGTTCCCCTTAAGGTGTTTGGTTGTACCTCCTTTGCCCACAATTTTGATCCTTAGGCTGATAAATTATCCCCTATGTCAATTAGGACTCTTTTTCTTGGATACTCCAGTACCAACAAGGGGTATAAATGTTACTGTCCCAATCTCCGTCGTGTGTTTATGTCTCGGGACGTAACTTTTTCATGAATCCACTCCATATTTCTCGTGTTCCTAGTAAGGGTAGCAATTGTGTGAAAGTGAGAGTGTGCCACCATCCAATATCAGTGAGAGAGTGCCACCATCACATCAGAGTGAGGGAGTGCCACTTATCCTCTCTGACTATACTATAGTTCAGGAAGAGCAAACAAGGTAGACATGATCCAGAGGAGGTAGCGTCTCTAGTGTCTGAGCCTTCCCCATCTTCTACTCAAGAGAATCCTGAAGAACCATCTAATATTGATGTTCCCATTACTGTCCGCAAAGTTACTTGTTCTTGTGTCGTTCGACATCCTATTGCATGTGTGTGTTGCTTGTCAACATTGTCTAAGCAGGTGCGCTCCTTTGCTCTTGGGATTGACTCTGTGGTCATTTCAAGAAATCATATTGGTGCTATGAAGGATAATGGTTGGAAGCAGGCAATGCAAATGGAAATGTCTGCTCTTCTACAAAACAACACCTGGGAACTTACTAACTTACCTTCAGATAAAAATGTTGTCAGATGCAGGTGGGTATTTATAGTAAAACATAATCCAGATGGTTCAGTTGAGAGAATAAATGTTCGACTGGTGGCAAAAGGAAGTACACTTGGACATATGGAGTTGATTTCTTTAAGACCTTTTCTCCTGTGGTTCGTTTGAATTCAGTGCGAATTATTATCTCTCTAGTTTTTTTTTTGTGAAGGTACTGCCCCGTCACTATTTACTCATAACAAAACGATGTCTGGTACATCAAAGAAAAGAGCTGGGAAATTATCTAAGAACATGTGGCTATCTCTACTAGTACTAACAAATTTTGCAGCTGTATGAGCTGCTTAGTTTGCTTCCCTACGAACATACTGAAAGGAAATATGCTGGAAAGCTAAACTATAGGATAGAATATCTTGGACAATGGCTCCCAAATAGTCATTTCTTTTGTCGGGCTCCTTCAAGGCTGAGATTAGCTCGAGAGAGTTAGACTCTAGAATGATCCGCTGAGCAGGAAGGTCCTTTGCTGTCTTCACTGCTAGCCGGGAAGCTTCTGCCTCCGCAATGTTCGCCTCCCAGTTTCTAGTCTGGAAGCTTGTCGCGATGGCCCTGCATTTTCCTCTCCAGTCCCGCATCGTGACACCTGGCCCAACTCTGCCTCCGGCTACCGCTGCGTCACAGTTAACCTTTACTGTCCCTTTTGTAGGGGGTGTCCATCTTCCGTCTTGCTCGCTAGCGTGCTGAACAGGTGCTTGCTGGTTTTTAGCTCTCAAAACCTGGTAGTCATTGAGGTACGACATTAGGCCTTGGAATATGCGCTGCACTGCTTGATGTCCCTTCCCGAAAATGATGTTCCGGGTCGTCCAGATGCTCCATATAAGAACTGCAACTTTGTCAAAGTCCTTGCTGTGTAATCTCCTCTTCGTCTCCTCGAAAATCTCTACGAAGTTGCCTTCCTGAGTGGGGTTCACATGCTGCGCTAGTCCTTATTCCTCCCAGACCATCTTTGTTCTTGGGCAGAAAAAATCCATGTGAGTAATGGTTTCTTCCCCATTCCCGCAAATTGAGTACACTTTTGTGTCCGAGCAGTGTCTACTGAAGAGTCTTTCCTTTGTGGCAAGACTCCCTGTACATGCCCGCCAAAAGAAGTGAGAGAGTTTTGGTGGCCACTCCTTGTTCCATACCGTCTTCCATAGGTCGTCTGTTTTGTCTGTTCTCACAATACATAATTTCTCTAACCCCAAATGCCCAAGCCAATAAGTTGATCGGCAGGTGAAGAAGCCTCTTCGTTCTGGCCACCAAGCTAGTTGATCAGTTGCACCCTGTGATCCTAACGGCGTGCTTAGGATGTCTAGAGCTACATCCTCACTGAAAAGACTCTGTATCAGCTCCGAGTTCCATGCTCTACCATCGTCGCTCATGATGTCTGCAACCCACTTTATATCCAGTCCGTCTACACTCACAGGCTTTTGGAGAAGGCTGACCTTGTTATAGATCCATCTGTCCTCCCAAAGACGAACCTTCCTTCCATTTCCAATCCTCCAACTAATCCCCTCAAGAATGATCGGTTTAGCTCCCCATAAGCTCCTCTATGTGAAACTGGGATTGTATCCTCTACCCGCCTCAAGGAGAGATGATCTCGGAAAATATCGTGCTTTTAGGACTTTGAAAGCCAAGGTATCTTGTCTTTGTAGCAACCTCCACAACTGTTTTGCCAACTGTGCTTGGTTAAACGCATGCATGTCTCGGAATCCCATCCCTCCTGCCTTCTTTGGTGTGCACAGTTTGGCCCAACATTGCCATGACAATTTCCTTTCTGTTCCCTTCGCTCCCTACCAGAACCTCGCTATGGCCGACTGAATGCTGTCCAAAACCCCTACCGGGAGTTGGAAAATGTTCATTACATAACTTGGGATCGCTTGCACCACTGCCTTGATGAGGATTTCTTTGCCCGGTTTGGACAACAGTTTTTCTTTCCAGCCCTGTATCTTTTTCCATACTCTTTCCACAATGTAGCTAAAAACCTGTTTCTTAGATCTTCCCATTGTTGTTGGTAGCCCAAGATACTTGGCATGGCAGTCCACTTCTTTGACTTTGAGGATGTCTTTAATCTCTTCCTTCACATGATGGTCCACTCCCCTGCTAAAAGCAACTTCCGTCTTGGATAAATTGATTTTCTGTCCAAATGCTTGTTCGTACTGGCTAATGATATTAGCTAATTTCAAGCATTCTTCCCGGTTTGCTCTAGCAAAAAGGATGCTATCATCTGCAAAGAAAAGGTGAGAAATACGTGGGGCATGTCTACTAACACAAACCCCGTGGATGGAGCTCATATTAGCAGCATGCATAATGGCGGTGGAAAAAGCATCAGCATAAATGATAAAGAGATAGGGAGAGAGAGGGTCACCCTGGCGGAGTCCCCGGGATGGTCTAATCTTCCGTGATCTATTCCCATTGATGCTCTCTCTAGCTACTACGTTTGATTGGCCTTTGTTTCAACTTGATGTCAAGAATGCTTTTTCTTCATGGTGATCTACAAGAAGAAGTGTATATGGAGCAACCTCCTGCTTTTGTTGCTCAGGGGGAGTGTCAGAAGGTGTGTAGATTGAAGAAAGCCATCTATGGGTTGAAACAATCTCCTAGAGCTTGGTTTGACAAATTCAGTGAGGTTGTATTACAACTGGGCTTTTCTCGTTCTGTGACTGATCACTCCTTATTCTGTTCTAGTTCTTCTGCTAGATCTATTATTATTGCAGTATATGTTGATGATGTAGTTATCATTGGGTGTGATGTTGCAGGCGTATCGATTGTGAAAGAAGGCTTGCAGAGGCAATTTCACACAAAGGATCTGGACAAACTGAGGTATTTTTTGGGTATTAAAGTACTTCGATTTCACACATGTACTAATTTATCTTAGAGGAATTATGTGCAGGATTTACTTCATGACATATAGGCAATGTCTCATGCTTGTTGTGAGCTGCAGTGGGTTCAATCTGTACTTTCTTAATTACAAATTCCTACGTTGTCTCCCATAGAGCTCAGATGCGATAACCAAGCTGCAATATATATTGGCAAGAATCCAGTCTTTCATGAACGCACCAAACATATAGAAGTTGATTGCCACTTCATCAGAGATCAGATCAAGAATGGAAAGATTATAACTCCTCACGTCAATTCTGGAGACCAACTCGCTGATGTTCTCACAAAGCCATTGCATCCAACCTTCTTCCATAATTTTTGCAACAAGCTGGATATACACGATGTATACGCTCAAGCTTGAGGGGGAGTGTTGATATACTGAAGATTGCATATCACGGTACTGCCGACTTGTTTGCCAGTAGTACCGACTCATCAACAACAAAAGATACAAAACTCATAATGTTATCTTCGGTAATACCGATCTACTGTCCGTAGTACCGACATGGCGGAAGAACGACGGTTGTGTAGTCTCGTTTTCTCTTGTTTTTTGTTATTTGTTTCTTCTATAAATATATGCTAGGGCACACACTATACCCTAAGCACTTGTAACACAATTTTGTACAACCATATTAACCGATTAGCAACAATTTATTCAAAAAAATATCCTACACGTATATATACCTATATAGTTGTACTTGAATTTAAGAAAACATCCACATTTTATATGCTAGTCAAGTTTTCATGAGCAATGTAAGCGCTACATATATATGCAATATTACTATAATATTACAGTTGTTCAAAATTTTATGACTATTTACATACCAATATTATCATAAGAGTGTTATTTGGTTAAACAAAGCACTAGTTTGGTTAGGCTAATGGTTAACATCTCAAACCACAATTTAACCATTTAAGTGAACTGAATTAACCATAACCGACCGTATTAACCGAATGCTCACCCCTAGACAACAAGGCACCCCAGGGGGTGTAGTTTGCCCTGCGCTTCGCGCAATTTGCCGCCTTATGTTATTTTTGTGCATGTTTTTGCATATTAATGTTTTTAGTGGTCTAATCTGTACATCCTTGTGATTGTTATGTGCCAACTATCATTTTTTATTATAATTATTTCTATTAATAAGCATTTCCCATATTTTTCATATTTTGCCTTGTTGTAAATTCACCTTAGTTGCTATATTATTAAAGATAGTCAATAATTAGCAGTAGATTAATCTTTATTTATGTACTTAATCTCAATCTCTTATATTATATAGATTTTTTTTGGGAATTATCTTCTTATTTTGGCAATGCTAAGTAAACGTTTTTAGAAAAATGTAACTTTTCATGCTCTCTTACCAAAATTCATATGCATGTCATTGAGTTAACCATAAGTTAATGTACTTACACATATAATTGTGAAATAAATGTATATGAAGGGAGAAAAGATTCTGGAAATGATTAACTACATGTATACCTATCAATTTAATGTACTAATATTTAGCCTTTTTAAAGCCGCCTAAGCGATGCTTAGTTGCGACTAGTCACAAGGCTCTCTGCTTGAACCCCGTGTCGCCTTGACAAGTATGCAGCGAGGCAAGATTAGAATTGACAATTGCTTATGATATGATACTGGCAATCATTCATTTTAAATTAGATTGCTTTTGAAGTGGTTGTATTGTAACCATATTGTATATTTACAAATTTACTCAAAATGAGTAAATTGAAGAGTATGTGAAGAACTGAAGATATTGAAGTAATGCTAGATTTTAGAAAGCGCGTAGTGTGCAAGAGCGGGTTGTGGGAAGCGGGTTTTGCAGTAGACCTAAGCGGACTAAGCGTGCGCTTTTTGAAAAAGCGGTTCACATTGTTTAAAAACATTTGAAAAAATTTAGTGATTGTCTTACTACCAACAAAAAGAAATATTACTCAACAATCAAGTATTTGGATAATATTTCAATGCATCAAATGACTTTCAAAAATATTTTGAATAATATTTCACTAGATCAAAATGGGTCCTAACAATGGAAGTAAATGTTTACATGCTAAAAAACACACAAACATAAAAAGAAACCATAGTCCTTGCTCCTAGAAGTGAATACAAAATCATGTAAAGATGCCTTAATGTCCTTAAGATCATTGTCACTATCCATGTTGTCATCATCGCCATCAGATTCAATATCACCATACTCCTCGCTTGCTCTTTTCTTTGAATGCACCTTCGAAGTAGTAAACCCTGTGCTTTACCTAGTCTCTGCCACTTCTTTCGCCCCATTAGCTTTTGCAACCACTCCCCAAGTAACTCTAGCACCTGGATAGATATCTTCTTCATTCGGGTTTAGCTGTACCATCCAATCTTTAGCCTTGTCTCTATCCCGAGACTCAATTGGATCATAATCTTTTTCATCTTTGTCCTTCCGCTCCTTCAGTTTGGCATAAAATTAAATGAACACCAACACTTCAAGCCTTTTCACATCCAACCGATTTCTCCTTTTTGTATGAATCTAGGCAAAAAATAAAATAGTAATATAAATAATGTATTCATATATAGTTATTTTATAATATCAATATCATAAGCAAAAATCGTTTGAGGGCTCCTTATTTTACCACCTCGAATGTGCTCCAATTTCTCTCACATCCTGACGATGAAAAAGTTAGATATAACACTTGGATGGCCAATTTTTGCAAGTAAGGTGTACCGCAACCAAAATTTATCCACTATTGAACTGCAAGATAACGGTAGATTGAAGTCTTTAAAGGTGGTCATACATCCAACCATAACCTTAAACGTAATGACTAATGAGTAATAAAGAAGACCCTGCTATAGCCCATACCTGGATCTAAGTCAATGTCATTTTGTTGTCTGACAACAACTGCTCTTCCAAAAGAACCTGACCGATCTCTATACGCTGGTAACTCCTTCATGACGATGCCATCTTGGATATCTGGCTCAAGGTAGAATGTCTAAATGCACTCCTTGAGATCATCCATAATCAAACTTCTACTATTGATGTCAGGGTCTTTCCAATACAAAAATGGGTTCAAATAATAACCTATATAATTTGAGTGTTAGTGTAATATCTAATTGCATCAAACGAATTGCACAAAAGAATGATGGTGTTCAACTACCTGCAACATGCATGGGCCGGTTGAGTTTGTTGTCCCATTTATCTAAGACTATCTGAAACACCTGCTCGCTTGCGAAGCGGCTCATCATCAGCTAACTTTTTATCCTGTTCATCAAGCGTGACGATCGTAGTTTGTTGTATGTAACCCATAACAGGTGTTTTCTCCCCATCAACTAGTCGCAAAACATTGACCATCAGTTCGAAAATTTTAAGCACTAACTGAACTCTCCAAAATTGGGACCCACCAACAGTAGTTGCAACCTTGATGCCCTCAAGAGTCTTTGAGAATTTGCATTAGAGCCATTCTTTAGAAACAAATATCCTTCTTAAAATGGACATGGTCTTTAGTTTAGGATGCTTTCCAAGCTGTAGCAAATCTAGTGACACCCGGGCTGACCAAATCACATCTTAATAAGCTTCTCATGATACTCAACGTTAAATGGTGGCTGTAGATAAATATAGTGAGTGCCTTTGACTTTTTTGCACTCAGTTCAACCTTCCAATCGTCTCCAACATCAAGTTGGTGCAACACATGGAGTCCAAAGGATCATTGGTCGCTTCCCCGCAGTTGACGACCCACAACAAGATTAGTTGGAGCGTTGTCACTAACCACCTGGACAACATTCTCTTCTCCTACTTCCTCAAGAGCAACATCGACAAGGTTGAATATGTAGTCTGCACTGTGTATTTGACCTGAACAATCAAACTGCCTTGAGAAAATAGGTCTCAAAACGACTATTGATGCAATATTCATGCTACTTCTATTGCGTTTGTCTGTCCAAGCATCTGTCATCAAAGAGCATCCATACCGCTTCCATTCTTCCCTATGTAGTGCGAGGGCTTCTTTGGTAGTTTCCACCTCCTACCTGAGTAACGGTTCCCTCAATATGGTCCCTTCAAATCAAGTCCAAACTGACTTATAACTTCTAGCATAACTCAGAAGCTGTTGAGGTTAACAATATTCATTGGGATGTTAACAATATTCATTGGGATCCCTAATTAGAAAAAACAAAACAATTGTATGACAATTTATCAAAAAATTAGTGTAATAATTAGGGTTTTATAAAATTTGAATCTGGTAGTCTATTTGAAATCTAATAGTACAAGTCAGGGTTTTACCAGCCTCATAAATCCACCGAGCTATATATAGGCATGCTCTCTGCTCTTTACCTAACTTGTCTTGTATTGTTGATTGCTTTGACGACACCCTTTCTTTGACAATATCCTCTGGGTTTCTAAAGAAATAAGTATCAAGTTGATCTACAATTTTTGGCTTCTTTCTTTGTCTATCCCTGACGTCAACAATGTCATGCACACTTTTGTCAATTTCAACCTTACTGTGCAAATCCTTCAACTCATGAGCCCTCTTGTTCTTCTTCGCAGCAAACTTGTCCAGATACAATAATTTTCCTCTTCGCCCCAGGAGTAACCATCTTGCATGCATTGACATCTCCACGCTGGCCTGCAAGATGTTTCTTGAATCAGAAAATATCACCCGTCAACATATGTGTTAATATATCTCTTTATATTATGATTTTGTAATTTCTATTTATTGCCGGACCTTTATGTAATTTCTCCAGTTCTATTAATAAAAGGGTGAGGGGTCTTGAACCCTCACTCAAGCTGCATTGCAAGCAACCTTGCAACTTATGTTTCACATGGTATCAGAACAGGGCTCCTGGGGTTCCATCTAGGGCGCGCCGCTTTCCCCCCTCCCTCTCTCTGTCTCTTTCTCCCTCGCGTCGCCACCATCGGGCAGCGCCGCTGGCCGCTAAACAACAACAACCGCCAGGTAGCCGCTGTCGGGCCGCACAACCGCGGTGCCCCGCTGGCAGCAGCCGCTGCCGCCTAGGAGGGTAGCCCCCGCCGCCGATTTTGTGGCCGCAACAGTCACCGGCCAGGACAGCGACGTAGCCGCCAGCTCTGGGCAGGCCCATCGCCCATCAGCAGCCTTCGGTTCCTCAAGTTGACTTCGAAGTCAGAGTCTACGTAAGACGGCTCGTTAAAACTCATACCAGAGGCTCCGTCCGTCCGCAGCAAATTCCTAATCACATCTCCATGTGTGATTAGGGAATTTTTCGATTGGGGGTTATGGATGCGTCAAAAACGCATCTAATCTTCTGACTTGACGTGTATCTCTCCGTCACTTTCTATTCTTCTGTGACGTGTATCTCTCCGTCACTCTATCTATATGTTAAATCATGGAGGACACCAATGCATCTACTATCTACAATGAGATGTCGCCTATCCCCTCCATCAAGCTTAACAGGAAAAATTATCTCTTGTGGATGAATGCTGTCCATATAGTGTTAGAATCCCGAGATAAAGCACGACATGTTGATTCTGATCCTCCTGCTTCTACTGATAAAGGCTATGCTGAATGGAAACGTCATAATAGTCTGGTGAAGACCTGGCTATGGAGGAGCATGGAACCTGCTATTGCTGCTAGGTTCATGTTCTACACTACTGCCAAAGACATATGGGATGCTGTGAAGAAGCATTACTCTCAGGAAAAGAATGCTCTTCGTCAGTTTATGATATATGATCGACTCTTCGCTGAACGACAGGGAGACAAGCTTTTAGAAGAATATTTTGGAGTGATCTAAGGTATTGCTCAAGAGCTGAGCTTCTATCATCCAGTGACTGTCCAAGAACAGGTCAAAGACAAAGATGACTTGATTACTGCAAAGTTTCTATCAGGTCTGAATTCGTCTTGCAGTTTGGCCCGCAACGTCATCCTCGCTTCTGACAAACTTCCCAGCCTCGAAGAAGCCTACTCCAGAATTCGTTGATTCTACAACATTCTCGCCTTCTGGAGACTCATGCATCTGTAGCCGCCGCAGTTTGAGGAGGCCGTACAGGTATGGGACAAGGACGTGGAGCACGTCCCAAGTGCACCTTCTGTGACAAACCTGGACACATCGTTGAGAAGTGTTGGAAGAAGCATGGAAGACCTATTGCACCACCTGTGGGGGCAACAAACTATGCAAGTACTGCTGAGTCTTCTGAGCCATCTGCATCAAGTTCTGGTTCTTCTGGCATCACACTCACAAAAGAAAAATATGATAGATTTCTTCTGGTTACACAACATATGAGTGTGGGATCCTCTTCTTCCTCTGCAAATCTGGCGTCTACCACTGGTAATCAGGCTAGCTCTCTACTGGCTTCTGTTTCAACTTCTTCATGGGTGGTTGATTCTGGAGCATCCTAGCATATGACCGGTATGAGGAGATTACTTCACTTCATTGACTCACATATTCCTCACAAATCTGTGACCATAGAAGATAGTTCAGTGAGGAGAGTGTTAACAAGTGGATTTGTTTCTCTGACTCCTAAAATTAATCTTAAATCAGTTCACTATGTGCCTGCATTTCCTTTTATAGTTGATACTGTGAACTGTACAATGACGTTTGGGCCTTCTTGCTTTGTATTAAAGATTCTCAAGAGTATGAGGATGATTGGTGGGGGGCCTAGGAAAGGTGATCTCTACCTCTTCTATGGTGACAGTCTGCCTCACCAAGTATTTGCTCCTGCTCCAGCTATCATTTTGAGCGGTTCTCCCTTATTGTGACACTAAAGATATGGACATCCATCGTTGGAGAGCTTGAGAAAGTTAGAACCTGAGTTGTGCCAAGTGTCTTCTTTATAATGTCAGTCCTGTCAATTGGGAAAACATCATAGACTGTCTTATCCCTGTCATGTCAATAAACGAGCATCTTGTCCTTTTGAGTTAGTCCATAGTGATGTTTGGGGTCCTGTAAAGACCAATAGTTATAATGATTTTCACTATTTTATTTCCTTTGTGGATGATTTTTCTCGCATGACATGGATTTATTTCTTAAAGAGTCGAGAGTCTGTGTTGTCCATTGTCAAGCATTTTCATCAAGAAATAAAAGTTCAATTTGATTGCAATATTAAAATTCTTCAATCTGATAATGCCTTGGAATATGTTTAGACTGCTATGGCTGATTTTTATAGCTCTGTTGGAAACTTGGGATGATTCATCGCATGTCTTGTCCTCACACTCCTCAACAAAATGGAGTAGCTGAGCGCAAAATCCGTCATCTTCTTGATATTACTAGGACTATTATGTTTCAATCCAATGTCCCTAAGAGGTTCTGGTCTGATGCTTTATTTACTGTCTGTTTCTAGATCAACAAGCAACCCTCTTCGGTGCTTCAAGGACGTACTCGTTTTTCTGTCTTACGTCTAAAAGATCCGCCTTTCCTTGTTCCTCTCAAAGTGTTTGGGTGTACTTCATTTGTCCACAATTTTGATCCTAAGGCTGATAAGTTATCTTCTAAGTCTATTAGGACTTTCTTTCTTGGGTACTCCAACACTAGCAAAGGATACAAGTGCTATTGTCCCAATCTCCACCGTATGTTTGTGTCTCGGGATGTACCTTTCCATGAATCCACACCATTTTTCTCTAGTGTTCCCAGTAAGGGGGAGCAATTGTGTAAAAGTGAGAGAGTGCCACCATCAGACATCAGTGAGAGAGTGCCACCTATCATTCCTGACTATACTTTCATACAGGAAGAGCAAGCAACAAGTGATACTTTAATTCAACAATATCAACATGTTTATAGCAGACGAGGCAGGCAGGATCCAGAGGAGGTAGCGACTCCAGTCTCTGAGCCTTCCCCATCTTCCTCTACTCAAGAGATTTTTGCAGAACCATCTGACCTTGATGTCCCCATTGCTGTTCGCAAAGGTACCAATTCCTATGCTATTCGACATCCTATTGCAAATGTGTGTTGTTTGTCAAAATTATCCAAGCAGGCCCGGTCATTTGCTCTTGGGATTGATTCTGTGGTTGTTGCAAGAAATCATCTTAATGCTATAAAGGATACTGGCTGGAAACAGGCGATGCATATGGAAATGTCTGCTCTTCTACAAAACAACACCTGGGATCTTATTGACTTACCTCCAAGGAAAAATGTTGTGGGCTGCAAATGAGTATTCACAGTAAAACATAATCCAGATGGTTCAGTTGAGAGGTTGAAGGCTAGACTAGTGGCAAAGGGTTATACTCAGACATGTGGAGTTGATTTCTTTGAGACCTTTTTGCCAGTGGCTCGTCTGAATTCAATGCAAATTCTTATCTCTCTGGCCACTACCTTTGACTGGCCTTTATTTCAGCTTGATGTCAAGAATGCCTTTCTCCATGGTGATTTACAAGACGAGGTATACATGGAGCAACCTCCTAGTTTTGTTGCTCAGGGGGAGTGTCAGAAGGTGTGTAAATTGAAGAAGGCCATCTACGGGTTGAAACAATCTCCTAGAGCTTGGTTTGACAAGTTCAGTGATGCTGTGTTAAAGATGTTCTTCTCTCGTTCTGTGACTGATCACTTCTTATTTTATTCTAACTCTTCTATTGGATCCATCATTATTGCTGTATATGTTGATGATATAGTTATCACGAGCATCGATTCTACATGCATATCACGTGTGAAGGAAGGATTGCAGGGCACTTTCATACAAAGGATATGGGCAAACTGAGATATTTTCTGGGCATTAAAGTACTTAGATCTCATGCAGGTACTAATTTGTCTTAGAGGAAATATGTGTTGGATTTACTACAGGAAGCTGGCATGAGTGAATCCAAGCCAGTGTCTACTCCTATGGACTATCATGTGAAGTAGATAACTGATGATACTGATTATCCAGATCCAGGCTACTACAAGAAAATTGTTGGGAAGCTGATATACCTGACAGTTACTCGTCATGATATTTCTTTTGCTGTAGGTGTGGTGAGTCAGCATATGAGCTCACCACAACAGTCACACTGGATGGCAGTTTGCCATATTCTGAGATATCTGAAGGGTGCACCTGGTAAAGGGATCACCTACTATAGACCCAAGACACCTGTGTCTACTCTTGCTCTTACTGGTTATGCAGATGCAGTCTGGGTTGGTAATCTGAATGATAGGAGGTCTACTTCTGGGTATTGCACATTTTTGGAAAATCACCTTATAACCTGGAAAAGTAAAAAGCAGAATGTTGTGGCTAGATCAAGCACGGAAGCTGAGTATCGAGCAATGGCTCATGCCTGTTGTGAGTTGCAGTGGGTTCAGTCTGTACTTTCTGAGTTAAAGATTTCTGTTTCGTCTCCCATAGAGCTCAGATGTGACAATCAAGCTGCTATCTACATTGCCACGAATCTAGTCTTTCATGAGCGCACTAAACATATAGAGGTTGACTGCCACTTCGTCAGAGATCAGATCAAGAATGGCAAGGTGGTGACTCCGCATGTCAAATCTGAAGATCAACTTGCAGATGTCCTCACAAAGCCATTGAGTCCAGCAACATTTCAGAGCTTTTGCAACAAGCTGGGCATACACGATGTGTACGCTCCAGCTTGAGGGGGAGTGTTAATATATCTCTTTATATTATGATTTTGTAATTTCTATTTATTGCTGAACCTCTATGTAATTTCTCCAGTTCTATTAATAAAAGGGTGAGTGGTCTTGAACCCCCACTCAAGCTGCATTGCAAGCAGCCTTGCAACTTACGTTTCACAAGATGACAATAGAAGTTGCATTTCACTTTCTCCCTTCAGGCTGCATCAGGAAGAGTGCAATACTTCCATCCAGGATCATTTGATTTAGCCAAAGTTTGATCACCATGGACCATACTAATTGTGATAGAGAAAAGAATAATCGATATTCAATAGATGCATTCTTAAGTAGTAATGTATTGGAATAGTCATGTAATCATAGTATCAATGTATATTACTGATATTACTGTATCATACTTGTTATTGAGAGTATAGAATCTTACGGATATTACTGACGTGTACATTGACGCCATGGAAAATATTCATAAGTACATTGATGCTATGGAAAAGTTTCATACAAGATGTACTACTCTTACAGTAGTCATATAATTATCAAACAAAACTGATAAATTATCATATTACTGCAGTACTCGTGCAAATTTATAATACAGTAGGTAAGGAAATAACAGTATCGAGTCAGTAGGCAGATATACAAGGTTCGCTGAGTCAAATTGGCAATTATTCAAAGCTATTCTATATCAATAACATACTGACCATGTACAACAATTTATACTAAGCTATTCTATAACTTTAGTTACAACGGGGTCCAAGTGTATAAGCAGCTGACATTCATTTAACAACTCAAAACCGTTCAAGTCATCTACATAACCAGCAGAAGGTTAATTGAGAGCAGTGACATTGAGAGAAGAACACACATTGATAAATGTATAGTGTATGTCCTGTAAGCTTACTCGTAGTCTAAATCAATTAATGTATAATGTTCCGTTTCATGCAAAATTAGACCACAGCTGAAAGATTACAGTAAGCAAGAATATTTATCAAACTAGTAAGATTAATCCGTTGATCCCAGCAGGAGTCCCAAAAATTGGCTGGGCAATCAATTGCATGCACTTCGTCCCAGAGATTGGTTGGGCAATCAATTGCATGTACTTCATCAAAGGAGAGTGGTACGTTGATCTTGTTAGTTTTCAGCCATAATATACCGACGACTGAAATACTGAGATTGATATAACTCTATTTTCATCTTAATTTTGGCTAACACAAATCTCCAGAAATAATGATGCACCAACGGATTTTTGTGCAAGTACCATGTACGAGGACCTCTACACATGTAGGTACTAAAACCAGTACATGTGCCAAACTGGGATGATCAGATTGTCATGTCTGCACCACTTGAATATGCGGCTACGGCCGTGACTATGGAAGGGGAGTAGAAGGATCCTGGATGGGAAATAATGTGTGCTTAATAAGTGCACATGTATATATCACTCTTTGCCAATTGAACACATCAATTTCGGAATACCGTTCAGTTGTAAACGTTGAAGAACAGAGAACATCGGGCAGGGGAGAGGGAACTGGGTAAACATAAGAGAACTACGACTGTAACACAAAACAAAAAAAGGGAAAATAGAACTGGGAAGAAGGTAGAGAGAAGATCATACGAAGAACGGGGTAGAATACTTGTTGTCTCCTTTAATGGTTCTCTTAGGTGCCACTAACCTGGGCGCTCTCCAGGAAGATGGGAAGAAGCCACTCTCCTTGCCGCCTTAAGGGGATGCCGCTGTTGCCATTGTCCCACACTGTGGCCCCTTGCTGTGGAGATAAACCCTGCGGGAGAAGCCCTTTTATACACTCGTACTTTGGCGCTAGGGCACGACGTTGGGGGAGTTGAGGAAACTCCTATCTCGACTGGTTACCTTTTAGGAAAGGGTTGCGGGCATAGTTTCGCTTCTTTCCGACTAGGAAAAGAATCAGGTGATCAAGGGATTTGGAAGCAATCCCGAAAGTGTCCGTTGTAGCCGCTTTAGTGGGGATACGAAAAGTGGCCCGATGTGTTGGGAAAAAATGCATCTGATAGGCAACGAAAACAAACAATTTTACTACCATATCCCCATTAAATCAGCGGATCGCGTCAATAACTATATAATGGAAAAGATGGTTTCAAGGATATACCTGGTCCCGAAGCAAGTTCGACGACAATCTCCTCGTTTTAGTCGTGCAACTGTCTTCTAGTTGCACTCGGACGGCGTCTGCAGCGACTCTTGGTCTTCACGGACAACAGATTAATGTTGTCCTCCTAGCGGCAGACAACGACCTCCACGTCTCTATCGAAGTCTACACGGACCGCCTAGAAATCCTGTCATCTTGCTAGAACGGACATGAAGGGGTTGTCCCTCTCGTTGGTGTACTAGTTACCAACTTGCTCTCCTACAATTGTTCTCTCTTGCTATCCCTCCCTTTATCAGGTAGGACTTGCTCGGACTCTCTATTGGTTACTATAACCAGAGAGGAAATCAATTGTCAGAGGTAATTGAATTGTGTCTCTGGGAAGCCCACAATATCCCTCTATTTATAGGAGGGCCAGGGTCAGGGTTCCCAGTCTGTGTGGGGGTGGAAGGAACCAAAATTTCACGAATTTTTGCAACCTGTGACAGGCGAAATGATCGGTTCACCAGTGAACCGATCGGTTGACATGTGAGTCAATCAGTTCACCTAGTGAACCGATCGTTTCATCGTGTTTCCCAATTGCAATTGTATTGAAAATTCTAATCTAATTAATGCACGACATGACATCATCACTAATCCTTGATGCAATCAAATTGCTCTCATGATCCTGTCGGTTCATCTCATGAACCGGTCGTCTCAAGACCATGAGCGTATCGGTTCACTCAGTGAACCGGTCGGTTCGTGCCTGGTTCATTTCGAATTCAGCCAATGCAATATTCAATCAACTCGACACTCCAACTAGTCGTTTAAGCACATGAACCGATCGGTTGGGAGTCCAGTCAGTCAATTGATGTTTAAATCGAATACCTAAACACTTTAGTAATCAATTTTATTATCATTCATGATCACAACTCCTCTTCATAGCGTATCCTATGCGTGTGACCCTATATGTCCCATATTACGTTGGCAATGAGTGTCCATAACCAATTATGTCATCACAAGAAAAGAGCGGTGCCTAGTCACACACCATTGCTACCCAAGTAATGGAAAGTTGGAGAACAACTTCAACCTACAATCTGTGATTGACGTTGCAATATTTGTATAGTTCCTTTGTCACTGATATCCAGATTGAACTCGAGACATGGAGCAATCATCCTCTTCATCATTCAATCTCCGTTCCTTGCTATAATAGGCTGTCTAAGATATATGTAAGCTCAATATCACATATTGACTCACATGTGCATGGTCATACATTTCTCAGTCTCGCTAATCAAGTGGCCATGATATCATACTCCAGTAGGAGGGACAAATTCCATCTACATCACTCACAGTCATCCCCATGTGTCACAGGGCACCCAATCATCACCTTTATGGCAACCCTTATTCAGTATCACGATGGATGATGTCAAAGTATACCGAACGACATGTGATAGAGGTAGTGACTTCAGGTCTAAGAACCACAATCACCACCAACACTATGAGAACTTAACTATGACTACCATTGTAATGGTATCCATGTGTTACTCTCATGGTGGGTCTGTCCGAGACACTATTCTCTAACAAGTATCTGTGTTTGGTTTGATATCACATATCATGACTGATGAGATTCTGTCATCAACTAACACACACTCTAGTCTTATGTGTTATTGCTGTCTACAAACCTTCTACAATAACATCCGACCAGGGACATAATAAGAATGTAAATACTCTTATCATCCGTATGATCTCATTTTTCAAGCCACGTACTTGAAGACATACGTCGTTGAGTAATATTATTCTTTAGACATTTGTTATATTACTTCATTATCTCATAACTGAATAAAACATAATAAATTGAAAGCATGCCTTTATTATTAATCAAATCATTTACAAGTTATGCCATTGCAATCATCATATGATTGGCTCTCTGTGCATACATACCAACATGATGCCCACTAGAGCGACAAAAAAGATCCATTTCAGATCAAAACACAAGATTTCCGCCTGGGCTGATTTTGAAGCCGATGAGTGGGTTGGGCGCTTAAGCGGCCCCTCCAACTGCTTTTTAATTCGCTAAAGTAATGTTTAAAGAAGAATTCAACATTTGTAACGGGGTTGTGGTTTTGGGGAAAGACTTGTTAAGGTACTTAGAGCTCTAGTTAAGAAGTTGATAATATCTGATATGACACAAGTTGTATTATATATATGATTGCCAAATGAATTTTGAGGGAATGAAAAGGTCACTGGTCTCCTTAAAAGGAACGTGGTGGTGGACCAAAGAAGTGCAATATATTGAATTGAAGAAAGAAGGTTTCCTTATCTGATTGTTTTATATGAGCAATCTTCTTTTAGCACAATATAAGCGCTGTTCACGTCCCATTACCTTTTTCCTTGATTTTGAGTCTATTCCATACCAACTTTCATTAGACACTAAAATTCACTCGCTATGGCAACACATGCAACTAGATTTAAGATAGTAGGAAAATAACAAAAGTGGGGCACCACACCGAAGGAATGTTTGCCATGGGAGCCGTGTTAAGCATATGCACTGAAAACATCATTCTTTGGTTTGGTGATGTCTAACATCGCAATGAATTCCACCATCCAATAGGGCCTAGAGATGGCGAAGACAAACATCCGCTTTGGATTTGGCTACATAGTAACGTGCAAGGAAAAAAGAAGAGGTATATGTCACACTCATTCACACACGGAAGGTGCAAAATCAGCCTGGACGTGGAAAGGTCGGTCTTCCGATTCAGATGAAGGACAAGGTGGGGTCTACCTAAACACATACCTTTTCAAAAGCCATATTTTTTTAAATGGGAAGGGAAACTTATTAGAGTTCATGTAAATATCAAGACAAGACAAAATTTCATGTTGTGGTGACGCTTACGAGTCACAACTATGAGAGAATTCTCTCGACTCAATTTCTCATGAGGGGTTGTATATCTAGGTTGTCTAGGTGGTTAGGGAGTCCTCAAAGGCACCTAGGGCACCTTGACTGAAGCCTAGGTGCTTGTAGGTGTTTTATTTTCTCATATATAGTTATATACGTATATATAGCTCCTATTAGCAATACATGAATTTATAAGAATTGTGAGAGGAGGAAATTTGGGAAGAGGAAGAATAAGAATGGAGGAGCAATAGTTGGGAGATGGTTGAAAAAAAAGGAAAATGCCTCTACAGGGCCATCTGAATCACTAAGAGTATCTCTAGAATGGTAACTCCTCTCACCTCTTCATCTTCTTCTTTTGCATCATCTCCTAACACATCATTGACCCCATTTCATCATTAAAAGAATGATTGGAGGGACACCTCTCATGAATATGTGGTCAAGTCATGTTGCCACTATATACCACGACCTTCTCCTGAAGGTATGTAGGCATGGAGATCCAGTCAAAGCCCTGAAGAATGTCATGGATCCCACCAGATGGAATCAATGCCATGCCAAAGGCAGGAGCAACTGGTGGAGTGGTACGTGGAGGAGCCATGTCGGGAGAAGAATGAGAGTGGTCAACAACGACATGGGCAACGGAAGGAGCATACTAGGAGGTCAGATAATATCGATCGTATGCATAAGTAGCGTAGCTAGTAGCAGAGAAGGATAGCTAGTATGGTCCTGGTTATGGCAGGTAGGTCGATGGATAAGATAGGCTCATACGAGACATGATGTGGGAAATGTCTTCATGGAGGTGGGTGGTGGCTTGGTGAAGATAGTCAGTGACTTGATTAAAATAAGTAGACTGATACATCATATAGCCTATAAGTTACTCATTTGAAACGATAAAAGAGTCAAAACTAGGGCAGGACGACATGGGTGGAGGTCTAGGATGGGTAGGTTGGGTGGGTGGGGGCACGGAAGGAGCGGGAAGAGGAGGCACCAAGGGTGGGGTTTGAGGTCTTGGTTTCACAAGGGATTTCTTTATGAAGGTTTTGTTGATCACAATCCCTCTAATTTTTGTTGAGTTTGACAGATCGCTGAATATGGATTTGTTAGTGCGATGTTGAAAGACTCTATAGTAGGGATGGCAAAAATTCCCACTGAAATCATACCCGTTGTACTGGATATTGTTAAAGTGTCTATATTAGTCTATTAGTTAAATAGGCTAATTAGTTTAGTGGGCCTTTATATTCCGGCCCGTCTAGTTTAGATTACTTGGGACACAAGTCTCAGGGTTTCTCCCTTGCTCCTATAATATAGGACAAGGGTGTCCAGTCTTGTAACAATCTATTCCTATTCAATCAATCTCATATTTTAACATGATATCAGAGCCGTCGCTCCTGAGGGAACACTAATCCGCCGCCCCGCTTCCCTCTCTCTCCAAGCCGCCGTCTTCTCCCTTCAAGCCGCCGCCGCTCCTTTCTCCAAGAGGACAACGGGGCGAGCGCCCGCCTGCGGGCGGCCGCAGTGGCCATCACCATGGCTTGGCCGGCTGCCCGTTAGGCATATCCCGACCTCCATGGTCATCTATTCTTTATTCTTTCATTCTTTCCATACAACACCTCCGCTGCCTATCATAGCAGCCGTCCTCCATCATCATCCGCAATAGTCGCCGCCGTAGGCATCCGTCGCGGTAATCTTCTTCTAACGTCATCCGAAACCAGCAGCCGCACCAGCCGGCGCCGCCGGCAGCAACACCAGCGGGAGCCGCCGCCACAGCCAACAGGAGCAGCACCGCCCCTAGCAGCCGCCATCTCCAGCAAACGACCATCATCCAAGCCACCATCCCAAAGGAACAACCGCCGACCATCCGTGACGCAACCTGCATTCCCGTCGTCGATACTATCGACCCGAGCGTCGATAGTATCGAGATCAGTGCAGAAGCAACCTGCTGCATTCCCGTCGATACTATCGACTTTATCACAGTGACAGAAGAACGTCTGTCGATACCATCGACAGTCCTGTCGATGGTATCAACAGTTGATCAGTGGCGATGTAAAAAGGATACAATCGTCGCTTTGGAGAGGGTCCGCCTTAGCTCCGCATGCATCCTCTTGGCATGCAATATCTCCGGAGTCACGCATGATATCTTTTGTCATCTCCTATGTTGCGACAAAGTGCTTCATCAGCCGAGCGTCATATCCAGCCATCATCCGCAAGCTGCTGCTCCTCCACTTCATCATCATCCCGACAATCTTCATCCGCAAGTTGCTGCTGTGTTGTGCGTCATCATGCTACTGTTGCCATCTACAGTAGGCGATCACCCATCACTCTCCACCGCTACCAAACAACCATGTTTACTACCCCCATATGCATTATCCCTGTCTCTATTCAGATCATTAATCGGTCCTATCTTTTGCTAATTGGATCCTATTATGACCCTAATCGGATTTTCGCGGGGCTCCGCCCCCGCACCCCCGGATTTGTTGCCCTAACGGGCCAACAAACCCCCTTTTCGGGTCAGGACTAGATCCATTTATTTTTCTACCTGGATCTCATGTTGACCCATTTAGTATACTCTCTTTGGTTATCAGTTTCATTCTCCACACATTACCCATCTCCATTTCACATATTCCTCTCTGAATATGATTTGAAGCCAATTATAACGGGTCATATGGGTCTTTAAGTAATAGTTGGGTATGGAATGCGGATAAGATTACGTACCCGGTTTCTGTCTGGGGACCCATCGAAACACACCCAGACCCATGGAGACCTAATATTCTCCAATACCTACCCCTGGCCGCTTCCCTCCCACTTCCTGATCTCGGGAATCATATTTTGTGCTCTTCTACCTCTTCTCCTCAAGCCCAGTTCCTCTCTCACCTCCTTGGTTATGACCTGCTACTACTCTCCGGATGTCGCGGACCTTGACGAATGTCGTTGTGGAGGTTGCTGTTTGTCAAACTTCGCAAACCTCGACGAGATGCTGCAATGGAGGTGCTATTAGTGTTCTCTTGAGCTATGTGCGATGAATCATCGTTGTCTGAAATTGGAAATCACTCCTAACTACCGTCGCTCACGGTATTGTTGGTCTCAGGAGAGTTTGACTCCAATCCGATCTCTAGTTCCAAACACTCCCGTCTTTCGCGTTGCTAGTAGCCGAGGCAGTTTGCCGATTCTTCCTATTTGACTATTGTTGGTTTCACAACTCCTCCCAGTATACTGTCAGTTCGCTTGAGCAAATTCTTCTCCAACGGTTCAACCTCACTTGGGCAAGCTCTAGGGTCCCGTCCCCATCTAAGGCCTATCGGTAGCTCGTCAGACTGTCACCTTTCTCGCACCAGTTGTTATGAACTTCCTGTCCCTCTCCATGCTTGCCGTTGCTGTCACAACGACTACTGTACCCTGTGGCGGGGAGAGCGGTGGTTGTTTGGCTGTTGGGTTTGGGCGGTCTAGCTGCCGAGTAGATTGGGGGTGAGGATTTTTAATGGAGGACGAAGATGCCACAACAAAGGCAAATCATTTTGGATGTATAAGCACGTTGAATCATGTTTTTAGTCTGTGCTCTTCACTACACTTGACATGTTTGTTCTTTTGTCTAGTTGAACTACGAGCTATACTTGACATAACAATTGCGTAGATTTATCATGCTTTTATTAGATAATAACGTTGCATATGGAGGTCAGATTGTTGATGTTGGCTACTTGGATCGTTCAATGAGTTCAAAGTTAAAAAAAGTTCCAAATTGAAAATTATCTACGGATCCATAATCTACTCTTGATTGTTAACATGTGTGTCACTATGTTTACGACATATATTACAATTAATGCTAAAGGATTTTTGGAAATCATCTATGTAAATAGCCTAGTTTGGAAAACAAAAAGATGTTGCACTTTCAAAGTTGAAAGTAATTATTTTACAAATATTATTTTAGGGGTCTTGTTGCAAATTGCGTGAGAACAAACAATATTGGAAGGTCTCTACATAATTTATTTGCATCGAGTGTCTAAGTCACGGAGTTGGTCAGGATGGGTTATAATGGGTCCTTATGACCCATTGGGGTGGGTACGGGTATGTCTGATTGTATATATTCTTTATAGAGATATGTTGTTTTCTGTTATGTCTTGTTGAGTGTCATGTGCATAGCATGTGCCTCATTTATGCTGTTTACTTTTGTAGTTTAGTCCCATATTGCTCACCTCTGCTTTAGTCTCTATTCTCTTCTGTTATATAAGAGACTGCATTGTACACTGTTTTACTCACTCAATAAACAAGCCTTGGTTTATCTATATGGTATCAAGAGCAGGCCCGGTCCCCAATTTTTCTTCCCACCCTGCCCCTATGCCCTGAAGTACCCCCCCGCCCCGCCCCCCCTACAACGCCGCCACCCCACAACGCCGCTAACCCCCCTCCCCCCAGCGTCGCTGGCCCAGCCCAGCCGCCGCCCTGCCCCACCACCACCCGCCGCCCCTCCACCTCCACCACCCACCGCCGCCCCCTATCTCCACCCGTCGCCCGACCCTCCTTCCTGCTGCCGTCGTAGCACCCCCCTCACCCATCGGCTGCTGCCACCCCTCCCTCTCCGCCTTCGCTTCCCATCTTCTTTCTTCACAAATCACATCCTTCCTCTTCTCCTAGTGGGTAATTTACTCTTTCAGACAAGCATAGATCTCTCACGTTGAGAGTCCCCTACGTCTCCGGTTCTTTTTCGGCCTGCCCCTCATGAAGGATTATTGATTTCCTCATGATGGCGTAGGTTCTTTTCATCTATCTCTGCCCGAAAACGGGTCCTTCTGATCTGATGCGTCAGATCCCTGCTGCTGCTACTGCCCCATAGATGGTTCATTATTTACTGTCTGCTGCTGCCCAACGTGGGTTATATAGTTGCTGCCTGCTGCTGCTACGCCACCTGCTAGTGCCTGCCTCTGCCCAGTATGGCATCCGTGGAGCCTCCTAGATCTCTATGTGTTACCACTGTCAAGCTTGATGGATCAAACTACCATATGTAGTCGGCATCCTTTGTACTATATGTGAAGGCTGAAGGCCGATACTCTCATCTTACTACTGATCCACCTCCTGTCCCTGATGTTATTGCTGACGACAAGACCAAACAGGCTTATGCCTAATGGTCTAAAGACGACTCAGGCGTTATGTCTTGGCTTCTCAACAACACCGAGCCGTGCATTAGTCAGTCTCTCCTGTGCCTTCATGATGCCAAAGCAATGTGGGACCAACTGTCTCATGTCTACTCACACCAGCAAAATCCGAAGAGGGTTTTTGAAATTTTCAAAAACCTAGCCAAGAAGGAGTACTCAGATGCGTCTATTGGGGATTTTTACAACCAGTGCTCTGCTCTCTGGAACGAGTATGAGATCTATCACCCGTTGACTGCCTGGGTTGTACGGGCGGTCGCCTAGGCGCGCCCAAGCGGGCCAGGCGTCCGTTAGGTCCTCTACAGCTGGACGCCCAATGGAAATGTTGTATCTAGGCGGGCTAGGCGGACTAGGCGTCCGCCCAGGCGGACTGGGCGACCCGCCCAGGTGTCAGGCCCACTAAATCAAGGCCCATTAAGAAAAATAATTCCTATTAGTATTATAATATATTAAATCCAAATCTAAATCCTACGTTAAGTATAATTCCTGTTAGTATTATATTATACTAAATCCTACTCTAAAATCTAAATATGAATCCTAATAAATCCTAAACCTCTATATTTTAACCCTTTTATCTATCCCACCCTCAACATCTGTTGAACTACTGCCGCTCCATCACACACCGTTTTCGCCGTGCGTAGTCATCTGCCCTTGCATGAAGCAAGGAGCAGCAGCAGAACCTTACGTGAAGTAAGGAGCGACCGGCAGGAGTTGGACGACTTCAAGGTTAGTCTTTTTTTCTTCTTTGTTTTTTTATTGCTATCCCCTCCTCCTCCCCTTCTCCTCTTCCTCCTCCCATGCTTCCTCTTTATGCTCCTCCTTTCTTTTCTTTTTTACTACAACTGCTGCTGTTGACGACTCCCCTTTTTCCTTCTTTTTTGTGTTACTACTGCTGCAGCTAGCGTCGACCTCATCATTTTCTGCCTCCTACTCTTCCTTCAGCCCATATTTTTGTGCTCCTCTTCCCCTGCCTTCTTCTTCACTTCTGTCTTCCTCTTCCTTCTCTTCCCCTGCCTCCTCGTTTACTTCCTCCTTCCCCGGTCTCCTCTTCCCCTGCCTCCTGTTTTCCCTTCTCCTTTTTCTTCTTCTTTGTTGTTGTCTTCCATTGTATTATCTTCCTTTGCCTCCTCTTCCCCTTCCTCCTTCCCCCGCCTCTTCTTCCCAAGCCTTTTCTTCCCCTGCCTCCTCTTTCCCTGCCTTCTTCTTATTCTTCTTTGCTGTTGTTCCCTCCCTTTTCATCCTCCTCAAGTGCAACACCTAGGCATATAATTATAATATGTAAATATTTATATATATAAAGTATAAAGTATATATATTAATGAAAAATAATGAAATAAAAAAAAACGCCTAGGAACGCCTAGGCGTCAATGGGCAACGCTCGGCCGCCTGGACGCCTATACAACCATGTTGACTGTTGACATCAAAGAAGCTCAGAAGCAGCATAATGAACTCCAATTGGTTCGGTTCCTGGCTGCACTTCCCGCTTCTTTTTCAGGTGTGGTTGACCAAATATTGTCAAGTGATCCGCTACCGACTCTTCGCGATGTTCTAAAGCTGGTCCAACGACTACCATCTGTATCCTCTACACCAGCTATTGGGCATCCTGCCTTGGTTGTTCATACTACTGATTCTGGACGTGGCCGTGGTGGACGTCCACCACCTTCTGGAGGAAGAGGCACTTCTACTGCTCCTGGACGAGGTCAAGCCACTGGACCTCGCTATTGCAATTGGTGTGGTCGTGACAATCACACTGAAGATAGGTGCTGGATCAAGCACGGCAAGCCAGCCTGGGCAAACCAGGCCTCCACTGAAGCTACTACAGAAGTCACATCCGATCCACCAGCTGCTGCTCCATCCATTGACTGACTTTGCTCTGAGTTTGAGAAATTCTTCCAGGAGCGAATGACTCAGCTACCCTCGACATCGGCGGGAGGTTCTTCTGCTATGTTGGCGTCTCCCTCTGCTGGTAACCAAAAGTGGTGTATTGATTCTGGAGCGTCTGTTCACATGGTAGGCGACCACTTATTTTCTGCCCTATCTAAAACTTCACATATTCCATCGGTCACCGTTGCTAATGGCTCGAAAACACCTGTACATGGCATTGACATCGTTCCGTTATCTCGCAAGATGAATATTCACTATGTTTTATATATACCTTAGTTTCCTGTTAATTTACTATCTGTCAGTAAAACCGTCAAACAACTTTAGTGCTCTATTAAATTTGATCCCTCTGGTTGTGTTTTGAAGGATCTCCGCACAAAGACGAGGATTGGTTCGGGCCATGAACGACCAGATGGACTTTACTACTTGGATGGACCACCTGCGACGTCAACTCTCTTATCTACATCTGTCTCAGGACTTCAGTGGCACGTCCGGCTGGGTCATCCGTCTGCTGCGAAGATGAAGCTTTTATTTTCTTCTTTAGCTGAAAATAAATTCTCTTGTGAAACCTGCATTTTGAGTAAACAAACGAGGTCTGTTTTTCCTGCTAAGAATGATATTGGGTCTAAAGATATGTTTGATATTGTTCACTCCGACATCAGGGGTCCATGCAGTGAATTGGTGTTAAGTATTTTTTGACATTAATTAATGATTATTCCCGTGCTACCTGGCTTCTCTTGCTCAAAGACCGGAGTACTGTTTTGGACAATATCTGCATTTTCTTCTCTAAAATAAAAACCCAATTCAATAAAACCATCAAAATTCTCCGTACTGACAATGCCCTAGAGTTTATGCAATAGTCTTTCACATCTTTTTGTTCTGATAATGGCACCATACACCAAACCACTTGCCCCTATACTCAGCAAAACAGTGTTGTTGAACGCAAAAATCGCCATCTCTTAGAGGTTGCTCGCACTCTTCTTATCCATTACAAAGTTCCTCACCGTTTCTAGCATGAGGCAGTCACTACGACATGTTTTCTTATAAATTGCATGCCCTCTTATGTTTTACATAATCACATCCCTTACTCTATCTTGTTTCCTGATACACCTCTGTTTCCTGTACCTCCTCACATTTTTCGGTGTACCTGTTTTGTTAAGAATCTGCGCCCTGGAATGTCGAAACTTGATCCTCGGTCTACTAAGTGCATTTTTCTAGGTTATTCACAAACTCAAAAAGGCTATCGCTGTTTTGATCCGATACTCAGACAATGGTTTGTCAGTGCGGATGTCGTCTTCTTTGAACATATGCCCTTCTTTTCTGAGGATGGAGCAAGCCTAACTCCTGATGTGTTGGCACAAACACCTCTACCGGACATAGTTGAAAATCTGTCTGTATCTGACCAGCCTGAAGAACGTCCGCTGCAAGTGTACAAACGCCGACCGAAGCCAAGCACTCCTTCCATGGCCCCTCCTCAACCAATTCCTGCATCTGCAGATGATCAAATAAACACTAAGGTAACTTCTGATCTGCACCTTCCTATCAGCTTACGGAAAGGTGTCCGCTCCTGTACTAAGCATCCTATCATTCATTTTTGCACATATGATAATATGCATAACAACTTTGCCTGCTTTACTTCTGCACTATCTGCTGTCAGTATTCCGAAAAATGCTACAGAGGCTCTTGCTATTCCAGCATGGAAGAAGGCAATGGACCATGAAATGCAGACACTATGTGATCACAAGACATGGGAGCTTGTGGATTGCCCTTCTTCTTGCCCTACAGTGGGCTGTCGTTGGATCTTTACTATTAAATATCAGCCAGATGGAACTATTGAACGTCTCAAAGCCCGTCTTGTTGCTAAGGGCTACACACAGACATACGGTGTTGATTATTTTGAGACTTTCTCTCATGTTGCACGGTTAAACTCTGTTCGCATTCTGATTTCTGTAGCTGTGAATAAAGATTGGTCTCTCTATTAGCTTGATGTGAAAAATGCATTTCTTTATGGAGATTTACAGGAAGAAGTCTACATGGAGCAACCACCGGGATTTGTTGCTCAGGGGGAGTATGCCTCCAAAGTATGTAAGCTAAACAAGGCTATCTATGGTCTCAAGCAAAGTCCACAAGCCTGGTTTGACAAGCTCAGTCAAATTTTAGTCACCTTTGGCTTTCGTCGTTCTCATTCTGACCATTCAGTCTTTATTCTCAAGACAGTGGCCGGACTTGTGATTCTGATTGTTTATGTGGATGATATTATATTATCTGGCAGTGACACGGTGGTCATACAGGAAACCAAAACTTACTTAGATAAGCATTTTGTCACTAAAGATCTCGGAAAACTTTGATATTTCCTAGGCATTGAAGTCTCCAGATCATCTGCAGTACTGTGTCTTTCTCAGAGGAAATATGTACTTGATCTGTTGTAGGAAACTGGCATGCTAGGTTGCAAACTGGCTAACACTCCACTTGTTCCAAACATGGACTGGGATGATGCAAACTCTCCTCCCTATGCTGATCATCACCAGTTCAGGAGGCTGGTAGGCAAGCTTATTTATTTGACTGTCACACGAGCTGATCTTACTGTTGATGTCAGATTCATCAACGGGTATCTTGACAAACCCCGTCAATGCCATTAGGATGCTGTATGTCATATTTTGAGATATCTTAAAAGTTCTCCAGGGAAAGGCTTGATGTACAAAAAGCATGGCCACTGCAACCTATCCGGGTTCTCGAATTCAGACTATGCAAGAAGTCGTTCTGATCGAAAGTCAACTTCAGGCTACTGTACATTTGTGGGTGGAAACCTTGTCACATGGCGAAGCAAAAAGCAGACTGTTGTCGCCAGATCCAATGCAAAGGCGGAATACCGAGCAATGGCTCATACTGCTTGCGAACTGTTATGGGTTCAGAGTCTCCTTCAGGAGTTTGACATATCTTATTCTAGCCCTATTCCTATGTTTTGTGACAATAAGGCCTCCATTTTTATTGCGAGCAACTCCACATTTCACGAGAGGACGAAACATATTGAGGTCGACTGCCACTTTATTCGAGAAGCAGTTCTCATTGGCTGAATTTGCACGCCATATCTCGATACCGACAAGCAAGTTGCAAATATCTTCACAAAGATACTTCCCAAAGCGCGCTTTCTAACTCTAATTGACAAGCTGGGCATGTTCGACATCTACGCTCTAGTTTGAGGGGGAGTATAGAGATATGTTGTTTTCTGTTATGTCTTGTTGAGTGTCATGTGCATAGCATGTGCCTCACTTATGCTGTTTACTTCTGTAGTTTAGTCCCATATTGCTCACCTCTCCTTTAGTCTCTATTCTCTTCTGTTATATAAGAGACTGCATTGTACACTGTTTTACTCACTCAATAAACAAGCCTTGGTTTATCTATATTCTTCAATTGTGGCAAGTATGGGTTGGGTCAAAATTCAAATGGGTATACTGGATACAGGTATGGGTTGCTCATACTCGTGCATTTGCCATCCCTACTCCACATTTGAGATGAGGGTAAGGTTGGTGGTCTCGTGAGTGTTTTGCTCGGAGTCGATGCAAGTTATCCGAGGTAGGATATATCTAGCCTTCACGTTAATCCCTTTTAAGAGGTAGTAGACAATCACAACTGTGTTTTTAGCAATGTCCTCTGATTTTTCTTTGAATGGACATTGCTATCGACTACGAGAGCGATGACTCTAGCCTGTAGGAGGAGGGCAGAGGTAAGGATGGTTGACCGGTAGTGTACTCACGACCCAATTTCTTGATGGCAAGGTGCACATCATGAGTGGTGATTTTAGGGTCATAAAGGTTGTAAAGCTTATCAGGGTCGAGAAGGTCATTAGCCTTGGCATAGGTGGCATTCCACATGGTGGCCATATCCAAATGATTGAAGTAGTGAGTGAGACTCTCTTTGGAAATCTCAAAGTAGGTCTAGGCTACCATAGAGGATAAGACAACTGAGGTGTCAACCAATGGGACCTTGGATGTGTAATACCATGTCAGATTGGTGCATAATTCATCTACAACCTTTTTGTTCCACTCATAGTTGTGACAATCTTGAATACATTTGAGTAGAGCATTAAGGCGCTGAGCTCGAAAAAGCTCAGAAAGCCCATGCACTTTCAATTTCTCCTTATAAGCTGTAAAGGGGAAACGTTGCCTAGGGAGTAATTTTTGTATCATGCTGCAACTTGTGCGTTAATGAAAGAGGCACCATCATAGAAACCATCATATATGAGTTATGAGGGGGATGAACTATCCTCTCATCCCTAGGTTAGGAGCAACATTCTTCCTTCTCTTTCTATCCAACATCATTGACCTAGAGAAGGTTGGTAGGTCAATAAAGAGAAGAGGGAACCTTAGGTCGGGAGAGAGAGGGAGAGAGGGATTAGGGCTTGGGAAGGTTTGGAGGTAAAGGACAATATTTTATGGGGGGTCGATCGAGTTAAACTAGTTGAGAGGGTTCAAAACACCCTTCTCATTTAGCGGCTGACGTCATCGGTCAAGTTTTGTCATCTCAAAACTTTGCCGATGGCAATGTTAGCGTATCCCCTTTGAAAGGCATGTCAGTTAAGTTTCTCTAGGACAAACTCAACCAATATAGAGCCATGGCTCATACTGCATGTGAGCTTCTGTGGGTCCGTGACCTTCTTCAAGAGTTTGACATTGCTTATTCTAGTCCCATTCCTATGTTCTGTGACAACAAAACCTCGATTTTTATTGTAAGCCACCCCAAGTTTCATGAACGCACGAAGCATATTGAGGTTGATTGTCATTTTGTTCGGGAGAAAGTTCTGTCTGGACATATCTGCACTCCATATATTGGCACTGACAAGCAGCTTGTGGATATCTTCACCAAGATCTTGCCTAAAACTCGGTTTCAGACTCTGATTGACAAGCTAGGCTTGTTTGACATCTACGCTCCAACTTGAGGGGGAGTATAAATATACTGTGTTACTGTGTTATTTACTTGTTGTTTTACTGTTTTACTTTTAGTCCCATATTGCTCACTTGTACTTATGTCTCTACTCTCATTAACTATATTAAAGACTATCCTGTAACCTGTTTTACTCACTGAATAAACAATTCCATTTTCCTCTAAAATGTGCACAATCACAAGAATGTATTACTTTATGGAAGTAGCTCAGATTTTGATTCTATGCAGAACAACACTTATAATTACAAGAAGAAGGTTTGTGTATAACATTGTGCAATCCGATGTTTGATAGTTGCAACGGTAGTGACTTAGCACTTGTGGGGGTCCAAGTCCTGTGCATAACTGAAGCTTTACTGCTGAGCACGATGGCACTAGCAAATCTGGCAGTGGCTATGGTATTGATGGTGGAGTTGTAGCTTGCAGTAGTGGTGGTGGTGTGTGGAAATGCTACTCAGATAGCAGAGGTGAAGTTTCACAGGATGGTCAGGGTTGCTGTTGCTGATGGCAGAGTATATGGGTTTAGATGGTGGCAATGCAGCTTGCTCGTCCCGATATTGTCAGGAGCTGAATCTTGGGCGTGGTGGCTACCTCTATAGAGTTAGGCGGGGGTTGGATGTTCCCAGGGTCCACCAGCAAGATGCTTGGTTTCTGCTGAAAGGGTGGATGATCCGTCAACTATCGGGGCTTGCACAGAACAAACTTACTGCTTGGGATCACTTATCTTGTGGGACTGAAGGCCTACTCTGAAGGCATGCTTCTCTAACTTCCTAGCACTTGATCTGGATGCATTTACAGACTCCGCATGATAACATGCGACTGAGATTAGGATGTATTGCTTTGTTATGCCTAACCAATACCAAAAGATGTGAAGTAAAGAGCTCCAATCACGATATACTTTTTAGATGTGTAGATGCTAAACCTAGTTAATGGAGGCTATTGTCCTTTACTTTGTTTTGTAACCAACTGAATCCATTTTCTTTCTGGAGTATGTCTGCTTATCACTTTCCAGCTTCAACTTGGACGCATTTTTCAATTCAGTTATACATATGTTTGAGGTCTGAATTGATTAATGCCTCAGAAGAACCAACTGGGTTGTGTGATGTATTTAGGGTGAAATGCCACTTGACTCAAAGTTTGCTGGTTTACTTTCTTTGAAATGCATTGAGACAGCACCAGTTAGAGATAAACCGCTCTTTCGGTGCTGGTCATGGAGGCAAACTCAAAATATTGTTCCATTTTGACCTGAGATTTTTCTTCTTCTTACAGCATGCATCTATATCAATTTTTTTTTTGGTGATTCTATTCATGCCCTCACCATGGTTTAAACGTAAGACCTCTTGGTAATAAATCAAGGATCTAACCATCTGCGTGTCCCATCTTGGACAACATGCATTTATATTCATATCAGACAAGGGAAACCAAATATGATCCGCAAGTTCCCGTAAAACTTAATATAAAATTCGCTGAAGGGGATATGACTTAGCCGAGTAAAAATAGTTTTCTTTCCATCTTTCTGGTAGCTGGATTTAGTTTTGAATGCTACTATTGGTGTGAAATTACATTAAGATCAGCCCTTGATCTATCATCTATTGACAAGACGTCCTACCAGCCAAACTGATAGGCTGGCGTAGCTTGGCCAGCTTCTTTTTGACAAAAATATCGTGTTATTTTGGTAAATAGTTTTCTCCTTTGGTGGTAAGTGTGTTGGTTATTCCAGTTTATCTGTTCTGCAACTTCCCCATTAAGCTAATGCCCACATTTATACTCACTGTTCAATCTTCTTTGAATTACAGGTCATATGTATTGTGGGTAAAACAAGTGGTCTGATGGTAACACTAAAATTCGCTTTCTTTCCCTGAAGCGATATGTTGTAAGGTGATAGTTTGGCGAATTTATTTAGACTTCCAGGATTGTACCAGTATCTTCCCAGTTTTGTAGTTGATTTCCTCAGCCGTACTCATTACTGATAGTCGACTTGTGTGAGCTATGCTTCAGTTGTTCTAAGTTCATCACTTTGGATTGGTGATCGTGGAAACAGTGGTCTTCTGTTAGCAACAGGGATTCCAGTTTTCAGATGAGAGTCGTGTAGTCTAGGGATTGTATGGGTTAACTGGTTTCTGTGTCTGACATTAGCAATTCAAGGCGGTAAATTGTACTGATATGTTGTAGGACTGTAACTGGACAATGACCTCAAAACTTTGACACAATGACCAAACAATTTAACAGAATGCCATCCTGCATATCGGGTCAATAATTTGGCGCATTTGATTTAGTGGTTTTTGGTGATTTGTTATGGTTATTTAGGGGCTGTTTGCGTGGAAACATTATAAGTTTCGGTAGTTGGACATATGCAACGTACCATGCTTTATCGTTGCTCAGCTGCGAGGCTGCAAAATGCAGGTGTTTAGCGCTGCAGCTCGGTACAGCTAGCGTGCCCCAAGCTGTATGTGGCACTTTTCAGCCTCTTTAAAACAGGTGGGACTTTAAGTTCAACAATTCTGCGTAGTAGATGGTAAAAGAATAAAATGCAGATGGGCGGGTATTGGGCAAGAATGATTTTAATATACAACTAGGCCTAGTTTGGATAAGGACTTTGTAAATTCTGATAGTTGCCTGTATAATTATAGTACTTTTGGTATTCGGTGGTAGAGGAGCTGAGGCAAGGCCAGTAAAGCGAACAGTTCCCCATAGAGGAAGGACACACGGGATGCATGATATAACGAATGCAGCAGAACAATTGTTAATGTTAATTCACTGCATCAATTACAGGCAGTTTGAATTACGACGGCCAAACTAGGCCCTAGTAACTCCAAAATATCCAACCTAAACGTCTTCTTAGGAATGTCAATTTGACGTCATCTCTTACCTGTACATAGTGAACACTGCCCAATACATTTCCTAATTTCCCCTGTATATATTGTAATGTTATTTATGTCATACTTATTGCTTTGAAATCCAGTAAAATGAGGACTGAACTAACAAAACAAAATAAATTTTGTTACCCTCTAATAATGCATTGCCTTGTATTGAAAAGAATCAAGATCTGGCGAATACAACACTGGGTTTATATTAAAGTTTGCTGTTTTAGAATACCAAAAGGAAGACCGGCATGTACTGAGCCAGGTTGCCGAGGCAATTATCATGACGATTAAGCATCTGCCTCTCCGATGAATTAAAAATAACCAGTGAACATTATCTCTGCTTACCAGTTTTGAGTACGGGACATGTCCGCTAAAGACCATGGTGCCAGGGGACACAAGTTGTCTGTCCGTAAAAGACGGATTGGGGAAATCTTCTTTTGATATTTGTAAGGGAATATTGATAGATACTGGACTGGGGAAAATTAGTCAGGTTTATATTAATCAGTTACCTTGAAGATGGGCCGGGCCGATTTATATTCTATAGTGGCTGCTACAATCATCGGCAATAACAGCCACAATCTTATTCTAGTATAATTACTCGAAAAAAAAAAACTGTCTAAAGGCTCAATTCTATTTTTTTTTCCGTTATGAAAATCTTAGATGTGCTGAGTTGGAATTAGAATGTATGTATTCTGTCAAATTACTAATCATGACAGAGACAACGATCATGTCTACCCGCCTCTCCATTGGCATTGACAACTCAAACCGCAGTGGCAAGTGTTTACCTGAGATTCGTTTTCTTTGAAAAATTAGAAGACCCACCCTACCGAACCACTTCCTGTAATAATTTATCTTTTAAAAATAGCTTTTAAGATTTGGAGTGGACATGTCTGCACTTTGTCTTCCAGGTGCAACTGAAAGGTGTCAGTAAGCAGGTGATCTCCTCTTTAGGAGAAAAAACATTATGCCACCTCATTCTTAACATTTAATTACCGCCACCTGCTAGTATTGAGCATTGTAGATGTCCACTCAAAACTCCTATCACACCCTTTCAGTTCCCCTTTGCGGAACAATAATGAACTCATACTATCACCATCTCGATTCTCCCGCAACATTCAATCAGCCAAGGTGAATTCATGAAATTTTCATCGAACCTTACATGTCTAGTTCTTAGAGGGTTAAGGTTGAATTGCTACCCACTTATCTCCATGCTACATGCGCACAATATTTGGCTGCCTACTTGGATTTGGATCATTGGGTCACCATGTTATGCTAAGCCCACCTGTGCAACTTATTGAAAACAAGCTAGTCAGAGCCCAAGTATCATAACTAAGTCTCCATGTAACTCATGGCTATTCGTATTCAAAACAAAACAATAATGATCATTATCTTCATTTGTAGGGCTATCTTCTTCACCATTTAACGTTACCTCTCTCTTCCAGTTAGGGGCTTGATCACTTTATAAATCCAAGCATCGTCTCACTTAACACCATTGTGAGAATTTATTTCTTTACCCCATGGAGATTTAGAGATTGTGCTCTTCAAGAACTCATCGATCTCAAATGTTGAGAATGAACTTGAAGAAGAATGCAATCTATTTTTATCCATATGTAGTCCTACATAAGAACAATTTTACTAGTACAAAGAGGCATCTTTAAGCAATGAGCATGCTGATTCCTTCACTCCAAGAAGTTATAGGTGACCCAAGTGTATAACTAAATCCCATTGAAACCCAATTTGGACACCACACAAGTCCACCACCACAACCAAAGTTTTGTACCAATCATGTCATCAACACCCACACTTGTTGCATAACAAAATCCAACGAGCAAGATACCATTAGTTCATGGTAGAGGGCTACATTTTGTTGTTTTACTCAGATTATTATTCCCAATTCATATGGTTTCCTTATCTTGTTTCTTCTAGTAAAGAACTCAAAGAAAGGCTAAAATATGATGCCATGATTTTGTAGGTCTCATTTTCATGCCCATTTCACCTCAATTTCCTCAAATTTCCACATTTTGAAGTTTCATGTCTCCTTTACCTTGGAATAAAATGCCATTTTTATCTCTTGCATTGGGCTCTCAACACCTCGCGAAGCCTCAAAATGGTGACTTACCATGTAACATCCCAACATTTAGAACTAATTTGAATATGCAATATGGGTTTTCTTGATTAAAGTTATTTGAGGAACTTAGTGTAACAAGGGCCATGAAATAGTATTATCTGAAATAATGAATTAAGGAAAATCAAGAAATTGGAAACACATTTTATGCATTAATATGTTTCAAGTATCTCAAAAGAAAACAATCATTAGTCTCAATTCCATTTTCTCTCTCTCCTCTATGTAACCTCATTATTGCAAATAAATATTCGATCCTTAATTGAGGTAATTTCATTCAATAGACTCAAATAAACTAAGATAAAGCCTAATTTACCCTAAAAAGGAAAGACACATCGGGTAGGGGTTAATCATAATGATAAACATACATAAGTGATGCAAATTACATTAGGGTAATAATTTAACTATTAGTCATCAAATTTGGAAAGTACTTAACTAGGAATGTTCTAGATCCTATAATGTACATATGATCGAAATTTGAGACTTCAATCCTTTTTGGATAGCCTTGGATATTAAAATGAGCATTATCCCATAATATTAGTTCGTATGAGTTCGACTCTTAAGATAGAAATCTATGCTGCTTTTCGGATTCTATGCCCTCTAATTATCTAGGATATGAAGTTTCATCAAATTCTCATTATCCTTGTTGCCTCAATTTGAATTAAAAAGAATACACCTAAAATCACTAGATATTATGATCATAGTTACACAAGAACTCATGTTTTAATCAACCTTTTTGTGTCATACAACATGTCTGGTCCAGACTCCCATCCGTGGAGCTAGCCATGGCCCTGAGTCGCCTCCCTCACTCGAAATTTTGGATTCAATCAGAAGCATTCCCAGTCCAATGAAGACTCCCTCTGACCATAATCTATAAAACCTATGTCTCCAAGGTGATGTACTACCATGTATTATTAGTCTTCCCCGACGAGTTACCTTTACGAGTTGTCTTCTTCAAACCCGAGCGCTGTCGTATCCCATCCACCTTCAGATATTCAATGTGACACCGACGACTGCCACAACCGCCGAGAGGCTTCAGACCTTTCTCAGAGCCTACAAAAAATGCCTTGCACCTCCAATTATTCCAAAGAGGTGACCCTTCTAATTTTCCCTTTTCCCCAACCTGCTGTTGCATTGCCGAACCTTTTACATGTCCTAGATCTCTTCTTCACGTCCCCATTGTTCTTATTATAGCTTTTCCGCCTGAAGATTTTGATTTGGACTAACATTTGGGTTTTCCCTATTCCTCCTCTGCCCCTTTGTGGCGGCATGGATTTATTGTGCTCCTGATCACTGGAGGAGCCAAGACCAGGCTTGTTGAGACCACCAGTAGTTGCCGAATTCAATTTTTACCTTAGAGGAAAAGGGTATTGTTGGTTTCTGGCTTTCAGTTCGCAACATTGAGATTTTGGAAGTTGTTGGTCGAGCTGCTCACATTGAGAAACAGAGAAGGAAATAGGGGTTAAAATCCCTTCTCCGCCCCTACTATTCTAATTTCCTGATTTATCTTAGAAGGGCATTTTAGGGTTCTTGCATGTCTTTGCTACACCAGACACATGGCTTGATTTTGGAACTAAATGAATTTCTTGCCCTTAGTTATGTAATTTAAACGTAAGACACCCTAAGTATTTCTATCTTTATGCTTTTCATTTAAATCAAATTGATAATCATGTAATTAAATGTCACCCCTATGGCTTCTTTAGTTATGATTGGCCAACAATTGAAAAATCATAACTAATTATCTACTAATAAAAAAAGTATGCAAAAATACTCATTGGAGAGGATTTTTGATGACAAATCCAATTTTTAGGTTTTTGGAGTCTAATTCAATAACGTTAGAACATGATTTCCTAAATGACCTAAGATTAGGGCTAATTTCTAAGTAAGAGGAAAGTTGATGAATGATATATCAATTTTAGGAGATCTAAGGTTTCATCAACCTCAAAGAGAAGAGTGGCTCCAAGCTTAGGTAAGAGGGTCCATGCGCTTTGACTATTAAGTAATGGTTTTGAATCATTTTAATATTATTGTATCACGATGATAAAGTTAAATTATACACGTAGCTTTGTATTCAAATTTCAATAATTCTTGCAATAATGTTTCCTAGAAGTTATTCAATGATGCTTCTGCTTTCAAGTTCTATTTTAGATATTTATGCCATGATCATGTGAAGTTTAGTTAAAGTAAAGAATTATTAAGTTAATGATGGATCATGTAATGGTTTGTATTATTTTGTCCTCATCATGTTAATGTTGAGCCTTCAGGCCTTATCAATTCAAGTGGAACATTAGTTGAGTCTGTGAGCCATATGAGCACACTTGGTGCATAAGAGTAGAGGACACTATAATCAACCACCAAGATTAAGTTATGTGAATCCAAATGTAATGTTTGATTAGTTTCATGTTTTTCCTTATTATCAAGTTATTATCTTGTTATAACAATACTCAATGCCACTTACTCTAATGTGGTTTTAGTTGCATGCATGGCTGGGGGCGCGATGCCCATAGGTACAAATCAACTTCAAGGATAGAGCCATGTGACGATCAACTAAGGAGCAAATCAAGGTTACTCAAGCTTTTGCATGGTGGGGTGCCATCTACCTAGATGATCCAATCATTTAGATCAAAGTTTCTTTCATGTTCTATATCATGTTTATATGTTATATATTCAAGAACTCAACTGTATTGGACTGCCTTTGAAAAATGTATAAATCAATATCAATATTAATGCACGATGACTGTTTACTTTATTTGAAATGTTTAATATTCTTGTGACATCCCTTTGAGTAAAAAATCTGCCATGTTGTGGAAAACATTGCAGTTGCTTTCGCTGATACATGTATGCTTAAAGGGGATGTTACATACCACATAGCCCATGTCCACTTTGCACTTTATCTACATTTTTAGTCATAATTAGGGTTTTAATGTTCCCTTAGAATAAACATAGTGGGAAATCCCTTTGTTACTCTCTTTTTGATTTTCATCCACTCACCTAGTGGAAAACATAGATCGAGCTTCTTTGTTGTTATGAACATAGTTTTTGGTGACTCCATCGGGTGACATATTGAGATTTTCTTTTCTTTACTGTGCAGTTATGCCATTTTTATGCTGAAAGTGTTGGGGGAAAGAAGTTACTTATCACCACCACTTTGTTGCATCTTTCCTTTCTTTGATCATTTTCTCATTCTTTCTTATAATAGATGATTTAAAGGCAATAACTCATATCTGGTCCCCTCTTGATTATCTTTTCTTTATCACTTGAATGTTGTTTTTTTCATGTAACAAACCTTAAGATATGCCATGAAATAACTTGTTGCCTCAACTTAGTCTCTTATTAATTGATCATTTGGTAATATATCCCGATCAATGTATTTGCATTTTTGTCTTTTGATGATGACATAACAACTACTCTTAACTTTCATATTTTTTTGGTGTTGATCATGCTCGATTTGAATGCTTTATGGCTTTTGCATTTTCAACTTTTCATTTCACATGATGTTGCGAGGTTGATCCTTTCTAGTTCTTACAACCATTTTATTTTGGTAGAACTTATTAATTATTTGATCATCTACATGATCAACTATCTAAAGTCATATAACATTATAAGGGTGCAAATTCACACATAAACCTACTGGGATTGCTCGTAAGGGATACATCCTAAAAGTACATAGATAATGAGAATGAGTAAGTGCATCACAAACATGAAGTTTAGCTCTTAGAGATGTCCATCTCATAATGACCAATTTTGGACGTAATAACCATGGGATGTATAAAGCGTAGTACCATTACCCTTTTAGTAAGCCTATAAGACCTAGTTCGAGTAAATTTGTTTCCTTTGAAGATAGGAAGTGTCCCATTGAAATTACTAAGATGGAAAAGGACATGAGGGTTTCTATTTATAAATTGTTGTCTTAGTTACTTCCATTTGATTCTTAAACATAAGTATGATATATAAATATGTATTACTTAAGCAATTTGTTTTGAAAACGATTGCATACATGAACGCTAAACACCTTTACATTATATCTTAATATAATCAATACACCTAAGGGTTTTATTTGGATATGGCCATGCTTCCTCAACTTACAAAAAACATATTTCCTTGCCAAAATGCCCATATATCTTGAATATAATGAATAGAAATATCATAGCCACAAACAATGCAAACTCACACTATAATCCTATCAAAATTTGTTAATACCATGTGAATAACTTATACTAAAATAATGCGGTAATGATAACACACAAAATGAATCAAAATTGTGTCACTTCATGGGTTATATATATGTAGAGATTTAGATAAATGACCACAAAAATGTGTGTTTCTTTAGTGAATTTCTTCTCTTCACATGTCTTGATTGTTGATAATGAGAAATCTAGATATGATAGACATGTCACCCTACTCGAGGTACATAACTTATACATTTTGGTAACATCCAAGCACTTATGATCTCAACTTTGACCTGTGTATAATCCATATTAAGTCATTATCAAAGTTGTCAGTGATGTTTTTAGACTTCAATCCAAAAAACCATGCATTGTTTGCAATTATATGTCAAAAATCATTTCGATGTTGATTCCTCACCGAATCATATTTAATCAAGTGAACCATTTTGTGGAAGATGGGGTCTTTCTCAAACCTAGCTACACCTACCGATGTGAGAAACTGACCTCTCATACTAAAGGCATCAAACAAATATCATCAACGTATTCTATTCTTAAATGCAAAAATTCCTTGTCTACTAAAACCTCTCTTATCTCCCTTATATGTTAAGTTGTCACTTTGAAGTGACTACTCATGTCAAAAGACACCCAAAGAATGTCTCAAATTTCATAAATAATTTAGTGAAACAATATTTAAGGCTACTTGTTCTTAAATGTAATTGATCACAATTATGCCCGTTAAGCTGAAATGATATTTGGATTGATAAAAAAAATGAGCAAAAGTTTGAAGAAAATTTCTATGTTTATGAAAACTGACACAAGAAAATACTAAAATATTGATAGTACTCCCAATATATCATATATTTGTCAAGACCTTCATGGATAACACTCTATTATGTAATATTACAAAGATGAGAGTGAAATTCCCACTCCAAGTCTAGTATGATATGAAAGATTTATAAGTAAAACACGTAAAAGTTTGTATATGTTTCCTCAATATGCTTCATCCACATTATTATTAATGAGTAAGTCTTTTAGGTCATTTTTGAAGAAGGCAATACTTGAAAACTCAATGGGTGTGGTTTTATGCGCCAATTTATAGACATGGACAACATACACAATTTCATACCTAGTGTGAGTGAACCACCATTATGAAAAAATATATTAAGGAGGAACCACTTATCTACACACATGGTCAACAATATACATCTTAAGTATGTTAGATGCATATGTTCTCCATAATTAATTTTTTACCACTGTGTTATTTATTGTTAGATCATTATTAGGTTTTGATTGATCTTACATGTCTTTCCTTATATTTCTTCATTTTTTGCAAAAAAAAGTTGTGTAGTCAAGTTGATGTGCTTAAATTATTTCTATATTTCACGAGATTTATATGCCCTTTATGGATGATATTTTGGTGTTTTCACGAGGAAAAAAAGGCATCTAATGACACGTCAAAATAACACTGGTTATACTCTTTGGAGAGGAAGCATGTTCTAGAGAAGTAAAAAAATCAATATATTAAGAGCAATGTATTCATCTATGAGTAATTGGTGTGTGTTACCGTTGTAATTAATTAATTTCTTGGAAGAGTTTTTTTGTGATGACCATTGCCAAGTTAGACCTAACTTGGACTAATTTGAATGAATACATATAATATTCATCTTTATGTGATAATTTGAATCTTAAATTGTGTAATAGGACTTGTACAAATAGGGTAAAGTGATCAGAAACCATAACTTAGTGAAAAATAATATTCCAAGTAATCATAATTGATAAACCATTTGTATGTTTCTTATATGTCTTAAAATATACATGCAGATAGAAAGTTTGCATGATGAAATAATTTGATTATATGTTAGTAATATGAAATGATGATGAGAGTTAAAACTTTGACTCATGTGATGGTTATAATGAAAATCACTTCTGAATCTAGTTAAAGATGAGAAATATGATAAATTTAAGATTTAAGAAGAGAATACATGAGTTGGAACCACATCATGTCTTAGAATTCATCTTAGGTTGAGTTTGGATGATTACTTCTTAAATGCGACAGTCTGTCTATAGGGTCGTACAACTTTTTGGTATTTCGCAGCGGACGAGCGAAGAGCTGCAACCAGCAGAGCATGTAAAGTTACATGGGAAAACTGTGATACGGAGCAGTGATCTGGTGCAAAACTGACAGTTGTGAAGTCCGCCGATCCTGGCATCATTTGCAATTACCATTTCAGTACTGAATTATCTATACAACGGTACAAAAGAAGTACACAGCCATAGCCGGTGTGGTTAATTTGATACGTGAATCCTGTATCAATTACCAGCAGTTTAGATTACGCCAGCCAAACTAGGCCTTAGGGTTTTTGAGGTTTTGGATTCAACTTTGTAGAGTATGGGCTACAAGTCAGATGACTTTTTTGAAGGCTAGAATGACATTTGGGGGTAGAGTAACCTCTTTAACTTAAGCACTGCAAAATTAGTTGACTTGCCAAGAAGTCAGATCCAAAGGTCTGACTGACTTCCTACAAGTTAGAAAAACTCATAATATTATATGTCCTCAATCTTTACTTCTTTCGATCTAAACCCATCAAATATGGAAGTGAAATAGGCTTTCACGAAACCTAGATGACTTGATTATTTGACAAAGTACAAAATAAACTCCTTTCCACCTTAAAATGTCATTTGCCTCATTCTTCAACACCTAAATCCCTATTCCATTAACTTCATCCTAAAAGGAGGAATGAAGGTGAATTCCAAGAATCTAGGGAACTAGAACTACATTCACCTAGAGGGTATGAGTAGAGTAGTTAATGAATAACAATTTGTAATAGTAGCACTACTACCATGTTGACTTCTTCTCTAGGTCATATAACTGTAATTTCTTTGATACACCTATAAGTGGAGGGTAATATAATAGATAACATCCATAATTCTTTAGGAAAGAGAGGTGACTTTTAAGAAAAATTTAAACATCAATCTAACTAATATTCTTCTAGCTATCATAATGTCATCCTTATTATAGATTTTTGTTGACATAGAAGTTATACATTGTCCATATTTTGATAATGACTTAACCATTCCATTCATATGTATCTAATATGTGTATTCAAGATTGATTTTTGGCTTTAGGTACATGAAAAGGATCAAATTACGCAAGCCCTAACTTGTCAAAGTTCAAGTCAAATGCAATGCAAGTGTGCTAATAAGGAAATCACTTCAAACGAACTTAGAAGATTTTGTAATGACTTGCAACTAAGATGAGAAAAATATGTGGGGCACTTAATACCAATTTTTAATCACTTTTTAGCCAAATTAGAAAATCGATCACATGCTGTTGATCGGTCAAGTTAGAATCTTGACCGATCCCATGGTTGGTTTTCTGAAGATGGCAATCAGTCGAGTTGTGCATTCATAGAACTCGATCGAATGACCTTCTGACCAAATGTAATTTGGCTGATCGGTCGAGTTTGCCAGAACAAACTCGACTGATAGTTTGAAAATTGGGTTTGTCTTTTAGTCAACCGATCGAGTTACCTTTATTAAAACTCGACCGAATGCAATGTACGAAAAACACATAAAAAGTGATTATAACCATTGGTTACTTGTTTGGACGAATTTAGATCCATTACCTTGAGAAAAAATGTCTATATTTCGGCCCTAAGTGTTTCCCAACTCAAGGGAACCCAACTATAAATAGGACCCCTTGGAGTTCATTCCAACTTTTCTCATTCACTACTTTCAAGGTCCTTGCTATAGTTGAGTGTGCTACTACTCCTTGAGCCCCTTTCTCTCTGTAGTTTACACTTCATTTCGTGATTTGTGAGTGAGTTAGGCTTATTGTAAGAGAGCTCAAACCTTATGCAAGTAAAGCTCTCAATCTTTCACTACTTTCCTATCCCCTTCCTACATGAAGAAAAGGTGAAGCAAGCTCCATCGAGTGAAGGAGTTGTAGCTGGTCCTCTTCAAGGTTGTTTTAGCGATAGTGATGTTCTCTAAGTGAAGGAGAAGGCAAAGTCTGAATATCTAAGGGGAGAAGCAAAGTCCTTCAAGGCAGAAGACTTAAGCTCGAGTGGGTAAGACCTTGGTGAAGGCTGAAGACTCAAGCTAAGTGGGTAAGCTCCTTGGTAAGGTGGATATATCCTTGTGGTTGGATGGGTAAGTCCTTTGATGGTCTATTGCTGTAACTCTTTTTGGTGATAATATAGAGAAAAGCACTTGCAAAGTCCTAAAGGTTGACCTCTCTAGGTAGTGGACTGACTCACTTCTAGTTTGAAGTGTGGAACCACTCTACATCCCTTTGTCAAGTGCTTGCTATCAATCTCTCTCATCCTTGCTATGCTTGTTAGATAGGACTTCAAATTGACATCTATCTATTGCTCTAAATTGATATAATTTGAAGGTCCAATCTATTTTGTGAGAAATTTTGTAGCTCTATTCACCCCCTCTAGATCCCTTAGATCCAACAAGTGGTATCAGAGCTTAGGATCTTCTCCAACAATATCCCATGAGACAAGAAGATGGGCGAAAACCTACTTGGTTCACTCAACCTAGAGGGAGGCTTCTCCATACGTCCTCTGATCTTTGATGGCACAAACTACCTCTATTGGAAGAGGTGGATGCAAGTCTACATTCAAGGGATGAAATTTGATATGCAGAAGGTGATGGTCACACATTACAAGAAGCCAACCAGAGCTATTACAAAATGGAGTGAAGCTTCTCTCAAGGAGGCTCAACTCAATGCCAAGGCCATTAGCATCCTCTACGCAACCCTCACCCCCACAGAGTTCAATTGGATCTCATCATGGGACACCACCTATGAGATTTGAGACAAACTGTGAATCACATATGAAGGCACAAAGCAAGTCAAGGAGGCGAAGATCTACATGTTGAACAATCTCCTAGAGAACTTTAAGATGGGAAAGAAAGAAAGAATTGTAGAGATGTATTCAAGACTCAATGTCATCATCAATGGGCTGACTGCATTGGGCAACACCGTGGATAGAGGCGTCATCAACTCAAAGATCTTGAGAACTCTTTCAAAAAGATGGGAGTCAAATGTCACCTCCATTGAAGAAGTGAGGAGCCTTGGTGACATCCCAACTGAAGAACTCATTGGCAATATTCAACCCCATGAGCCTAGACTTGACAAGCAAGAAGAAGAAGCAAAGTAAGAAGAGAAGGAAGCCAAGAAGATCAAAGATAGTGCTTTCAAAGCACAAGTGGAGGCTATCATACTTCAACAACAACTAACTTTCAAGACTTCTCCCTCCTCCTCAAGTGAAGATGAAGGCCCTAGTGAGCATGAAGCCAACTACATCAAGGGCAAACACTTCAAGGGAAAGCAAGCCTCCTCCTCCTCTACTCTGAGATGCTACAAGTGTGGTCAAAAGGGGCACTACAAGAGTGAATGTCCAAAGTCAAGAAAGGCACACCACAAGAGAAACTCAAGGAAAGAAGAGGATTACAAGAAGGAGGTCAAGCACAAGAGGAAGGACAAGAAGGACAAGAGACACAAGAATGCAACTCATGCGGCTTGAGAAGCTTCATCTTCAAGCAACTAAATCTCCAAAGAAGATGGAGAGTGCCACCTTGCTCTCATGGCCTCTACAAGTGAAGACATTGGTGAGGTAAGATTGCATGAATTGCCTAAATAAGCTATTATTTACATGCTTATTACTACCCGTTCTTATTTTGCTAAATGTAAATCTAAAAGAAAATGGCAAGGAAAAATGATTGATGATCTTTATGCTAAGATTGGGTTTTGGAATTGAATGAGAAAACCAACCTTGAGAGTATCGATAATGTAATACCCCTGACCTGGGTTATGGCTTAAACCTAGAAGTATTTATTTAGTAAGATACTTACAAACCGATTCTAATCTTATGAAAAGAAATTAAGGCTTCTGGTGAAGTTTTTTTTTTCAAGTTTGAGCTTAATCGCAAACTATTTGCGCATTAGATGAAAGTCTGAGTGAAAAGTGCAATTTACCAAAGATGAGGGGTTACATTGCAAAATATAACATGTGGAATGTGTTCTACATGCTTTAGAATCATAAGAAAGAGAATGATGCTAAGTTTTGTCTTGTGGAAAGCCTAAATCCCAAGTTATAACTTGTATGAATAATGCTAGTGCTGTGTGTACCAATTTTGGTATAATTTATAATTTACCCAATAAATAGGGTTGAAATGAAAAATCACCACCTCTAGTGTGACCCTACTTCCTATATGTATCTTTGAGAGGAAAGAGAAAGAAGGAGGCACTATGTTTGAATCACCTTTGAGTGGAGATACTCTTGGTAATGAAAGACCAAATGTGAGTTTAAGGCAAGAGCCTTATATGTGTTGTCTCGAGATGTAGACTTGATATAAGGAGCCCTATCGGCCAAGGATCCAAAGTAGGAGCCTCCTATCAGTTTGTTGAGCCTTGGAAAAGGCCATGAAGGGCATAGCACCTCAAGGAGGTGGCCCATGATGGGTTGCAAAGTTCCTTACAAAAATTGTATCAGGTTTTTTATTTAATGAGATAAAGATGAGATAACTTGCCCAAGGGGATAAGTAAGGGCCGAGATATTGTCTCTAGGTTATCTCCAAGAATATTGCATGGAAATATATACATGTGTACATGCATGGCCACGTGTCATCTAGTAGCTTAAGGTGAAGACACCTCTTATATGCTTTATCTTATGAAACCAAGTATATATACTTCACCTTTCACCAACTTATGAAAGTTTATGATCCACATAACCAATCCCCTTGGAGATATCGTGCAAAGACCCTTATGTATCATGAAAAGCAGCTCAAGGATCTAGGAGAGCTCGAACATCAAGCTTTAGGTAATGCTTTGGTTGCCTTCAACCTTGGTTGAAGTAGGATATCAGGTTATGAATACTCCTTTGTTTTCTTCTTCACCAAGGGCTTAACTATGGTGATCTCTTATCCATGGAAGAGTTGTGAATGAGCCTGGACCTTGGAGAAACTCTTCTTAAACCTTAGGACATGAAGCTTTGGAGCTTGTAGTTTTGAAGCTACTCACAAGGCGGGTTATATAACTCAAACCCTATCATGTTATTATTCATCACCTAAATTGCTATGCTTAAATGAACTACGTTTAATTCCAAAATCTTCTGAAATAATTGATGAAAATATGAGTTCTAGTAGTTGCCTAGACCTTTTTCCATGAACTTTAACTGTTAGAATAGAGGTCTAGAGCTTGAAGAAGATGGTATCACTTTATAAAGTAATATTAGGTTCAAGCGTACACACAAGTAGCTCTAATCCGATATGGGTACTATACTTGCATCACTTGCACAATATGCTTGTGAGATTACATCCCCTTGCACGATATGGAGATGAAGCTACTATTTTGGAACATGATATAGTGTTAACCATAACCCTTTGCACGATAGGGAGGCAAGTAAGGTCTCCATGCACGATATAGTGTCAAGTAGGCACTTCAAGGAATTTGATATGTTGAAACCCTAATTTGAGTAACCCAATATGAGTGGAGCTAGAAAGTATTTCTTGCCCGATATGATCATGTAATTATACACTTGTGAATGATATCATGAAGCACATATTTGGTACACGATATGAATAAATTAATAAAATACTTATGCACGATATCATGATGGATTCAAGAAATAAATGTAACCCGATATGCTTGAAACACCTCAATCCGATATGAAACCCAAGAGGGGGTTAACCTGATATGAAGATGGAGGCTAGCTCATACACGATATGAGTCATGCTTATTGCACAATATGAGAGATATATATTTATCCTTATGCACGATACAAATCTAGACTACACCTCTTATATGATATAGGAGTGGTGAACACTCTAATCAACATAGGGTTGGAAACCCAAGATGATGGGTAAACTGAGATGAGTGGTGGATGATACCACATGTATGAGATGAATGATACCCAATATGCTACCTAAGATGGATGCCCGATATGATACCTGATATGGATGCCCGATATGGGGCATATCTTGTGCACAATATGGCACTAAACATAAAGCTTATATCTGATATGGGGTCAAGCATCTAGCTTATACCCGATACAAAATTAATCTGAAGAAATAAGATCTAAGTGATAGTCCATCTGATGTGAGTACATAATATGATGATTAGGGTTTACACCCTCAAAACATGACATGGTGATGTGGTTATACCACATGCCGATATGAATATATGACATAAAGTAAAGGATGTGGTTTAAAGTATACTATGATAACACACACATCTTGATACCAATATGGAAGTGACACTTCAATCATGTGTGATCGATTGAGTGACATATGTTGGATGTGGTGCTAAATGAAAGATAATGTGAATTGTTAATGATGGACTAATATTCCGCAAAGAGGAGGATTGAATCAAAAGTATGAGGTATTCGATATCCTAGTAAGGATAAGAGAGAAACACATGCTTGTGTTGTTAATAATTTAATGATAAATGATGAGAAAATATATAAGTATGATTGAATACTTATGATATCAATGTATGCTCCTAGATGTGTGGAGCAATGAATTAGGGTTTGGAACAATAGTATGAACATGAAACCCTATTCAACTATAAAGGGAAACCCTAACCCTAATGATGGAAAGGTTGTATCGCTCTTATTACATAAGCCTTGTGAGGCATGTTAAATACTTGTATAACAAGTATAATGATTAATGGCCTTATGAGCCATATAAATAAGTTGTTACCTAGTGAGAGGTGACAAGATGTGTAATGGCCTTATGAGCCATATGAATAAGTTGTTTCCTAGTGAGAGGTGACAAGATGTGTAATTACCTTGTGAGCCATATGAATATGTTGTTGCCTAGTGAGAGGTGACAAGATGTGTAATGACCTTATGATCCATGTGAATAAGTTGTTGCCTAGTGAGAGGTGACAAGATGTGTAATGGCCTTGTGACCCATATGAATAAGTTGTTGCCTAATGAGAGGTGACAAGTGGTGTAATGGCCTTGTGAGCCATGTAAATAAGTTGTTTCCTAGTGAGAGGTGACAAGATGTGTAATGGCCTTATGAGCCATGTGAATACTTGTACAACAAGTGAAATGAATACCTTGGTCTGAGGACCTAGAGGTAATGGTTACCTATTACAGAGGTAACAAGGCTATGTGATGATTTAAGGGTTTGAATACCATGATTGAGTAATCATGATAATGATGATGTGAAGGGATGAGAATTCCCAGTAATGTGATAAGGGACTGAGATCCCAAGTATCATGTGTTTTAAAGATTTGAAAAGTACATGATAGATGTATTACACCTTTATTTGTAGAATTTTTTGTGATTAATAATGATAACTTGGTTGATGCTAAAAGAATGCTATAATGCACTTAATATATCACTAAAAACCATACAATGTTGCCCTGACCATAGATCCATCAATGTCAGAATTTGTTGAATGGTGAAACGGGTTTCCCGTGACATAACCCAGAATGCATATTTTTGAATATGTGGAGGCATGGAGCCTAAGTGTCCATGACTCAATAATCTCATAAGAATGTCTCAACAGAGCACGGTGAACTAACCTGTGGCTCAGATCATGGTGCCTATGTGACCATGGCTTAAGAGCATGGTGCCAATGTGACGATGGCTCAGAGTATTGTGCCTAAGTGACCATAACTCAATAACTGGGGACAGTTGTCATAGATGTTTCCCCTAAGAGAGCACAATTGATGCTGTAGCTCTAAGAGAGGATGCCTATGTACCATGGCACAACTATATTGCAACTGACACAAGATGTCCTGCTAAGCCTAAGTGGTCTCGTACTGACCGAGACAAGGGAGGTCATGGTAACCGACTCTTCCATTTACCTTATATGGTACCGACTTGTGAGAAGTTTGTGGTAGGTTGGAGATGAACGAGGTATGGTTCATCTCCTCAGGGCATAAGTGTGATTGTAAAATATGTTTAGTTGTGTAGCATATCTGCTTAAGGATCGAATATGGAAAACATGGTTTGATGTGCAATACAGTTATACATCTTAGTTGATAGATGTTATTTATGTTTCTTTACATTGTTTGCAAGGTAGATAGATGATTTATAACTCTACCATGGGTAGATGCAATGTTCTCCTTGAGAAAGGAGATTATCTTATTCTGTTCATACAATGATTAATCCTACCTGTTAAATATAAAAGAACCTCTGCTCAGTTTTATAATGTTTATCTGCAATAATAATATGGTCGACGGAGAGTTATATCTCTCGCTGAGACAATTGTCTCACCCCGTGGGATCCAAAATTTTTAGGTGGATGTGCACAAGGTTGTGAAGACCTTTCTGCAGAAAAGGAACAACAACCGAGGCAACAGTGATAGCTCAAGTTGAGTGTACTTGTCTTATAGATAGAAATCTTATGTGTCATCTCTGTACTCTTGGGTCTTTAGAGTTGGTTCGTACTAGTTACATGAATGATCTGAGATTGTGTCTTGAATGCCTCGAGGTTTTATGTTGCTCTAGTATGTGTTTTAATAGAGCAATTATTATATGTTGTCCTCGAGATGAGATGAAACAATGTTGTATAATGTAAATAATGATATGTATGCGTCTTGGATCTTTCAGTAAAGGTTTTATGGACAACAATCTCCTTGCAAAAATGGTTTTAAATTTTAGTGATTTTTTTTGTTAATCCGCTATTTATGTTTATTACACTTAATTAGTAACGATTTGTTTGTCAATTTGATGATGGTCGTCTCAAGTTTGGTGTTAGAGCTTAAGGTTCGCTGAGTCTACAAAGACATAGGACTAAGGTGTTGAGTCTATTCTAGTGTCCTCCAATATATCTTATAGTGACTTCTGCTTATGCAGAAGATAGAGTGAAGCTTAAAAGATGTCTGGAGAACACAAGGAGTACATTGCTGAAAGCAATGCTTTTACACCAGAAGAAGGTGCAAGGGAGCAGGCGAGAAAAGAACGACTGCCTGAGAATCCCCAAGATGATCTAGTTATGATAAGGGATCCTTCTTTTGATATCACTGTTGGGCAAGTTAGGATAGTAATGATGCGTATAGTGGATTGGGTATTAGTAACACAACCCAGATTACCAGCCCTCAATGATGAAGTTTTGGACTCCATCAGGATTCTTGATTAACATCAGCATGTTGGAGCAATGGAAAATGTTAAAAGAAATAGGTTACAACTCAAAATCAGGGTTTGCTACAGGTGTAGGCATCTTGGACATATCATTATTGACTATCCAGAAGAGGACAATGAGGTAAGAATTAAGAAAAGGCCTATCCAAACTCAAGAATAGAGGCCTAGTAGTTCCAAAAAGGGGAAGTTTTTAGTACCACCAATACAACCAGTGTCTAGTGCACCAGGGTAGTGGCTACCCAGAAAGGGTACATGCCCTGATGTTCCACTAGTTAGAACTCTTAGCTTGGCCTCTACATCAGTTATAGGACCGATAAGGCTAGTGCATGCCTATAAGATGTGTTATAAGTGTAAATAGTTTGGGCATATTAGATCCTCTTATCCCAAAAGGAAGAAGGAAATGACCCAACTGCCGAGGCAAAGTCAACGAGGCTCTCAAAGACAATGGTCTAGTGGTGGCATACGAGGACGTAGACAGACATCTCGAGCAGGTCCATCAACACCGAGCAATAGAGCATGACGTTTGAATCAGGCAATGACAAGATTCTATGAAAATAATTAGCCTGAGACAGTGAACAAACCGCAAGATGAGATAGGTCAGATGAAATAGTATCATTCTGATATGTTATTTTATGATTATGTGTGTTAAATATAAGAAAGTAGTTGTTATCGAGCTTCCTTTAAATAGTCTTATAAGGACATAAGGAATATGAGGACTTACATTTTGCTCAGTAATCTTTTAAATGCTTTACAATTTCCTTTACTTATGTGAAATAGGATAAGGTATATATATATATATATATATATATATATACCTGGAGAAAATCTAAGGATGCTAAGTCCTATGTTCTTGATGGTATGAAAAGTAAGGAACATGATAGTAAACAAAGTGCATACTACCTAATCTTAGTAATTGTATACCGTGGCCATGTATTCAACTATTGAAGATAAGGTGAGTATGGAACTCTTAGATTGTTATGTTTCTGATTACTCTGATCAAGTAGTCATTCTGATACAATATAATGGGTATAATGAAACTAGAAATATGGTATGGACATTTGTATCACATCCTAAGTGCAATAAAGTGGAATTTGAGATGATCTCAGATCAGTCTGTGTGTATGAGGAAGTAAAAAGTATAATCCTCATGAAATGAGAATGAGAACAAGGGAAATGATCCCTATTTGATAAAGTCTATGTGAATAGTAAAGAACTTTTCCCATAATGTGGAAATGGGGAATGTGATAAAACCATGAAATGTTCATGAACATGTTAGCCAATAATAAAGAAAGGGATGATGATATGTAATCATCCATATAATTCCTATACAGATGGCAAGGAACCTGAGATGCAACAAGTATAAATGACTCATGAACAATGAAAGTTCATGTAATAATCCTAGGAGATGATGAGGTCTCCTCTTTGATGAATAACCCTGGGTAATGATGGGGTGATGAAAGGAATATGTTTCTTTGTGTTCTTTCCTTTCAGGAACATGGCAATCAAGTGAGTCTGAGGACACTTGTTGTGCATGAGGTAGAAGTGATATGTTGATGGATACTTAGAAAAGTATCAATTTGTCGTGGATTTTGGTTCCAAGATAAAGAAATGATGTGTTTTCGACACATGCGAAGGATACCAAGGTAAGAAATTCTGGTATCCAAGATGTGTCGAAAGGTATGGGAGAGTGAGAATATGACTCCTGATAAGATGAATAATGTTTAGTTACCTAGAGGGGACAACTTTGAGATAATTCTAGTAGAAAAATCATATGTTAGGGGTTTATGCTTTGCATAAACATAACCTTGATAAAGATGTATAATTTGAAGAAACAATTGCAAAATCATTTTGGGAAGAAACTTATCAAGCTAAGGATAATTCCTTAATGTGTTCCTATCTAGATCTATTGAAGTAGATTACTCATAACATCTAGATATATCTTTGAGATAAGTTCTTCTTTAATAAGTGGCCTCTCCTTATGATAAGGGAATGTACAACTAATAAGAAAATTGGTACAAGTCGTAAGAAAGTTTTGTGTTGTGTCAAACAGAATTAGAATGGCACTGAAAATATATGATAAGACTTGTAAAGTACCAAGTGGGTGACAAAACGTAACCATAATCTCTCCATGAAAGAGAAATGTTAAAACTAAGTGGGGTTTGACACCTAAATCATTCAAAGTATGAATAACACTTCTTTGATATAGAAGGTGTTACCTGACACAATATATATATTGCAAGTAAAAAATGAAAAGGTAATTGAATATATATGTCTTGTATGACAGATTCAAATGATAACCCTGAGTGGAAGGGCTTTGTACTAGTCAAAGTCCTTTGACATCTCCATGACATCAAGATGTTATGTGGAGATTTGATGACATGAGGCATAAATGACAATTGTCTTCCTTCATCTGGGATTTTGGGGACGAAATCTTTGTTAGGGGTTTATAATTGTAATACCCCTGACCAGGGTTATGGCTTAACCTTAGAAGTTTTGCTTAAGTAAGATACTTACAAACTGATTCTAATCTTTCAAAAAGAAATTAAGGCTTATGGTGAAGTTTGTTTTCAAGTTTGAGCTTAATTGCAAACTATTTGTGCATTATATGAAAGTCTGAGTGAAAAGTGCAATTTACTCAAGATGAGAGGTTACATTGCAAAATATCACATGTGGAATGTGTTCCAAATGTTTTAGTATCATAATAAAGAGAATTATGCTAAGTGGTGGCTTGTAGAAAGCCTGAATCCCAAGTTATAACTTGTTTGAATAATGCTAGTTCTGTGTGCACCAATTTTGGTACAAATTATAATTTACCCAATAAATAGGGTTGAAATGAAAAATCACCACCTCTAGTGTGACCCTACTTCATCTATGTATCTTTGGGAGGAAATAGAAAGAAGGTGGAACTATGTTGGAATCACCTTTGAGTGGATATACTCTTGGTAATGAAAGACCAAATGTGAGTTGAAGGCAAGAGCCTTATATGTGTTGTATCGAGTTGTAGACTTGATATAAGGAGCCCTATCGGCCAAGGAGCTAAAGTAGGAGCCTCCTATCGGTTTGTCGAGCCTTAGAAAAGGCCATTATGGGAAGAGAACCTCAAGGAGGTGTCCCATGATGGGTTGCAAAGTTCCTTACAAAAAGTGTATCAGGTTTCTTATTTAATGAGATAAAGATGAGATATAACTTGCCCAACAGGATAAGTAAGGGCCGAGATATTGTCTCTAGGTTATCCTCAAGACTCTTTCATGGAAAGATATACATGTGTGAATGCATGACCACATGTCAACCATGCATGAACACGTATCATCTAGTATCTTAAAGTGAAGACACCTCTTATATGCTTTATCTTATGAAACCAAGTATATATACTTCACCTTTCACCAACTTATGAAAGTTTACGATCCTCATAACCAATCCCTTTGGAGATATCATGCAAAGACCCTTAGGTATCGTGAAAATCATCTCAAGGAGCTAGGAGAGCTCGAGAATCAAGCTTTAGGTAAGGCTTTGGTCACGTTCAACCTTGGTTGAAGTAGGATATTGGGTTATGAATACTCCTTTATTTTCTTCTTCACCAAGTGCTTAACTATGGTGATCTCTTGTCCATGGAGGAGTTGTGAATGATCCTAGACCTTAGAGAAATTCTTATTCAACCTTAGGATGTGAAACTTTGGAGCTTGGAGTTTTGAAGCTACTCACAAGATAGGTTATATAACTTGAACCCTATCATGTTATTATTCATCACCTAAATTGCTATGCTTAAATGAGCTACTTTTAATTCCAAAATCTTATGAAATAATTGATGAAATTATGAGTACTAGTAGTTTCCTAGACCTATTTCCATGAACTTTAACTGTTGGAATAGAGGTATATAGCTTGAATAAGATGGTATCACTTTATAAAGTGATATCGGGTTCAAGCGTACACACAAGTAGCTCTAACCCGATATGGGTACTATACTTGCATCACTTACATGATATGCTTGTGAGATTACATCCCCTTGCACGATATGGAGATGAAGATACTATTTTGGAACATGATATAGTGTTAACCATAACCCTTTGCACGATAGAGTGGCAAGTAAGGTCTCCATGCACGATATACTGTCAAGTAGGCACTTCAAGGAATTTGATATGTTGAAACCCTAATTTGAGTAACCCGATATGAGTGGAGGTAGCAAGTATTTCTTGCCCGATATGATCATGTAATTATACACATGTGCATGATATCATGAAGCACACGTTTGGTTAAAGATATGAATAAATGAATAAAATACTTATGCACGATATCATGATCGATTCAAGAACAAAATGTAACCTGATATGCTTGAAACATCTCAACCGGATATGAACCCCAAGAGGGGGTTAACCCAATATGAAGATCGAGGCTAGCTCATACACGATATGAGTCATGCTTGTTGCATGATATGAGAGATATCTATTTATTCTTATGCACGATACAAATCTAGACTACACCTCTTATACGATATAGGAGTGGTGAACACTCGAATTAACATAGGGTTGGAAACCTAAGATGACAGGTAAATCGAGACGAGTGGTGGATGATACCACATGTATGAGATAAATGATACCCAATATGTTACCTAAGATGGATGCTCGATATGATACCCGATATGGGGCATATCTTGTTCATAATATGGCACTAAACACAAAGCTTGTATCTGATATGGGGTCAAGCATCTAGCTCATACCCAATACAAAATTAATCTAAAGAAATAAGATCTAAGTGATAGTCCATCTGATGTGAGTACATAATATGCTGATTAGGGTTTACACCCTTAAAACATGACATGGTGATGTGGTTATACCACATGCCGATATGAATATATGACACAAAGTAAAGGATGTGGTTTAAAGTATAATATGATAACACACACATCTTGATACCAATATGGAAGTGACACTTCAATCATGTGTGATGGATTGAGGGGCATATGTTGGACGTGGTGTTAAATGAAAGATAATGTGAATTGTTAATGATGGACTAATATTCCTCAAAGAGGAGGATTGAATCAAAAGTATGAGGTATTCGATATCCTAGTAAGGATAAGAGAGAAAGACATGCTTGTGTTGTTAATCATTTAATGATAAATGATGAGAAAATATATAAGTATGATTGAATACTTATGATATCAATGTATGCCCCTAGATGTGTGGATCAATGAATTAGGGGTTGGATCAATAATATGAACATGAAACCCTATTCGGCCATAAAGGGAAACCCTAACCCTAATGATGGAAAGATTGTATTTCTCTTATTACATAAGCCTTGTGAGGCATGTTAAATACTTGTATAACAAGTATAATGATTAATGGCCTTGTGAGCCATATGAATAAGTTGTTGCCTAGTAAGAAGTGATAAGATGTGTAATGGCCTTATGAGCCATATGAATAAGTTCTTGCCTAGTGAGAGGTGACAAGATGTGTAATGGCCTTGTGAGACAAATGAATAAGTTGTTGCCTCGTGAGAGGTGACAAGATGTGTAATGGCCTTGTGATCCACATGAATAAGTTGTTTCCTAGTGAGAGGTGACAAGATGTGTAATGGCCTTGTGAGCCATATGAATAAGTTGTTGCCGGATGAGAGGTGACAAGAGGTGAATTGGCCTTATGAGCCATGTGAATACTTGTACAACAAGTGAAATGAGTACCTTGGTATGAGGACCTAGAGGTAATGGTTACCTGTTACAGAGGTAACAAGGCTATGTGATGATTTAAGGGTTTGAATACCCAGATCGAGTAATCATGATAATGATGATGTGAAGGGATGAGAATTCCCAGTAATGTGATAAGGGACTGAGATCCCAAGTATCATGTATTTGAAAGATTTGAAAAGTACGTGATAGATGTATTACACCTTTCTTTGTAGCATTTTTTGTGATTAATAATGATAACTTGGTTGATGCTAAAAGAATGCTATAATGCACTTAATATATCACTAGAAACCATAAAATGTTGCCCTGACCATAGATCCCTCAGCGTCAGAATTTGCTGAATGGTGAAACGGGTTTCCCGCAACATAACCCAGAATGCATATTTTTGAATATGTGGAGGCATGGAGCCTAAGTGTCCATGACTCAATAATCTCATAAGAATGTCTCAATAGAGCACAATGAACTGACCCGTGGCTTAGATCATGGTGCCTATGTGACCATGGCTCAAGAGCATGGTGCCTATGTGACGATGGCTCAGAGTATGGTGCTTAAGTGACTATAACTCAATAACTGGGGATAGTTGTTGTAGATGTTTCCGCTAAGAGAGCACAGTTGACGCTATAACTCTAAGAGAGGATGCCTACGTACCCTGGCACAACTATATTGCAGCTGACACAAGATGTCCTGCTAAGCCTAAGTGGTCTCGTACTAACTGAGACAAGGGAGGTCATGGTAATCGGCTCTTCCATTGACCTTGTATGGTACTGACTTGTGAGAAGTTTGTGGTCAGTTGGATATGAACGGGGTATGCTTCATCTCCTCAGGGCATAAGTGTGATTGTAAAGTATGTTCATCCATGTAGCATATCTACTTAAGGATCGAATACGGAAAACATTGTTTGATGTGCAATACAGTTATACATCTTAGTTGATAGATGTTATTTATGTTTCTTTACATTCTTTGCTGTTAAATATAAAAGAACCTCTTCTAAATTTTATAATGTTTGTCTGCAATAATAATATGGTCGGAGGAGAGTTATATCTCTCACTGGGACAATTGTCTCACCCCATGGGATCCACAATTTTTAGGTGGACGTGCACAAGGTGGTGAAGACCTTTCTGCAGAAGAGGAACAACAACTGAGGCAGCAGTGACAACTCAGGTTGAGTGTACTTGTCTTGTATATAGAAGTCCTATGTGTCATCTCTGTACTCTCGGGTCCTTGGAGTTGGTTCGTACTAGTTCCATGAATGATTTGAGATTTTGGCTTGAATGTCTCGAGGTTTTATGTTGCTCTAGTATGTGTTTTGATAGATCAATTGTTATATGTTGTCCTCGAGATGAGATGAAACAATGTTGTATAATGTAAATAATGATATGTATGAGTCTTGGTTCTTTCAGTAAAGGTTTTATGGACCATGATCTCCTTGCAAAAATGGTTTTAAATTTTAGTGATTTTTTTGTTAATCCATTGTTTATGTTTATTCTACTTAATTAGTAACGATTTGTTTGTCGGTTTGATGACGATCGTCTCTGATAATTTGTAAGGGCAATACCTTGATCTTGAACTCCAATACAATGGGATTGAAGTTGAGAATGGTGTCTACCTTAAGAACATTGAGAATCTTAAGGAAGAAAATGAAAACTGCCTTAAAGAACTTGATTTGCTTAAAACTAAAAATGATGAATTTAAGTTGCTTATTGATGCTCGTAGAGAAGAGAGAGATGTCTATCTCAAAGAGATTCAAATGCTAAAATCTAAAAATGCTAGGTTGCTTAGTCAAATAAACGATCTATCTTCTAGATCTTTGTTACCTAGTGTTAATGTTGCTTCTATTTCTCTTGAAAAGGATTCATATCTTACTAAAGCTTTATGTCTTGAGGCTGATCTTGTGCTTGCTAGGGAATACATATCTAGTTTATCTTATACCATTGTTTCTTTGAATGATGATAACCATAGATTGAGAGCATACCTATAGAAATTCCTCAAAGAGAAGAACTCCCTAAATGAAATCCTTGAACATTCTACCAAACAAAGTGGTACTAGTGGTTTGGGATTTGTAGGGGGAGCCTCAAAGGGCAAGAGTAAGGCCAAAGGTAAGAAAAAGAGAAAGGAGACCTCCTTGTTTGTAGGAGAGTCTTTAGGCACTAAGAATCATATGGTTTGTTCTCATTGTAAATGTGATGACCATTATTCTACTTATTGTCCTTACAAGCCTAAGGGGACCAACCCAAAGATGAAATGGGTCCCCAAGCTAACTCCGGATCCCAAAGTTTGATTTGGGAACCGACATTCTCATTTCTTGTAGGAAAAAGATAGATGGATTGTTGGTAGTGGTTGAATAAAGCACATGACCGGTGACATAAGCCACTTCAACAATTTCACAAAGAAGAAAGGATGATCCGTCACTTTTGGGGACAACAAGAAAAGTAAAGTCAAAGATGAGGGTGATGTAGGTGAATCCTTATGCATCAAGAATGTTCTTTTTGTGGACGGCCTACATCAAAATTTAATAAGTGTTAGTCAACTTTGTGATAATGGTTACTTTGTGCTATTTACTTCTTTTAAACACTTGATTCTAGATTCCCTCACCTACCAAGTTATATATAAGGGAACTACAAGTGGCAATGATTATGTCATTGTCCTTAACTCTATTAAGCCTGTGGTTGGTAGATGCCTAGTAGTCAACTCAAATGATATTTCTCTTTGGCACTGCTGGTTTGGTCATGTAAATTTGAATCAATTAAAGAAGTTGAGAAAAAAGGATTTAGTCAAGGAACTTCTAAAATTGGATTTGGAAAAGGATGAAGAATGCCAACCTTGTACACAATGAAAGCAAACCAAATCCTCCTTCAAATACAAAGGAGTCCTTAGCACTAAGAGAGCTCTTGAGCTTCTTCATATTGATCTATTTGGACCAATGAGAATGCAATCACTTTGTGGTTCCAAGTATTGCCTTGTTATTCTCTATGATTTCTCTAGATATACTTGGAAATTCTTTCTCATTTCCAAGAGTGATATGCTTGGTGTTTTGTCTAGTTTTTACAAATGAGTTGAGAATGAAGCTTCTTGTCAGATTGTTTCCATATGTGGAGACCATGGGGGAGAATTTGAAAATGAGCTTTTTGAGCATTTTTGTCAAGAATTGGGTTATGCACACAACTTCTCTTCACCTCGAACACCTCAACAAAATGGGGTTGTAGAGAGGAAGAATAGGTCTTTGTAGAAGATGGCTAGGACCATGCTTCTTGAGTATGATACTCCTAAGAAGTTTTGGGCTGAAGCTGTCAATACCTCTTGTTTTGTGCAAAATCGTGTTTCCACTCATCCTTCGCTTAAGAAAAACCCCCTATGAGATATGGTGTGGTAGGAAGCCTTCTATCAAGTACTTACATGTTTTTGGATGTCCTTATTTTGTTTTAAATACAAAATATTCTCTTGACAAGTTTGATCCGAAATCGTACAAGGCTTTCTTTCTTGGCTATAGCACTATTAGCAAGGCTTATAGAGTTTTTAATGTGGATCTTGCTAAGGTAGAAGAATCTATTAATGTAAAGTTTATTGAGACTATCCCCTCTATTCCCAAAGATATTGTTCCAAATGATGATGTTGCAGGTGAAGTAATTCCTATCCTTAAAGAACTCAACTTCACTCAAAAGGGAAAAGAGGTGGCTTCTCAAGAGGAAGACAAAGATGATGAAAAGAAGGATCCAAATCCCCAGTTTGCAAAGCATCATCCAAAGGAGCTGATTTTAGGTGATCCATTTGAGAGAGTGAAGATGCGAGCTGCATTTAACAAAGAACAAGCCAACAACGCCTTCATCTCACAACTAGAGCCGAAAGATGTCAAGGAAGCTCTTGGGGGATGAAGAATGGATCTTAGCTATGCAAGAGGAGCTGTAACAATTTAAGCAGAACAAAGTTTGGACCTTTGTGCCAAGACCAAGTGATAGAAAGATCATTGGCACCAAATGGGTCTACCACAACAAGCTAGATGAAAGCGACAAAGTCGTAAGAAATAAAGCAAGGCTAGTGGCTTAAATCAACATGAAGGTATTGACTTTGATAAAACATATTCACCTGTAGCTAGACTTGAGTCAATTTGTATGCTGCTTGCCTTTGCTAGTCATAAAAACTTTCTTTTGTATCAAATGGATGTTAAAAGTGCATTTTTGAATGGTACAATTGAGGAAGAAGTGTATGTTGCACAACCTCTGGGCTTTGAACATGATAGTCTACCTAACCATGTTTATTTGTTGCAAAAATCTCTCTATGGAATCAAACAAGCACCAAGGGCTTGCTAGTAGAAATTAATGAATTTTTTGTTAGATCATGGTTATATCATGGGAAAATTGGATTCTACCTTGTTTATAAAACACACTTCTAACAATTTTCTTATCATACAAATATATTTTGATGATATCATCTTTGGTGGAACTAACCTTGATCTTTGTACATAATTTAGTGATCTTATGCAGAGTGAATTCGAGATGAGTATGATGGGTGAACTCACATTCTTCCTTGGCTTTCAAATCAAGCAAACAAATGATGGGAACTTCATCAACCATGGCAAGTACACAAGTGAATTACTTAAGCACTTTGGGATGGAGAACACCAAGTCGATGGACACACCCATGTCAAACACCGCCAAACTTGATAAAGATGAAGAAGGTGAGAAGGTAGATGAGAAGATCTATAGAGGTATGATTGAAAGTTTACTTTACTTAACTACCTCTAGACCTGGCATAATGTTTGGTGTTGGCTTGTGTGCTAGATTTCAATCAAATCCTAAGAAATCACATCTTATAGCTGTTAAGAGGATTCTAAGGTACTTAGCCAAAACTCAAAATTTTGGTCTATGGTATCCCAAGTCAAGGGACTTTACTCTTACTGCCTATAGTGATGCCGATTATGCATGGTGCTTGATTAATAGAAAATGCACAAGTGACACTTTCTTCCTCCTAGGACCATGATTGGTGTCTTGGTTCTCTAAGAAATAGAGCACAGTGGCACTATCAACCACTGAGGCTGAGTACATTGTAGCTGGGAGTTGTTGTGCCCAGGTCCTATGGATGAAGCAAATGCTCCAAGACTTTAACATTCATTTTGATGCCTCTCCTATCTATTGTGATAATACTAGTGCAATTAATTTGTCTTACAATCCTATATTGTATACTAGAGATAAAATATAGAGGTTCACCATCACTTTCTTCATGATCACATTGCCAAGAAGGATATTTATATCACGCATGTGGACACAGAAAATCAGTTGGCAGACATTTTCACTAAACCTCTAACTAGAGAGAAATTTAACTTTATTAGATCAAAATTTCTTATAACTACTTTAAATGAATATGATATGCCTTCTAGCTAGTTGTCATCTATCCTATATGTTTTGCATCTATCTTGTTCATCTTTGCTTGCTTATATGCTCAAAATCAAATTTTCATGTTCATCCTGCCTTATTTTTCTCTAATTTTTGGGTATTTTCGCAAATGCATGTTTAATCGCAAAATAGTACCCAATGATGAGTGATATGTGCCTAAGTTTGTTCAATATACACAATGGACTTGAAAAATAAATTTAATTAGCATTCATATGGATAGAAATTAAGTTTCATGGTTTTAGGTCAGGTTGATCATTAGTCGAGTTTACCCAGGACAAACTCAATCAATCCATGGCCGGGAGCTTTTTAAAAATGGGCCAATCAGTCGAGTTTCCACTTCACAGAACTCGACCGATCGGTGGGCTGAAGCTAACTTAAGTTGGGTTTGGCCGACTATTCTCCCTCTCAATTATAGAAAAGTTGAATGATTCCACTCTCTCAAGCCCTAAGCTCTCAACCCTCGACCTTCCCTTCCCTTACCTAGCCCTAATCTGACCTAGGGAGACCTTCCTATACCTTCCCCTAGCTAAACCTAGGTGTGCAAACATTTTTGGTGGTGTGTTTGGTGTTTTTGATCTCTTCTTCCTCTCCATTTAACCTCCATGGCTTCAAATAGAAGGAAGAGAGCCGCCCCAAGCAATGCACCATCCTCCTCCTCGTCCTCTCGCTTGATTCTTTTCAATGAGACCCTTTTGCCTCAAATGAGGCTATTAATCGGTATAAGGATCTTCTTCCACAAAGTCTTTTTCCTTTTAGATCCCTTTTTCAGCCTATCCCTAGACACAAAGCTATCATCGTTCAAGTGGAAATGTTGCTTCATGTTCACCACCTATCCACCTTGGATGTTGAGCATGAGTGCTTTCACAATTCCATGTCTATCACAAAAGCCATTCATGAATTCTACATAAATTTGTGTTGGAATTATGACACTCTTGTACCTCCTACCAATACTCAAGTTATCCTTACTTCTATGATAGCCGGGAAGAAATTTCAAATATCAAAGGATAACCTAAACATCGTTTTGTCAGGTGCTGATAAAATGACTCCTGGCGTAAGGATTATGGTGAGTATTTTGACCTACTTGACCCTAAAGGTTTCTACAAACAATACGATATCACACTTCCTGACATCCATCATTACTTGAAGAAACCGAAGGTTCCCTATAAGAAGAATATTACCCTACCCTCCTCCTCCTTATATCTCAAGAAGCATATACTAGCCCTAGTGGTCAACTGCAACATCCACCCCAAGAAAAACCAAATGGATATTGTAGAGAAAACTGCGGTGATAATGTATTGCATCTTATAGAATGTCAGAGTCAAGTGGTCTAGATACATCCTCCATCACATGACTTACTTCAACTCTGGCAAGAACACCCATGGCACCCATCCTCCATACCCCGCCTTGATATGTGGTATTTTTCAGTTCGCCAATGAGAAATCACTCTTCTCCGACTTCCACTATAGACCTACCTAGAAGGGAGTGTGTATCAGTGAAACCATTATCCAGAAATCCATGCCTATCCTTTCCTCCTCCACACTCGGTGCCTCACTCTCTGCCTCAGCCTCAGCTGCACCTACCTCTACCTCAACCCGAGCTCCTCCACCTCCTCAGCCTACCCGACCTAGCCGTTCCTTGTTCTGTGTGTCCAGTAAAGCCCTCATGGGTTATATGATACACCGACATGCATAAAACTTCCAGGTCCAGGAGCACCTGCACCAGGATTTATGTTGAATCATGTCTAACATGAACTTATCATGTGCACACCCATACCCCAACTACCGGCCATACCCCACTAGTGATTATGCATCATATGCATACAATCACTTCTACCCTACCCCTCCACCTGATCCTTCCGCTGCTGCTCCCACACCCTCTGCTGCTGGTGGACTTGCTCCAATCATCCTGCCTCTACCTACTGGCCCCTTGTCTTCTCTACTTGCCAGCCTTGGTGATTCTGCTCCTTCCTTCCCTCAGGCCAATGAGCTCTGTGCTCTTGGTATGACTTGGGATGAGTAGAATGCTCATTGGCCCAGTGATCACTTCGGTCCTTCTATTGATGAGGAGATGCCTGACCAGGCTAATGATGAGACTATTGATGCTATTGTAGATGCCAATGATGGTGATGATGATGGTGCTGCATCTGACGACCATGATGGCTCTGACGGTTTTGCTGGTGACTTCGGTGATGAAGGCGATGCTGCTGCATCTTCAGACGGAGAAGATGACTACGAGCCTGATGCCGAGGATGATGACGTTGTGGATATAGATAGCTTAGATGTCTAGATGATCTTAGTTTTTAGTCTAGTTTGCTGATCATATATATCTTTCAGGCTATTTTGTATTTTATCTTTAGTTTTCATCGCTTTTGATTTGTAGTTGTTTTACGAGAACTTTCACTCTGAGTTGTAATCTATATTATGTGCATTCTTACACTTTGATCAGTTATATCTTATGTGTTGGTGCCATGTTTCACCATTTTTTTGGGTCTGACTTAGCTTGTTTGGTTCTCTCATCTCGGTTTGATTTATGTTTTTGAGATTGCATGTTTGGCTATCTGCTTGGTTGTGCTTGGAGAAGACCTATTTTTATGCTCTTCGACCCCCCTTCCTTTTTGATAATGTCAAAAGGGGGAGAGATTTTCAATGTCTTGAAACTCAACCATATTGTGTTTATTGCCTATGTGATCCTCGTCTTGATCATTATATGCTTTATTATGTGACTTGCTAAAGGACCATGTAGTACATGTATGATTATATTTCTTTGTGTAGATAGACAAACTATGCAGGTTAAAGTAAGCATAGATTGAGAGAGAGAAATTCAAATCATTCAAATCTTGAATCCCCCACAATTCACAAGGCAAAGGTATAATTTCAATATCCTTTTCAATATGTTTGAGGAATGGTTTGTCATTGTCAAAAAGGGGGGGAATGTTGACCTAGAGGTTATACATTGTCCATATTTTGATAATGACTTAACCATTCCATTCATATGTATCTAATATTTGTATTCAAGATTGATTTTAGGCTTTAGGTACATGAAAAGGATCAAATTACACAAGCCCTGGCTTGTCAAAGTTCAAGCCAAATGTAATGTAAGTGTGCTAATAAGGAAATCACTTCAAACGACCTTATAAGAATTTTGTAATGACTCATAACTAAGATGAGAAAAATATGTGGGACACTTAATACCAAGTTTTAATCACTTTTTAGCCAAATTAGAAAATCGATCACATGTCCATTGCTAACGATGATTGGATTCACCATTTTGGTGAAACCACCATTGCCTCGCTTCCTCGACTGTTCTCTGATCACAACCCGTTGTTGCTAAGACTTTCCAGTCCACAACAAGCATATCATGCTTCCTTTAAAACCAAAGCGAGTTGGGACCTCAACCCTAATTTTAAATCCAACGTTATGGCAAACTGGAAGTCGGAGGAATCCTTCCAATCTGCGTTTGCAGCCTTCCATAAGTGGGATGTTAAATGGGACCATGATTGTATGCGGAAACAACACAGGGACAAAGAAGCTCTGCTGACTCGTATCCATAATGCCCAGGTTACAGCTGAATCCAATTATGTTAATCCTAACAGCTCGCTTGACATTGAATTACAGGAATAGTATAACCAAATCCTTGAGAGAGAGGAGGCCGACTGGAAGCAACGGGCGCACATAGACTGGCTCCTTCATGGTGATGGCAATACAAAGTTTTTTCAGTCCTTCGTGAAATCACAGCTTCATCATAATAAAATTACTCAGCTCAGGGATGCTACAGGAGAATGGATTTCTGAATCCACTGCACTATGTGAACATGTCCGAGCCTTCTTTGCAAATCTTATGACCGGCCCCTTTCAACATGACCCTCTGAAGGTCAGTCTGTACTCGGGCAGGTTCAAACAGTTAACGCCACAGGAAGCTGCTAGCATTCAATCTATTCCTGCTGCACAAGAAATCCACGAAGTCATGTTCAAGATGGCACCTTCCAAGGCACCGGGACCTGATGGTGTCTACAACGGCTTCATCCAAAATAACTGGGGAAAAATTGGTCCCTCCCTAGTCAAACTTGTCACAGATACCTTCGCTTCTGGAAGAATTGAGTATGATATTACGCATTCGCATATGGTCCTCATACCAAAAATTAAAGCCCCGATTACCTGTGGTGATCTGAGACCGATTTCTCTTAACAACGACTGTTTTAAGCTCCTGTCCAAGCTCATAGTTGAGCGTATTAAACCCTATCTCAATGACTGGGTTTCACCGTATCAATCAAGTTTTCTCCCTGGTCGTAAAATCAGTGACAATGTCCTCTTAGTGCAAGAAGTCATCCACTCTATGAGAAGTAAAACGTCAAAGAAGAAATGGGTCTGTATCAAGCTTGATCTGTCCAAGGCTTTTGATAGAATGAGTTGGAAGTTCGTGGAGGACACATTGGAGAAAACAGGTCTGCCATGTACACTAATCCAGATTATAATGCAAATTATTACATCTGGTGACACATCCATCCTTTGGGGTGGTCGCCCCCTTCAACATTTTAAAGCTACCCCAGGTGTCCACCAGGGGGATCCTATCAGCCCCTACCTCTTCGTTCTTTGTATGGAAAGGCTTAGTCAGGCAATCCTCAATTCTGTAGGCGATGGTTCCTGGAAACCCATCGTTATTTCTAGAGGAGGTACCCCTTTGTCCCATATTTTCTTCGCGGACGATATTCTCCTTTTTGCTGAAGCCTCCATTGCCCAAGCAGCAAATATCACAGACGTTCTCAGAAACTTCTCCATGGTCTATGGACAGGTGGTTTCTAAAGAGAAATCTAAATGTTACTTCTCGCGTAACGTTACCAATGTTGAACGCAGAAGGGTAAGCTGAAAACTTGGCTTTCCGTGGACTGGTGACCTTGAGAAATATCTTGGGATTCCTATACTTCATAATAGAATCAATAAGCAGATGCATGGGCATCTTACTTCTACCATTAAGGATCGACTGAATGGGTGGGCAATGCGTCATCTCTCTTTGGCAGGATGTGTGACCTTGGCTAAAAGCACACTCCAAGCTATACCCATCTACACTATGTAGATGGTTAAAACCTCGCCGGCAGTCTATGATGATATTAATAAGCATGTCCGAACCTTCATATGGTCGGGCTCTGGTGACAGGAAGCTCTCCCTAGTAGCATGGAGAAAAATCACTTCTTCAAAGGATAAAGGGGGGTTGGGTATTAAAGATGCCCGGGACCAGAATCTTTCTCTTATGTTAAAGAATGTATGGGCCTTTCTCAATGAACCAGATAAGCTTTGGGTCAGAGTCCTCAAAGAGAAATACACAGCCGGTAGTAGACTGCTGAAGAAGCCAGGATCACCGGTATGGAACTTTATCAGGAAGCATATGGAGGAAATTAAGGCCATGTGTGGTGTAGCTGTCAACAATGGGCGCTCTACCAATGTTTGGCTAGGGAAGTGGATCAATAGCCAAGCTGTGACGGATCTTGTCCCAGATTGGAATATACCGCCATCCTTGCAAACATTGGAGGTCGCTTCCATGGTGCTCGACAATGGGGAATGGGATTGGGAATTCATCAAGGCTTTCCTCCCTGCTGTAACTTGGCAAATTATCGAAACCATTCCGCCCCCTAGCCCTAATGGAGGGGATGATCTTTGGATATGGCCTCTGGAGGTCGCAAGAAATCTGAGTAGCCGTTCGGATTACCGTTGGGTTCGCTCGAACACAGAGGGTAACATTCCGGGCAGTTGGAAATCCATTTGGCAGGCAAAGCTACCTGAACGAATTCGTATTTTCCTCAGGCTTATGGAACACAAGGCCTTCCTTACTAATGTCGAGCGGGCATGCAGACATATGGAAGTGGACACTCTCTGTCCCGTCTGTAACAATGCACAAGAAACGATCCTCCATGCGCTCCGAGACTGTCTGGGTAGTCGGCAGACATGGAAATACCTCCTTCAAGATGAAGCTCACTTCGACTTATCTGAGGATGACTGGATTTTGTCTAGATTATCGGTTAGTAACAAAGACTTTCCCACTGCCATTCTGAGTGCAATCACTTGCTGGCATAATTGGACCTTAAGGAACAAGTACATACATGAAGCTGATACCGTGCCTAATGTGAGATGAATCAAGTTCATTCAAGAGAGAGCAACCTCTATAGAGAAAGCTTGGTCCCTCACTGGTGTTCAACGCAGGCGACCGACCCATCCGGTCCTTCTGCAGCAGCAATTCCTGGTCTTTGTTGATGCGGCATACCACTCCCACTCTGGCAGGGCAGGGCTAGGGTTCTTCTTGCACAACCTCCAGAGAGAAGATCAGTACTTCGCGGACTGGCCGTCCTCTGCAAGTTCAAGCTTGGAAGCTGAGATACACGCAGTGGTTAGAGCAGCGGATGTCTGTTGTTCACAAGGATGCTCGAACTACCTTATCCTCTCTGATTCAAAACAAGCAGTCGATTGTCTTACCAGTACGAAGGGGTCCAACGACAGATTCAAAGCTCATAGAAGACGCTACCAGGAACTCAGAGGAGTGAGTAGCAATTTCATTAGTTATATTCCCAGAAACAATAATGTAGTCGCAGACTGTATTGCCAAGCAAGTCATGCGGTCTAGAAACTCCTTTGCTACTCCTATGCAGCCATAATGTCTGAGTTGTAATGTCAGTGAGGCAGTCTCACTAGTCACCTCCTGTACTAAGACACGGGATCAATAAATAAAGGCCTTGGTTTTGCAAAAAAAAAAAGAAAAAAAAGAAAATCGATCACATGCTGTTGATTGGTCGAGTTATAATCTCGACCGATCCCATGGTTGATTTTCTGAAGATGGTAATCCGTCGAGTTGTGCATTCACAGAAATTGATCGAACGATCTTCTGACCAAATGCAATTTTGGCTGATTGGTCGAGTTCCCCAGAAGAAACTTGATCTATAGTTTGAAAATTGGGTTTGTCTTTTAGTCGATCGGTCGAGTTACCTTTATTGAAACTCGACCGAATGCACTATACGGAAAATGCAGAAAAAGTGATTATAACCGTTGGTGACTTGTTTGTACGAAAAAAGATCCGTTGCCTTGAGAAAAATGGCTATATTTTAGCCCTAAGTGTTTCCCAACTCAAGGGAGCACACCCAACTATAAATAGGACCCCTTAGAGTTCATTCCAAGTTTGCTCATTCACTAATTTCAAGGTACTTGCTATAGTTGGGTGTGCTACTACTCCTTAATCCCTTTCTCTCTCTAGTTTACACTTCATTTCGTGATTTGTGAGTGAGTTAAGATTATTGTAAGAGAGCTCCAACCTTGTGCATGTAAAGCTCTCAATCTCCACTACTTCCCTATCCCCTTCCTACATGAATAAAAGGTGAAACATGCTCCATCAAGTGAAGAAGGAGCTACAGCTGGTCCTCTTCAAGGTTGTTGAAGAGGTGGTGATCTTCTCCAAGTGAAGGAGAAGGCAAAGGCTGAAGATCCAAGAGGAGAAGAAAAGTCCTTCAAGGCGGAAGACTTGAGCTTGAGTGGGTAAGACCTTGGTGAAGGCTGAAGACTCAAGCTAAGTGGGTAAGCTCCTTGGTAAGGTGGATATCTCCTTGTGGTTGGATGGTTAAGTCCTTTGGTGGTCTATTGCTGTAACTCTTATTGGTGATAATATAGAGAAAAGCACTTGCAAAATCCTAGAGGTTGACCTCTCTAGGTAGTGGACTGACTCACTTATAGTTTGAAGTGTGGAACCACTCTACATCCCTTTGTCAAGTGCTTGCTATCAATCTCTCTCATCCTTTCTATGCTTGTTAGGTAGGACATCAAATTGACATCTAGATATTGCTATAAAATTGATATAATTTGAAGGTCCAATCCGTTTTGTGAGAAATTTTTTAGCTCTATTCACCCCCCCTCTAGAGCCCTTAGATCCAACAATTTTGTCCTAATTTGATGGGAATTGGTGAAATATAAATAGAAGTTGCAATTGGATGGGGAATGAGGTGGAATATGGAAAATAACGTGATTCATGAGTACATGTTTCAAAAAAGAAGAACACTTACTTTGTTGCAATAGAATCACAATAATGGTTGTGTTCTTATGATACCTTTTTGGTTCAATGTAACACAAATACTTTTTCTAATGGTGATTCAAATGAAACTTTGATGTGACATAAATGATAAAATTCATTTACTTTGAGTAAGGTACTTAATTATAAAGAGAAATAGCCTACTATCACTTAGCTAGGTTCCGTTATCACCATTGAACCTTCCACCATGTCTGTGTTAGGAATGGTAAACATGCCTTTCTTGTGGTGGAGTGCATCCATGCAAAGATGACCTAGAGAGATTAGATCCTAAAGACTAATATGTGGGGAGTTAAGGGGACCCACATAGGTTATATAAAGGATCCAACTCTATTAAGGAGAAATCAAAAAGAAAATATTAAGGGCTATAAATCCTACACTAATACAAATGTGGGCTAAGGGGATAATCAATTTGGACTTGTTATGGAGGTTCGACATCGACACCCAAGAGGATGTTACAATAATTGGAGCTAAAATGATCAATTAACATTTCATGAAACTTTGCTGTGGAGATAAGGAGAATAAATAGGCGTACCATTTTCTTAGTAGCGACGATCCTCAGAGGGGAACCTGATGAGATATGTGGAAATTCTACAAAATTTTAACAATCTTAATTTTCATTGAACCCATTGAGTCGGACATATTGAGTTAACCCTCATTTTACTCTTGGAGAAACAATTTTTTGGTCTATAATCATCACTTTATGTGGGATACTTATTTTTGAAATATGAAGAATTATAGCTCTACATTTTTGTAGACACCTGCAATGAACATGTACTAATGAAACTTGTAGAGTAGATAAACACTCCCAAAGAATTTTAACACCCAAAACCACTGAAAAAACCCCAAACCACTCCAACCCCTAAAACACATCAAGAAAGCAACATTGCACCTACAATCCACTTCAAGCAGTCCACCTTAAACATGCAAAAAATGAAACTTGTAGATTAGATAAATACTACCAAATCACTTCAATGAACCAAACCACTTCAACACCTATAAACCACATAATCATCCAAGACCACTTCAAGAAATCCACCTTGAACCTGTAATAGAGAAAAAAAACACAATCGAGCAACCACACACTCCTAAAATCATGTAAAACCATTTCCCAAAGAATGATAAACAATCTCTAGTGAACATGCAAACAATAAAATCATTTCAAACAACCACTATATATCTACACATTCGAAATAATTCTATATAACATGACAATCACCCAATATTGGCAATTTTCACTTCAAACAATCGACCTCACTTCAAACAATCATTGTACAAACAAATGGGCATAACATGCAATACACAAAAAGAGAATCACATTCACCATGACTTTTGAAGGAATCTTACATATATATGTATAAAATTTAACCTTTTAAACATCTAATTGTGTGGTATTGATTAGCTAGAGTGCTCATGATACATACTGGGAATAGCTAGCTAGAATGCTCTTGTTACAATACAAAAAGATGCAAAATTTAGACGCCTGTTGGAAGTTCATCCTTGGATTGATTAGAAGTCACTTCTACACTTGTACTTCCCTATAACAACCCTGACCTGGGTTATACTTTAACCCTAGGTGTTGTGATTTATAAATGTGATTAAATGCTTAATATCATCTTATGAAAAGTAATTAGGCCTCAAGAGGAACTTATGTTGCAATTCTAGTCCTTTTTGAACATTGTTGAAATCAATGTTTTGTTTGTTTTGGACTAATGTTCAAAATACCCACGTTGAGGGGTTTAAGTGCAAATTGTGCATGATAATATGTTACTCATGTGTTGAAGCATCATGAGAATGAAGATGATGCTGAGTTGTGGCTTATGGAAGCCCGAATACCAAGAAAGAGATGATAAAGCAATGTATGTGCATGAAAACCCAATTTTGGTGTAATGTGCAATTTACCCAAAACCTAGGGTGCAATATATAAATTACCACTTCAATAAGGTCCCTAATGTTTCTTGGAATCATGTAGAGCAAAGAAAATGAGAGGGGCGCCTCATTTGAATTAAGTTGGAGGAGAGAGAATCTTGATATTAAAATAATCAAGATTTAATCCTAATTGAAACCCTAATTTGATTTAGGGCAAAAATAAATGTATTAATGAAAGGGCCTTCAACCAAAATTAAAATGGTTGGATTCAGATGTATGTGTGACGTCCTTGAGCTTTGAAAGGACCACGAAAATATCCAAGGGATGGATAACTCACACACAATTTTATAAGAAAAAGAAATATCCACTCACATATGGATATTAATATAATACGAGTTAAGGTGCTTAATTTGCTTTTCTTTAAATCATGGATAATTGAGAGGGATAAAAGGCAAACAAGATAGCCTCGTCCCTAAGGAAGATAAGGGGGAAGAGGCGGCCACATTTTTAGGATTAAATGAATTTTTATAAGGAACTTTTTCTCTCCTTGAATTTCTTATAAAAAGACCCTTTACAAGCCAAAAGGAAGGATTTTTCGACCCCACTTCTTCTCCTTGCTTGGGAAACGACCAAGGGAGATTGGGAGGATCAGGAGGACGACCCCCAACCTGTTGGTAAGGTTCTTGATCCATTTCACCTTGATTCCATGGTGGAAATTGAAAATAAATTATGGATTTCTTCCTATTTCGATCTCCTCTTCAATTCTAACCATTCCTTTTCACTCAAACCTTGAGGACGAGCCTTGGAATGGTGAAAGAAGTTGCATCCACCATTTTTGCCGTGGACATGGAGCTTTGGAGCTTAATTGGAGGTGGGTTTTATAAATTGAACCCCTTTTCATTGTTATTCAACCATTAATCTTGCAATTTCAATGATTCCTTCATTATCTTGTTTAATTGCTGGTTGAAAATGGTTATTTCATGAAATCAGAAGTTTTTAGAACTTCAGGGACGAAGGAATATGATGATGACATCATATTGGATACTTTTTCCAAAGAAATCATGGTTCATACGGTTTTGAGTTAATTGCTCATGCGGTTTCACCAAACCGTTTGAGAGCAAACGGTTTGAAACCGTTTGAGAGCAAACGGTTTGAAACTGTTTGGGAGCAAACTGTTTCAAAACCGTTTGAGTGAGTTGACCAAGGGTTTACCGTTTGAGATTAATGTTCCTAATTATGTTGGTTAATGACTCACAAAATTTTATGGGTTAACTCCCAAGGAATCATGAGTTGAAGGCTAATCAATTAGGCAAACCTAATTGGATTAAGTGCTGATTTTTCAGCTTGATTAATTTAACTTTTTGGGCAAACGGTTTCAAAACCATTTGAGTGAGTTTACCAAGGGTTAACCGTTTGATATTACTGTTCCTAATTATTTTGGTTAATGAATCACCAAATTTTATGGGTTAAATCCCAAGGAATCGTGAGTTGAAGGCTAATCAATTAGGCAAACCTAATTGGATTAAGTGCTGATTTTTCAGCTTGATTAATTTAACTTTTTGGGAAAACGGTTTCAAAACCGTTTGAGTGAGTTGAACAAGGGTTTACCGTTTGATATTCCTGTTCCTAATTATGTTGGTTAATGAATCACCAAATTTTATGGATTAATTCCCAAGGAATCATGATATGAAGGCTAATCAATTGGGAAAAAACTAATTGAAATTAGTGCTGAAATTCCAATGAGTTGATGTGAGATTTTGGGTTGATTAACCCAAACGGTTTCAAAACCGTTTGGGAATAACCCAAACGGTTTCAAGACCGTTTGGGGATCACCCAAGACCGTTTGGAGGTCTGGGGTTAAGTATAGTTGACCAATTGAAGGTCTAAAGGTACCAAATCACTTTGCAATTAAGTGCTGATTTGATGATCAACCCAATAGCTCAAACCCTAATGATTGTTCACTAGAATCCAAGGGTTGGATGAGCTAAACGGTCTCAAGACCGTTTGGAGCTCATCCCTCCAAACGGTCTCAAGACCGTTTGGAGCTCATCCCTCCAAACGGTCTCAAGACCGTTTGGAGCTCATCCAAATGGTCTCAAGACCGTTTGGAGGTCACCCAAAACCGTTTGGAGGTCTAGGGGTGAGTATGGTTACACAATTGATGATCCAATGATACTAAGTTAAAGTGTAATCAATTGCTGATTTGGTGATCAATCCAATGATCCAAACCCTAATTGGTTAACTTGGATTTTGATGATGTGATGGGAAAACGGTCCCAAGACCGTTTGGTGGACATACAAACGACCTCAAGACCGTTTGGGGTCAGGTCATGTTCAATTTGGATGATGGTTCAATGGTTTCAAAGTAACTAATCTTGCATTGATTAGTGTTGAAGGATCATCGATTCCAAACCCTAATTCAATTGATTCAAACCCTAATTGAGGACTAATTGAGGGTCAATTGAGGGTCAAATCAGTTGAAGGTTGACCTATTTAACTCAATTGAAGTATGAGGATAGGTCCAATTGATGATTGGTTCCATGAATTCAATGATTGAAGGAATCAATATTGAGAACCCTAAACCGATTGGTTTAGTTGAGACCATCTTTGGTCCATGCAGTTTTGAGGAGGGTTGGACCAAATGATCTCAAGACCGTTCGGGACCAAATGATCCCAAACCGTTTGTGCCCATGCGGTTTCAAAAGTCAAACTTGGGAAAACGGTCTTCACCTACTTGCTTGGGCAAATGGTCTCAAGCACCATCTTTACCAAATGGTTTCAAACCGTTTGAACCTTGAAGGACCAAGACCGTTTGGGGCTCAAGTAGTCAAAGTTGATTGAGGACTCAATTGGTTAATCCACTTAGACACTTGTTGTAATTGAGGACTCAATTGATCAATTCAATTGGATACCTTATGTAATGGAGGTCCAAGGTGATTGAATCTCTTGAGAATACAGATGATGAATGATTAATTGATCCAATGATGATTAGTAATGATGATCATTGAAGGTACAAAGGTTGAAACCCTAATAGTACCTAAGTGATTAGTGCCAATTAAGGGATGAACCCTAATTACCTATAGGATCAATGACTTGGTACACTATGTCATTCATAGTTGTATGTACTTGATTGAAGGGATGATATGACCTTATCAAGTTGAGATGATGTTAGCATGAATTCATAACATGAATATAATTCATGTGGTGATTAAGGGTATGATCCTTAAGTAGAGAGATCATGAAACCCTAATCATGAATATATACCCTAATTGACAGGGTTATTGAATTCTAACCCTAATTGAGGGCAATTCTAAATGTAACCCTAATCCAGGGTAAGGATATAACCCTAATCTAGGGTAGTGATGTGTGAAACTCCAATTTAGGGAAATGAGATGTAAAACCCTAATTGGGATGAATAGTGAATCTCTAATTATGAATAATTGAATGAAATCCTAATGGGGATGGATTGTAGACCCAAATTGTGGGTGACTATAATGAAAATCTTAGTTGAGGGTGAATCCATGTGAAACCCTAATTGAGGGTGAATCCATGTTAAACCCTAGTTGAGGGTGATTCTATGAGAAACCTTGCTTAAGAACTAACATCACATAATGTTCTGATGTTATGTTGTGATGAGAGGCCCTAAGAAGGGTGAAGGAATATGAGACTCTAATGTAAGTCATTATACATAAAACCCTAATCCTGGGCAATATGACAATGGATCATAATTCTAATTTTTAAATAAGGATGCAAGGAAATCCTAATGATGAGATAAAAGAATTGACCTTATAAAGGTGAAACATTTCATGTGGTTGATTATAAGCAACCTTATTGTAAGCAATGTCTTTAGCATTAGACAAGTCCATATCATTAAAGATAGATGGACAATTCTAATGTGTGGCCTATGAATTATATGCTAAAGGTGAGAGTTTAGTGATGGAATGTATTAAGAGGGAAATACCTTAATACAAGATAAGTTTGTTAACTCAAGAGAATATGATATAATGAGTAAGTGATATATCAAGATATGATAGTTATCACATTCAACACTTCAGGGTTTATATACCTTGATGTACTCCAAATCCAATATAATTGGGTAAGAAACATATGAAGTGTGTTATGCAACTATTACAATGTAATGTAATGAGTTGTTGCACTTGATGAGTATTAATTAATGTACCTTGAGAATGGGGTTAAGCCCAAATGATGTGATGATATGAACAATAAACCCTAATTCTGGGTTATGCTTTTAAGCATGTAACCCTATGAGTGATGTATGAAATGAGGAATTACTATTCCTAATTAAGCTAAGGGTTGAATAACCCTAATTGGATTGAATAAGAATCCTAACCCTAGAAACCAACCGTGGTGATGTAACACGATCGTAGTAATTTGTCAATAGCACGACCATGCTAGGTATCACGGTCGTGGTAGGTTCTTCTTGCACGACCATGCTAGATAGCACAGTCGTGGTGTTTTATATTTAATTTGAAAAGAACTTGTATTGTGCTGATATGGATACAATGTGCATGTTATCAATTGTGTTAATCATGCATGTTTTTGTAAAAAGGAGAACATAGCCAGGTAAGGGTTATGATGCCATATATATTGAAAGGACTTTATAATCTTTGAGAGTAATGATATGCTATGTTACCTGGTAAGTGGTAACATATGAAATTGATAGGTTGTATGAGCCATGGGGAATATATGCATTGTTACAATTAAGGTCATGCTGTTAAATGACTTGAAAATAATATGTTACTTGGTAACAAGTATCATGATTTCCTTGGTCAGATGAGCTGAAGGTGATAGTTACCTGAAAAAGGTATAATAATGCTCAATGATGAGTTAAGGGTTTGAATACCCAGAACCATATGATTATGGTGATGAGAATGTGATGGGATGAGAATTCCCAGTTTTGAAATGAGGGACTGAGTTCCCAAGGTCTTTGAAAGAATGATAAATATCTGATGAAAGTAGTACATGTCTCTTTATAGCATTGTTGTAATAAGTTATGTTTGATAACTTGACTGATGCTAAAAGAATGCCATAATGTACTTAAATAATCAAGTATAATGATATCATGTAGAGCCCTGACCATAGATCCATCATTGTCAGAAGTTAAATGATGGTGAAACAGGCTTTTGTAAGGGAACTCCTGGAGAGCATACTTTTGAGTATGTTGGGGTTATGGACGCAAATATCCTTACGTCCTAATGTAGGATTTGATGTGAGATGTACTTTAATATCTCATTCCTTAATTATATGTACCGGGATGGATGTATCACGAATCTCCCGATGATTGGGTTAGATGCCGTACACATCTCCCAATAATGTTAATGCCGGATCGGTGGAGATAAACACGAAATCTCACGATTGTGAAGAGAGTGCAGCACACCACTGTAACTCTGATAGCGAAGTTGCTAGTATACTCTGGAAAGCTATATTTAGTAGAGACACAAGATGTCCTGCATGTGATCTCGCACTGACCAAGATGTGGGAGGTCATGGGAAACCGGCTCTTCCATTGACCTTGTATGGTACCGATTTTGACTTCGCAGTGGTCGGTTGGAGCATGAGCGGCATATCTCATCTCCTCAGGGCATAAGTGTGTTTGTAAAATGAAATCAGCCGTATAGCATGTTTGCTTAAGGATTGAATACGGAAATTCATTGGATGATGTTACATTTCTGTTATATATCTATAGTTCATTGATGTTTTTCATATCTGTTGTATTCATTACAAGTATATGGATGAATTATGAGTCTACCATGAGTAGATGCAACATTATCCTTGAAAAAAGGAGATTACTTCACTTTGTTCATACAAGTGATTTACCTACTGTTAATTATATATATATAAATCCTTCTGCTTAGTTTATTTTAATAAACTACTATAACAATGTTTTGGCGGAGAGTTATATCTCTTATTGGGACAATTTACAATTGTCTCACCCCTGTGGGATCCAACTTTTTAGGTGGACGCGGACAAAGAAGCAGAATCTCATTACAGGGAATAAACAGCAACAGTGACAACAAGGACAACAATAATATCTCAGGTGGAGATACTTCCTGTCAAGTTATGTAGTTAGAAAGTCCTATGTGTCATCTCTGTACTCTCAGGTCCTCAGAGTTTTTAGTCAGTGTTTTATGAATCAATCTGAGGTTTTGGCTTGATGCCTCGAGATTCGTATACTGTATGTATATAATGTTTATAAGACAGTTGATAATGTAATCTCTGAAAATAGATGGTACATGTTATGTACGTTTGAACTAGAATGTAAATGTTATGCAATGGTTCTTGTTGGAAAAGATTTCCTATGTGAGGATCTCTTTGCAAAAATTTTTAATTTTTAGTGATTTTCAGTAATCCGCTGCAAATAATTTGCTTCCGCATTAGTTAATCCTATTTTTGCGAGACGGTCGCTACATTCCCCATGGTTTCCAATATTGTCCTTATACTTGTGGACATCAAGCTCAACTTTAGTTGGTTCAATAAGTATATAACATTTACTGAACAATAATTAACTTAATATGATGCATCCAATCAGAAATGGAATATAATCTAAAAATTTGGTAAAATGTACAAACTAGTGAATGAATATATCCTACTCTAATTGGTATCAACATTTAAATGAGATGCAAATAGATTGTGTACAAAGCCTAGCAATGTAATTATCAAACTATGTTATTTATTCAAGCTAGTTGTTCAATTACTAAAAAATCAAACATCAACTTTATGTAATTATGACTATTGAATGACTGGGAAACAACTTCATGTGATTGACACTAGTGAACAAATTGGCAACATGTTAAAGATTTGTGATCAAAACTAATGAATGATTAGATATCTACACCCTATGTGATTAAAATTAGTGAATGAATGACCACATTCAATCTCTTATTGGGTTTTGATGGGAGGAGGAACAACTGAATAATAATAGTTTCTTGACTAAAACCCTAATCTAACATATCTTCCATAGCCATAAAATGTTAATAAAATAAAGACATACATGGATATGGATTTTAACTTAGTGCGTTCTTGATGTCCAACAAAATGTCTCATCAAACTTGATGTTGATCTTGTGCTTTTGGATCTGGGTATGAAGTCAATGTAGTGCAACGACACTATTATCTTTGTAACAATGGTAGAAAAAGATATTGTTTTTCTTAATGATGTAACTCGTCCTCCAAGCCTTAATACACATGACACCACTTCTATTTTGTCTATGAGGATGAGGGGAAGTCTTAGGGTGACACATTGACATCCAAGAAGAAGTGAAGTAGACTTGTCAATGTGCTAGTGTCACTCTCTACTCTCCTCCTCCTATTGTAGGGTGTTGTCCTCTGGGATAAATTTCACACACTAAAATGAATAAATTTACAGATACGCATGTCACATATGCAAGACATCATCCCCTTTTATATAGGATAAGCATGGGTTAGGATTATCAAAACCAAATCTTTTTTCTATTCACAATCTCTAATTAAACACAAAATAGGCAACTGCGTTCTGGTCAATCAGATGGGATTCCTATCCATTGACTCAACTGTGACTTGTGCAAGATACTCATTATTTGATAGTTTAATATGTTCAATCAATTGATTAACGCTTATGCACTATTTCTTAATCATTTACCAATCGATCCATAATCATTTAGTTGATCATTTGGCATATCTCTAGGTTGGCAATCACTGGATCAACATACACTTTATTGATTCATGGATCTTCTTAGCCACGGATAAATCAACTACCTTATCAATTAATTGGTTGGATCAAACGCTATCCTACGAATAATGCATATCCATTTCTAATTAAATTGGTGATTGCAAACTTCTTTTCCCATGAGCATCCTTATGATCCTGACCACATAGGTTCCACATTACATTGGTTGTGATGTCAAAGACCTCACAAGCAACAAGCGGTACCTAGAAACACATCATTGGTACCCAAGCATTTGGAATAAGTTGAAGAAAAACTTTAACCTATAAGTGACCGATGTAACAATGGACGTATAGTCCATATGTTGCATATATCCACATTGAACCCATGGCATGGAGCAATCATCCTCTTACAATTCCCATGTCATGGACCAATCATCCTCTTAAAATCCAATCTATGTTTCTTGAACTAGATCACACTATTGAGATTAGTGATCTCAATCTCATGTATTGACTCACATGTGCATGGACATGCATTTCATAGGTCACTTATCAAGTGACTGGGAAATCACTCTAATATGAGGGATACATTCCATCTGCATTGCTAACAAGAGTCCAAAAGTGTCATAATTCACCCAATGACCACCTATATGGCGACCCTTATTTAAGGTCACATTCATAGTGTTAAAGTATAGATAATAACATGTGATCATCATAGTAACTTTAGGTTTAAGCATCACAGTCATCACTATTATGCTGAGACATGATTTAACTTCCATTATATGTCTTCCATGTCTCATTCTCAAGGTGGATATGTCTAGTACAACTTGTTCTCTAACAAGTACCTATGTGTTTGACTTGATATCCAATATCATAACCAAAGAGACGTAGTTATCAACTACCCAACATAGTAGTCTTATGTGTTATTGTTGTCCTATAGAATCCATAATAAAATTTGACTAGGGACATATCAAGGATGATTACTCTAAATATACATATGATCTCATGTTCATGTCCTCAACCAAAACTATATGTGACCAAAGAAAATAAATCTTAGGACATTATTGCTTATAGTCATTAACCTCCTCCTCTAGATGAGTTCCTATGTGTGTGACCCTATAGGTCCAATACCACGTAAGTAGTGAATGTCCATAACTAGCTGATGACATGACAAGCAAAGAGTAGTGCCTAGTCGCACATCAGTTCTACCCAAGTGAATGGAAAGTTGGAGAACAACTTCAACCTACAATCTGTTTAAGGTGTTGCAGTGATTGTTTGATTTCCTTGTCTCTGATATCCTGATTGAACTCAAGTCAAGGAATCACCATATCTCAACTTTCAATCCATGTTCCTTGAACCAAGATAAAACTGTCTGAGATATATGTGACCTCAATATCAGATATTGATTCACCTATGCATGCACTTGCTGTTCTTAGTCTTGCTTATCAAGTGGCCAGGCTATCAAACTCTAGTAGGAGGGACAAATACCATCTACATCACTCACAATAAATCCCCATGTGTCACAACTACCCAGTCATCACCTTTATGGCAATACTTATTTAGAGTTACGTTGGATGATGTCAAAGTATATTGAAAGACATGTGATGAGTATAGTGACTTTAGGTCTAAGAACCACAATCACCACCTTCACTATAAGATATGACTATGACCACCAATGATAGTTTCCATGTGTCACTCTCAAGGTGGGTCTTCCTGATACACTATTCTCTAACAAGTATTTGTGTGCCTGGTTTGGTATCACATATCATGGCTAATGAGATTTTGTCATCAACCAACACACAATCTAGTCTTAAGTGTTACTCGTGTCTATCTACCTTCCACAGTAACATCCAACTAGGGACATAAAAGGATTGTACATACTCTTAACATCCATATGAACTCATTGTTCAACTCACATACTTGAAGACATATGTAATTGAGTATTGTCATTTTCTAGACATTTATAATATTTCCTCATAATCTCATAACTGAATGAAACATAGTGAATTGGAAGATTGCCTTTATTATTAATCAAATCCTTTATGTTATATGGCATGTCAATCATCATATGGTTGGATATCTGGGCATACAATACCAACAACTCCTACTAAAAAATAACCAAGGATGTCCACTTCTTCTATGTCTGTATTTGGAGGTATAAGACAACTATTGAAGAACCCTTCACCACTTGTTTGACCTATATAGATATAGTAAATCTCATGGGGTACATATGATAGTGATGTAGATGATGGGTTTCCACATTAGATCTTAAGAAGGATTTAATACCTCATTTTCTCCCACATAAAGTTGTGGTGGTTGCTTGCATCGAAGGAGACTAAATGGATTCAAGGCTGAGTTGGCATGCATGGGCCCCATCACCATGTGGACCTATTGCATGGAACTACACCATCATAGGGTGTAGGAGGCCCAAATAAGGAAATGGGATATATGTGGCTCATAACTTCAACACCTCCCCATCCTAGGCTTCACTATAGCCTTGACTTGATGGTTCTATTTTCTCTAGAATCAAGTACATGATCCCAAATCCACATAAAGTTGGTATAATTGGAAATTACTTAAAATTTCAAAATTGTTTTGGAAATTAGAAATAAGGAATCATTATAAATATATAAATTAGTAGAATAATATTTGATTTTGAAATTGTGGTAGTAAAGGTTCATGTATAAGAGATTTATTAGATGTAATGCATCTCCTTATTGACGAAAATCTAGATAAAATGCAAATGGTGTCTTATATGGTGAAATATTAGTTTTAGGTCTCTACTCTAATAGATATTTTATCTAAGATTTTGAATTATGTGATTTTAGGTTTATATATGACCATATAAGTATGGAGTTTTGAAGAAAACAATAAGGATATCTATTATTTAACCCATTAAATTAAAATTACATTCTTGAACATCTTGCATTGATTGTCATTACTATGAAAGATAATTTACAAGTTAGGAAGAAAAATATGCTTGATGTAGGCAATGATTTATTGAGCCTAATAACCAAATTAGCAAATGATACAACAATACATGTCTTTTGGGGTATACATTTTTCGTAGTCCATGTACAATTTAGTAATCCTAGTTTCTATACCAATGTATGGAAGATCTAACCAAGGGATAAGACCTATATGATGTATTTTGATCATGTTTATTATTATTTGGTACAAAAACCTATCTAGGGTTACATAATCCTATATCCTATAATCCTTGGGTTAGTAGCTACCCTAGGGTATTTATGTGTGGATTCCTTTCTAGGCTAGGGATCCCTCAATATTGAAATAACGTCTCTATATTACATGACAAATATTAGGGAATACAACCAACACATGTATCATATATAATTATTAAATGACTAGAAAACAACTCTTTGTGATTAAAACACAAAATGAGACATACCACACAAATCAATTACAACATATTTATGGATGATAAAGGTTAAATGTAAGGCCCCTAAACCTACTTAATGAGTTGAATGAGCTTAATTGTCATAATTGAATTCTTATAACCCTAATCTAACCTTGTGATATGATTTGAAATCATAATACAAGTTTAAGTTTCAAATTTGGTCTAATTTGGACATTGCTTGAGCAAGTTATGCAATTTTCTGCACATTTTGGACTTTTATGTAATTTACCCAATTGAGAGATTTTCTTTGCAATTTATTACTTGCATTATGTTCCTTGGATATTATATCATCATTCTTGAGCTTTTTGAGACACGGGGAACCTATTTAAACCTTAGTTTGAAGGTGTTTTCTCCAAGGGTATTTTAGGGTTTACCCCTTCATGGATGAGATACCTTTAGTAGCTATCAACTAATGAATTATTTGTTTGGCTGGGAAATTCGACAAAATCAAGCTAAGAAGGTATATACAGATGGTGGGGGAGATTCTTGCATGTGTGTTTGTATATTCTTAATAAATTAAGGCCATGGACACTTGGATAGATACTAGAACTTCAACTTTTTATTTTTCTTTATCTTAAAGCTTCATATACTTATCCCCAAGCACCAAAACGAGCCATTTTCTCTCCACTACTTCCCTATTTCTCTCAAACTCGTTCTCCCTCTGTGCTTATGCGAATTTTCCTATCCAAGGAAGAATAATGTAGGGACCTTCTTAAAAAAAGGATCTAGGGTTGCAATTGACTCCCTTTTAGGGTTTAAAAAGCTCCCTTCTAGTGATCTTGACCTAAAAGAGTAAGAATCCCCTTCTTTCCTCCATTTATTTCTTTTTTATACTTCCTGCTACCTTTATCCACGTCGGAAGCTTGCTGTTCCATGGTAGAAATTGCTTTAAGGCTCTAAAACCCTACCTTTCTTGCTCCTTATGCTTAGGGTTTGCTCATTTGATGAAGAAAGGTGCTAGATGGATGAATTCATAGCTTATTCTTGGATTTTCTACCCTACATGCTCATGTTTTCTAATGTGTGGGAGTTTATATTCTCATTAGAGGCAAGTTTTATAACTTTCTCCATGTTTATTGCTTACCATAAGCTTTCTAGCTCATGTTCTTGCTTGAAAATGATGATTCATGCACTAAAAAGCTATGCTTGACTTGAATTTCGATTTTTATAACGTTCCATATTCTTATTTAAGTTCTAGATGAACCTGTGATCATGCGTACACTATTCCTAAGGTATAATATGACTCGGATCAGGTTTTTTTGACAACCTATGGTGCTAAGCACCTATCAACCAATGGTCAATTTTAGGGTTTAAAGCTGATTTCTTCTATAAACCCATGACTCGATGATGGTACCATTGCAACAACTCTATGGTGTTGTCTTCATGACAACTGATGGTCGAGAACAAATGTGTCAGGTGATGGTGAAAACCTATGGTCACCCCCTTAGGTCATGTTTTGGATCAATTAGAAGTTTTATGATCAACCATTAAGTACCCTACTGATGTTATCAATCAATGATGACATTAGCTTAATATTTGATGCTGATTAATGAATATAGTGTTGATCTAACAACCTATGGTGACTTAATGGTCACTAATTATGGTGGATCAGGTCTCTACAACCTATGGTGAGTTAATCATTGTAGTGGTAGCATCAATTAAGCCTTAGACCAATGGTTTCTTGGGTCACTTCATGCAATGGTTGGACCTATACTGTAATTGATGGTTTTAACATATGAACTTGACCCAATGGTCAAGATCTACTGGTTATTCCTCCAATAAAGTGGAATGATGACTAATGTAATATGTTGGTCTTAATAATGTGATTTAGATGGTTTCCTTTATATGATCAACTTAAGGAGCTTACTTGTTGATAATGGATGACTTGTTTTAAATGAATAGTCAATTGTGGGTTTTACCCTACTCTCAAAGGAACTTTTTGTGTTGTTAATCAAGGGATGTCTAGTGTTAGATGGTGACTCTTTCTAGAGCACAAATCAAGGACTTCATAGGTGGTTTATCCAAGGTGTTTACTTATGTAAACAACCAATGGTCTTACCATTTAAACATCCAATGGTTCTGGGTGACATTGTGGTATGGTGATATGGGTTGAATGATGATGGAACAAATGGAGGGTTACCCTTAACAATGTAGTCTTACATATTCACTCATATGAATAGAAGGGATGATAATTGTAACATCCCTGACCTGGGTTATGCCTTAACCCTAGGTGTTTTGCTTAAATAAGTTAATTATGCTTGCTCTTATCTTTTGAAAAGTAATTAAGGCTCAAGAGGAACTTATGTTTCAATTTTAGTCCTTCTTGAACAATGTTGAAATAATGTTTTGTCTATTTTGGACTAAAGTGCAAATTACCCAAGTTGAGGGGTTAAATTGCAAATGTTTCATGATAATATGTTCCTCAAGTGTTTAAGCATCACAAGGATGAAAATGATGAAGTATTATGGCTTGTGGTAGCCTGAGTACCAAGAAAGAGCTGATAAAGCATTGTTGTGCATAAAAACCTAGCTTTGGTGTAATGTACAATTTACCCAAAACCTAGGGTTCAATATACAAATTACCACTTCAAAGTAGTCCCTAATGTTTCTTGGCATCATGTAGAGCAAATAAAATGAAAGGGGCGTCTCATTTGTATCTCTTTGGAGGAGAGAGAATCTTGATATTAAAATAATCAAGATTTAAGCATAATTAGAACTTTACTTCAATTTAATGCAAACATAAATATATCAATTAAAGACCCCTTTAACCAAAAAGGTGAGGGATGAGTTTGAAATAGAATGGATGACCATGTGCCTTGCAAAGGCACGAACATATCCAAAGGAAGTGGATAACTCACTCACCTTATTATAAGAAAAAGAAATATCCACTCACTTATGGATATTAGTATAATATGATTTAAGGTGCTTAATTTGCTTTTCTTTAAATCATGGATAATTGAGAGGAATAAGAGGCAAGGAAGATAGACTCGTATCTAAGGAAGAGAATGGGGGAAATGGCAAGGATATGGATGAGTTATCCCCTACTTTCTCTCTCTTGAAATGAATTTAATAAAAATGCATATATGCTCCCTTATCCATAGCTTGGAGGGGTAATTTCGAAGCCCCTTTCACTTCTTGCTTGAAAAAAAGACCAAGGGAGCTTGGAGAATCAGGAGGACGACCCCCAACCTGTTGGTAAGCTTCTTTTCCTTCTTTCACCATGATTTCATGGTGGAAATAAAAAATAAATGATGGATTTCTTCTTTTCTCCATGCAATCTTCTATCCTAGCCATTTCATTTTCACTCAAAGCTTGAGGACGAGCCTTGGGATGGTGAAAGGAATTGCATACACCATTGTTTACATGAGCTTGGATATTTGAAGCTCAATTGGAGGCGGGTTTTATAACTTGAACCCTTAATACTGTTATTGCATTCAATTCCTTATCAAATTGTTGATCCTTTCTTATTCTCAAAAAATTATTTGGTTGATTGATGCAATCACCATGGAAATAACAAAACGTTTCATGGGTTTAGAGCTTGACGATGATGACATCTTCATAAGCACACACCTCCACAAATATCTATTGCAAACAGTTTCAACAAAATGGTCCAAACGATTTCACCAAACCATTTGAAGACCAAACAATTTGCAAACCGTTTGAAGGTTTGGATCCCAAACCGCTTAGGTGAGTTGACCATTTGGATGGGTTGACCATTTGAGGTCAGGACCCTAGTACATGTTGGATGAAGATCTAATGGCTCCAATTGATTGAATCAATATATGGACAATCATCCAAGTAGAAACCCTAATCGGGTTAAGTGCTGAATTTGCAAGTGATTGATTTAATACTTTGGGTTGATTAACCCAAACGGTCTCAAGACCGTTTGGAGGTCACCCAAACGGTATCAAGACCGTTTGGAGGTCAACCACGGCCGTTTGGAGGATTAGGGTTGAGTATGGTTGGGTAGTTGAAGGACCAGAGATGGTAAATTGAAATGCAATCAATTGTTCAACTGGTGATCAATCTAATGATCTAAACCCTAATTGAATTTCACAAAATTTCAATGATGGATGGGGAAAATGGTCACAAGACCGTTTGAGGTTAGGTCATATCATAATTTGATGATAATTCATTGATTTTAATTGAATTAGTTTCACAATGTTAACCATTGATGGTTCCTCAATTTCAAAACCCTAATTGATGGTTTCTTGATTATAAACCTTAGTTCAATTGGGTTCAAAACTCTAATTAAAGGTATAATTGAAGGGTGATTCAATGATTCAATTGAGTAATAATTCAATAGTTCAATTGATAGATAGTTTAACGATTGAAACCCTGAATTGATTAAGTGTTGGAAGACCTTTTTGGTCCATTCGGTTTTGAGAGAGTTTGGGCCAAACGGTCTTAAGAACATTTGAGACCAAACGGTCTCAAACCATTTGGAGACCCAAGTCCATTCGGTTTCAAACCGTTTGGAGCATCAATGTTCAAGAACATTTGAATGTTTCAATGTGGTTAAGTCAATTGGAAACCCAAGGTGATGAAAGATAAAATGACCCTATGGTTGTCACTAATTTATCTCAAATATAACCACTAGGGTTTACCTTTAAGATACCAAGTGATTGGTAACCATAGATGAGTTAATCCTTGAAGCTTATATAAGCAATATTTCAATACACAATGTCAAACCTAATTGAATGTATTTAATTAAAGGGTTGGATGACATAATTTGTCCAAGTTTGACATAGTCAACATCCTAGAGAGGATGAGAGAGAGAGAGAGGAATCCATACATGCAAGATAAACATGTAATGGATAGGCCTCAAACACCTTCAATATGATTAAACTAAGATTTGAGTGTATGATCTTTGATGAAGTGATCATGAAACCATAACTAAGAAGGTTGATGAACATTAATTCTAGTTGAGGGTGATTCCATGAGAAACCCTAGTTGAGGGTGATTCCATGAGAAACCCTAGTTGAGGGTGATGCCATGTGAAACCCTAATTGAGGGTGATGCCATGTGAAACCCTAATTGATGGTGATGCCATGTGAAACCCTAATTGAGGGTGATGCCGTGTGAAACCCCAATTGAGGGTGATGCCATGTGAAACCCTATGCACTGGTATAAAGAGGAGCCCTAATACAGGGTGAAGGTATGTGAAAATCTAATTTTGAGTTATATTACATGAATCCATAATCATGGGCAATATAATGATAAACCATAACTCTAATTACTAGGTAATGGTATGAACGAACCCTAATGCTAAAATAGTGGGTAATGCCTTATAAAGGTGAAATATCCCAAATGGTTGATTATAGACAACTTTAAAGTGAGCAATGAAGTAACCTGAAATGAGTCCATATCATTGAAGATAGCTGGACCATTCTTGTGTGTGACCTATGCACTTGATATTAAAAGTGATAGGTTAGTGGATGGAAGTATTAATATGGGAAATACCTTAATACAAGATAAGTTGATAACTCAAGTAAATGGAAGTGATGAGGAAAGTGATACATCAAGATATGACAGATATCACTTTTAGCATTCCAGGGTTGATATACCTTGATGCATCTCAAATTCAATATACTGGGACAAGAAACACATGAAGTGTGTTATGTAAATTATTACAATGAAATGTAATAAGTTTGATATACTTTGATAAGTATATGCTAATATACCTTGAGAATGGGGTTAAGCCAAACTAATGAGTATGATGTAATCATACCATGATAAGGATGAGAAATGAACTCATACCTTGTATTGATGATCATTTAATGATAAATGATTAGAGTAATAAACATGATTGAATACTCAAGATGAGTAATGGCCTTATGAGCCATGTGGTTAGATGTTTCCTAGTAAGAGGTGACAAGATGTGTAATGGCCTTGTGAGCCATGTGGATTAGATGTTGCCTAGTGATAGGTAACAAGATGTTTAATGGCCTTGTGAGCCATATGGTTAGATGTTTCCTAGTGAGAGGTGACAAGATGCTTTATGGGCCTTATGAGCCATGAGAACAATTGTGGTCTAGTGAGAGACACCAAGATAATTATAAAAGTTTATTGTAAGAAATGATAATGTTTTAATAAACTTAATAAAAGGAACAATTGCATTCAATATAGAATGTGAAAAGATATGAAGGCTAACCTCAGGGTTCAGAGCCTAGGGAAGGATGTGATGATTAATGATGGGTCAAAGGAATTTATATTCCATGATACATGTAATAAGGATTGGTTAAAGTCCAATACTTGGAAGAGGCATGAAGCCTATAATTAGGATTGGTTAGAGTCCAATGCCTGGTTGTGTAATCAGGATTGGTTAAAGTCCAATGCCTGGCTGTGTAATCAGGATTGGTTAGAGTCCAATACCTGGAAGTAAAATTAGGATTGGTTAGAGTCCAATGCCTGGCTGTGAAATCAGGATTGGTTAGAGTCCAATGCCTGGCTGTGAAATCAGGATTGGTAGTGTCCAATGCCGGACAGTGTAATCAGGATTGGTTAGAGTCCAATGCCTGGCGGTGTAATCAGGATTGGTTAAAGTCCAATACCTGGTAGAGGCATGAAGCCTGTAATCAGGATTGGTTAGAGTCCAATGCTTGGTTGTGTAATCAGGATTGGTTAGAGTCCAATACCTGGCTGTGAAATCAGTATTGGTTAGAGTCCAATGCCTGTCTGTGAAATCAGGATTGGTTAGAGTCCAATGCCTAACTGTGAAATCAGGATTGTTAGTGTCCAATGCCTGGAGGTGTAATCAGGATTGGTTAGAGTCCAATGCCTGGCGGTGTAATCAGGATTGGTTAAAGTCCAATACCTGGCAGAGGCATGAAGCCTGTAATCAGGATTGGTTAGAGTCCAATGCCTGGCCGTGTAATCAAGATTGGTTAAAGTCCAATGCCTGATTGTGTAATCAGCATTGGTTAGAGTCCAATACCTGGCTGTGAAATCAGGATTGGTTAGAGTCCAATGTCTGGCTATGAAATCACGATTGGTTAGAGTCCAATGCCTGGCTGTGAAATCAGGATTGGTAGTGTCCAATGCCTGGTGGTGTAATCAGGTTTGGAAGAGTCCAATACCGGGAAGAGGATCAATGCCTGTAATAATGACACAAGATTGGTAATAACCCAATGCCTCTAATAATGACATAGGATTGGTAATAACCCAATGCCTGTAATGATGACATAGGATTGGTAATAACCCAATGCCTGTGTTGATGATATATGAGTACATGGTAAATATAATTCCATATCTGTTTAGCAGATTGGCTAAGGCCAACAGATTAAACAAGAATGTTTCATGGGTGACATATTAAGAGAATGAATGTCACAAGAGAAGTTTGACATGATGGTATAATATGATGGATAAATGGTATACAATTTCTTCCTATTCCTTACTAATAGAATAGTTAATCTATTGTTCTATCATAAATGGTTACAATGCTTTAAGATGAGAATGCTTTAAATTGCTTATCCTCTGCCCAGTTTTATATTCTTAAACTGCAATAATAATGTTTTTGGCATAGAGTTATATCTCCCACTGGGGAAATTACAATTGTCTCACCCCCGTGGGATCCAACATTTTTAGGTGGACAAGCACGGAGGAGAGTGAGAACATCTTGCAGAGGAGGAACTTCAACAGCAGCAGGGACAAATCAAGTTGAGTGCACTGTCTGTCGTGTCATGTAGATAGAAGTCCTATGTGTCATCTCTGTACTCTCAAGTCCTCGGAGTTAATAGTTAGTTCTTTTAATAAATCGTTTTGAGATTCTGGCTTGATGCCTCGAGGTTCTTATGCTGTATGTGTTTAGCTTTTAACAAGGAAGTTAATGTTGTAAACCTCGAGAAGAAAGATGGTACAAGATATGTACTTATGAACCAAGATGTAAGTGTAATACATTGGTTCTTGTTGAAATAATTTTCCTATGATTGGATCTCTTTGAAAAAGGTTTTAATTTTTAGTGATTTTTAGTAATCCACTGCAAATGATTGCTTTAGCTTAAGTTAATCATGTTCTTGTGAGTTGTTCGCCACAATAACCATATTACGTGGATATGTAACCCTAATGAGGTATATCTTGTTATACCTAGCTTTAATATAACTAAATGATGGTAATTGGGTATGAATAGTCCTTGAATGACTAATGCAATCATGGGGTACTCTGTTACTGTTGTTGAAATCCTAATATGCTATAACCCGATGGTTACACCTTGATTTATGTGTGAGTTCATACTTGAGAATAGTATGGAATGTGATGGTGATGCTTCACCTTATGCATCCATGATCCAATGGGGATGCCGTGAGTTAGGGTTTGGGTATAAGTGCTAATTAGTAACATTGATATAATTTATCATGTTGAAACTAACTCTAATGCAAATAGATAAAGATGAGTAGTCATGTTTAACATTCTTATATGATGGAATGATGGTGGAATAACATCCTTATTATGATCATAACCTTAATATGTTAATTGGTGGTTATCATAGCCACATGGTTGATACTTTCTTATTCTAAACATGTGCATTATGAATATGATGAGGGCTAATCATATCTAGATTCCTTGCATGTTGATGTAATAAAGGAATGCTCTTAACGTTAATATAACCCTGCTATGATTGTTTATGAATATCTCCTAGCTCATTAATGCAATATTGTGTTGATCTGGTGTATTATATATAAGTGATGTTGTTGAGCCTTGTTATAAGGCATGCAAAGATAACGATGATCTTCCAAGGAATAATATGACGGTCTTAATGACCTTTGGGTATGGTTGAGCCCTGAATGAGGTGTAATCCTCTTGTGTTGATAAGGGTTGATACCCTACGATATTGTGAAAATGATTTATATCCTTTGATAGTACGATGGTCTTAATGACCTTTAGGCATGGTTGAGCCCTGAATGAGGTGTAATCCTCTAGTGTTGATAAGGGTTGATACCCTGTGATATTGTGAAAAGGATTTATATCTTGTGATAGTATGATGACTAGTGTGGTCTCATGAATGACAAGTGAATAGTACCATGTGATGATGAGATGATAAATTATGTTTCACACATTTTATATATTTTGTAGTTGTGATATTTATATGCTTGCTAGAAGTGAATTAGGGTTTGTATGTCTACTTGTTTGATGCAACCTTAATTCACCCAATTGGCATAACTAATCAAGTGCAACTCTAATCATGTAGCGCCCTGTGCTGTAGAACCATCTACAGTGTTAGAACTTACTAGATGGTGAAATGAGTATTCCTAAGGGAAACTTGGAGTGCATACTATTGAGTATGTGGGGGTGGTAGATTGAGGATATATCATTGTCATCCACAATGCATATTGTGGAGGTTGGCAATGGTCATGCCTCATACATCTGATGTTATTGAGAATGAATGTGGTCGTGTCTTAGTGATTATAACATGATGTGATTAGAGGATAACTGCAGTTGTACTTTAGTGATTAGGTTTGAATACCCTGGTTTCTAGTGCCGTGACCTGTACCAAGGGTGGAATAGTGGTTAGTAACTTGACTATATGTCGATGTGCTGGTAGATTTGACTGATATGTCATTGCCTTTTTACTCGTACTGACCGAGCGGAAGAGATCTTAGGATACCAACACTCCTAGATCTTGTAAAGAACCGAATAGCCCTTCGCAGGAGTCGGTTGGACTTTGAATGATACAATTCAAATTCCCCAGGGCATAATAAAAGATGTAATATAGCTGTATAGCATATCTGTTTAGGGTTATACACGACGCTTCACATTGTATGATAACCCTTGTTTGTTCTCTTTACATAAAGATGATGCTTAGGGCAATTAAGAGATAGTAGATATACTTATGATGTGGATATGCTTAAGATTGTAGATATGTACATATAGTAGCCATGATTATGTTGATAACTATACTGCTACTACTGATTATAATAATGATGCTAGCTATCTCATGTTGTTAGTTATGTTTAGCATGCTAGCCATACCTTTATAACTAGAGATGCATATACTGCTAATCATGCTTATCCAGATAGTTGTGCTTATGTTGTTATCTCTTTCTATGATGTTGATATGTTCAACCAATTAGACATGCTCATGTTGTTAGTTATGCTATGTTACTAGACTTGCTCATGATGCTAGATATACATATGCTACTGAATTGCTTATATTGTCAACAAGATAAAGGATGAAAGTCTGGCAAATAATGATAGTTATTATCTGCTCCTTTATGTATTTTGTTAATCATCAGTGCTGCTGAGCTTATTTTTTTATATCGGATTAAACTGCTTAACTATTTATGTAACATCCCTGACCTGGGTTATAAACTAACCCTATATGTTTTGCCTAAATATGTAATTAAATACTTGTAATTATCTTTTGGCATGTAATTAAGTTCTTGAGGAACATACACTTTCAATTTTGCCCCTTTTAAACAAAGTTGTAGTATTATTTTGTAATATAGGGACCTATGTGAAAATTACCCAATTAGAGGTGTTAACTTGCAAATTACACAGGTTAATATGTGCCTCTGATGATGAGACATCATATGAGTGAATATGATAAGGTATGATGTATTTCCCAAGCTTGGGCATCAAGATGCAGCTTGTGGAGCAATCCTTGTGCCTAAACCCTGATTTTGGAGTAAAGTGCATTTTACCCAAAATGTGGGGTGCAACTTGTAAAATACACCTTATAGAATATCATTCATGACTCTTGACATCATTTAGAGTAGGAATGATGAAAGGGGTGCTTCAATTGAATAATCAGATAAGAAGAATGACTGTTGTAAAAGAATCACCTAGTATGAGTAAGGAGACCCTTCATATATGTACCTTAGTTTGCATATTGGTTTTCTTTACCCTTAGATCTTGAGTTTGATGGGCTTTGCTTAAGTTATGATGGTTTGGACGTGCCTTAGAAGGAAGGAGGGACCTAGATGAGAAATCCATAAACTAGAGGTCCTTATGGTGAAAACTAACCCAAGCTATATAAGCTTCTCTCCTTACAAACCAAGTAAACGTATCCCCTTCTTTTCTTCACTTCTCATCTTGCTCAACCGACTAAGGCAGAGCTCTGGAGCTCAGGGAGAACGACCAACTTGTTCTAAGGTGAGAAGAAACCATCTTCTAGCTCGGATTCATGGAGGAATTCCTTATATAAGGTTGGTTTTATGGTTAACTCACTTAGGTTTCTTATTCTAGCCGACTTTCCCCAACCTTTCCTTGGAAAATCATCTTTGGACAACCTGTGGAGCTCAAGAAACCATTAAAGGCTTGAATATTGGAAGCTTGGAGCTCTAGGAACAACGTTTGAGGCGGGTTTTATAACTCTAAACTTCTTGCTTTATTATGCATATCTATGTTCTTGCCAATTAAGTACTTAGTTCTTCTTCTTCCCCATTCTTTCCTTGCACTTTTGCAAGCAATCCGTGGAATAACCGACTTGAACGGAGGTTGAAGATGATGGACGTAAATTCCTAGGTAACTTTATCAAACGACCTTGGACCATTTGGTCTAAACGGTTTGCAAACCGTTTGAAATCAAACGGTCTCAAACCGTTTGATCTCATGCGGTCTTGTAAGACCATTTAGATTCAAACGGTCTCCAAGACCGTTTGATAGGGTTGACCAAGGGAAGACCATTTAGAGGTCTGTTGTACACATGTTGAATTTAATATCTATAAATAATCATAACCTAATTGCAAACCAATCACAAGTTGAAGGCACTTCAACCCCCTAAACCCTAATCGGGTTGAATTGCTGATTTCAAGGATAGATTTTGGTGAACTTTGGGTTGAAGGACCCAAACGGTCTCAAGACCGTTTGGGAGTTCACTCAAACGGTCCCAAGACCGTTTGGTGACAACCCAAGACCGTTTGGAGGTCTAGGGTTAAGGGAATTTGATGGTTTGAGGGTCCAATCACAATAGGTTGATGAAATTGAATAAAAATGCTGATTTTAGACCTAATTAGGGTTCAACCCTTATCAAATAGACTTAGATTTTGATGGAACTTTGGGAAAACGGTCTCAAGACCGTTTGGAGGGTGTCCAAACGATCTCAAGACCGTTTGAGCCAAGTTTGGGCCCAATTGGATGTCAATTGATGGGTCCAACCTCAATTTGATTCACATTGTTGAACATTGATGATTAGCCGATTGAAAACCCTAATTGAGTTGGATTCAGCCCTAATTGGCCTTCATTTGAGGGTCAATTTGGTGTCCAATTGATTAAGACTAACCCTAATTGACTCAATTTATAGGTGGTTAACAAGGTTATGGCCAATTGAAGGCTTCAACGTAGATAACCATAATCGATTATAACCTTTGATACACCTTTGAGGTCCATGCGGTTTTGAGCCCATTTGGACCAAACGGTCTCAAGACCGTTTGGGGCCAAACGGTCTCAAGACCGTTTGGGCTCAAACGATCTCAAGGTCGTTTGGTCCAATCGATCTCAAGATCGTTTAAGATCAAACGGTTTCAAGGTCGCATAACTTCAAACAGTTTGGAGGTCAACACTCTCAAACGGTCAACGCAACCATGCGGTCTTGGAGGTCAAAGTGCCCAAATGGTCAACGCCCCCAAACGGTCTCAAAACCATTTGGAGGTTGAGAGGTGAAACCGTTTGGAGACTTTTAGGCTTGTTTTTGCTTAATCGTTTGAAGGTGTAATTGGTCCAATGATGGTCTAATCTAAACCCTAATGGTACCCTAAAATATTAAGGGGCTAAGTAACTAATAGATTGAACCATGTGGTGATTGAAGGTGTACATTACCAATGTGCCCTTAAAGGGTTCAAGTAGATGACACACTTAATCAACCAAAAACCCTAATGACATGACAGTGGTGACTTAGCTTATGTTAATCAATGAGGAGTTGACCTAACCTATTCTAGAGTGATGTAATCACCATCTATTAGTAAGAGGAGAGAGAAGGTACCATTTATGGTTGAAACTCAAATAAAATACCTTCAATGCATATGAATGTGCATGATTAGGGTATGATCCACCTATGTGAGATCATGTAAACCCTAATTATGATAATTGATGAATCTTAACCTAATTTGAAGGCAGAAATGATGATGTTTCTCATACACGATGATGCTATGAGTTCAATTCACCATGAGGTGAATAGTAAACCCTAATTCTAGGGTAATAACATGTAATGTGAATAGTAAACCCTAATTGGGGGTAATGTGATGAAATGTACAATTACCCTAATTCCAGGTTATGCTTTTAGGCATGAATCCTCATGATTCAAGTATGAAAGAAGAAACCACTATTTCTAATCATAATGGAAGGGATTGGATAACCCTAATTGATGTAAATCAGGGAACCTAGCTCTTGTAAGAGTATGAAAGTACAACTCTTGAAATGAATTGTTTAATATTATTAGTTGAATTAACCATGCAAGTTCTTATATGATGATGATCATATCCAGGTAAGGATTATGGTACCATATTCATTGAAAGCATGTTATTAGCTTTATGAATAGTGAAATATCCTATTGCCTAGTAAGTGGAATCACATGAGGTGATAGGATGTAAGAGCCATGAGTATCATCAAGGTCATGCTAGTTAGATGACTTGTGATGAGATGGTTAAGAAATAATAACTGATGCGAGTTAGACTTGTTACATTTAGTATTCTACTTTCATAGCTGCTATGCTAATGATTAATGTTTGAGAACATGAATGATGATTAAAAGAATACTGAAATGTACCTAACTAATCAAGTATAATCATACCATATAGAGCCCTGATCATAGATCCATCATTGTCAGAAGTTTAATGATGGTGAAACAGGTTTTCCTAAGGGAACTCCTGGATCACATACTTTTGAGTATGTGGGGGAATATGGATGTGTATATCCTTACATCCTAGTGTAGGAATTGATGTAGATGTATCTTAATCCATCAACCCTTCACTATATGTTTATACCGGGGTGATGTAACACTATTCTCCCGAGGAAATCTTTTATACCGCATCAATGAGAGAAAAACAAGAAATCTTTCGATGGCGAAGAGAGTACAGAATGGCACTATGACTCTAATAGCAAGGTACCAGAATACCCTGGTGAGCTATAGTAGCAGAGACACTAGATGTCCTGCATGTTTATCCTCACTCTGACTGAGGAAGATGAGGTCATAAGAATCCAGCTCTTTTGATGACCTAGGTATGATACAGATGCGACTTAACAGTGATCAGTTGGAGTATGAGCGGTATACCTCATCTCCGCAGAGCATAATAATGTTTGCAAAACATAATCAACCGCATAGCATATCTTCTTAGATTGAACTACGAGATACAATGATTGATGATTACACTGCTTAGTACGTATGTTCTTCATATTCTTAAATGCTGTTGTTCCACTTAATGTTAATCTGCTGTTGATTACCTTAAAAGCTTTTATTGCTCATGTTGTTCTTTGATTGCTATAATAAAGCTTCTGGCGGAGAGTTATAACTCTCGTTGGGACAATTATTTAAAATTGTCTCACTCCGTAGATTTCAACTTTTTAGGTGGTCGTCGAGGATGAAGGAACCAATCTGCAGGTGATCAGTACCAGCAGCAGCACCAGGAGCAAAAGTGAATCTCAGGTGGAGATACTGACTGCTGAGTCTTGTAGTTAGATAGTCCCATGCCGTATCTGTACTCTCAGGTCCTTGGAGTTAGATGGTCTGAGATTTTTTTGTTTCGAATCTTGAGATTTTGTATCTGGCTGTGTATAATCACTCAAGAAGTGATTTAACAGAGATGTAAACTATTTATTTTGTTTCTATGAAAGAAGTTTTATGATTTCAAGATCTTGTCTCAAAAAGTTTTAATTTCCGGTGATTTTTGTATTCCACTGCTAATCGAATGCTTTTGATGAGTTTATATCATGGTTTATGGATCGAAGCGTCACAATTTAGTTACTTAAAAATGTTGTAATCAGTAATCATTGTTGGAGGTTATATCTCTTGCTGGGACATGGGTCTCACCCTTGTGGTTCACCACATCTTTTTAGGTAATCGGAAGTGACAAAAACAAACATGTGGTAGAAAAAAGGAGCTATAGTAATGAATTTTTGAGAAAGTTGATTAGATGTCTAGTGTGTCCTAGAGTCATCCATGTACTCTCAGGTCAGGGTGAGAAAAAGTTTCTATATGGTGTTTCAAACGAATCTGACTTTTGTTAGCATATTAATACTTGTTTGTGTGGCATATATGAATATTGTTCTCCTATGTATATATGTGGTGGCTAATATGATAGAACAATTTGTATCAAATTCTTGGCATAGTATGGATATAAGAAAGATTTAGGGCTCTTATGAAAATGTTTATGAGTGGGTACTGACGTTGAAATCGATTTTAATTTACCCATATATTTGGGTATGTGATTAATTAGTGATTGATTGTGTTTTATGTTTTGAGTAATCTTGTTTAGTGTAACAAGTTCTCAAAAGTTGGTATCAGAGGTTTAGGTTCACTGAGTCTATAAGGACACTAGGACTTAGGACTAGGACGATGTCAAAATTAGGAATATGACATAAAAATATGGTGCATGCTGCCTAATCTTAGTATTTTGGTGCCCTGGCCAGGTATTCAATTATTGAAGAAATGGTAAGTATGGAACTCTTAGATTGTTATCTTTCTGATTACTCTGATCAAGTAGTCATTTTGAGACAATCTAAAGAGCATAACGAATAAGAAATCATAGTGTGAATATCTCAATCCTACCTTAAAGAAGATGAGAATTACATCATTATCTATCAAAACTTGAATGTTTGGTAAATATTAGAGAGAGATACAAAACCATGAAATCTAAATATGAATACAAATAAGGAAAAGAGGAGTTCTTGAAGATGTGATTCAAGAAAAGTAAAAGATAGATAATTCTATGCTTATAAAGTGAATCAAGGTATGAAATCCACATCAGATAGAGAGAACTCCTATAACAAGTACAAAATGAGAAGATGAATGGGAACAATGTCAAAGGAATAAGGTGGAACCTGAGTTAATCTCAGACCAACCTATGTGTGTAAGAAAGTGTTAATGTAAAATCAGCATGACATGTGAAAGAAATTAAGGGAGACGATCCCTGTTTGATGAAGAAAATGAAGAATATGATGATTTACCTGTTGATAAGTGGTTGAAAAGCATAATAATATAAGAGAACATACACTAGTGGGATAAACATTCATCAAGGAAGGAGTAATGAGATATGTTAATAATGATGATTCCTATGCTAATGGAAAGGAACCCGAAATGAAAAAGGAAAAATGATACATAAGAAGTTGTAACCTGCATAAAGAAAATAGAATTGGTTACCTTTTTACTAGTGACCCTTGAAAAATACTACTATGGTATGGGAAGTGTGTTTCACTTTGTGTCTTTCCTTTATAGGGCACAACTTTCAAGTGGATCATTGCCACTTGGTATGTGTGGATTTATTGTAAACATGAGGGTGGATAGCTTATTATAGCATAAGGTTGTTTGGACTATGGTTCCAAGATCATAAAGTTTGTGATGATTTTACTTTTGAGCCTTCCAATAATTAGGAAGACTCCTTTTATATGTCTTGAGATTTGTTATGTTGGTAAAAGTAGATGAGATAAGGATGTGAGTTCCTTATAGAACATGAGGTGGATACCAAGGTAATGAATCCTAGTATCCAAGATGTATCAATAGTATGAGAAATATGTGAAGGTTGGAGATGTTTATTAAATGAACATTCCAAGTGTTTCTCTCCCTTAGAGAGAGAAAGAGAGTTGATGATGACCCTCTAAATGTTGTTCGGAAAGAAAAAAAAGTGATTCTATAATGTTGTGTATGGTTTAGTGATAGCTAGGCAAGACCACTATCAAGGATAGATGGTTTGTTGGTCAATAGATATGTGATACCATGTTCCTTTAAGATAAACCTATGATTAAATATCAATGCATAAGATTTATATTGTATGACATAATTCACATGACCATGATGAGTTTAGAGTTATGTCCTATAGACTAACCAATGTACAAATATAATTTATGAATAGGAGGAACATAATATTCCCATCATGTCATACAAGTTATATCAAGTTTTAAATGATGACATGCCAAAGTATTTCAAATATGGTCAAAAAATATGATCAATATTTCTTCAAAAACCTTAGGGTTGATAAAGCAGCAATAGCTATGAGACAAATTGAACAAGAGTGAGATGGGGTTTATTAAGTGTCTTTATGGGATCATGATATGTCTTTTAAGTAGGTTGTGTAAATACTAGTAAGGCGAAGATAGTGTTGTTGTTTCACCCCTAACAAGGTTGACTAGGAATGATGTTTCCTTGTATGGAATAACAAGTTCCATCGTCAACATTTCTTTTGATGCTGAAAAAGAACTCACAAGTGTTCCAGTGTCAGTGTATCTAAAAAAACGATGGATACATCGCCTTTTTTATGCTTCAAAGAATGGTATGGGACACATGCCATGATTGGTAAAAAGCTAGCAAGTATGAATTTTGAGTAATGTGTTGATACAATAGATATAATTTTAGGATGATAGCTAGAATTAAAGTTGAACATTACTACTAGAGTTGTATAGATGACACAACAAGTTTCTACATTCCATATTGAGAATGTCTTCTTAGGTGGGGTTTTTTGTGCTGATCCAAGATGAGATATGTATGAATGATGTGATATCACCATGATATGTAAATAACCATGTGAAGGTAATAGGATGAGGTGCAAAGGAAGTACCCATCTTTGTTTACCTTGGATTTTGGGGGCGAAATCCCTGTTAGGGGTTTATAGTTGTAAGGCCCCAAAACTTGCTTAATGAGTTGAATGAGATTAATTATCATAATTTAATTCTTATAACCCTAATATAACCTTGTGATATTCTTTGAAATCATAATACAAGCTTAAGTTTCAAATTTGGTCCAATTTGGACACTATTTGAGCAAGTTATGCAATTTTATACACATTTTGAAATTTTATGCAATTTACCCAATTGAGAGGGTTTCTTTGCAACTTATCACATGAATTATGTTCCTTGGATATTCTGTCATCATTATTGAGCTTTTTGAGACATGGGGCACCTATTTCAACCTTGGTTTGAAGGTGTTTTCTCTAAGGGTATTTTAGGGTTTACCCCTTCATGGATGAGATACCTTTAGTAGCTATCAACTAATGCATTATTTGATTGACTGGGAAATTCGACAAAATCAAGCTAAGAAGGTTTATACATATGGTTGGGGAGATTCTTGTGTGTGTGCTTGTATATTCTTAATAAATTAAGGCCATGGACACTTGGATAGATACTAGAACTTCAACTTTTGCTTTTTCTTTATCTTAAAGCTTCATATACTTGTCCCCAAGCACCAAAATGAGCCATTTTCTCTCCACCACTTCCCTCCTTATCCCAAACTCGTTCTCCCTCTGTGTTTCTATGAATTTTCCTATCCAAGGAAGAATAAAGTGTGGACCTACTTGGAAAAAGGATCAAGGGTTGCAATTGACTTCCTTTTAGGGTTTAAAAAGCTTCCTTCTAGTGATCTTGACCTAAAAGAGTAAGAATCCCCTTCGTTCCTCTGTTTATTTATTTCTTATCCTTCCTCCTACCTTTATCCAGGTCATAAACATGTTGTTCCATGGTAGAAATTGCTCTAAAGCTCTAAAACCTACCTTTCTTGCTCCTTATGCTTAGGGTTTGCTCATTTGATGAAGAAAGGTGCTAGATGGACGAATTCATAGCTTATCATTGGATTTTCTACCCTAAATGCTCATGTTTTCTTATGTGTGGAAGTTTATATTCTCATTAGAGGCAATTTTTATAACTTTCTCCACATTTATTGCTTACCATAAGCTTTCTAGCTCATGTTCTTGCTTGAAAATGATGATTCATGCACTAAAAAGCTATGCTTGACTTGGATTTTGATTTTTATAATGTTCCATGTTCTGATTTTAGTTATAGATGAACCTATGATCATGTATACGTTATTACTAAGGTATAATATGACTTGGATCAGGTTGGTTTGACAACCTATGGTGCTAAACACCTATCAACCAATGGTCAATTTTAGGGTTTAAAGCTGATTTCTTCTATAAACCCATGACTCGATGATGGTACCATTGCAACAACTCTATGGTGTTGTCTTCATGACAACTGATGGTCAAGATCAAAGGTGTCATATGATGGTGACAACCTATGGTCACCCCCTTAGGTCAGGTTTTGGATCAATTAGAAGTTTAATGATCAACAATTAAGTACCCTATTGATGTTATCAATCAATGATGTCATTAGCTTAATATTTGATGCTGATTAATGGATATAGTGTTGATATAACAACCTATGATGATTTAATGGTCACTAATGATGGTGGATCAGGTCTCTAAAACCTATGGTGAGTCAAGCAGTGTAGTTGTAGCATCAATTAAGCCTTAAACCAATGGTTTCTTGGGTCACTTGATGCAATGGTCAGACCTATACTGTAATTGATGGTTTTATCATATGAACTTGACCCAATGGACAAGATCTATTGTTTATTACTCCAATAAAGTGTAATGATGGTTAATGTAATATGTTGTTCCTAATAATGTGATTTAGATTATTTCCTTTATATGATCAACTTAAGGAGCTTACTTGTTGACAATGGATGGCTTGTTTTAAATGAACAGTTGATTGTGGGTTTTACCATACTCTCAATGGAACTTTTTGTGTTGTTAATAAAGGGATGTCTAGGGTTATATGGTAACTCTTTCTAGAGAACAAATCAATGACTTCATAGGTGATTTATCCAAGGTATTTACTTATGTAAACAACCAATGGTCTTAACTTTTAAACATCCAATGGTTCTGGGTGACATTGTGGCATGGTGATATGGGTTGAATGATGATGGAACAAATGGAGGGATACCCTTAACAAGGTAGTCTTACCTAATCAATCATATGAAAATAAGGGATGATAACCATATTGTGTGGATATGTAACCCTAATGAGGTATAACTTGTTATACCTAGCTTCAATATAACTAAATGATGATAATTGGGTATGAATAGTCCTTGAATGACTAATGCAATCATGGGGGTACTATGTTACTATTGTTGAAACCCTTGTATGCTATAACCTGATGGTTACACCTTGATTTATGTGTGGGTTTATACTTGAGAATAGTATGGAATGTGATGGTGATGCTTCACCTTATGCATCCATGATCCAATGGGGATGTCGTGAGATAGGGTTTGGGTATAAGTGCTGATTAGTAACATTGATATAATTTATCATGTTGAACCTAACTCTAATGCAAATAGATAAAAATGAGTATTGATGTTTAACATTCTTATATGATGGAATGATGGTGGAATAACATCCTTAATATAATCATAACCTTAATATGTTAATTGGTGGTTATCATAGCCACATGGTTGATACTTTCTTATGCTAAACACGTGCATTATGAATATGATGAGGGTTAATCATATCTAGATTCCTTACATGTTGATGTAATAAAGGAATGCTCTTAACATTAATATAACCCTACTATGATTGTTTATGAATATCTCCTAGATCATTAATGCAATATTGTGTTGATCCGGTGTATTATATGTAAGTGATGTTGTTGAGCCTTGTTATAATGCATGCAAAGATAATGATGATTTTGTAGGGAATAATATGATGGTATTAATGACCTTTGGGCCTGGTTTGAGCCCTGAATGAGGTGTAATACTCTTGTGTTGATAAGGGTTTATACCCTACGATATTGTAAAAAGGATTTATATCCTATGATAGTATGATGGTCTTATTGACCTTTGGGCATGGTTGCGCCCTGAATGAGGTATAATCTTCTTGTGTTGATAAGGGTTGATACCCTGTGATATTGTGAAAAGGATTTATATCTTGTGATAGTATGATGACTAGTGTGGTTTCATGAATGGCAAGTGAATAGTACAATGTGATGATGAGATGAGAAATTATGTTTCACACATTTTATATCTTTTGTAGTTGTGATATTTATATGCTTGCTAGAAGTGAATTAGGGTTTGTATGTCCACTTGTTTGATGCAGCCTTAATTCACCCAATTGGCATAACTAATCAAGTGCAACTCTAATCATGTAGTGCCCTGTGCCGTAGAACCATCTCTAGTGTCAGAACTTGCTAGATGGTGAAATGAGTATTCCTAAGGGAAACTCAGAGTGCATATTGTTGAGTATGTGGGGGTGGCAGGTTGAGGATATATCCTTGTCATCCACAATGCATATTGTGGAGGTTGGCTGTGGTCATGCCTCATACATCTGATGTGATTGAGAATGACTGTGGTCGTATCTCAGTGATAATAACATGATGTGATTAGAGGACAACTGCAGTTGTACCTCAGTGATTGGGTTTGAATGCCCTAGTTTCTAGTGCTGTGATCTATACCAAGGGCGGACTAGTGGTTAACAATCTGACTATATGTCGCTGTGGTGGCAGCTTTGACAGATACGTCACTGCATTGTTACTCATACTGATCGAGGGGAAGAGATCTTAGGATACCGACACTCTTAGATCTTATATGGAACCGAATAGCCCTTCGCAGGGGTTGGTTGGACTTTGAATGGTACGATTAAAATTCCCTAGGGCATAATAAAAGATGTAATATAGCTGTATAGCATATCTGTTTAGGGTTATACATAACACTTCACAGTGGGTGATAACCTTTATTTGTTCTCTTTACATAAAGATGATGCTTAGTGCAATTACGAGATAGTAGATATACTTATGTTTTGGATATGCTTAAGATTGTAGATGCGTACATACATTATCCATGATTATGTTGATAACTATACTACTACTGCTGATTATAATCATGATGCTAGCTACCTCATGTTGTTAGTCATGTTTAGCATGCTAGCCATGCCTTTGTAACTAGAGATGCATATACTGCTAATCATGCTTATCCAGATAGTTGTGCTTATGTTGTTAACTCTTTTTACGATGTTGATATGTTCAACCAATTAGACATGCTCATGTTGTTATCTATGCTATGTTCCTAGACTCGCTGATGATGCTAGATATGCATATACTACTGAATTTCTTATATTGTCAATAAGATAAAGGATGATAGTCTGGCTAATGACGGTAGTTATTATATACTCCTTTATGTATTTTTTTAATCATCAGTGCTGCTGAGCTTATTTGTTATATCTGATTAAATTGCTTAATTGTTTAATTATTTAAAAATGTTGTAATCGATAATTATTGTTGGAGGTTATATCTTTTGCTGGGACGTGGGTCTCACCCTTGTGGTTCACCACATCTTTTTAGATAATCGGAAGTGATGAAAACAAACACGTGGAAGCAAAAAGGAGCTATAGTAATGAATTTTTGAGAAAGTTGATTAGACGACTAGTGTGTCCTAGAGTCATCCCTTTACTCTCAGGTCTGGGTGAGAAAAAGTTTGTATATGTTGTTTCAAACGAATCAAACTTTTGTTAGCATATTAATGCTTGTTTACGTGGAATATATGAATATTGTTCTCCTATGTATATATGTGGTGGCTAAGATGATAGAACAATTTGTATCAAATTCTTAGCATAGTATGGATATAAGAAATATTTTGGGCTCTTATGCAAATGTTTATGAGTGGGTGCTGATGTTGAAATTGGTTTTAATTTACCCATATTTTTGGGTATGTGATTAATTAGTGATTGATTGTGTTTTATATTTTGAGTAATCTCGTTTAGTGTAACGGGTTCTCACATTAAATGATTAATTTTCAAACTTGAATATATTGATGTTTTTAGTTAGATACCATTGATCCTGGTTACCTAATGATCAATCTCTTGATAGGGCCGTGGGCCTTGGAGATTGTTGATGGGTGATGGTATGCATACAAATTTCACCCTCTTTATTACTTATAAGCAAATGAAAAATGGATTGCCTTAAAGTCTACTGTCATTAGGTATCTCAAGGAACTGACTATTTCTGAATTTTACTAACTAAATACCGTCATTCTGAATGGGAAGAAAGTAAGAAAATCCATGGGGATTATGTTTTGGTCCAAGTGACTATGGAATAGTAAATCTCTATAAAAAGTCATCTCCTTTAAACTAGATGGAAAACCATACTACTAGAAAGATAAAAATGAGAGTATCCTTAAAGGAAGATAAGAAAGTACCACTAGTATATGTATCAATGTGAAGAATGACATTGATTGTCTATTTGTATAGTTTTTTCCAATTTCTTTCTTCTCCTCTCCTCTTCCTAATTTTCTAACACTATTGTAAAAACTTTAATCTCTAGAATTCATATAAGAAAAACTGCTTGATAAAATAAGCAAACCACAAATGTGTCATAATATTAGTAAAATAATATTTATTGACTGGTAAAGATTTAATATGCTCAGTATCTGACCGATTTAGATCACAAATATATCATAATATGTAATCCAATTAAATAAACCAAATTCACATTTGCCTCAGAGCATGGGTGGTTAAATCCAAATATGCACGCCTTCTTGTAATTAGAGGTGTATATAAAAACCATAGATATAACATGAAAACCAATATGGATATAGATAGAATATGTTCTACAACACAAATTGAATCCAAAATAACCTTTCTTTTTATCATTAGAGTAGTTCAATGACATGTTGTATAATAAATGGGAAATGGAAGTTCCATGAAGACAAAATGTCCTAAGATAATATATCTGTCATGACATAAGTGGGAAGAAATGACACATATTATTTAGTAAGAGAAAACAATACCAACCTTCACATTGCACTAGTTCATTAGTAGAACATGATTATCAATTTCAAAGATCCTAAGGCAGCCCAAGTCAATTTTTTTTACCAAGTCGTGCTTTGATATAGGTTCATAAAAGGGATTTCTTGCATAAAAACCAATTTATGTAATAATGAAGTGTGTGGTTGTCATGGAACCGTTTATTACCCAAGTTTACACTCCTAATTGCTACATAGACAAAGGCAAGTGGACTTGGGCTTCTGTCCCTAGATGACACATAGTTTCACACAAGCAATATATATGAAAAAAGAAATAACAAAACTAAAAAGATAACAAAATATTAAACATGGAGAAAATAGATATGTACCCACTTCTATATCAAGAGTACCCATTGATCTTTCATTTTTGTTCTTAGAGTCTTGACTGCAATGGATCTTCATTTGGCAACTAAAAATTTGATATAAAATATATACAAATGTGAGTGCATTGAGTACACTATGAAAAGACATGCAAACAAAATTTAATAGTAATATAAAAAAGTTTCTTGGATAGAAATATCATATAAGAAAGAAGTATAAATAAGGTGATAATACTTTAAGAGACATTCTTTTATACAAAGAATGTTTTAAGTTTCTTTATCCATTATATTAACATGAAAGTAACATTCATAGGAACACTATCTCAATAAAGTAACTAACTAGACAAGCATTCATACGAGCATACATACAAACAAATCAATATCATAGTAGGGTCAAGAGATTAAACACACTCATGAGTAATGAGCAAGTTATACACCATGAGTAGGATTCTAGAAAAGGTCCAACCCATGGGGGACCTATGATGCAAAAGACATAATAGTGGGCCTTAGATCGGTAATGTTTTTGTTAAGATAAACATCATATAAGGTAGATGAATGTTTCCCTTAGATATAGGCTTATAGATAAATTTCATTGCATCTTTCAACCATTGTTCATACATTATTATGTAACCCCTAGATCTAGGTGAAACATCCATTATACATAAGTCATAAGATAAGGTCATGTTCTGATTTTAGAGTAAAAGTATCATGAATTCAAGATTACATTTAGGGTTCTAACACATTAGATCATGTTTGAGTCCTAAGAGGGCATTTTGGTTCACAAGGGTGAGTGTTGATTGTATTATGAGTTAATCATAGTAAAGAGGGCATGAACCTGATAAAGAGAGGTATCAAACATCACAAAGTCTATTATTTTCAAGTCATTATTTTATGCAAAATGGATTAGTTATCATGCTATATTACACCATGGAAAGCTAAATCATAAAGTACATGCTTGAGCACAAATGAAGTACTTGAAATCATACATGGTAAACATAGAGTATTAGCATGAGATATTGGTCTAGTAGAGTTCAAACCTCAAGTTTATCTTACTAATTTCGAAGTATAATCATTTCATCATGATAAGTTAAGCCAAAGTCCCAAATATCCACATATTCTATCAAGTAACCACATAAAAGAGCTACTTTTTGGTCATGGTAGGTTAATATGATAAGAGAGTTCATATAAATGATCTAATGTCGTCAATCATGGCTGTAAGGGTCAAACTTATGATTAGCATAAGAGGATGTCATAAGACCCTTAAAGTACAAAGGATATATGATTTCATATTGTTCATAAATTGAAGGTCATACGAGCAATTTTTCAGTGACACATGAAGGGTACAAGCATAACTAGGAATAGGGAACAAAATCATTGAAAAGGTAACATTTTTTTCGATCAAAATGATTCGCTACATCATGGTATTTGGTCAAACTATTGAAAAGTTATGAGGGTCTAAAGATTTAACCCAAGAAAAGGAGTACTAGACGACTTTACCCTTAAGTGGGAAGAAACTGAGACGACTAAGAGGCCAACCCATGAGGATGCTGGCTCACATGCATTTTCTAACTACAATTCCCGATGTTGGATATGGATGTAGGTTGGGGCACCAGGATACAATTGGGAGTTGGCACGTGAGGTTGGGCACAAATATTGGTGACCCGAAGTGATTGCACGACCATCCTTTCTCAATCGTTTTTCCTCATGGCATTGGTGCAACACTTCTCGTTGTAGTGACTCAAGTACATTTTCCGAGGTGACCTCGAAACCACAAAAGGATTATAGATCAAGAGAGAAGAAAGAATGTGTTTTCAACCTCTAGCTCAAGATCCACCATGAACACCTTGGATATGACCATGAAAGAAGTGAAAGCAGGGGGCAACAAGGAAAATGAAGGAAAAGAAGATGATCGTACTTGCTTAGGTCAAGAAGCTAGGTTAGGAAGATGCACATGATCCTAAAGAAGGTAGATCCAAGCCCTAGAGCTCGAATGCATACAAAGAGGGGAAAGGGAAGGGAGAGAGAGTGCAATAAGGTAAACTAGGACAATTTTCCCCTATTGTCCATCTTCATGATGACATTAGGGTTGCAAAATGTTATAAAAACTAGATGTGTCATATGGACAGTTGTGGGGCATGTGGGTGAGTAGCATGAGAGGTAGTGCTTTTATGGGGAGGGAGGAGCTAATATGAGCTAACGAGGGGTTGAAGGGGTTTAAATATAAGGAGGGGAAGCAAGAGGAATAATTTTTAGGGTTTGGATGGTTCAAGCCTGGTAGAGGCGGGAACCAGTTGGGTTTATCTTCTCCCAATGGCACCCTACTGCTAGGCACAACTGGTCAAGTAGCCAAAAGGGAAGAAGATGATGATGAGAGAGAGAGAGAGAAAAGAGGAGGAAGAGAGACTACATGGGAGGGTTCCAAGTCTCTGTATGACCCTTTGTGCGTATGCAAGAAAATTACGATGGAGGTAGGGAAAGAAGGGAGGTTGATCGGGCTTGGCTCCCAATTGGCTCAAAGTCCAATGAATGGAGAAAAAGCTAGAAATTAAATCTCAATTTCAAATGGGCTCATCGTCCTCCTCTGATCCCAAATTGGGCAAGGAAGGATGTGTTGGAACCATGTGATCAAGATCCACAACAAGGGATCAAAGTTAGGATTGAATGGGAATCATAGTGAGTGTCAGAAATGAAATTACATATCCATGGTGTACCAAAAGCCTCAACATTTGTCAAAAAGTACATTGTGACATTTAATCAATTCCAATGCATTAATTGAGTATAGTGTGATTTACAATCATCAAATTAAAGGTGAGGAAGGTTTTTGAGCATGACCGAGTATCAAATGTGTTGAGGTGTGAATTAATTTGAGGACATGGAAAACTAGGTTATCATAGTGGTCTTAGTTATAAAAAATGAGATTTTAGTTCATAGTTAGAATAATGTTCATATACTAAAGAGGAACCAAAAGTATGAATTAAAAATTATTAAACACATTTCCCTTTCTCATCCTTAGATATGTAACTTATACTATATTGAGCATGCATCATACTTCACTAACATGTTGTGTATGATAAATGGATATTGACAACTCAATGGAGCAAAAATGTCCTACGACGATGACCATGTCGTGATTTGAGTGGACAAAAATGACACATACATAGTGGTGTAAGAGAAAATAATACCAACCATCACATTTTCCATGTTCATTAGTGGAATATGGTTGGCAATATATAGGATCCAATGGTAACCTGAGCCAGGAATTTTTCACCAAGTTATTCTTTGAGCATTTCTACCACAAAATTGAAATATATATAATAATGAGATGTTTATGGGTTTACTTATAATAAATGAGCTTAAAATATGAAGATAAAATATTTTGTTCTAGTTTTCAAAGTTTGATATTTTACTATAGATTATTATCAAATTTCTAATATGGCTAGATTTGTATATGGTTTCTTAACAATGTTGACATAAACCATATCGATAGGCAATGGACCTTGACAACACAACCTAGGGTTTACCACATACAATCAATTAAATATCTAAAATCACAACAGTTTCTCACATATGATGAAATAATTTATCTACATGAAACTCCCAGAATTAATTCATTCCAAAATGAATAAAATTAGACTAAGAAAAAAATGACTATTCAGTTGATGTTTTATAAAACAACACAAATAATGATTGACAATTCTAAATTCTTGAGAATTAGACTTAATGTTTGTCAACAATTTTCATCTAGAAATACATAATAATTATAATTAAACTAAACAACAACATATCCTAGAACTAAGTAAGGCATTATGAAATGTATAAAATTAGATAAAAGAATCATTGCCTATTATGTTGATGTTTAATAAAATAACACAAATAGTAACTGAAAATTCGTGAATTCTTTGACAATTAGGTTTAATATTTGGAAACAATTATCAACTAGGAGTGCATAATATTTATAAATTAAACTAAATAAGAGCATAAAATACATAACTTACTTGCCACTTGTGAATCAATGTTACATGTTTAAAATCGGGAGGTGGTCTAATGCTCATGGTATGACATGATGACTATTGTTGATCCTCCTCTATCTCAATTTTTGAGGACACTACATTAGGAGCCAGTAGTAAACATATGAAATGCACAATCTCAGAAGCCCATTAATCATGTTCCTCTTTCTAGAAAAACCACCATTGCATGTTGACCTTGCCCGATGGAACAAGTTGAAGGCTGAAAATGGTCTGGATAGATGGCCATGTGACTATAGTATGTTATATCAAAAGACTGGTGATGGAAATTATTTTATTGGATGTATTTGGGGATGAAAGTAAAATTGTGGGGAAAAATGCTTCCTACATTGTTGAGGAGGAGTAAATGAGGAAGTAGAGGACAAAACCAAGGAGGAAATAACCTACAACCAGACATAGTTTTCTTGTGGACAGTGTAATGGAAACTGTGTATGTTGTAAAAACTAATGATGCTAGAGATGCTTGTTACTTTGACTTAAAAAATACTTAGAGAGTGGGTGATGGAGGCCACAATGATGGCTGGAGAAATGACGTCTAAATGACGTTAGGTTTACAATCACAGTGCTAGGAATCCTTCATCACTCGAAATGCTAGAAATGAAATGGGAATGGATGTATATGTAGTTGGAAATGTGATACATAGATACATTATATTTGACTTGTATCTGAAAAAAATGCAACTTAGTTGTGATTGTTTTACCTTAAAATAAATTTTATAAATGTGTGCTATAGTAGTTAGTTTATTATGTATATGGACCCATATACATAATAATATAATAAATATTTGGTAGAGTGCTTCAATTGTTTTATTATAATATTTAAAGGGAGATTATTTATTGTTAGGGGAGATCAATTTTGTATGAGCTACTTTATCTTTTTCATTTATTAGCAAGGTATACATATGTTTCATCCATGCCCTATCTAGAGGGGGAATATTAGAGTAGTTAGTTTATTATGTATATGTGCTCAAGTATACTCGGTCCACAAAGGTCTGAGTTCATTTCCTTGTTAGTGTTCCCCTCTCATATATATAGGAATGGGGTTTTGTCTAATAAATTATTTAATTAGCCTCTATCTTATTTTCTACATGGTATCAAGGTATAGATCCTAAACCAACCCTAGAGAGAAAAATAGAGTGCCTCTTTCTGCAGGCTACCACCATCTCTTCTTGGCTAGACAATATGTTAGACATCATTCTGGATTCCATAATTGTTTCATATCTTCTTTTATAAATTTTGTTCTTTCATATTACATCCAATGCCTTCATCCCTCATAGTCACACATCCACAATGTTTCCTCAGCCTTCTTTTCATTTGCTCCAACACAATTCCTCCATCACTTCCCCCAAGGTCCCTTTTATAGTATTATGCCAAACTATAGGTGCTGCATTGAAAGTCAAAATTGGCATGCTGGTGCTACTCCTACTGCTCTTAGGTCCTTCACTTGTGTTTTCACTACTTTGCCTAGCTACTACTTCCTCTAGTTGCCACTATAGAAAGTGTGAACAAAGCATGTGCCTTTTTGCTACTTTGAAAATTCTTCCCTCTGGTTGAAAACCCCGTGATTTATTGTCAAAGCATGATATACATGCCAAGTGAAAGAGAAACAACCAATATGACCATTCCAACTGTTGTTTGGCTACTTATCCATGTAGTCACAAGGAGCAATCATGAAGCCAATGAATGTTTCTTTCCATGGATCACACCTTTTCCTCCCTCATGATGCTACCACAATGGCCCTACTCCCACATATAATATACCTGATTCTAATTGGATCCTAACGAGATCTAGTTTTGACCTAACTTATACCAATGAGGCTCCACCCCTACCCCCCTACATTTGGCAGCCTAAGGGTAAGAAAAATATGCCTTTTTAGGTTGCGTAAAGATCCATCTATTTTTTCTTCTCCCTAAATTTGTCTATTTGGGTCAATTTACAACCGCCTTACATTATCAATTACTCCTCTACTTTTTGTCTACATTCCTGTGATAGTTTTTCTTTTTCCTACCATGCATATATACCAATAATGATTCTTTCTTCCCTACCATGCCTTGATATCAGTAGTGTTTCTTTCTTTTCTACAATCCCTTTATGTGGTGGTAATTTTTTTCCTACCATGCCTTTATATCGACAATTCTTTATTTTGTGACATACTTTATATATCCATTCCACTACCAACTTTTATGACTTCCCACCCATCCACTCCCGTGATCCTTTTTGTAGTTGGTGTGAGGGGGAGAACAATGGATGATGAATAGAGGGAAGAGATGAGATGTAGGAGAGAAGATGAAGAGAGAAAGCCATGTCATTTTCAGATAACATAAGACTATTCATTCGATCATGTTGTTTAGTTCATGCATCTTCATCCATGTATTGTAGACACATGCTGTGGCGTGTCTTGCCTGTATCTCAAACACATTCCTAGCTTCTATAGCACAATATTCCTATATCCGTTCTCTCATCCCAACTACCACACATTATTCTGGTGTTAGTGCTTCGTGTATAGAACTACGTTCACAACTATGATGACTCATATGACTTCTACATATATTCTCCACCATCTACTTTGGATGCTCACTACAGATTCTGATATTCATTTATGATCATTCCTATTAGTCTAGAAATCAATTTTAGGGGAATTTTATGTTATCATGTCTGCATTAATGATATATCTTAATCAAGGGGAGAAGATTTCTTCCTACCTTTCATGTGTTATATTCTTCAGTGGAATGGTAGAGTGCTTCAGTTGTTGTACCATAAGATTCAGGGGGAGAATATTTCTTGTCAGGAAGAACACATTTTCTGTGGGCTATTTTATCATTTTCATATATTAGCAAGCTAGACATGTGTTTCATCCATGCTCCAGCTTGAGTGGGAGTGTTAGAGCAGTTAGTTTATTAGGTATATTTGCCCAAGTATACTTGTCCCATTAAGTTAAGTTCCGCTTCCTTGTACAAGTCTCATCTCCAATATATAGGAGGGGATTTTACCATCTGTCATTATAAATATTTTATTAGACACCATCTTATTTTCCATAGTGTGTATTTGGAATAGAAGTAAATAATGATCCCATTCATGCTTAATCATAATATTCTACAAGTTTTCACTCTTGTAACCATATAGGAATATCTATCCCTAAAGTTAATTTAACTCATTAGTACATAAACTATATTTTGGGCATCAAAAGCAAGGACTTTTTTTAATCTTGTGGGGTTAACTTTAGAGGTCCATTTCCCAAACAGGACTCGATAAGTCTAAGGGGAGCACAAGTCTTTCATAAGACCCCTAAGAGCCCTTGATTTGTAGTATATTATTAAATATAGATGCATTACTATATACTAATACACTTGTTTTGTCATGATGTATGCCATATACACAATCTAATATCATTTTGTATTATTATAATTATATAATAAGTTTCAATTATTATCCTTTCTAATTTATCACTACCACTTCATATCATTCCTAAACATCATTATTATATAAAACTCCCCTCATCTCATATCTTTAATAGGATATACACTCATTTAATTTTTCCTATTAGGTTATCTAAGTTGGAAGGTGCTAAAATATAAGATATGAGAGCATATAATTTTTAATTTGAAGATAATTTGATTTCACAATTTTCCCAAAATAGTTAAAGAAACACTAATAGTGTACCTTCTTACAACATTTATGTATATGACACCTAAAACAAACTTAGAAACATCAAAGATGGACCTATTCCTACCCTAGAAGACATAGTGTAATTCCTCTTCAATTCCCTACCCTTGTCAAAAACCCAACCCACGCCAATGGACAAACGTTAGATGAAGGTTAGAAAAGAGTAGGGACAACCTAACTTGCAAAACCCTTATAGATATGTATATTTTGACATATTTGAAGAACAAAGATGACCTAGAAACTAGGGAAGGTGGTGATGCCCATCCTCCTCTAAGCCTAGGAAAGAGCATGCTTATAACTTTTTTGATAAATATTAATCCTAAAATATTTTGAAGGGAGGACCAAAATAAAGTGTTGAAGAATTAGGGTCCATGGTTCATCTTGAGTGAGAAAGTTCTTGAGGTAGAGCCCTCCTAAAAAGAAAAGGCTTAGTTTGATATTTATTACAAACAACCTTTTGGTGGAGTAACTATGTTGTGGCTAGAAACATGTAAGTATATCCTTGGTAATGTTAGGAGTTCAAGAGGTGTTTAGGAATGAATTTGTGCCTTTTTCCCAAAAGAGATTAAAGGATACAAACTTCTTGTAAATTGAAAAGGGTATCAAGAGGTTTTAGATCATGTGGGGATTTTTATCTGATAGAGTGCTTTTTTACCCACATGACTACAACAAAATAGATTGATCTCTTTATCCATGGGTCATCCAATGAATTGAAACCCCAACTGGTGAGCCTATTTTTTTCTCTCACCTAGTAACGAACCTTGGGAATCCCTAAGACTTCAAGCTCATATAATGTTTGGGTTATAAGATGTCTCTATACAAAGGTGAAACTTGAGCACCAAGGAAACATAAACAAAAAGGAAAGGGCAACTGGAAACCTTACAAGAGAGGTCAATAAACTAATCAACCCTAATACAACAATAAAGAGAAGGCAAGATGAAATAATTTGTGAGATTCCATGGTGGGATGTACGTCTTTGTCTAGAGGGTGTGTTTAAGCTAAAATAAATTAAGATACGCTATAGATAGTTCCACTCAAGCCAACCTATCCGTACTTGCCAAATATACAACAAATACAACACCTACATAAGAAAATGAAACTATAGCACACTAAAATGGGTGAGTATATGACACTAATTCTAAATAGTAATGGGAAAAGTATAGTCACTAAATCAAAGACCCCCATAAGTGTTTCTCATTTTATGAAAACTCTAAATTGTTAAATAGCACATTATAAATATATAAATGATAATCTATACGTCTTTTGGCGAGATAGTAAATGTTATCACAAGTGATTATATTATCAAATCTTTGTCTAATAATCCTTTTATACATGCCTTTACAGGAACAAATTTGTCTCTATGTTAAAAATATAGTTGATGGAATTCAAAGTCATCCTAAATCTGCATCCCGTAGTGGGAATATATACTCTCATTATGGATTGTAGATCAAATTTCTGCTAAATATGAGTCAAAATTTGCACTCATGAAATGGATTACTTTTATGTATCTCTAGGTATTCTTTAGAAATTTTTATTGCATAGTTAATCATAGAAAAAGAGAGTCCTCATATCTTGACTTGGGATGTAAGACTAACTATAATGACCTGATTTCTTCTTGGCTAAGTAAATTGGGTGTACTTGGATTATTGGATTCCATACATGTTTATTTTTTTTAATAATGGTATATGAGTGGGTGTCTAGTTATATATACTGAACTTGATTAAATGTGCTTATCATTATTGGGTTAAAACTAGCTAGGGTTTGGCTGAGATAAAACCCCAATTTTAAACCAATTAGGGCTTTTACGGATTGAGCTCATTAAATTGGATTTAAATGACTATATAAACCTAAGTTTTCTACATGTACACAATAAAAATAAGTTGGTTTACTTTACAAAAGTTGGAAAATAGTTAGATACTAGTTGGCTGGATGAATATGATTCCTAGATGAAGTATATGGTAGAAAAATGATGATGTTTGTGGATGATTGCAAAAATTTCTTTGATATTAATATATAAGAGGTATTCTTATGTTCTTTTGATGTAGAGGTGAATGGTTTAATCACCTTTCATATATTTTAACATGTTTAATCTTACATAAGTTATATATAAGACAATTGAATGAATTTCATATATTTCTCAGGTTGTTGTTTAAAATGAAATATTTCCGAGTATTTTCAAACCTTGTGTTATGTAAATACCATATGTTTCTTCTCATGTTTTATAAATAAATGTAAACCATTAAGTATCCACCTAGTTTCATGCTTGCATTGCCTATATAATATGGATATGAGTGGAACTATAGACTTTATGAATAAGATGTAGCCCCTTAGAAATTCTTGATTATATTTTATGAGTTTAAATATATTTTGTGCATGCAAATTTATTTATAGATCAGAACTAAATTTACTGTATTTAGTACCAATTTTGAGGAATCTGAGTGTATAATGGGAACTAATGGATTGATAGCATTATATTGGGATTCAAGGATTCAAAGTGGAACAAATAACCTTACCTAAATAAACAACACCCTAATGAAAGTAATGACTATTTGATACTCAAAATTATGATAAGGAGGAAAGGAACTAAGACGAGTACATGAAAACACAAAAACTTATTTTGGAAAGAAAATGTGAGGTACACATTTCAAGGGAAGAAATCTTAACTATGGTATCATAACCCAACACCTTGTCTTACGATGTATTTCAAGATCAAATGGGAAACATCACACGAAGGCAAGTCTTCTACCATATATCATGTAACAAAGAGTTAATAATTTTAGATGATTAACTAACAAATGAATTGAGGAGTTTATATAGTTAGGTACCCAGAACATAGTGAGTTTCCCCCAAAATAAATCTTGAGGAAACAAAACATATTTCCTTACAATATTTAGAGGATTACATAAGGATTTTTGGAGTATGGATATAAGACTTAAGGTTGGACCACATGGATTTATGAATGCATAATTTTGTTTGATCCTTACCCTAAATCCTCTCATTTTAAAGTGTATTCCCATATGGAATAAACATTAGGTAAGTATTTACTATGTAATATGATATGATCTAACAAATAAATGTTCTTAGATGTTATGTCCTACTATTTGTACCATCTTGTGCACCATAGATGATGACTTATTGGTTGAGAGATAGGATTCCCTACTTTGTCTTCTTTAGACAATCATGTGGTAGACTATGATCTTTTCTACCTATTGTTTGGGCATCGGCCAAGCCCTAAGACGACATTAGTAAGCTGTTTTCACTAGAATTAGGATTGCAGACTCTTAGTTAGGTTCGAGCTAAGTACTTTATGGGAAAAAAGATAAACTAATTAGAGAATAAATGATAGTTTACTATATTTCATTAATAAATTTGATGATTATATTATGAATAAATATAATTCATACATGTATGATTTGATTAAGATACTGTTAGGGAGAAAGTTACTTTACCTTTATATCCTTATAGCAAGACCTTATTTGTGATGTTTAATAAAATTTACAAAAACATCTATTATGTGGTTATTCTATTATCTACTTATGTTAATGCTGAGATATGCCATTGTGAAAGTGGTCTAATTTTGATTGGCAATTAAAAAGTGGCACTCAAATTCAAGATTCTAGATATGTCCAGCTGGTTGGGGGTCACAAGCATAGTATGAATGATGTTTAAATTATAGATATATACTTCAAATTTAAAGCATAACATCCTATTTCATATTTTGTAAAAATATTGTGATTATGAGATATTTGTTATTATATTACTAGTTGATGGGTTTATATTTACATATATAGACAAAAATGAGATATTGGTGAAGTGCTTACTTTTATATTATTCAGTCTACAATTATAACATAATACTATTTCCTAGAAACATTAACTATTAGGATTTTGGAATGATACTACCAAGTCATTTAAGTTTTACGTGCCTAATTTACCACTAATGCATGTTAGCTAGATGGAGTGGGAATTTATGCATGTCATTGCCAGTGAGGACCAAAACTGGGGGGGAGTTCATCAGCCACACGACTCTCCCCAGGTAGTCGAGGGGGGATTCAAAGTAGGGTTTCCTATAAAGGAGTGCCCATGTCAATCCAGTAGGATACCACCTTGGTGGCTTCAACAAATGAAGCATTCATGTGTCGACAATGATTCTTCAACATATTTACCTATGAAAACCTTGCTATAACTTCTCCTTTCTCTAAATGACAAGGTTCAATAGACTTCTCACGATGTCACAGGCAGAAATCCACAGACTTCGCCATGATCTGAGCAATTCACCAGACCATTCAATGGGTAGGAGTGACAGGCAGTGTGTACAATGGGAAAGGACATAGTCAATGTGAAATGATGACTCACACTTACTAGGAATTCCTCATTGAAGACCAAAAATTGCAATGATCTATCCCCATCATGATGAAACTTTCAAAGATTATCTGTCCCTTTTGGACAATGACTTGTTGAATACATTAGTGTAGCGCGAGTGCGGCCCAAAACATCTAAGGGCATGACAAACATGTTATTGTCACAAACTTCCATGGCATATGTGGCCATAGTCCTTCTAAGAAGCTGGCCACAGAGAGTCACCTCCGCCTAGCTAGTATGTAGGTTGAGGTCTCATTCATTAATGAAATTGACAAGACAAACCACTCCACCAACTAAGAAAGGACATGCATCAAAATGTTTAACATATTCCAACATCGAAAGATAACCCACATGTTTAACATAAACTAAATGTGATGGTACTAAATGAACTCATTAAATGAGGGCCTTATTCAAGTATCCATGTTTTGGGATTAGTTACTATGAAACTGCTTGGTTACACTTATTGTATTTTCTTTGACCAAACATTCATCTAAAGATAGCATAGAACTACAACAAGGTCCAAACCATAAAATTATAAGTAATGAATCTATCGATGAAAGATTTATGATGCTAAAATTAAAGCATCACAGTAAGAAGTAGTATATAGAATATGAAGGAAAATATACACAACTAGATGCAACGATCTCCTTAGTCCATTTTTCTTGGATTTTGGGATGAAATACTAAAGATGAAAATGGAATCTGTAGTGACCCAAATTCTTCTTAGACAAGTATGTACATTTTATTTGAATAATTGTACATTTACCTATTAAATTATTGTGATCAATTTAAAGTAAATTTACCTAACTAAATGAGATGAACTTTCTAGACTGAATGGGTATCATGAGAATGTGATAATAATTGTAATGGCACACTAATAATTATTTTGTATTGATGTTACTATAATTATGATTAAACAACTTATGTTCAACATAATAACCAAATTGGGGGACAGAGATGAGAATATTATATGATTCCTAAACTAAGATTGGTGTTTGAATTAATATCTTTTGTGGATATTTTTAGAAGAAGTAAATAGTATAGAAGTATGCAAAATAACAAGAATGTCATATTCATGTGAACCCCCTGCTAAGATAAATATCCTTTTCTGTTAAACTGGGCTAATATCTAAGAATGAATATTTGTTTGGGGAAAATGACTCAATATTGATGATTCATATGTCGTAGTCTAAGAATGAGAAGGAAAACTATGTGTTTTAGCTACATAAATATTTTCTAAATTCTAAATATACATACATGATAAATTATGGTTTCAAATATCCTAAATATGAGTAATAAGACTAGGTAATAAGAGAAATGACCAATTCATCCAGTTAGGTAACCAAACACCACGACTTTCCCAAAGGTCCACACTGGTGAAAGGATATGATTTCCATTTAGTAATCACAAGACCACCAAAAGAATTTTGTATGTTTACATAAATATTTAAGGTTAGATCAATAGGATATAGGGTTATTTCTCTTGGTGTGATTATGACTGGAAATCCTCTATTATTAAAGTCAATGTTCATTAGATACATACAAAGATAAAATGTTTTTTGTGATATATGATATTTTTGAAATCTTAAATGTTACCTAGAGTGATTTGACTATTATGAACCCAACTCTGGTATGCAAATATGGACTTATTTGCAATGATGATGGGTGCCCTACCTTGGCCTCTTTAGGAAACCCTACATAGGATTAAGGTCTATAGAAAATATATTTGGATGGCTAGAATATTTGTAAGATAATGACAATGTGAAATTGACAAACAAATCAAGCTAGTGAATTCTTCTTGGTAAGGTATAAGACAAGTAGTTCCAGGGGAAATATAAACAATAGATAAGATGATTAGTGAATGTAGATGATTTACTATATATGATTTTGTCATGAGTGAATATTACTCACACATGAGTGTATCACTTACTATTCTATTAATTAATAAAGTATTTTACTTTTATATACTTAGAAAATATTATAATTCGTAATTTCTACTCTAAAATATATTATGTGGTGATTTAGTAAACTACTCTTGTTAATATTGAGATTATGTTGTTATGAAAGTGGTCTTGCTTTGTTGGCTACATTTTTAGTGATCCTCATTTGTAGGACTATAGGTTATGTTCCTGGCATATCTTGAGTGGAGTGAAACATATGGAATATGAAACTAGACTCTATTTCTATTATTTTATTCTATTCATGTCTTGAGAAATAATTGTGTTTCTAATATGTTTGATAGTGATTTACCAACTAATATAGTGTCTCTTGAGATATAAAGATAACATGACAAATGATTGAAGTGGCATTTTTGCTATTATGTTGAATGCTTCTAAACATAAAATATTTCATGTTAGTATTAACTACATTGTAGAACAAGACCTTCTAATTCATCTAAGTTTAATTAATTTTTTCATTTATAATATGTTTTATTATTATTATTATTATTATCATTATTTATTATTACTATATTTTCGCTTTCTTAATGATACTAGTTACCTACCAAGACTGATGTTTGTGCATAAAATGGCACTCTCGAAGTCTCATGTTGGTCATGTATGATTTTAATGTTATATCTTCCATCATAGATATCATGATACAAAAGATAGAGATATCGATAACATAGATTAGAATATGCAGACACTAATGTTACTGGGTGGGATCAAATATTTGTTTGTTTCTTTTGGGTAGATGTAGCCTATTGTAAAGTGAAATGTATATGGATTATGTGATTTAATTCAATTATCCTATACTTTGAATGAGAATGGTCTATCTAAATTGAATACTATTGAAAATTTTTGAATTGAAGGTTGGTGTTGAATCCATGATGCTGTATAATTATAAGGTTTTATAGAAAATGGGGACTTTATCCATGTGTTTTTTGAATTATATTCTAATCATATTTGTCACAAATATGATTTTTGGATGTTTCTTTGGGGTTTATTCTAAGGATTTACCTAATGATTAACATAAATTCTATTTTGCAACCATGCTCCTCTCAATCAATAATTTTGTGAAGGAATGTAACTTATAATGATGTGATTATCTTAGTAGATGAGTCACAAAAACTATATATGAAATAATGTAAAGTGTTTTTAGGTATGTTTACTAAGGCTTACCCTAAAAATACCCTATTAATACTATTTTAAGTATTGTGGGGATAAAGACGTGCTTCATGAGGATCTACCTGGGATACCTACAAGGGATATTAATTTCTCTAATGGCCTCATCTTTGAGATAGTAATAGTCTCATGGGCTCTATACATAATGGTGTAATTAAACTAATGAAATTGAAGAAGTAGTTGAAAGAACTCCTTGATAAAGGGTTCATTAGGATTATTATATCAAATAGTGGAGCCCCTTTCTATTTTTCTAAGAAGAATGATGGGTCCTCAGATTGTTGAATGCTAAACCAAGTCACATTGAAGAATAAGTATCCCCTACCTAGGATATATGGTCTATTTGACTAGCTTCAATTTCATGTAATGTTCTCTAAGATCAAATAACATTTGTGGATAACATCCATTGGAAATTAATTAATGAGAGATATCAACAATTACATATGAACTAGGTATGTCCACTACGAGTTCCTTGTAATTCTATTTATCTTATCTAAATCTATAGACACATCTATGAGATTGATAACAATGTGTTACATTCTTTCCTCTATGACATTTTTGGGTCTTCCCTTACACCATCCTAAAATATTTTGATAATCACAAAAAATCATAGAGAACACTTGTTCAAGGTACCAAATGTCATGTGAGAGCACAACTTTAGAAAGTTATTCAAGTGCAAGATACTTATTAAAAAGTTATGTTGATATGTCACATCATTTTGGGGGACCATACTAGTAGTTCTGACCAAGGAGAAGGCGTTATGGGAGACCATAGTGTTACAGATCTATCTTGGACACTTTGTTTATTAATACCAATCTATCCTCATAATATATTGTCTTTCCCTTCCACTGATTAAATCGTCCCATAAGGAAACAATGTTTTCTGGACAAAAATGTAACAAAAGATTTCAAAGATTTAAGAACAAGCCAATATACATCCATATTATATCTCTAACAACTTGGAATGAAGAATTTTGATTCTTTTGAAAACTTCCCATTTTGGTCTAGGGTGCATGATAATGAGATAAGTCAAGGATGTGGTTTATGATTCCCAATAATAAAATACTAATGAGATTAATTATCTGACCCATGACTTAGAGCTTTCAACTATAATCTAAAATTTTATGATTTGAAAAAAAAATATATATAAAAAACATCCTTTGACATCTTCATTGACAACAAGAGTTTAACATATCTACTCTTGTAGGAGGAACAATACCTACAAGAGACGAAGTAGGTCGAGTATTTGAAGGAAATTTCAAAATAGATTACCTCCATGATGGAGATAATGTTGTGGAAGATACTTTGAGTGAAAATTCGTTGGTTTATGCTTGATTACTAGGTTCAAATTAGAGATATATAGAGATTTTAGTTGTGGTTCAATGTGAAATCTTACTTGACATAATGAAACTAGACATTGTGTGCATGAAACAATATCTTACGATAGGGATTTATAAAGCTTACTATTTTAGTTCTAAGTTACCCAAACTAATGACCCTACTATATAAACCTCAAATATTATTTTAAGTAAAGCTCGTAATGCTAGTTGTAACTCACCATCTTAATGGGCCTACTATCTAAACTTCATAAGTTATTATACTTGATTACTACATTATAATAATAAGATGTGGGACCCATAGAGATGATAATGAAAACAAAGATATGGAAGGAAGTACATGCTTTAAAATATGAAGTATAACCCAACTCCTCAAAATGTAAAAGGACATTTTTTTGGAGGAACATTAAGAAAAATATGCATTAGTCTACATGTTCCTATGTTTCAAAAAATTAAAGCTACAATGCATATATGAAGGGAATTGCATCCTATTTGGTTGAATGGAAATGGAAGAGCACCATCATATTTTGTGACAAGTTTTCCCATGATGAGGAATGCATATAATAGCATATGCATTGTGGTGGATTGAATTACCAATTCATGCCACTTTTCCCCATATAGAAATTTACATAGTGTAAGATCTAGCTAAACTATATGTGCAAGAGATAACATGTCTTCATGGAATACTGTAGTCTATTATCTTTGCTAAGGATCCAAAATTTACCTCTATTTTTTTAGTTACAAATACATGAGGAGTTGGGTACCAAGGTAAGTTTTATCATTATCTATCGCCCATAGACATGAACACAATTGAGAATGTTCTTGATATACTAGAAGAGCTACTCATACATTTATCATGCATTGGGATGTCTTCTGGGATTATGCTTACCTTTAGCTAATTTTTCTACATATCAACATGCCACCTAATGTATCTTTGTATGGAAATGTTACACATGTCTATGAAAGGAGATCATTTAGGAGGATGTTCCTTTGAAGTACAAGTAGCTGCAAATGCATATAGAAAAATCTCTTTAATAAATCAATTGGGTATAGAGGGCCCATGATATAAATAATTTGTATCTCAACACACAAAGAACCAATATGATCTTTCTACCAAACATCATGTGTTCATGATGACCAAAACCATTCACATAATCACACAAAACAAAGGCAAGTTGACGCCTTGATTGTGCTACCCTTCAAAAGTTTGGAATGAGTACTGAATGGATGTAATATCCAACACTACCAACATAGTCTAGAGAAATTGACAATGTATACCATGTTTCCAACATAAAATGATATGAAACTAACCCAACAAATGTCTTGAATTTGAAATCTATGGACTTTGGCAATGACTGAGTTATCATGGAGCACCAATTTAGTTCCATGTTAAGGAGCCAATAAGCAAGAGTATACATATGGTCTGAGTACACAACACACATGATTGACCATGGGAACTTAAGGCTAAGATTAGAAAAACAATTATCTAACTTTTTATAAATCATTCATATTCTAGGGACAACGTTTCTTTTCCAATTGCAAGTATGCCTTTTTTCCCAGTCTAATTTATGTATGACCTTTATGATCATGTTTAATTTTAGTGACCCTAGATTATATCATGATAATATGACTCTCTTATAATTTTCATTCCTAAATTGGAAATTTCATCTTTTAGGTAAATGTGTTATACATTTATATTTAAGTAAGACCTTAATCATGGTTTTGTTCAACTGGTACCTTAACAATGAAACTTTTCCCAAAATGAGGGTGCCTAAATGATATACGGCTATAAAGGAACCTTTGGCGCAAATTTGAGAGGTTTTAGACATGCTTATGATAATAAAATGACATTTTATTCAACTTAAAGTTCAAAAGTTTTATGCGGGATTTTAGTGTTGATCTTTATGGAGGATCAACTCTAAAGAAAATTAAAGTTACTTTTGTATAAAATTTTACATTTTCTAAATACTCATCAATTTTCGAAAGAAAATAAAATAGGATTTAAAAAACACAAACAACCCCATATCCCCTATATGCTTTGAACGAGATAGGTACTTAGAGATTCCCCAGTTTAGCATGCATGCTTTAAATTATTGATCTAAACATAATTTTAGTCAATTTGGAAAAAAGGTGAAATTATTCTTGATCACACCGTAAGGGTGACAAATTCTTTGCTTACTCATGCTTGGGCCACTTAACCCATATATAGGTCATGGAGGTTTGGATTAGCCCTAGTTTGGGTGCCATTTGTGCTGTGTGTAACAAGTTGAACATCACATTTCCATCTAAGCTCCACCGTCTAGAACATGTAGTTCAACAAGAAAATATACCACTCAACACTAAAGCTCATGCATATAAAATGGACCTTGGGCTATGGACGGGCGTGCTGAGATTCCCAAGAAGCCATGTATCTCTAGAAACTCCAAGACCTTTTTTCCACCATCACATGGTGGTAGAGAAGTATACTATTTCAATTTCAGCCGTATCCCCTTATACTGAGTCACTAAGGTCATGTGAAGCTAACTTGATTGATGCATCATCTGAGAAGGCGTAATCTAAGATCTCTTCATCATAGACTATTCCTAACTAAGGAAGAAAATAGCCTCATCACCTCTAGTTAAGTGGACCCCTGACGCATGGACCAACTAAGGAGCACTACTCAAAGCTTGGGGGGCCTAGTCCAGATACACAAACTAACTAGAGGATACCACATGAAGTCTTAGAAACTTAGATCGACAACATGTAAAGGACTAAGACATGGAGCCAATGGGACCCATAGAACCACATGGGACAACTTAATCACACTACATGTCTATAGGACCCTTTCATGGTTTCTAAGCTATAAAAATCCACAAATCTCCTTTACTTAAAAAAGTATAGACATTGGCAAGATGGAAAAAATATATAAAAAAGAATTAAGAGGAACAACTACAATATCTAATCATTTAGGTTCCACTACATTAGGACATACACTTTATGGTGAACTATACAAACCACTTATGGTTTCTTATATGCTTTAAAATGGAAGATATTGCTAAAATTGTTGAAATATTTAGTCAAGATTTGTTATGATATAAATTTGAACCTCTTATACCTAGATCTAAAATACTATAATTATAAATAATAAAATATATCATTTTGTGATTTTATTTCTTTGTAATCAATGTGTGTATCTCCAAATAAATGTAAATATTTACCATACTCAAGCCATACCATCTCATTGGACCTCTTTTCACCCTTTAACTCTATTTGAGGAGCATCTAACCCTAAAGTGAAAGAATGACGGAAAATACCTAATGATGTGGTATATTATCACACATTAGTACACTTGGGGATATTTCAGGCATAAACCAAATTCATTAGAAGAAATTTAATCATATAGTGTTGATTACTATAAGTAAGATATGACCTTGTGGGTCTAGAGGAACCAAAAGTCCCTCAGGGGTTCCATGTTCTCCTACTTAGTAAATACCCTCAAATGTAAAATGCATGTAGTAATGAAAATACAGTTGCTACATGTTTTGATTTATGTAACCCAAATATTATAGAAGCTAAGGCAATACTATAACTAAGATGAAAAACTTAATCCCAAGTGGGCACATTATCTTATATTTGTGATCTTAGTATTTTTTATATGGGATAGGATATGTAGACCGTTCTCCTATGAATTAAGGTTGCATCTTATATACAATATGGGTTATAAATGCATTTACCACTAACCTAAATATCAATGTGCCATTATCCTTGGTTGGGCTGGGGATGTAGACTCCATTCATGTCATTTTCTTGACATCATTAGTTAGGCATGAAAAGATGATCTATGTGAACAAGGGTGATAATCGATACAATCCATGACCAATTGGATCTAATATTTTTAAATCATTTTTGAATACATTCTCATTATGTTTTTGTGTACATGTATGCATATTTTTTATTGTTACAAAGTTTATATACTTTAAGTTATATATGCTTCTTACCCACGTACTAACATGAGATGTTAATTCATTTGTGAAGATTCATGTTTTAAGTCCTCAACAATGATGTATAAAAAATGAATGAATCACCTAACTTGAACTTGGGATGCTTGGAGTGTATCGTCCTATCTATCTAGATCAATTTTTTATTTATTTAAGGAAAATGGCGTATCACCTTTAAGTCCTTAGAACCTTGCCATTATCTATTTTATCTACTTATATTCTTCCATTGGGCTTGACCCGTGCCTATAAACTATAAACTAATCTATACTATGGTGAACAATTCCATGACGTTATAACTTTGCAGTTAATAAATTGTACAGATTGGGAACTTGTCCCATGTATGTGCAATCATGACCATATGAAGCATGAATAACCTAATACAACTCTCACATGGCCCAAACTATGGTTTGTATGCACATGAATTACACTTCATGTAATCTATGCATGGCTAAAGAACATATGGACCGAGTGATCTAACCAATTCTCTTAAGGTTTGTCTTCATTACTTCATCGTCATTAATAATTTAAGGTGGTGACAATGAATGTACCATCAATAACCCACCCAAGAGAGTTAGTTTCTATAAGATCTCTTAGGTGTAGTGACAATGGATGCACCATCAATAACGTACCCAATAGAGTTAACTTCTATAAGATATCTTAGTTTTAGCTCCCCCACATGAAATTTATGTAGTTATCACAAAGGTGATCAAAATTTACACATCCAAATAAGTTATGAAAGGATACATATTAATGATTAAAGAAGGTTCACATACATGTTTGTTCATAGGGATATCAATACCACATTGCTTTAGGTTTTGAAGTCAAGGAAAATATAGAAAATGTGGATATGAATCTTTGATGTTAGCGAACAATGATTTTGACAGTAATGCTAAGAAGAAGGATGATTAAGAAGGAAAAGGATAACCATGTAAGATAATATATGTTTGTTCTATTTGTTACCTCTTTAATGACATCTCAAATATAAAGTAATGTAGCAGAATCTTCCTAATTCATTGGTCAAGACTTTATGTTTGATGTAGTTTGCATATAACATGTACACACATGGGCATTTTGTGAAAGCATGACAACAAAATACTACAAAATTGACTATCAATGCTTAATGACAAATCTTATATATTTGATCATTAATTAGAAATATATGGTTAGTATTAGTGTTTTAATTAGCAATGATATTATAGTCTATTAACTCTATACATAATACTAAATTTTTTTTTGATCAGAACAAGCGTGTTGCCATTTCTATTAAACTAAAAAAGTATATACAACTATGCGAGCCAAGATCAAGAAGGTAAAAACAGAAACTACAACTATACAAAAATGTCTATGTCTTTTCTACTACTAATCCATCTACTATCTCCACACTTCTTAAAACCACCAAAAATCCTGCTATTCCTTTCCACCCAAATGCTATGGAATATAATCAGAACTGTAGTCTTCACCTTCTTTGAAGACCAAGAGAAGACCTCATCAAAAGAAGAAGGGCACTTAGGCAGATACTCTACCTCAACTGCCTTCCTCCAAACAATTTGTGTATAATCACACTTAAACAGAATATGATCCAAACTTTCAGAGTCTTCTTCATAGAGCACACACCTTGAGGGGAATTGGAAGCCTCTTGAATGGATATGATCCAAGGTGAGCAGCTTATCTAAGAAGCATTTCCATCCATGCACTTTATGCCTCATAGTCACTCTAGAACTCCATAACCATTTGGTCCAGAAAGGGACATCCTCCTTCTATCTAGTAGCCTCCCAGAAATCACGAATTCTGATTGGAGCACTCCCTTTCAGGAGAATACTATCCTCATCTTCCTTAACACAGTATCCAGCCTCCTTAATGACCTTGATGACTTGAGAAATATGTCTCGATCTATGATCTATCCAGTCACCATTGCTGATAAGGGTGCACAAGTTAGCAAACTTCCCTGTGCCACTCCTCATAATACACGCTTTCCCAAGGGCCTCCTCCAAGTAACTACCTTCAAACCATGGATCCCTCCACAACTTGATCAGGTTTCCATTACCCACAGAGAACAAAATAGAACTGACAATTTTCTCTATGTGATAAAGACATTGCTTCCACACCCAAGAGGCATTGGAGGGAATGGGGCACCTCCAAATTGAGTCACCCTTCAAATATCTACCATGCACCCAACGCACCCACAACATGTCCTTCTTCATAGCCACATTCCACAATTTCAGAACATTACAAGCTTCCACCATGTCCCTAGCTTTCCTCAGCCCCAGACCTCCTTCACCCTTAGGCAAGCAAACTTGTTTCCAAGCTACCATGTGACTCTTCCTTTCCATATCCGGACCCCCCACAAGAAGTCCCTACACAAATTATCTATCTCCTCAGTGACAGCCATAGGCAATGGGAAAGAAGTAGCCCAGTAGACTTGAAAAGAAGAAAGGGTAGACTTGATTAACTCAAGTCTTCTAGCAAAAGAAAGATGTCTAGGTTTCCATCCTTCAAGGCGCCCTTTGATTTTATCAATAATAGGAGAATAGAGACTTCTAGATAGCCTCCCCACAAATAAAGGCAGTCCCAAATACTTGACAGGGAGAACCTCATGTTTGATATTCAGACCTTTTTCAACCATATTTGTATCAACCTATTTATTGGCAAAAAAGGAGGATTTCTGACTACTGACACACAGCCCCGAAACCTTTCCAAACTCCTTGAGGACTCTAGACAAAGCCTCAATAGGTTTCTCATCACCAGCAGAGAACAAAACTACATCATTAGCAAAAAGAACATGTGTGATACTGACACCTTCACCAGCTTTGAAAGGAATAATCATCTTCGACCTGATAGAAAAATTCAGAATAGCAGATAAGCCTTCCATAGCAATGACAAAAAGATAAGGAGCTAATGGATCCCCTTGCCTAATACCCCTGTTAGGCACAAAACCCTCAGAAGGTTGTCCATTAATCAGAATTTGGAATCTGATGGAATGAAGGATTTCAAAGACCCACCCAATCCAACAGATAGGAAACTTCATTTTGACAAGAATTCGATAGAGATAACTCCATCTAATGGAGTCATAAGCTTTCATCAAGTCAGCCTTCACACAAATACCAGGAACGTTACTCTTCATAATCACATTCAACAAATCATTGACCAACAATGTGGCATCAGATATAGATCTTCCTTTGATGAACGTACATTGAGCTTTATCAATAACATCAGGGAGAATAGGCTGCAACCTGTTGGTAAGCACTTTAGAAATAATCTTATATAGAGAATTACACAAAGAAATGGGCCTCCAATCCTTCACATTCATAGCATCTCCACCTTTCGGGATGAGAGTAATAAAAGTCCTATTAACCTCCTTAAGGAGCCTGCCACTTCTAAAGAAGTTTTGAACATATTTAGTAACATCATCACCAACTATACCCCAAAAAACTTTATAGAAAGTAAAGTTGAAACCATCTGGACCAGGGGCCCTCTCACCATCACTTTGTTGGATGACTTTTTCAATTTCTTCCTTAGTCACAGGAGCACCAATAGTCATAATATGTTCATCAGAAAGCCGAGGAAGCTTCCAATCATCATCCCATATAAAATCTTCATTCCCATCATCATGAAACAACTCCTTATAATACTTAACAAACTCATCATGAATAAGGTTCTCATCAGTAACACCAACACCATCAATCATAAGACATCTAATAGAATTCCTCATCCTTCTTGTATTGATAGATGAATAGAAGAACTTGGAATTTTTATCTCCCAACTTCAGCCAATTGACTCTTGACTTCTGTTTAAGAAAGGATTCCTCAGCTTTGTATGCTTTCTCAGCTTCTTTCCTCTTCATAGTAGCCTCCTGAACAGCCATAGCATCATGTGGGTTTTGATCTGCAATGTTCTGAGCAATACAAGCCTCATATTCCTTGTGGTATCTAACCTCAGTAAGATCACCAACCACCTTTTTATTCCATTTCGACAACTCAAACCTGACATTATCTAACTTCCTACAAACACGATACATAGGATTCCCTTCCACTTCAGTCTTCCAAGACTGAATAACCACCTCAGCAAAGTCCTCCCTTTGACACCATGCATTAATGAAACAAAAAGGCGCCTTCCTTCTTCTACTTCCCTTTCCCATATACATCAGTATCATTCTATGGTCACTATGTATAGAAGCAACCACTTCACCCCAAAAATCAGGAAAGGAATCCAACAGATCAAGATTATAAAAAACCCTATCAAGCTTAGACATCACCAACTTATCACCTGCCTGCCTGTTGTCCCAGGTGAACTTCGAGCCCCTAAGGTCCAATTCCACAAGGGAGGTATGCAACACACAATCATTGAAACTAGCCATCGAGTTATAACAAGGCTCATGAGCACCAAATCTCTCATGGGAAAACCTGATGGCATTAAAGTCTCCACAGACAACCCACGGACCACTGACAAAATCTTTAAGAACCTTCATAGCTTCCCACAGACCATTTCTCTTACCAACATTGTTATGAGCATAAACAGCAGTTAAGAAGAAACTCCCCCTGGATACGAAACATGAACATGTATGTGCTGGTCAGATTCACCTACACTCCTCATATGAACATCCTCCCTTCTATTCACAAGAATGATCCTTCCCAGAGCATGACTATTATGGTTGGTCATCCAAGCCCCTTCACCAAAAAGTCTGTCCAAAGTCCTCCCAACCTTCTTCCTTCTCAACTTAGTTTCAAGAGTACATCCAATAGCCACATTATTCCTCCCAATACTTTCCTGGAGTGCAGACTGTCTTCCTGAGTGATTCAGTCCTCACACATTCCAGGAAGAAATGGCTAAAGAACTATCCATTAGGAAGGCGGGTGACTGGAAGCCTGCCAGTCCCAGTGACATTTCGATGAACATCTACCCTCCCTTCAACAGTGACTCCTTCCTTTTGAGAACCACCACTCCCTCCTTCATCAACAAACAAATTTTGGAACGCATTAGGGGAGAGATTGACACCAGAGCGATAAGCTACATCAATGGATTTGGTTGCCCCCCTTGGTGGAGATTTAGTCTTCCTTCTATTCCTTCTAACTACAGGAATGAACCCATCTTCCCCTTCCACACTACTAACTAGGGTGATAAGTTCTTCTACTAGAGCAACATTCACTTCATTAACCACCTCCTCACACCTTTGAACAACAGCCTCCACATCACCTTCAACATCAAGCAGAGTAGGAGTTAAAGACTCAAGAGTCATCTCAACCTCCTTCACCGGATCATCAGATGCATCAAGGAACTGCTCTGTTTCAATCTGAACTTCCTCTACCGCATTCTTCTCCTCCCCAGCAACTTTGTGTAAACTTCTCTTGGGCACCCAAACCTTCACATTCTTCACCTTCTCAACTGTCTTCTCACATCCAGTATTTTTGTGCCCAAACGTACCGCACACCTCGCATCTAGTAGGCACCCATTCATAGTGAACAGACACCCTGTCTTCTATCCCATCATCGCTAAGGAGTGGGATGGTGGACAAGAAGCTTGAGGTCGTCGGAATGAGGACCAACATGCGGGCGAATTCCAGTCTTCTGAAGTCCAAAGTTGCCTTGTCTACCTTCAGAGGAGTTTTGATATAAGAGCCTATCAAAGCAAAGATTTCTTCATCCCAGAGCTCCAGTGGTAGATCGAACAAGCGAATCCACACCGGGACCTCAGTAAGCTTCAATTTGTCCAAAGAACGACCTCTCGCCCACTTCTTCATGATAAGCGGCTTCCCCGCTATGAACCATGGACCTCCATCAATGGCAGTATCAAGATCTTCAGCCTCCGAGAAGTTCACTACAAAATAACCACTACCTCTAGAGATAACTTCAATCGTGCCCTTGATCTTCCATAAACCCTGAAGGTATGACTGCAATGTCGGACAGTGGGGCTTCAGATCCACTACATAGCCAGCCGCGGACAACTTCCATCTAACTGCGTTTCTTTCAGGGATCTCCTTCGAGTAAACAATGGCTCCTTCCCTAACCTCGACCTGCCTTGGTGACAGCGCACCTAGATCAACATCCTTCGACGGTCTCTTGAACAGATCTGTCCATTGACACGGCTCCTTCTCAACTCCCACCTGGAATGGTCTTCTTGTCACAGGGACTTGAGCATAAGGATGACGAGGTCCAGGAGGAGGTCGCCTGAAGTCTCGTCTCCTAACAACCCCTCCTCCCAGTCCACCTTCTTCCAGATCCACCGGAGCAGCATGATTCCCCTGGGAAGATCCGCCACCACCTCCCCCTGAGGAATCGCCTCCTCCATCGCCCGTCCGAGATAATACTAAAAATTAATTTGATAGTATCAAATAATGTGATATAAAGGAGAAATAAACTACCAACTAAATCCAAATAGAATGATAGTTGAATCATAAGAATAACACCTATTTTGGAGAGTAGTTTCATTTATGAACTTTGAGTATTTTGGTAACAATCATAGTACCAGTGGAATCACCACAAGCTCCAGAGAGAAAAGCAACTAATGTCTTCTATAAAAATGTTTTTAAGCAAAATGAAGATATCATAATCTGTATCATGAAAAATATAAAAATATTTTGTATGTTTACAATAGATGAAAGCCATGTATTATAATCGAAGTTGACCATAATCTATGTGGCCTACTAAAGAGAAATTTGTCTTAATTAAATCCTTACATGTCCTTGTATTTTAGATATCTAGGAACCTAGTTGTCTCTTCTGGGATGCGCACATGTTACTAAAAGGGTTTATTTCTTTCATTATTTATGTGTGAGATTGACATTACATATATTGAGGAAAAGAAAGGTATTTGTTCGGTTTGGAAATTGAAGAAACAATAAGACCTCTTGAAAGACTTACGTATATCAAAGGTGATATGACTATATTTCAATATTTGCAAACTAATGATATGCACTATCTTTGTCATATAAACATAGACAGTACCATTGATAGCATGGACATTGTTCTACTAATTTCTATGTGCTTTTTACTATGTGTGTGAGAGAGAGAGAGAGGTTACCCTTATTAGTATGGATTTATCTAATAGTTCTTTTTTATTGAAGTAAATACTTCGATTTGTAACGCATAAAAAATTATGATATCAGAGGTGTACTGTACTTTTTAGAGTTTATTCCCATTGCCCCCTCCTCTTTGTTGAAATTTCCTAAAACCCCCTTTCTTTTCCCTAATTCTAACCACCCCTCTCTCGTTTACTTTCTGTCACCCGCTGTAACGACAACCAAGTAGACTACTTGTCTTGTTCATTTTAATTAATCTTAATTCTATATCAACCATGATAGTTATATTAGGTTAATTTTTTTACATTAGGACTATTTAAAGTGTACGGTATTTAAAGTATATGATATTTTAAAAAATATTTATTATTATTAATTACACATTGGGTTGTCAAATTCTAGATCCTAATATGTTCTATGTAAAAAGGCTGGTTAATTTTTTTGATTGTTAGACAATAATAGGTTCAACTCAAAATTTTGTTCACTCTGTCAAAATCACAATGAACCCCATATAAATCCAAAATAGACTCATATCATTAAGTTTATAATTTGGAACACATTTTTTTGGGTCAAATTTAAACCAGGATGATGCAGAGGTTCCATTTCATTCACTCTAACGGTAAGTTTGTATACTTTTATGGACATATAACTTATATTTTCTTTACTAATCTAATCCAGAGCTACGTTAGATTTGAATTTGTCCTAACCTCAAATTTTTATAGATGGTAAAAGTTAGAGCTTAAAACAAACTTGAACCTAAATTTTAATTTGTTTGCTTGAAGTCATACTCAATCCGGGACTGGTATTGGACAAACAAATCAAAATTTAGGTATGCCGCATGAGTTCCTTTTTTTTTTTTTAAATTTGGATCCTAATTTGTTTAAATATATTGGGTAGGGTCTGGGTTCACACAAACAAATCAAAATTTAGGTTCAAGTCTGTTTTCCACTCTAACTTTTACAACCCGTGTCAGTTCTATGTTGTGACAAATTTGAGTGTACGTCAATTCTATGTTAGATTAGTAAAGAAAATCTAAGTTATATGTGCATAGAAATATACATACCTACAGTATAGTGACTTAAATTGAAATCTCCATATGTTCATGATCTAACTTTGACAAATAGCATGTTCTGGGTTATAAACTTAACAATCTGAGTTAGTTTCAGGTTTAGACAAGGTCCATTGCAGATTTGGACAAAGTGTACGAATTTCTGACACAAACTCAGTTATTGTTTGACAGTTGAAAAATCCGACCATTTTTTTTTATAGAGAACCAAGCAGAAACCGGGATTTGACAGTCCTATCTGTAATTAATAATAAAAAATAAATTATTTTCTAAATATCATGTACTACAGATAGACCTAATGTAACATAATATATGAATTAATCATGATATATTATAAGTGTTATGGTTGATATACGATAGAGATTAATCAAAATGAAGAAGAGAAGCAGCTTCTTCGTTGCCGTTACGGCAGGTGACAGAAAGCAATTGAGAGGGGGGTGGATCGAATTAGGGAAAAGAGATAGGGTTTTTAAGAATTTCTGTAAAAGTAAGGGAGTAATGAGAATAAACTCTACTTTTTATGTATTAAACTGATAAGAATTTAGTTTTTTTTACCAAAGACCCACCCCCTTAAAAAACAACGGAGATAGAAACCATTGCTATCCACTCTAACAAAACCCTAATCGTCTCCTACTAAGTAATAATAGAATGCATGTCCTTAACCAGCCGTTCTCTGTGAGGTAGCGGGCCTCTTTGTCAACCTTAACCCAAAGTAGCTCGTACGATCCTATATATAGACAATTATCATACTTGTGAGCATATGGTCTTCCAATGCGCTGATATGGTATAGTGGTAGATGTTTGGAGTAAGTAGAAGAAAAAGAACAAAAGTAGGGATGTTAGGTGGGTGCTAAGGGGGACAAAAATATCGAGATCTTTGCAAAAAGGAATAATTGTAAAAGTAAAGCCTAATTTCTGTCACGTACCCTTCTTCTCTGAATGAATGGTGTCTTACTACGTTAGGGATAAGCTTGAGCCAAAGGAGACATAAAGTAATTAAAGTTGGAAAAACCGAGCAAAAGTTTGAAGGGAAAGGAAACTCGATGTGCCAATTGTCGTTCCAATTTGGTATCGCAATTATATGAGCTTGGTAGATACATACAGATATGTATAGATATAATCCTTTTAATCAAATATCCATCAAATACTTTCTCAAGCATGCACGCGAAATCTATCGATCTCATCTGTACAGACACCCTCTATAGGTTGGCGTCCAGTAATCCGGCCCAGAGTTGTCGCGACATACTTGTGGGGTGCACGAGACAGGAACAAGGCACAACCCTCTGCTGCTCAAATCCAACTTGCTGGTCTCCTGATCGCTGTCCACCTTCCTCAACTCCGGCCCTCCCCACGAGCTGTGTTCCTGAAAGTGGAAACAAGAAGGAGACCCGTAAGAGAGGAATACCGGGTTTGCATGCCACAACTGTGTTTATACAATCATGACAAGGATTCTGTTAGCGGAGAGGAGTAGATAGAATCTAAACCTGATAGTGACTCACTTTGTTCAGTGCTGATTTCATGTAAGGGTCACTGAGAAGCTGCAACAGTAGAAACAAAAGTGTGGAGGAGATAATCAGGACATGTTTCTCGGTGCAGTTAGGTTGTTAGTACAATTTCAAGTGAATATAAATTGTCTACAAATCAAATCACCTGCACTTGTTCGTGAAGGATTTTGATGTATCTGATGGTCTCTAGGAGAACTGATGCCGTATCTGTCTGCATGAGACCGTAAATTTAATGCAATAGAAATTGTATTCCTCAAAGTTACTTAGATCGTACACAAAGGTGTTTGTCACCTTTCCGAAAGGTGAAACGAGCTGTTGAAGGGCGGTGATCTTTTCTCCAAGCTTCACTTTAGGCACCTGCAACTGTAGAACAAGAACGACGCCGACGGTTAACCTTAAAACTGATCACTTCATTGATTTAACCCTCTCCTAGCTAGTTACGTCCAAGGATATGAACGTCTCACCTTTGATGACGGTGAGTTTGAGCTCTCGTGTCTGGATTTCTTTGGGAGAAGGCTCTGTGTGTTGTCATCTGATCTCTTCTTCTTGCCTTCGCTTGTACTAACACCTACCTTCACGCTCCCTTTTGTCTACAGATGATTGAAACTAGGTCGTTTAGTTTACTATGATCCGTACCATAACCATAGAACTCAGTGAAACTAAATACAGTTGATTAGTTTAATATCATCCGTGCTTAGGCTGTTTGGTATGGTGTAGTCCCATGACAAAGTGTGAATTTGCTGTTTGTTTTTACACTGCGAATTCGCAGAACTATACCCAACTGTTCCCCACCAAACTAGCCTCTTGCAGTGAATTCAGAGAATCTACTTAATCCATTTATGGTTGGTGATTAATATGTCATATACTGTGCATATATGTAGATCATGCATGAAATATCGATCTTACCGATGAGGAGCTAGAGTCTCGACCCTGCTGTTTCATGCTCTCCAATTCACCCGTTTCCAGGCTTTTTCCACAAAGCGGTTTAGGAGCTGCCGGAACCAAGTTCCTGCTAAGGCACCCTCCGAAGGAAATAAGATCAGTGAAGTTCCTTGTTGTATTGATAGACCATGGAAGATCCAACGCCATCCCAGTGCTATCGCTGCCACTGCCACCTAGAACAGAATTCGTAAGTCCTAATTGCTGATGATATCCAATGCAGTCACCACCGCTTCCTATGGGCCTCAGCATGTTCATTGATGTCGCTGCAGCTGCTCCAATCTCCCGTGTCATCTCCGGCTTTAAAGAATACTCCATCAAACTAAGATGCCCTGGCGGCGCCTGAGGGGATTCGTGCTTGACAGTATGTGAAGGCAAATTATTCCCCATCACGTCGACCGGTGGAGCCATCTGAGAGGCGCCCCGGTCGAAGTGGTGCTGCGGGAGTGCGATCGACCAGCTGCCCACTAAGTCTGAGAATTCAGCCGCCGGCTGCCCGTGATCTGCGGCGGCCGCCGCCTTCTGGTGCATGCCGTTGAAGGTGTTGGCGGAGTTTGGAGTGAACTCCCAGCTTCCGTCAAGCTTTTTCAAGTAGTCGCAAGCCGGTTCAAACATCTTAGACGAGAGCGCTTCCAGGAAGTTCTCCCCGTCCTCGTGGCCATTGTTGCCTGTTCCTCTATGAGACATGAATATACCCAAGTTGGTCAAGAAGAAACAACTCTACAAATCGCATTAGATGTTTCTTTATGCATAATTATATATCTCCACCACAGTTTCACAGTACGGTTTATCAATAAACGCTCAATAGGAAATAAAAAGGAGGATATTAACGAGCGGATCAGTGCAATCCACCTCATTTTCTTTCCTTGATTCTTTCAATTATTGTTATCGTGGTCAGTTTTTGAGGATATGCTGTCTGACAACACAGGTCCCAGGACATACATACATATGTAGTTTATAGTGATCACTGATTGCAGAGAGAAGCACTACAATCTAGTATATAATGATAGACAAAAAGAGGATCAGTAGCTACCTAGGTTTGCCATTTGGTAACTAGCTTTATAATTCGATCAGACAGCATCACGACCCGTAAGACATGTAGCTCTTTGCTCGTGAATGGATGCATCTGTTTGCTCTCCTCTCCTTCTCTCTTTTCTTCTTGATCTCTCTCTATCTTTCTCTTTTAAGTAAAAGGGAGGGGAACAGAACCTAGTTCTTTTAGTCTACGCAATAGAACCTCCCTTTTCTTCAACCGACTAGATTTAGATTAGATTCCACCTTTATAATGTTTCTAGTATTAATCAAGTTTTTTCCTGTTTAGACTGCGCGCAAGAGTAGTACTAAGACACTCTGATTAAGATATGATTCTTCTCCCACCATGCTTCAAAAATCTTCCCCCCAATCATGCATGCATGATGACCCAAAAGGAATCGAGCAGATGATAATGATATTAATATTGTAAGCATTGAAATTGAAGAAACTCACAGTAGAAGCTGGCTCCACAGCTGGTTATCCACCGTTGGCAGTTCTCCTCCGTTATGCATGCTGCCGGGTGACTCTGCGCTCAGACCGGAGTTGCTGGATGCCTGGTTGGTGAAAGACGTAGTGAGGACGGTGCAGGAGTTTGAGTTGGGGTTCAGCTGATGCTGCACCTGCTGATGTTGCTGAAGCTGCGGCGCCTGTTGGTGATGCCATGGGCTGTGAAGGTGGTGGTTCCATGCAGCGCCACTGGTGGTACTTGCAGCTGCAGCTGAGAGGGAGTTTGCATGGATGTGATTATCCCACCAGTTGTTGAGGTTGGAGGAGGTGCTGGCAACAGAGGCATCTGAGGCGCGTTCTTGGGCCATGGAGATTAATAGCGCTCTGGCCTGCTGGGCGTCTAAACCTACTTGGCTGTTTGCGAGCTAGCTAGAAAGCTAATGACCTAGTAGCTACCAGTGTGTTTATGACTTGTAATCGTAGCAATAGCAGGGGCCGGCCTGCTGGGTTTCGTTAGTGGTGGCGGTGGTGGCAGCGGTAGTGGAGGCGGCCGGTGGTGCAGCGTGAAGGCAGAGACAGCGGTTCTAGCTAAGGCTGAGATATAAGGACGACGCATCCATTGGAGTGACGTGGGCTTGGGGGGTATTTAAATGATCAGAAGAGGGTAGCAAGCAGAAGGGGGACAATAGAATATGCAGCCTCGTGTTCTTTCCACTGAGGTCGTGGATGATTATTATTAGGAGGAAGAGGGGGCGAGGGAGTAGTTCGTTATAAAAAAAAAAGAAGAAGATGTTGTCGCCTTTCTCGCCCAGCCTCCCACTACTATCTACCTCTCTCTCTCACTCTCTCTTGTCTGTCTCTCGGAGAGGGAGATGGAAAGAGAGAGAGAGAACTTCTATTCGTGTTTGGGTTTGGTGCAAGCAAAGAGTGAAAAGCTAACTAGTGGTCCCGATTGTCGAGGATAAGCGGGGGAGACGGGGCTTGCTAGCTGCCAACTGTAGCAAAGATGCAACCAGATGATCACTTTGAAATAGTTCTTTGTGTCTCTCTTGCTTTATTCATTTTGTCTGTAATGGCAGCTCTAGAAGCTAAGGCAACACCAGCATATTTATTCCGGAATGTTTCTGTTCACACAGTGATTTCTGGGCAGCGGATTCTTAAAATAATGAACAACAACCTCAGATTTACGGATTATCTATAGAAGAATAAGATTTCACTGATAGTAACACGATGTTTCTCATTTTATGATCAGTTTTGATATGTCCCCAAGACTTGTCAATGACCCATACGGATAGGAGAACAAACAAACACTACACATCTCCACATAGACTATTTCTTATTCCCAGGTTTAATTAAGAATTCAATTAGAAATGTTCTATATATTTGTCTCCTATCCAAGGTTGGTTTTTATTTCTAAATGTACCCATACACATATACACTTTCTATGTGTGCATCATATACAAAAAAATCTATATTCGAGAGTGCCATATCTACAACTACACTCTTTCTCGTACCTTACTTAGGCTTCTAGATTTCCTTTTTAAGAACAACTCCTCATGAACTCGTACATATACGATGGGTCAATCTCCTCTCATCCCAAATATTTAGGTAATCTTGCCAAAACTATGGAAATCCTGCTTCGCCATTGCTCATGTGAATTGCTTGATTGTAACAATGTATGTGTTTGTTTTAAGTGAGTATGATGTATCTTATGTTAAAATTTTAACAATCAGTATGATAGAGGTCGAACCCATTAGGAGCACACATAAATTCCCCGCTTTATATAAGATGTAATACATGTTATGCAGTACATCTTGTGGCAGTTAAAAGACCCCACAAACATCACAAGTGAACCCAATTCTAGAGTGAGTGAGGCCTCAAATGTAAGAATTTATTTTTCTCCCAAAAAATATATTTTGTGATACATTTCCTACCCATCGCTGCCCACCACAACCGGTGCATAAATGACATTAGTGGTTGGAGTGGCATGAAGGGTGTATAATAATAAAATTTAGGTCTTAAAGGTACAAATATAATTTAATCTTTGAATTTCTCTGCACTTGAAATACCCTTCTTTCCTTTATTCACAACTCAACTAAAAATATTCTAGAAATTTTCAATTAAAATGTTATCACATTATTGTTTGAGTTATCATTTATAAAAAATATTTTCATCTAGCATCACCAACTTGATTGGATCCCACCTCATGATTGTAGAAATGAATTGTGAGCACGTCTCTTTGTAGTCACAAAAAACCCCCTTTTGATCTAGATATATCTCATATTCAAACTATATTTTAAAATAAGAAAGAGAATCCAATAAAATAATCTTAAAAGGAATTATTAGACTACTCAGTCTCATGATTGGAGCCTTCGAATAAAATAATCTTAAAAGGAATGACTGGACTACTCATATCCCCAAAGTACACTTTCTTTTCATGAATCCCTTCGCTAAGAACTCCATAGGCGTCCTTAGCTTAGATTAGTCCTAGGATGGGTGACCAGTTGGAAAGTTAATTCCAACTTGTGTGTTAGTAAGGACAAAGTATGCAGTCAGGGCCAATGGTGGTCTATGGGGCCAATTGTCATGACTGAAACTCTAGTAGAGACTTGGGCGGTGGACCGAGAGTTACAAATGGCACCAAAGCCATAACCCCACTAGTAGGTCGCATACCACTAATGTGCACCGTCTTTTCAGGGAGCCATCCACTAATAACTCCATTGTTAAGTGTGCTTATCTTGGAGTAATACTAGGATGGGTGGCCACTGAAGAAGTTAAACCCGACTTGTGCGTAAGTGAGGACAAATCATATAGTTAAGGAAAATGGTGTTATGTAGGGTCATACGTCATTTCTAAAACTCTACTAGAGCTTTCAACACTGGGCTTGGGCGTTACCACTCATATAGAACTTCCACCAAGTTTCCTATCATATTTGACGACCACCTCAAAGCCCATCAATGTCACCTCATCCTTCCTCTATTTTGTCCCCCTTGTCTTTACACAACTCTCGGGGAGTGGGTCAAAACCTCCTAGAGAAGCACTGAGCCATGTAGTTCTTCTTCAACCCATCACGCACCACCATTATCGTGAAACAACTTATTGTTACACTCTATGTTCGTAGCTAGACACACTGTAAGATCCTAGAATGTGACAAATTTGAATTAATATATTATGATTAACTCAAGACTTAATTCATTACTAATATAATAATAAAGTGACTAGATCAATTGAATGGCCTAAGTTTGAGTCATGGTGCTTAGAATCCAATTTAAGCCCATTTGGGCTATCTGCATAGCAAATAGGCCCATCAGAAGATATGATTAAGGAATATAAATTTTGTGCATATTTATGAATCTATTAATATTTTGAATTGATTGAGAAACTCATAATGAGATGAATAACAAATTTTTCAAACATTCAAAAGTGATAAATACCCTAAATAATGAAAGTAGCACTTATTTAGTCTTTACCTAGATTTCAAGTATGCGTATCAAATAATCTTAATGTGACTTAATGCTTGGACAAATATGAGATTATGACTAAAGAGGATAAATCCAAAATTTTTAAATAAATATACTTTATTTGTCACCTAGGTGATTACAATAGGACAATGCTTTGATCACAAGAAAGAGGCATTTGTCATTAGTATTTTAATTCCAAACTTGATTTATTTTGAGATAAACCTTTTGGGAAGATATCCCTAAATTTTGATAGAATTTGAGTTCTCCTAGTGGTCTACATATTTTTACAAAGTTTTGGACAATATATTAATATATTAACATCTTGTAACATACCTGATCTTGAATCCTACCCTAGAACTTTGCCCTTTTGAGCATAGCCAAACAAGGTTAAGGTTAGACCTTAAGAGATGTTTAGTATAACTCTAAAGAGCTAATGAATACATAAATCAACCTAATGTAACATAATATTCTCACATTAATCTTAAGCCAATAAAAGATACATACGATATGTCAAATGAGGTAATAATGTGCATAAAAGGACAAGGTGTCCATTATTGAGAATAATGACATATAATTCAACTAAAAATGAAATAAATAAACTTATATGAGATAATGATAAGAGTAGTTTTGTTCTAGATCATTCATTAGTCTTTTAGAGTAAGGAAGAGAAAAAGGAATGAATAATAATGCTTTAAACATGTTAATGTGATATGAAATTATTTAATATGAGAAATAGTCGTAATACAGATAATGGGCTAAAATTCATAAAAGGAAGACTAATTGGTTAAAGATAACTTTAGATTTGTTTTCCTTGAGTTAAGTTTGCTTGAATGAAAAGTTTCACAATTTTAGAAAATTAATAATTATCTTTGCATTAGTTAGAACTGGAAAATATGAGTTTTTCTCTAAATCATTAAATAAATTATTAAATGACTTCAAAAGTGGAAATAAAACAAAAATTCATAATATACATGTCAAAATGAGTCTATGTGTGCATGTGCATATTATTTGGTCAATGTTAAATATTTTATTTTATTCAGGAGAGAGAAAATGATTTAAAGGCCAAAAATATTAAATATATGTTGGAAAAAATTAATTAATGTCAAAATCATGCTCTTCACATTTATTATTGATTATAGCCCAAGTTTTATATTTTTAGAAAGTTTCTAGATGCCTCTAAAAAATTAAAAGGATAAAATAAGTGATAAAATTTAAATGTATTAAATAAAATAATAAAAGTCTTAAAAAATTAAAATAATGCCAAATTCATGTTCTACATGTCAAAATATATCTTTGGATGAATTTTGACTCAATTTAGGAAATATTTTATGAGAAGGTGAATTTAGGAGAGAGAATGTGTGTAAAACCTTCAACTCATTATTTAAAATAAAAAACAACTTCAAAAAATATAAATAATGGCATATTTGTATCCATCATACTTAATATGACTTATGGGTGAAGTTTAATTAATTTTTAAAATTTTTAAAGTCATTGATGTATGAGGAAAGAGAAAGTAAGATTTGAATAATTTAATACATTAAAAGTCTTCAAATGTCAAATATAATTATATATTCAGATTCTACATATTAATTAGCTTGGGTATCAAATTTCATTATTTTTGGATTCGTTTGTACCCTTATTTGGATAAGGAAAGACCCAAAGACTAAAGTTCCTAATCACAATTCTATCACATTTAAATTTTGCCTTTTTCTTGGCTGGGTGCACACTTTTCTACCCGTCGGATCTTGATCTAACCATCAGGAGGTCATCTCCTAGCTTGCGCCAATTTAGGCAACATGCCAATAGTTTTGGTGGTAGATAAAAATGGGATTTCTCCCTCTACGATCCACAAAACTTCTCGATTTTTTGAACAATGAGTTCGGGAGACAAGCCCACATCCGAAGATTCCAAACTCATACTCTGGTTTCCATTATTTGAAAAACACCCAAGTTTTCTCCCCACACCTTCGAACCCTTTACACACCTACACCTCTATATACCACCACCTATAAATATTAGCCTACCATCATGTTCACGACACCACAAGAAAACTCCCTCTTCCTTCAATTTCATCTAATACTTCAACTAATAATATTGTAAGCTTGTAGACCAGAGAGCACCTTCAGCTATTCGTGCTCTTTCTTCACCTCTCCTCACTTTGATTCCAGCTAAGGTATGATTTCATAACCTCCGTTCTTCGCTTTCATGTGTCCAAGTCATAGTTTCGTAGACTCTTTGGGTTTTCCCCAAATCCGCCGCAAACCAGCTTGCTTCTTCAAGCAGCCATGGTGCATGGATGGGAAGGGGACGATCCCCCTTGGTTTTTTTTTTTCTGAATCTATCACTCATTTTCTTTATTTTTCTATGTTTTATGCTAGAGCCAGTGTTGTCTTTTCACCCCTCTTCCTCTTTTCTTTAGCGCAAGTCTTGTTGGCCTTTGGCTGGCTGACTTGGCCTGTAACATCCCTGACTTGGGTTATCCCTTAACTCTAGAAGTTTTTCTTAAGTAAGTCATTTAAATTCTTATCTTTATCTTTTTAAAAGTAATTAAGACTAAAGGATAGCTTATGTTTCAATTTTGGTCCTATTTAAATAATGTTGAAAGAATATTTTACCTATTTTGGACTAAAGTGCAATTTACCCAATTTAAGGGGGTTACCTTGCAAATGTTACATTCCTCAAGTGTTATAGCATCATAAGAATGATAATGATACTGAGGTATAGCTTGTGGAAGCCTAAGTTCTAAGAAGGAACTTGTTTGAGTAATGCTTGTGTATTGAATGCTAGTTTTGGTGTAATTTGCAAATTACCCAAAATCTAGGGTTGGATATGTAAAATACCACTTCAAGAGTGTCCCTACTACTTCCTGGTATCATTTAGAGAAAATAAAAAGAATGGGGTGTCTTGTTTGAACTACTTTTGAGGAGAGATAATTAGGATAATAAAATAATCAAGATTTAAGCATAATTAAAACACTAATTTATTTTGTAGCAAAAATAAATATATTAATTGAAGTGACCATCAACTAAAAAGGATGTGGTTGAAATCCTATAGTGGGAGGACGTCCAAATTCCTTGAGTGGCACCGAAATATCCTAAGTAGGTGAAGAAATCCACTCACATTTGTTAATTTAAAAGTAATGTCCACTAAAAATGGATAATAGTATTATAATGATTAAGGTGCTTAAGTGGTTGCTTTTAATTAAAGGATAATCGAAAGGAATTTGAGGGCAAGGAAGATGGATTTGAAGGCAAGGAAGGGAGGGGGGAATGTGGCAAGAAAGTGGATGCATTTTCTTCTACTTTCTCTCTCCTAGAAAATCAATTATATGTACTCGATTTTCTCCTTACTTGAAAGGCTATTTTTGCAAACCACTTTCTTCCCTTGCTTTGGATGATGACCAAGGAGCTTAGGAGCAGGAGGAAAACATTCCCCAAGCTGAAGGTAAACTCCATGATCATCTTCAACCTTGAATTCATGGTTGAAATCGGATTTCAACACTCATTTTCTTCTCTCTTCCATCCAATGCTCAACCTTGGCTATCTTTTACATCCAAAGAGTTGGAAACGAACCTTGGATAGTTGAAGGAGCTTCTTTCACCATTAGAGACAAGAAGCTTGAAGTTTTGAATCTACTTTGAAGGTGAGTTATATAACTTGAACCCATCAATGTTATTATTGATTTCAATTTCTCATCATATGTTGATCTTTTATTTGCTTCTTGAATAATTGATGAATTTATCATATATATATATATATATGACAAAAATATTCAGAGGTTTGAAGCTTGATGATGATGACACCATCTTAGCACACACCTCAAGAATATCAACAACAAATGGTTTCAAATTTTTGTTGGTCAAACAGTTTCAAACCGTTAGAGACCAAACAGTTTCAAACCGTTAGAGGTCAAACAGTTTCAAACCGTTAGAGACCAAACGGTTTCAAACCATTAGAGGTAAAATGGTTTCAAACCGTTATAGGCTAAATGGTTTCAAGAATGTGTAAAGGTTTAATGTTTTCAACCTAATATAGTCCACATGGTCTCAACCTTGGATGGACAAATGTTTTCAAAACATTTAGAACTCAATTGGATTCAAAACCCTAGATCCATTGATGTCAAAACCCTAATTTAGGGTTAAACGGTTTCAAGGTTATTTTGATAAAATGGTTTCATCTCTGATTTAACCAAATTTTCTCAAACCGTTTGAGGACCAAAAAGTCTCAAACTGTTTGAGGATCAAATGGTCTCAAACCATTTAGGGTTAATCAATCTTCAAAACATTTGAGGGTCTTGGGTTGAAACAGTTTTCAAACCGTTAGATATGAAACAGTTTCAAAATTGTTTGATGAGAAAAAGGTTCAAGACCATTTAAGGATATAGAAACCAAGACCGTTTGGAGGTCTAAACGGTCTCAAACCGTTTGAAGGTTTAGGGCAAGACCGTTTGAAGGTCTAAATGGTCTCAAACCATTTGAAGGTTTAGGGCAAGATTGTTTGAAGGTCTAAATGGTCTCAAGCCATTTGAAGGTTTAGGGCAAGACCGTTTGAAGGTCTAAATGGTCTCAAACCATTTGAAGGTTTAGGGCCAAACCATTTGGAGGTTCAATTGGTCCAAACCGTTGGAAGGTCCAATTGATTCAAACCATGTAAGTACTAATAACCCCATAATTGGTTGAAGAGTATCTCAAGATTGATTTCAATGGAAGTACTTCTAAAGTACTTAGGTGATTAGTATAATTAGAGTGATTATCACTTGATGCCTATGAAAGTAATAAATTCAATATACCATGATAAGCATAGTGTTGGTATGTATGCCCATAGAGCAAATCATGTGATGATTGTAATGGGATACTTTGTAAATGATTTGAATAATAATAAAGACAATTTCCAATCTATATGTTTTAATTGTTTCTGAGATGATAATGTAACATGATAGATGTCTAAAGAATTGTTTTACTCAATGATGTATGCTTTTAGGTTCAGGACCTAGACGATGAGATCATATGGATGTTAAGAATATACATTCTTGTTTTGTCCCTAGTCGGTTGTTATTGTGGAAATAACCATAGACATCAATAACACTAAAGACTAGATTGTGCGTTGATTGATGATAGAATCTCATTAGTCATGATTTAGTGATATCAAACCAAGCACATAGGTACTTGTTAGAGAACAAGTGTACCAGACAGACCCACCGTGAGAGTGACACATTGAACCATGATTTGGTAGTCACAATCAGCTCTCACAGTGATGGTGGTGAGTGTGATTCTTCAACCTGAAATCACTACACTCAACACATGTCGTTGGGTACACTTTGACATCATCAAACGCAGTCCTGAAATATGGGTTGTTATAAATGTGATGATTGGGTGGCTTTGACACATGGGGCTTTTGAGGGGTCAGTGATAGATATGGAATTTGTCCCTCCTAAGGGAGTTTAATGTTCATTGACACTTGATGAGTAGGATTGAGAAAGGCATGCACATGCATGTGTGAATCAATATGTGATATTGATGTCACACACATCTCACCCAGTCTGCTCTGAGATCAAGGAAATGGATGAACGTTGAAAGGATGACTGTACAATGCCTTAAGTTCATTCAGGACATTAGTGAAAAAGGAATTATACATTCGCTATAACACCATCCACAAATTGTAGGATTGAAAGTTGTTCTCCAACTTTCTATTTCACTTGGGTAGCACTGATGTGCGACTAGGCATGGCTCTTTGCTTGTGAAGTCATAAGTGTTATCGATTTTCATTGCCAACGTGAAATGGACCTACAAGGTCACACACATAGGATTTAACCTGGAAGAGGAGTTTATCCACAAATCATGTTTAGATTGATTACTAAAGGAGTTTAGTAGTTCAATTAAACACTCAGTTAATTGATAGCTCAAAATAATAAAGTTCAAGGTGTAGGACCAGATGATTGAGAGTATCAGATTGATTGAAACCGCAATTGACTAATTTTGCATAGTCTACTGCCCCAACCGATTGGCTCATGGGATGAATTGATCGGCTCAGGTTGGTGAACCGATCGACTCAAATGGTGAGACGATCGACTCATGTATCAATGAGATGATCGGCTCAATTGTTGAACCGGTCGATTCCTGTGACCAACTGAGATTGTTTGGAAAGTCAGAAGACTATTTTGCAAATATAATTTGTTTCACTTGTACAAATTCGATTTGGACAAGAATTAATATATGATTAATCAGAAACAAATATGAAAGTCAATTTGAATTGTATTAGGACCAAGAACCGATCGACTGAGGCATGAACCGATCAGTTCAAAGCACCGAACGATCAGCTCAGGTCCCAAACAATCGACTCAGGGCCCGAAATGATCATTTCAGGGTGTGAACCGATCGGTTCAGCTGGCGCAGATTGGTTGTTTTGTGGAAAATCTTGAACCCTTCTACTCCTGATTTAATCCCGCATTGCCCGGGATAGAGAACCCTATCCCATGACCCTGGGTATTGGGGGATTCTCATAAACAACAACTCAGAACACCATTTGCTCTGCAAATTTATCGTTCTCTCTGGTTGTGGTAACCAGGGGAGCCCGAGCAAGTGCTACCCAATAAGGGAGGCACAACAAGGGAAAGACAACTGCAGAAAGGAAACTAGTTGCAGGAGAGTGTGTCAGTGACTAGTATGCTGACAGGAGGGTACAATTCTTTCCGGTGCCTTGTGGGACAAGGCGATCGAAGTTCCAGGCAGTCCGTGTGGACTACTACAGAGGTGGGAGACTTCTGCCGCTCAGAGGACAACTGTCAATCCCAACAGTCCCGGTGAGACTAGGAGCTGCACAAACACCGTCTAAGACCGGAGGTGAAGACCGCGCAAGCCGCGAGGTAATGTCATCAATCAAGCCTCGGGACAAGGTACGCATCTACAAACCATCCTTCATATTGTATAGACATTGACGCGATTCCTTTGCTTTGGGTTTGGGAGAAGATTTTTTTTTGTTTCTGCTGCCTTCTCTGATTCCCCTAAAAACCCAACAGTGGTATCAGAGCCATGTCAACTGCTCTATACTTTAGGATTATCGATGTGATCGATTTTGTTTTGTCGCCTTTATTTATTGCATACGATGCGAATAAAATTGGCTTTATGCATGTCCAATCCTAAATCCACAAATCCCAAAGTACATATATGATATGCAATATGAATGTACTCGATACACGTCGCCCTTAAATGATTTTTGTGGTGGATTTATATCATAGTGATGACCAATAAACCCTATGTTTGTGTGCTTGGTTAAATGTGGTTGCTTGCTTCTCGGTCTGCGCACCAATTCCCTATCTCCTATTCTTAATGTAACTCGAGATAACTCGAGATTTCTTTCCTACCTTTTCTCCCCCCAAATGTAACTCGGGGTTTCCTTTTTCAAATGTAAAATATGATATAGTTTTATTTCTTGTTATGTCAAAGAACAGCGGACTTTTTGACGACCAGTTCGAGGAGAGAGACAAGCGAGTGGCAGCCTGAGGAGATGTACGACGACCAGTGAACTAATCGGCTGGAGGTGCCAGTCGATCGGCTGGTGGCAGCCAACCGACTGGTCTGATGGCAAGCCGATCAATCATGGAGATGAGTTGATCAAACCCAGAAAGACAAAGCACATAGTTCATCTTATACATGTTGCATGTGATGTGGACCTAGATCACCGTGATTCCTCTTGGCTCGAGGAATCACATTAGGATGGCCATAATCATTACTTTTATCGTTTCACATGTTTTCTATGGGATATATCATGTATATGATACTTACTATATTGTGGTGATTGGATATGTATATGTACCTATAAAAACCGAATCCCTCATTAAATATTAAAGTTTTAGATATCTTTCAAATGCGACACACGTGAAAGGCTTGATCGACCAAGTGTGGGAACGCCCTAGCATGGTGCACCGTCTATCTCGTGGAAGCGTTAATGATGGATATGTGGGTTTGCCCTAGTAGGGTGCATATTCATTGTGTTGTCTTTGGGTCATACTTAACAAGGTAACCTAGATAGGATCGAGCACCTTGAGGCATGGAGGTGATCATGGCAAGGAGTTGCATATGACATCTTTTAAGAGTTGCATATGATGCAATTGGCAATAGTTGCCTACTTGGAAGATCTAAGTTGTGGGTGACAACCCTAGCTAGTCCATGGCTCAAAGGATTTCAGGATCTTGACCCACTAGAAGATTGTACACTGCAATCTTTCGAATTGATGAGGAGGGCTGTCAATTTGAATCAAAATAGTGGGAGTGGTAATTAATTAAAGGCCCAATTAAATACTGTCAAATTTTATTCAAATCAAATCAAATCAAAAGGAGTTTTGACAAATGCAATTTTCTCTTGTAGAATGGCAAAAGAATAATCTTTTAAAATGGGCAATTTTTTTGAGAAAAAATTCCATAACTGGTTGGGGATTGTGAGAAGCATTATGCACAATCCAGATATATCGGTAGCCTTTGAATCCACTCTATGTACGCTTAAGAAGAAGGATAGTTCATTGATAGAGATCAATGGAACAAAGTCTAATGACAAAGGTGAGGGAGAGAAGGGTTCTCTTGCCAAACCAATGTCAGAATCTTCTGCGCTCAAAACATGGAGAGGATGGAAGGAACGATGGAAGAAGAAGCGAGAGATAGAGATCTCTACTTCTGGTGTATACATGATAGAGATTAACTTTACTTCTTCCTCTTCATGGTTACTTGATACCGGATGTGGATCTCACATTTGTTCAAATGTGAAGGATCTTAAAAGGAGTAGGCCTTTGGGGAAAGGTGAGGTTGAACTATGTGTTGCCAACGGGGCAAGAGTTGCCGCCAGTGTCGAAGGAACCTATGAGTTAACTCTACCTAGTGGGCTAATAATAGAGTTGAAGAACTTCTATTATGTACCTTCCATAAATAGGAATATCATTTCCTTCTCTTGTTTGGACAAGGATGGTTTTGAATTTCTTATTAAGAATGGAAAGTGTTCCATTTCAAAAGATGGGATCTCTTATGGCAGTGCCCCAATGTCTTATGGTCTATACTTGATAGATCTAGAGACAAGTGTATACAACGTAAACACCAAAAGGAAAAAACTCAACAACTCAAACAAAACATATCTTTGGCATTGTCGTCTAGGGCACATAAATGAGAAGCGCATCTCTAGACTCCATAAAGATGGTTATCTAGACTCTTTTGATTATGAATCAATAGACACATGTGAATCTTGTTTGTTGGGCAAGATGACCAAGACTCCCTTTTAGGTAAAGGTGAGAGAGCTAGTGATCTATTAGGACTCATACATACTGATGTATGTGGGCCTTTTAGAACTAATGCCAGAGGTGGGTATCGATACTTCATTACCTTCACTGATGACTTCAATAGGTATGGCTATGTGCACCTAATGAAAAATAAGTCAGAAACCCTTGAAAGATTCAAGGATTTCATGAATGAAGTACAAAACCAACTTGGTAAAAGTATTAAAGCACTTTGATCTAATCGAGGTGGAGAATACTTAAGCCAAGAGTTTGAGGACCTTCTGCGAGCCTGTGGTATCGTATCACAATGGACTCCGCCTGGAACACCACAACATAACGGTGTGTCTGATAGAAGGAATCATACTTTACTGGATATGGTGCGATCAATGATGAGTTTTGCTGATCTTCCAATTTCCTTCTAGGGTTATGCTCTTGAAACTATAGTGTTTACACTTAACCGAGTACCATCTAAATCGTTTCAAAAGAAACCATATGAGATATGGCATGGGAAGCGTCCCGATTTGTCTTTTATTAAGATTTGGGGTTGTGGGAATTATGTCAGGAAAATGTTTCCAGATAAGCTTGGACCCAAGTCTGATAAATGTTATTTTGTTGGATACCCCAAGGAAACAAGGGGATACTATTTATACCACCCTACTGACAACAAAGTGTTTATTGCTAGGACAACTGTATTCCTAGAAAAAGAATTTATTTCCAGAGGATATAGTGGGAGGAAAATAGAGCTTGAAGAGGTTCAAGCCCAACAAGAAAACATTGAACTGATAGATGTATAAGAGGAACATAGAGATTCACAAGGTGTTATGGAATCTCAGTCTCCTCAAGTAATACGAGGACCTCATAGATCTAGTAGGACACGCCTTGAACCTGAGAGGTTTGGATACCTTGCATCTCAGGAAGGCAGTGAGTTGATCATAGACGATGATCCAACTACCTATCTAGAGGCTATGGAGGGACCAGATTCCAAGAAATGGCTTGAGGCCATGAGATCCGAGATGGAATCCATGTACTCCAACAAAGTATGGACTTTGGTGGAACCACTTGAAGGGGTAAAACCCATAGGGTGCAAGTGGGTCTTCAAGAAGAAGATCGACATGGATGGCAATGTGCAAACTTATAAAGGCAGATTGGTTGCAAAGGGTTTCCGACAAGTTCAAGGTGTTGACTATGACGAAACTTTTTCTCCAGTTGCCATGATTAAGTCCATCAGGATCATGCTTGCTATTGTGGCTTACTATGACTATGAGATTTGGAAAATGGATGTTAAAACTACATTCCTTAATGGGAATATAAATGAGGATGTGTACATGACACAACCTGAAGGTTTTGTAGATCCAAACAATGCCAATAAAGTCTGTAAGATGCAAAGGTCAATCTATGGATTGAAGAAAGCATCTCGGAGTTGGACTCTTAAATTGGATGAGGAAGTCAAAGTGTTTAGCTTTATTCAAAATGAAGATGAACCTTGTGTGTATAAGAAGGTTAGTGGGAGCACGACCACATTCCTTATATTGTATGTAGATGACATACGGTTGATGGGGAATGATGTCTCAGCCTTAGAGAAGGTAAAGACTTGGATTGGGAATAATTTCTCAATGAAGGACTTAGGAGAAGCATCCTACATTCTAGGTATTAAGATCTATAGAGATAGATCTAAAAGGCTTCTCAGACTAAGTCAAAGCACGTACATTGACAAAGTGTTGAAGTAGTTCAGCATGGAGAACTCAAAGAGAGGCAACATCCCCATGTTACATGGAGTCACAATCTCTAGAGATCAATGTCCCCAATCTTGTGAAGAGAGGGAGCGAATGAATGGGATCCCATATGCATCAACCATTGGATCCATCATGTACGCTATGCTGTGCACATGCCTAGATGTCTCGTATGCTCTCAGCATGATGAGCAGGAACCAGTCAGATCTTGAGGATGCTCACTGAACTGTTATAAAGAATATCCTCAAGTACTTGCAAAGAATAAAGGACCAGTTCCTTGTATACGACGATGAGGAAGAACTTGTAGTAAAGGGTTACACCGATGGAAGCTTCCAAACTGACAAAGATGATTACAGATCGCAATCAGGATTTGTGTTTTGCCTAAACAATGGAGCTGTGAGCTGAAAGAGTTCTAAGCAAGAAACAGTTGCCGATTTTACTACAGAGGCTGAGTATATCTCTGCTTCACATGTAGTAAAGGAAGTTGTGTGGATCAGGAAGTTCATCACTGAACTTAGTGTAGTTCCCAGTAGTTGTGATGCAATTGAGATTTATTGTGACAATAATGGAGCTATTGCTCAAGCTAAGGAGCCCATATCACATCAGCGGTCCAAGCACATACTGTGGTGCTTCCATCTCATACGAAAGATCATACAACGAGGAGATGTGAAGATTTGTAAAGTACCAACTGAAGACAACATAGCTGCTCCACTGACGAAGGCCCTTTCTCAACAAAAGCATGATGGTCATGCTAGGTCACAAGGACTGAGGTTCCTAGGTGACTGGCTCTAAGTGCAAGTGGGAGTCTGTTGGTATGTATGTCCATAGAACAAGTCATGTGATGATTGTAATGGGATACTTTGTAAATGATTTGAATAATAATAAAGGCAATTTCCGATCTATATGTTTTAACGGTTTCTGAGATGATAGTGTAACATGATAGATGTCTAAATAATTGTTTTAGTCGATGACATATGCTTTTAGGTTCAGGACCTGAACGATGAGATCATACAGATGTTAAGAGTATACATTCTTGTTTTTTCCCTAGTCAGTTGTTATTATGGAAATAACCATAGACAACAATAACACTAAAGACTAGATTGTGCGTTGGTTGATGACAAAATCTCATAAGTCATGATATAGTGATATCAAACCAAGAAGATAGGTACTTGTTAGAGAACAAGTGTACCGGACAGACCCACCGTGAGAGTGACACATGGAACCATGATTTGGTAGTCATAGTCAGCTCTCACAATGATGGTGGTGAGTGTGATTCTTCGACTTGAAAACACTACACTCAACACATGTCGTTGGGTACACTTTGACATCATAAAATGCAGTCCTGAAACATGGTTTGTTGTAAAGGTGATGATTGGGTGACTTTGACACATGGGGCTTTTGAGGGGTGAGTGATAGATATGGAATTTGTCCCTCCTAAGGGATTTTAATGTTAATGGCCACTTGATGAGTAGGATTGAGAAAGGAATGCACATGCATGTGTGAATCAATATGTGATATTGATGTCACACACATCTCACCCAGTCTGCTCTGAGATCAAGGAAATGGATGAATGTTGAAAGGATGACTGTACCATGCCGTAAGTGCATTCAGGACATTAGTGATAAAGGAATTATACATTCACTGTAACACAATCCATAGATTGTAGGATTGAAAGTTATTCTCCAACTTTCTATTTCACTTGGGTAGCACTGATGTGTGACTAGGCACCACTCTTTGCTTGTGAAGTCATAAGTGTTACGGATTTTCACTACCAACGTGAAATGGACCTGTAGGGTCACAGACATAGGATTTAACTTGGAAGAGGAGTTTATCCACAAATCATGTTTAGATTGATTACTAAAGGAGTTTAGTAGTTCAATTAAACACTCAATTAATTGATAGCTCAAAATCATAGAGTTCAAGGTGTTGGACCAGATGATTGAGAGTATCAGATTGATTGGAACTACAATTGACTAATTTTGCATAGTCTGCTGCCCCAACCGATCGGATCATGGGATGAACCGATCAGCTTAGGTTGGTGAACCGATCAACTCAACTGGTGAGATGATCGACTCATGTATCAATGAGATGGCCGACTCAATTGTTGAACTGATCGATTCATGTGACCAACTGAGATCATTTGGAAAGTCAGAAGACTATTTTGCAAATACAATTTATTTCACTTGTACAAATTCGATTTGGACAAGGATTAATATTTGATTAATCAGAAACAAATATGAAAGTCAATTTGAGTTGGATCAGGATCATGAACCGGTCTGCTCAGGGATGAACCGATCGTCTCAGAGCACCATACGATCGGCTCAGGTCCCAAATTATCGGCTCAGGGCCCGAAACGATCATTTCAGGGTGTGAACCGATCGGTTCAGCTGGCGCAGATTGGTTCTTTTGTGGAAAATCTCGAACCATTCTACTCCTGCTTTAATCCCACATTACTCGGGGTAGAGAACCCTGTCCCATGACCCTCCTATACATATAGGGGTATTGTGGGCTTCTCATAAACAACAACTCAGAACACCAGTTGCTTTGCAAAGTTGTTGTTCTCTTTGGTTGTGGTAACCAGGAGAGCCCGAGCAAGTACTACCTGATAGGGGAGGCACAACAAGGGAAAGACACATGTAGAAAGGAAACTGGTTGTAGGAGAGTGTGTCGATGACTAGTATGTCGACAGGAGGGTACAACTCCTTCTGGTGCCTTATGCGACAAGGCGATCAGAGTTCTAGGCAGTCCGTGTGGACGACTGCAGAGGCGGGACACTTCTGCCACTCAAAGGATAGCTGTCAATCCTGAAAGTCCCGGTGAGACCAAGAGCTGCACAGACACCGTCCAAGATCGGAGGTGAAGACCACGCAAGCCGTGAGGTAACGTCGCCGAGCAAGCCTCGGGACAAGGTACACCTATACAAACCATCCTTCCTATTGTATAGAAGTTGACGGGATTCCTTTGCTCTGGGTTTGGGAGAAGATTTTTTTTTGTTTCCGCTGCCTTCTTTGATTCCCCTAAAAACCCAACACATAGCTGCATGTACTTTAGTAAGAGGTTAAATCAACCTAATAAGGTATGATGATGATGTGTGTTCCTAAGTACATGGAACAATGATAAGTATGATTTAACACTTAGATAATGCTATGTGCTCCAAGATATGTGGAAACACTGACTTAGGGGTTGGATTAATGAGGTAATCATAAAACCCTAATGAATGGAGAATGGAAATCCTAATCAAGAAGGATGGGAAACCCTAACCCTAATATAGGGTGATGTTATGTGAAACCCTAATATAGGATGATGTTATGTGAAACCCTAATATAGGATGATGTTATGTGAAACCCTAATATAGGGTGATGTTATGTGAAACCCTAATATAGAATGATATTATGTGAAACCCTAATTGATAAAGATGGGGAAACCCTAACCCTAATGAGGGAATAGTGATGTTATCTTTGTATTGCATAATGTTGATATGTAATTGATATGGTTGTTATCGAGTATATTAACCATGTAGGTATTATGAGATGATGAGCATAACTAGGTATGAGCGTTGATGTTAATGGGCCTTGTGAGCCATTATTTTATTTGTTTTCTAGTGAGAGGTGACAAGAAGTTGAATATGCCTGGTGAGCTATGTGAAATACTTGTGTAATAAGTATCATGAATACCTTGGTCAGATGACCTGGAGGTATTAGTTACCTGATAAGTGATAACCTTGTTCAGTGATGAACTAAGGGTTTGAATACCCAGATCCAGTAAACATGATGATGATATTGATGAAGGGTGTGAATTCCTAGTGATGAGATAAGGGATAGAGATCCCAATGTTCTATAAATCTTTGAAAAGCACTTGATATAAGTATTACATGTTTCTTTGTAGCATTTGTTGTAATAATTCCTATTTGAAATCTTGATTGATGCTAAAAGAATATGGTAATGTACTTAAATAATCAAGTGGAATATTATAATGTAGAGCCCTGGCCATAGATCCATCATCGTCAGTAGCTGGTGATGGTGAAATGAGTTCTCCTGCTAGTTAATCTGGAGCGTATATTGTTGAATATACAGGGTTTCTCCTAGCCAAAAATAGGAGGATTAGAGTGCAACTTCAGTTGTAGACTCAAGATATGTTTAAGAGCATGGTGAATAGGCCCATGGCTCAGTGTGATGGAGCATGAATGCGTTCATGGCTCAGAGAGAACGGTGAACTGGCCCGTGGCTCAGATTTACTAGCGCTGGGACCAGTACCAAGGCGGGTTAGAGAATGGGTAGCCTATGAGAGCTAACCCTATGACTGGGGTCACTTAAGAAAGAGACTGCGGTCCTTCTTGTGGTCTCACACTGACTGAGACAGATGAGATTGAGGAGTCCGACTCTTCCTTTGATCTTGTATGGAACCGACTTTGGGTTTCACAACCGAAGGTTGGATTTGAGCGGTACGGCTCACTTCCTCAGGGCATAAGAATGATTATAAAATGTAATTAGCCGTGTAGCATATTTGCTTAAGGATGAAATACAAAAATCATTGGTTGATATTGCATTGCTTACTGTATCCTAAATGGATAGATGTTATACATGTTCTTCATATTCCTTATTAAAAATGAATAGATGATTTACTACTTTATCATTTATAGATGTAATGCTTTAAGAGATGTTATTGCTCTATTCTGCTTAATAATGATTAAATCCTGCTTTTCAATAGAGATTCCTCTGCTCAATTTATTTCTATTTATCTACAATAATAATATTTTTGGTAGAGAGTTATATCTCTCGCTGGGACATGGGTCTCACTCCATTGGTCACCAACATTTTTAGGTGGATGCAGACGAGGAGGCAAAAACCATACACCAGGGGAAGGACAACAACATCAGGGACAACAGTGATATCTCAGATGGAGATACTGACTGTCGTGTCTTGTAGTTATGAAGTCCTATGTGTCGTCTCTGTATTGTCAGGTCCTTGGAGTCAGTAGTTTGTGCTTTTATGATTGATCTGAGATTTTGGCATTGAATGCCTCAAGGTTTTATGTTGCTTATGTGTAGATTTAACAGTGCAACTGTTGTGTGTAATCCTCGAGAAGAAAAGGGTACATGGTATGTACTTTGTGGACCAGAATGTATATATAATATTTTGGTTCTTGTTATAAGAGTTTCCTAGAAATGGATCTCTTTGCAAATGGTTTTAATTTTTAGTGATTTTCAGTAATCCGTTGTTTATGTTTAATTCTACTTATTTGTAACGATTTGTTTAATGGTTTTGTCGACTGTTGTGACAAGTTTTGGTATCAGAGCTTAAGGTTCGCTGAGTCTATAGAGACATAGGATTAAGGTCATTGAGTCTGTTCTAGTGTCTTCCAGTTTATCTGATAGTGACTTCTACTCTCTGGAGAAGAAGTAAAGCTTGAAGATGGCTGGACCACATGAAGAACATGCTGCTGAATGCAGTGTTGCTGCACCAGGAGGAGGTGCAAGGGATCTGTCTAGAGAAGAACTAGTACCTAAACATCCCCATCTTGACCAAGCTACACTAGAAAACCTAGCTTTCCATGCTCTATTTGGGCAATTCATGGTGACTATGACACATATGGAGGATAGGATGCCACCACCTGCACATAGGGCACCAACTCATAATGAGGGACATGGAGCTGGTAAGACTTTTGAATGGCTTCATCGGGTAGGAGCCACTGAATATGCTGGTACATCTGACCCAATAGAAATAGACTTGTGGCTAACTAAGCTGGAAAAGGCCTTCAGAATTCTTAATATCCAAGAAGCTGAGAAGGTTAGACATGCGGTGTACCTATTGAAGGGAAGTGCTGGCCATTGGTGGGCCATAGAACAAGGCAAAAGGCCAGGTGTTGAAGTCAGATGGGAAGAATTCCGACGTGAATACGTTAGTAGATATTTTCCCAAGACTTACCTGGATGAGAAAATCTCTCAGTTTGAGTGGATAAGGCAAGGGCCAATGAACATTAGTGAGTATGAAGCTAAGTTTATGGAGCTTCTACGGTTCTGTCTGCACGTGGCTGCTACAGATGAGGAGAGGATTTAGAATTTTGAGAAGGGTTTGAATGCTGATTTAACCACACCAGTATCTTCTCTAGAGAATAGATAGATGTTTGCCACCTTTGTGGAGTTAGTTAGGTGGATAGAAAGGTCTGTGACTGAGAAGTGTCATGCCAACAGTAAGAAAGTGTATACACAGTTCCAAGGACAAAGGTCCAGAAGTTTTAAGAAACCAAGGTTTTATGCACCAACAGTACCACCAAGGTTCAATACCCAAACGCAGTGGACATCCAGCAAGGGTAGAGGACATAGTTTACCACCAGAGGGAGCCCACAGCTCAACATCAGTGTCAGTAACATGACCATCTAGGCCATAGTGGGAGAACATAGTCTGTTATAAATGTGGGAAGATGGGACATTTGATGAAAGATTGTATATCTAGAGATGTGAGTGTAACCCAACCACTGAGGTAGAGTCAACAAGGCTCTCAGAAGCAACAGTTTAGCAGTGGCACATGAGGATGTGGACATGCGTCCCAAGCTGGCTCATCTACATCCAACAATAGGGCGAGTGGTTGAGAACCAACAATGATAAGATTCTATGCTATGAATCTGCTCGAGGCAGTGGTCAACCTACGAGTCGTGACATGTCAGATGGAATTATTTCATTCTGATATGTCTTCATACTGCTTTGTATCTATTTTGATTGATCTGGGTGCTACACATTCTTTTATCACTCGAGAAGTGATTCATGACTGCAATATGTCTGTCAGTCATAGAGCAGATAAAGTGTTATTAGAAACTCCATTAGTTGGATCTGTAGTGTTGCGGGAGGTATGTTCTCCCTGTGTTCTTTCTTTTTCAGAACGTAACATTCAGGTGGATCTTATACCACTTGAGATGCATGGGTTCGACATAATCCTTGGGATGGACACCCTAGAAAAGTATAAAGTTGTCTTGGATTGCGGTTCCAAGTAAGCTATGTTCACTGATAATGATGATACATGGGTTTTTCAGGGGGACAGAAAGATGCTTCCAACCTGTCTAGTGTCGGCTATGATAGCTGAGAAGTTGATGAGACAAGGATGCTTCAATTCTTGGCACATGTGGTAGATACTAGAGCAGAGAGTCATAGTCTTTCTGAAGTTTCGATTGTTAGGGAATTTGAAGATGTGTTTCCTGAGGAACTTCTAGGTGTTCCTCCACCCCGAGAGATTGATTTTGATATTAATCTAATCCTGGGTACACAACCAATAGCTCAAACACCTTATAGAATGGCACCTGCTGAGATGGAAGAACTCAAGAAACAGTTACATGAGTTGCTTGAAAAGGGTTTTATTCGACCGAGTACTTCACCTTGAGGTGCTCTGGTTCTTTTCGTTAAAAAGAAAGAAGGGTCTATGTGATTATGCATCGACTATAGACAGCCAAACAAAGTAACCATAAAGAACAAATATCCTCTACCAAGGATAGATGACTTGTTTGATCAGTTGCGTGGTGCAACGATATTCTCTAAAATAGATATGAGGTCAGGATACCATCAGTTACGTATCAAGGAGAGTGACATACCTAAATCAGCCTTTATAACAAGGTACGGTAACTATGAGTTCATAGTTATGTCGTTTGGACTAACTAATGCACCAACTGCATTCATGGAACTCATGAATAGAATCTTCCGGCTATTCCTTGATCAATTCATAGTAGTCTTTATAGATGACATCCTGATTTACAGTAAAGATGCTCGACAACATGAGCAACACCTTTGTCAGGACCTGACTTTACTGAGAGAGCACAAGCTATATGCCAAGTTTAGCAAGTGTGAATTCTGGTTATCAGAAGTGTCTTTCCTAGGACACATAATATCTGCCTCAGGTATCCATGTTGATCCTAAAAAGGTAGAATCTATATTGGAGTGGGAACAACCAAAGACACCAACGGAGATACGTAGTTTTCTAGGATTGACAGGCTACTATAGGAAGTTCATTAAGAACTTCAGTTCTGTAGCATTACCCCTAACCAAGTTGACCAAGAAGGAGGTTCCTTTTGTCTGGAATGACTAGTGTCAACATTCTTTCCATTTGTTTAAAGAAAGGTTAACAAGTGCGCCTGTGTTAGTGTTACCTGAGCAGGGAAAGGGGTATATTGTTTTCTGTGATGCTTCTAAGAACGGTCTAGGATGTGTGTTGATGCAGGATGAACAAGTAATTTCTTTTGCTTCTCGACAGCTTAAGAAACACGAGGAAAATTATCCAACACATGATCTAGAATTAGCTGCAGTAGTTCATGCGTTGAATATCTGGAGACATTATCTCTATGGAGAGACATTCCAGATTTTTACGAACCATAAGAACCTAAAATACATCTTTTCCCAGCATGATTTGAATATGAGACAATGCCGCTGGATGGAGTTAATCAAGGACTACGATTGTACAATTGATTTACATCCATGAAAGGCTAATGTAGTGGCTGATGCACTAAGTAGAAAATCATCATCACCAAACATAGAAAAAGCACAGTTGAACTCTTTAGTGTGCTTTAAACGAGACATTCTTGTCTCTTTGAGGAAAAACAATGTACAACTTAAAGTATCCTTGTTAGCTGGACTGTTAGCTGAGATGAACATAAAACTTACTCTGAAACAATAGATCAAAGAGGCACAACAGGCTGATACTATGATTCAGCAGATTAGGTCAGAGTATGGTAGTGAGAAACATGATGGTTTTCATGAGTCAGATGATGAGGTAGTCTGTTACCATGGTAGAATGGTAGTACCTGATGCCAATGACTTAAGGAAGATAGTCTTGGAGGAAGCTCATTCATCTACGTATGCAATGCATCCAGGAAGCACCAAAATGTATCATAACTTGAAAGATATGTATTGGTTTCCCAGATTGAAGAAAGATGTAGCTGAGTTTGTTATGCGGTGTCCAGTGTGTTAGCAACATCAAAAGCCCATAGGAACAATGCAACCTTTACCTATACCATAGTGGAAATGGGATCACATGACCATGGACTTTGTGGTTGGTTTACCCAGAACAACAAAACGTCATGATTCCATTTGGGTGATAGTTGATAGGTTGACTAAGTCAGCAAATTTTCTTCCTGTCAAAAAAACCTATATCGTTGAGAAAACTTGCACAGATCTATATAGATGAGATTGTGCATTTACACGGGGTTCCAACTACAATTGTTTCTGATAGAGGTCCCCAGTTCACGAGTCATTTTTGGGAACGACTACATAAAGCTTTGGGTACGCAGTTAAGATTTAGTACCGCCTTTCACCTACAGATGGATGGACAATCTGAGAGGACTATACAAACCTTGGAGGATTTACTTAGGGCATGTGCTCTTCAGTTTGTAGGAAGTTGGGATATACACTTGAGCTTAATTGAATTCACTTACATCAATAATTATCAGCACTGTATTGATATGGCACCATATGAAGCATTATATGGTAGACATTGTAGATCTCCATTGTGTTGGTATGAAATAGGGGAATACCAACTTTTGGGTCCTGAGTTAGTGCAATAGACAACTAAGAAGATTAAAGTAATACAACAATAGTTAAAGGCTGTACAGGATAGACAGAAGTCATATGCTGATAAACGGTGAAGAATTCTAGAATTCCAAATTGGAGACAGAGTATATCTCAAAGTATCACCTTGGAAAGGTGTTCTTAGATTTGGCAAAAAGGGTAAGTTAGCTCCTAGATTTATGGGGCCGTATCCAATGATTGAGCGGATTAGAAAGGTAGCCTATAAGTTAGAGCTGCCACCTGAACTACACAGATTGCATCCAATATTCCATATATCCATGCTGAGAAAGTGTCACCCTGATACGAAGTTAGTATTGCAACCTGTGGAGGTAGAGTTAAATGAAGATATATCCTATGTAGAGGGACCAGTGTTGATTCTTGACAGGAGAATCAAAAAGTTGAAAAAGAAAGACATAGTTCTTGTGAAAGTTCTTTGGCATCATCATGGCATTGAAGAATCTACGTGGGATTTGGAGGAAGAGATGAGGAGGAAGTACCCTTCTCTTTTCTCTTGATGAGTTCGGGGATGAAATCCCTGTTAGGGGTGGATAATTGTAACATCCCTGACCTGGGTTATGCCTTAACCCTTGAAGTTTTGCTTAAATAAGTAATTTAGATTCTTGTCTTTATCTTTTGAAAAGTAATTAAGACTAAAGGAGAGCTTATGTTTCAATTTTAGTCCTATTTAAATAATGTTGAAACAATATTTTACCTATTTTGGACTAAAGTGCAATTTACCCAATTTATGGGGGTTACCTTGCAAATGTTACATGATAAATGTTCCTCAAGTGTTATAACATCATAAGAATGAGAATGATGCTGAGGTATGGCTTGTGGAAGCCTAAGTTCCAAGAAGGAACTTGTTTGAGTAATGCTTGTGTATTGAATGCTAGTTTTGGTGTAATTTGCAAATTACCAAAAATCTAGGGTTGCATATGTAAAATACCACTTCAAGAGTGTCCATACTATTTCTTGGTATCATTTAGAGAAAATAAAAAATGGGGCATCTTGTTTGAACTACTTTTGAGGAGAGATAATCTTGATAATAAAATAATCAAGATTTAAGCATAATTGAAACCCTAGTTTATTTTGTAGCAAAAATAAATAGATTAATTGAAGTGCCCATCAACTAAAAAGGCTGTGGTTGAAATCCTATAGTGGGAGGATGTCCAAATTCCGTGAGTGGCACCGAAATATCCTAAGTAGGTGAAGAAATCCACTCACATTTGTTAATTTAAAAGTAATGTCCACTAAAAATGGATAATAGTATTATAATGATTAAGGTGTTTAAGTGGTTGCTTTTAATTCAAGGATAATCGAAAGGAATTTGAGGGCAAAGAAGATGTCTTCGAAGGAAAGGAAGGGACGGGTGCATGTGGCAAGAAAGTGGATGAATTTGTTGGATCCTAGATGGGTGATTAGATGCTCTAGAGGGCGGGGGGGGGGGTGAATAGAGCTGAAAGCACTTAAACAAAACTCATTAAACCTTCAAGATATATGACAAGATAAGGTTGCTAAATAGGTAATTTGAGTGCAACTAAAACATACATAGCAAGGATGAGAGAGATTGAATATATACCAATAGACAAGCTATTTAGAGTGGTTCCACACTTCAAACTAGAAGTGTGTCAGTCCACTTGCCTAGAGAGGTCAACCTCTAGGACTTCCAAACTATTACACTCTTATATTCATTCATAAGACATACAATGCATGACCAAAAAAAAGACTTACCTATCCAATACAAAGAGTCTTCAACCTTACCAAGGACTTACCCACTTTGCAAGAGTCTTCGGCCTTCTCCAAGGACTTACCCACTCTAGCACAAGTCTTCAACCTTGTAGGAATTACCCACTATTCTTGGATATTCAACCTTTGACTTCACCTTCACTCGGAGAAGCTTCCACCAAGGACTTACCTACTTGAGCAAAGAGTCTTCTGCCTTCACCAAGGATTTACCCACTCTTGCTCCAAGTCTTCAGCCTTGATCTTCACCAAGGGACTCCTTCCCTTGTTCTTCTTCACCTCTCTTGGACAAGAGAGAGAACCTTCATCTACATGATTGCAAATGAGAGATGGGGAGGTGGTGGAAGTGAGAGCCTCACAAGATATACATGTAGGACTAGCTCTCTTATAGATTTCCTACTCACTCTAATGGATGTAGCATCTGATTAAGCTTAGAGAGAGAGGAGGCTGTAGGAAGCACTCAACTATAGAATAGGAGCCTCACATAGAGTTTGCAATGAATGCTCAACCTTGGAATGAAGCCCAAGGGGTCCTATTTATAGCTAGGGATGCCTCTTAGCCTTTGGGAACACTTGTGAATGAAAACTAGCCATTTTGTGGCTTGCAATAGATCTATTTTCACTTGTTGCAACTCCACAACGGCTAGAATAACTTTTCTGCACTTTTCCGTATAGTGCAATCGGTCGAGTTTCTATAAAGGTAACCCGACCGATAGAGTAAAAGACAAAGCCGATATTCAGACCATCGGTCGAGTTTGTCCTAAGGAAACTCGACCGACCAATGAAAATCAATTTGGTCAATTACTCTATCGGTCGAGTTCTGTGAAAACAAAACTCGACCGATGCAATCTCTAGAAAATTGATCAAGGATGATCAGTCAAGTTTTCAGGCTGGGAAACTCGACCGACAAAGTGCCTGTAATAAATTTTCAAAGTTGCATATAAAGTGATCTAATATTCGATCTAAGTGCTCCTGATATTTTTCTAAGCTTAATTACAAGTCATACAATCATTACAAGTGATTTACAACATGATTCTAATGGATATACATCATATTACAAAAACGTGCACTTGTATGACTTTGACTTGTCTTTTCTCCAATTTGATATGCGCAAGTTAGGGCATTTGGAGTGTGTCTATACCTAATCTGAAATCACTCAAGTAGAGACATTAGACAACAATATGTGGAATGGATAGTCATAATTAAAACACATGTTTAGTCAATTTAGACGTGAGTCAACATTGACCTAACTGACCTTGAGTCAACATTCTCCCCCTTTTTGAAGATGACAAACCATTCTATAAATGTATTGGAAGAATTTAAGTAAATTCATACCTTTGGAGAAACCTAGGGGTTTTAATAGAATGGAGTTCACATGCTCCCCCTCAATTGATGCACATGGAGTTTTTATAGTCCCCCTCAATTGATGTTGTTTCTCCTGCATGGTTAGCTTTCACAACATTTATAGAATACTATGTATTCTACTCATATATGTTCTACACATATATGTCTTCTCCCATATACCTTCTCCTCTTTACATGGACATGCTTCTCCTCTTCATGTAAGACACGCCTTCTTCCATTTAAAAGAAGACATACCTTTCTCCCCCTTTGTCATTTCAAAAAGTAGGGTTATGAAGAAATAAGAAACATCACTTGTTAAAGAGAAAGGAGATAAGACAAATATATATAAGGAGAGTAGAAGAGCACAGATAGGGTCTTGTCCAAGCATAGAAAGAAAAGCAAGTTAAAGCATATACTTGAACAACCCAAAATGCAAGATGAAGTGCTGCAGAAAAATAATAAATCACAATTTTGACCCTCAAGACGACGGATTTTGACCAAAAACCATCAGAGCTCATTGCAAAGCAATGAGTATTGCTCAGAAGGTTGTTTCTGCATGAAAAACACTAGTGTTGTACCAAAAAATGAAACTGGAGCAAAAGCTGCATAAAATCCAAAAATACTCCAATTTCTACATACAATGTAGATCTATGTACCCTGCATCACAATGTTATGCAAGAAACTCAAGATAGTAGATATGCAATTCAAGGAACAATCTTGAGCATGTATGAGACAAGATACAAGCATAGCATATAGATGAGCAAAGATGCCAATTATAAACAAGGTTAGAACTACATGTATATGAACTACTAGTAGATGATATCACAAGTTAGGACTACTAGTAGGATCTAGATCATAGCAAGAGATACCAAAAGATACACAAGATAAAGCAAGCTATGAGTAGATGTAGAGATATATCCAAACAAAGAGATAAGCAATTTTAGAAGCATGAAAGGATATAACTCACATGGATATGCATCCTTACCATAAGATAATTACCACTAAGAACCTCAAGGTTGTATCAAAACAAGATATACACCTAGATAGATGTAGTAAGTTGGAGTACAACGGAAGCAATTTTAGACACAACCAAGAGATCCAAAGAGATCATCATCAAAACCTGCAAAACAACTCAAAGCAAGTAATTGCAACATATAGATATACCAATTTAGAGCAATTAGAGAGATAGAGTTGTAAGCAAGATAGGCAATTTAGAACATGGCAATATGCATATATAAAGGTACCAAAGGAGTGCCAAAGAATAAGACTATTGGTTGAGAAAATCTAGTTGAGAGGGAAATTCTCACTCAATAAGCCAAATTTATATTCTGTGCACAGTGTTATCGGTCGAGTTCTTTACATTGACAACTCGACCGATGATAGCTTTTGGCAACACCCATTGGTGCCTATCGGTCGAGTTTCAAGCAGGGCAAACTTGATCGACAAAGTAGCTGTCAGAAAGCACATATATTTCATAAAAACATGTTTAAAGGCATGCTAAATATACAAACCATATCCAAACATGTCTAAGAAAGTTAGTAATGCACTATAGAAGCATTAGAAACAGTGTTTGAGCAAAAGTGTGAAGAGAAACACAAAATGCCACTTTTGACTCAAAAACCATATGTATAGTGCACACTAACTTGACAAAAACAAGTTAGAAAAGGTTATAAGCAATAAAACAATACCTTTGTGCTTACCATTGGTTTTCTACTTGTTGTCACCCTCTACACATCTCACCTTTCTTCTTTCATGTGGATTGAGAAGTCAATTTACAATTCAATAGCTCAAGTCAATCCATTTGCAAGTACCTACAAGAAGAAAGATGAAATGGTCCCCAATCATGTTTTTGGGTCCGGAGGAGTTAGTTTAGCAACCCAAATCCTATTGCTCTTGGGTGCTTTCCTAAAAGGACAACAATTAGAATAATGACCTAATTCATTGCAATAGTTGCATGTCCCCATAGTCTTGGAACTAGAGGATTCTCCATGGAATATTGGAGGTCCTTTATCTTTGTTGTTCCCTTGACTACTATCATACCCTAAACCATGTCTACCAATTTGTTTAGTAGTATGGTGTAGGATGTCATTAAGACTCTTTTTACCAACTAAGAATCTTTGCAAGCATGATCTCAAACTGTCATTATCATGCATAAGAGAAGCAATAGTAGAAGAAAAATTATTGATATTATCTCTAGCATGCAAAAGATCATTTTCTACTTGTATAGTTTTTTTGATAGTTCCTTTTTGTTATCTTTTTTGATAGTTTGAGCTTATGCTCCCCCCTACTTGTATAGTTTTTTTGTTGGAATGGAAGAGAAACACGCTTACTGACAAAAAAAAAAGATCATTTTCTAAGCAAAGAGCTTTAGTTAAATAAGAATCTATATCAATATGAAGAACAACAACATCATTCTCTCTATTAGTAGAACTAGAACAAGATTCATGCCCATTGATTTTAGCAAGCAAGGAGGCATTTTCTAATTCTAATTCATGCAAAACAAAATCTTTTTCCTTATTTTCAGATTTAAGAACATCAATATCATGCATGAGAGAATCAACAATTAAAGTATGTTCTTCATTAGAACTATGCATGAGAGGTTGAGCTTCTAGAAATCTAATCTTATCAAGCAAACTAGCATTTTCAAGTTTAAGAGAGTCTACTTGACTAAGACAATCATTTTTATCATCAAGCAAGCAAGAATTAGCATATTCAAGGTCATCTAGTTCTATATGAAAATTATCAACAATTCTAGCAAGCTTTTTCTTTTTCTTTTTAGAAGACTTAAAAGAGGCACAAATATCATGAATAATAGCAATCAAAGATTCTTTATCTAAAGAGTTTAGATTTACCTCACTTGACTCTTCACTTGTTGATGCTATAAGAGCAAAATGGCATTCTCCTTCATCACTAGAGCTTGAGCATGATCCTTCACTTGAATCTTCACTTGAGCTTGAGTTGGAGGAGCCACTTGAACTTGAGTGCCATTTCTCCTTCTTGTGAAGATGGGTCTTTTTGCCTTGTGGGCAATCTTCCTTGTAGTGACCCTTCTTTCCACATGTGAAGCACCGGATGGAGGAGGACTTGCCTTTATAGAGTCGACCCTTGGAGTACATGGCATCTTCTTTAGCTTGAGAGGATGGAGAGACTTGTTCCATGATAGCTTCAATTTGAGCCTTCATTTCATCCTTCTTCATTCTTTTTAGCTCTTTCTTCTCTTGTCTTTCTACTTCCTCCCTCTTCTCAAGTGTAGCTTCATGTGCTTGTAGATTTACAATGAGCTCTTCAATAAGAATATCCCTAAGAGACCTTGCTTCTTCAATGGAAGACACCTTGGGTTCCCACTGCTTGGGAAGAGTTCTAAGGATCTTTGAGTTGATCTCTCCACTAGACATATGATGTTCTAGAATAGCAAGACCATTCAAAATGGTGTTGAGCCTTGAGTACATGTTGAGTATGCTCTCCTCCTTTCCCATCTTGAAGTTCTCAAGCAGCCCTTTGAGCATGTAGACTTTGCTTTCCTTCACTTGATCTGTCCCTTCATAAGTGATGCAAAGCTTTCTCCATACCTCATAGGTGGTTTCACATGAAGAAATCCGGTTGAACTCGGTGGGGGTCATGGAGGCATTGAGGATGTGCATGGCTCTAGCATTCAAGGTTGCTTTCTTCAAGGTATCTTCATCCCATTCTTCAATCCTTGTCGTTGGTAGCATGTATGGGATGTTCACCATTTGCCACATCTCAATACTTGATCCTTGGATGTAGAATTGAAGCCTTCTTCTCCAATAGAGGAAATTGCTCCCATCAAAGATTGGAAGGCTGGTCGAGAATCTCCCTCCTAGGTAGTCACCCATCTTCTCCTACTTGTTGAAGTATGCTTGGAGAAGACCCGCTCTAATACCGATTGTTGGATCCTAGATGGGTGATTAGATGCTCTAGAGGGGGGGTGAATAGAGCTGAAAGTACTTAAACAAAACTCATTAAACCTTCAAGATATATGACAAGATAAGGTTGCTAAATAGGTAATTTGAGTGCAACTAAAACATACATAGCAAGGATGAGAGAGATTGAACATATACCAATAGACAAGCTATTTAGAGTGGTTCCACACTTCAAACTAGAAGTGTGTCAGTCCACTTGCCTAGAGAGGTCAACCTCTAGGACTTCCAAACTATTGCACTCTTATGTTCATTCATAATACATACAATGCATGACCAAACAAAAGACTTACCTATCCAATACAAAGAGTCTTCAACCTTACCAAGGACTTACCCACTTTGCAAGAGTCTTCGACCTTCTCCAAGGACTTACCCACTCTAGCACAAGTCTTCAGCTTTGCAGCAATTACCCACTCTTCTTGGATCTTCAGCTTTTACTCGGAGAAGCTTCCACCAAGGACTTACCTACTTGAGCAAAGAGTCTTCTGCCTTCACCAAGGACTTACCCACTCTTGCTCCAAGTCTTCAGCCTTGATCTTCACCAAGGGACTCCTTCCCTTGTTCTTCTTCACCTCTCTTGGATAAGAGAGAGAACCTTCATCTACATGATTGCAAATGAGAGATGGGGAGGTGGTGGAAGTGAGAGCCTCACAAGATATACATGTAGGACTAGCTCGCTTACAAATTTCCTACTCACTCTAATGGATGTAGCAAGTGATTAAGCTTAGAGAGAGAGAGAGGAGGCTGTAGGAAGCACTCAACTATAGAATAGGAGTGATGCGATGATTTTGAGTCGCATTTAGAGACCTACTTCATATGTGTTTTGTGCTCTAATTACTCATTTTTATGGATAATATTGCATAATTCACTTTATTTGGTCTTTGCCATCATTTTATATAAAATCCCCTTTGTTTTACTATTTTGAGCATTATTTATCATCTTATTATAAATTGTGTGGATTTACTTGGTCTTGTTGTGAAATTTTAGGAAAAACAAGTATCTGCTTCCGTCGATACCATCGACGGAAGTCGATACCATCGACCAAGCCACAGGTTGTCAGCCGAGAAGAGCAATACAGAGTCGATACCATCGACACCTAAGTCGATGGTATCGAGATCACCACAGGCGCTCAGAATAAAAGAAAGGAAAGCTGCCGCTAATCCGCTGGGTCGATACCATCGACCCGCGTCGATGGTATCGACGCCGACAGATATGCGTTGGATCTGTTTTGATCTCGATCGGACGGCTATTGTTATTTGACGACCTAATTAGGGACTTATACCTAATGACGGCCGCCCAGACGAGGGAGGATCTCATTTTTTGGATTGCACGAGTGCCGAGGAGGAGAAAGGAGAACGGAGGCCGAGAAGCTCATCCCGGGTGATTCGGACGCTGCCGAAGACGATTTCCACCACCGACAGGCGGGGAAGCTCATGTTCTACGCCAAGGATCCACCGGTTCTTCTCCGTTCAGGGGTTTTCCCATTTATTTCCCGTTTTTCTTATGAATTCCCCAATTTCTACCATGTATTCATGTGAGATGAACATGAGAGGCTAAAACCCTCAATCTTTAGGACCGGGAGTAGCCCAGGAATGCATTGTATGACATTTTTATATCAATAATTCATATTTTTCTCTCAAATCTGTGGTATAGATTCGTTTTCTCCATTTCTATTGTTATGCTTGATCACCATAATAATAATTTAACACCCTTAATCACTTCGACAGAAGGATTAACGGTTGAAAAGAGACGAATTCTACATTAATCAATAAAACCCTTGACAAAGGAGTTGTAAAATTAATGGTGGGAACTGAGAGACCGTTTATACTGCACTTAGTTTAGGGGAATGATTACTACGACGGTGGAATCAACCTAAATCTAAGTAGTGAATTACACCACGACAGTGGGTAATTCTGTTTTCAGGCCACTACCCAGATAGAGAGAGAAGTGTGAGGAATTATATGAAACCTAATACAATGTTGACCCGCGGTGAAACCGCCATCCTAAAGATATCCCTTTAAATTGATTTAATTAACCTTTAATCGATTGTTTTCTTTGTTTGATTTTTTATTTTCTTTTTAATTTGAACACAAAACCCTACTTTGTTAATTGGTCTAGCTGATTGCGATTAGTTAGTAGAAGTCTCCAATAATTCACGATCCCTGAGTTCGACTCGGGCCTCACAAGGCCTATATTACTCGACGCGTATACTTGCGTTTAAACGTGTAGTAAAATACACGTCAAGTTTTTGGCACCGTTGCCGGGGATCACGGCGAATTATTGGCACTTTGAGTGCTAAGAGCGGCCATTCTAGGCCACACTTTTTTTATTTATTTTAAAACAATTTCAAAAATTCCTTTATTTCTCTATAATTGTGTTGACTCGTTCAAAGCATTGTACTGAACCCCTATTTCCATTTTCAGGTACTTTGCATGGTGCACACACGTAGTCGAGACTACGTGAATCGCACACCTGAGGTTCCATCTGCGGGACCAGAGGACGAGGACTACTACGAGCAGGAGCACCACAGTGATATAAATTCAGAATCTGAGCAAGAACAAGAAGAAGTAATGGCTGAAGCACAGACAATATGGGAGAAGATCAAGGCGTCTTCTTCCTCGGCATCAAAGGGGCCTATAAAGAAACAGGGGCTAAACATTCCAACCTACAAGATCGATCCAGCACTGATTAACCTGGTTAAATCAAACGCATTTCACGGATTAAAAAATGAAGATCCAGTGGCCCACATCAGCCAGTTCGTGGAGAACTGCGATATGGTGAAGATAGATCGATTTCCACAGGATGTGCTCTACCTCAAGTTATTCCCGAGTTCCTTGGCTGGAGTGGCAAGAGAGTGGCTTCATAACCTCGACGACGAGTTTGTTGAATCATGGGATCACATGGTGGAGGTTTTCTTTGAGAGGTTCTTCCCTCCTGAGAAGACCAATGATATGATCCGGAAGATCCACAATTTCACCCAACAGGCGGGTGAAACTTATTCTGATACTTGGGAGCGATTCCAAGTCATGTTGAGGAGATGTCCACACCATGGACTGGACAAGGAAACCCAAGTGAAGATCTTCTACTTTGCTCTCTCCGAGCATGATAGAAGCAATTTGGACTCGGCTGGCTCCAGATTTTTCTTAAATAACACTGATACAAGATGCTGGGAAATACTGAAGAATATGGCACGAAAGCAATCTTGGGGAGAAAGAGAAAGAGGCCCAGTTGAGCAAGCAAGAGTTGCCAGTGAGTCACAGGCAATGAGAGTGCTGAACGAGAAGATGGATCTTCTCGCAAAGAAGTTGCTGCAGAAGGAAGACAATGAGTCTGAGGATGAGGCTCAGGTCAAGTACATGAGGCAACAGCAGGGGTACAGGAATAACGATTATTCATGGCGGAAGGACAAGAAATTTTCATGGAAGGATCCAAATAACTTTCTGTAGGATCCGGATGCCAAGCCTGCACCGGTCACGGAGGATAAGAGCACGGAGTTTCTCAATCAAGTCATAAAGCAAAATCAAGAGTTGATGAACACTTTTGGGCAGCAAATAAAGCAGCAGGGTGAATTTATGAACCAGTTTGGGCAGACTTTGCAGAGCCACGGGGCTCAAATGAGAACTATAGAGACTTCCATGGCGCAGATGGCAGCCGAGATTGCAAGCTTGAAGAAGCCGGCACATCCGGGTTTTCCGGGGAACACCAATGTTCCCGGGGGAAACCAATAGGCCAAGGCCATCTTATTGAGGAGCGGTAAGAAAGTGTTAAATCCAAGGGCGGATGACACAAGCACACTGCAGGACACAGTTGAAGAAGCAACAGTCAAAGAGCAGCCCGCACCTGTCATAGAGCAAACTGAGGACATAGCTGAAGATAGTAAGGAAGAACAAGCCACTGAGGAGGAACCACAGAAATTAACTCCCTATGTGCCACCTCATCAAAGGGCACATACCGTTCCGGTCCCCTATCCCAATAGTGCAAAAGCAAGAAAGGTGGATGCACAGTTTAAGAAATTTCTGGATAGCTTTAGGAAGTTATCAGTGAATATTCCTTTGCTAGAGGCGATTGAACAAATCCCGTCTTATGGGAAGTTTCTCAAAGATGTAATCACCAAGAAGAGAAAGATACCCGACACTGAGGTCATGGTATTGAAGGAGCAAGTGAGTGCTTTTATTATGGGCACTTTTCCGCCAAAGAGACAGGATCCCGGTTGTTTCAATATTTCTTGTTTTATCGGGAAGTTCAAATTTGGTGAAGCACTTTGTGATTCCGGGGCAAGCATCAATCTGATGCCCCTTTCTACGTTCAAGAAACTTGGATTGAAGGAGTCGAGGCCAAGTAACATGACCATCCAATTGGTCGATAATTCTGTGGTGAAACCGTATGGAATCTGTGAGGATGTTTTGGTAAAGGTAGACCGCTTTGTTTTTCCGGATGATTTCGTCGTTATGGAAATGCAGGACGAGAACGACAATGAGTTACTACTTGGTCGCCCATTCCAAGCTACAGCTGATATGATCTTGGAGATGGGGAGAGGTCGCTTGACCTTGGGCATTGCGGATGATCGCTTTGAGATGGTCATGCCCAATGGTAATGCATCTAATAAAGCAAAAGCACATTGCAACATGGTTAAGCATGTGGAACAAAATATCTCACTTTGTCTTGGGAAGCCATTTTTGGATATGGCTCATGTTATGAGCAAGATAGATAATGGGACCCTAGCAGTGGACCATATGGAGCAAACTAAAGTTGTCTCTTTATGCAAGGCTGTTGGGTTTCCAAATGATGAGAATGAGGACATTCCACCTTCATGGGAGGATGATGTGATTATTACTTCCGTCTTTGATGCGTATCCGGAATTGCCTTTGGAGGCGTGTTTGTTAAATGTCACTTATGATTGGATGCGGAGTACTTCACTCAAGGAGTGCGCCAAAATGCTTCAAATGCTTCCATGTTTCTACACGAGGCACTATGAAGATTTGGGTACACTTCCCCCACCGCTACAATCATCTCTTATTTGCCCACCTGATCTGGAATTGAAGCCATTGCCCCCGCATCTGAAGTACGTCTTTCTAGCTGAGGAGGACAAGTTACCAGTGATTGTTTATGCATACTTGAGTGCGGATGAGGAGGAGCAACTACTGATAGTGCTCAAGAACCACTGTGGAGCTTTTGGGTGGTCTGTGGCGGACATCAAGGGGATCTCCCCTACACTTTGCCAACACAAGATTCGGCTCGAGGAGGGAGCCAAGCCAGTCATACAGCCTCAAAGACGTCTAAATCCAAGCATGATGGAGGTTGTCAAGAAGGAAGTCATAAAGCTTCTTGCTGCAGGGATCATTTATGCCATATCCGATTCAACGTGGGTGAGTCCCACACAGGTAGTCCCTAAAATGGGGGGAATCACTGTCACTACTAATCTTTTGAATGAACCTGTCACCACCCGATTGGTAACCGGGTGGCGTGTTTGCATTGACTACCGCCGATTGAATGCCGCAACTCTTAAAGATCATTTTCCATTGCCATTTATCGATCAAATTTTGGAACGTCTAGCTGGTCGGTCGCATTTTTGTTTTCTAGATGGCTATTCAGGGTACAACCAGATTTCTATTGATCCTTTGGATCAAGAGAAGTCTACGTTTACATGTCCCTATGGGACGCTTGCTTACCGCCATATGCCGTTCGGTTTATGCAATGCGCCGACGACTTTTCAACGCTGCATGCTCGCCATATTCTCTGACATGGTAGAGCGGTGTCTTGAAGTTTTCATGGACGACTTCTCAGCGTATGGAGCGTCTTTTGATGAATGCCTTTATAACTTAGATAAGGTGTTGCAGCGGTGCGAGGACACACACTTGGTCCTCAATTGGGAGAAATGTCACATGATGGTGACGGAAGGAATTGTGCTAGGACACAAGGTGTCTAGCAAGGGTCTTGAGGTAGACCCCGTAAAAATTGAGGTGATTTCTAAGTTACCCCCACCAAATTCTATAAAAGGGGTGAGAAGCTTTTTGGGACACGCCGGGTTTTATCGGCGATTTATTAAGGATTTTTCGAAAATCGCAAAGCCATTATCGGAATTGTTGGAAAAAGACGCAGTTTTTGATTTCAATGAGAAATGTCTTCACGCATTCGAGGTTTTGAAGGAAAAGTTGATTTCAGCTCCGGTTGTTCAAACGCCGGATTGGACAAAGCCATTCGAGTTGATGTGTGATGCGTCCGATTATGCTGTGGGAGCTGTTTTGGGGCAAAGGGTAGATAACAAGCCTGCTGTGATTTTCTACACTTCAAAAACGCTTAATGATGCTCAATTGAACTACACAACCACGGAAAAGGAGTTACTGGCCGTCGTGTTTGCCTTTGAAAAATTTCGGCAGTACTTAGTGGGTTCTAAGGTGGTTGTGTGGACTGATCACGCTGCAATAAAGTATTTGATGGAGAAGAAGGATGCGAAGCCTAGACTAATTAGGTGGATTTTGCTCCTACAAGAATTCGATATTGAAATTAAGGACAAGTCGGGAATTGAAAATGTGGTGGCTGACCACTTGTCTAGGTTAGAGAGGGTTGATGAACAAGGTTTGCACATACCCATTACCGAGACCTTTCCCGATGAGCAACTTTTAAAAATTGATTCTAAAGAACCATGGTTTGCGGAAATTGTGAATTATTTGGCTTGCGAGATCATCCTGGAGGATTGGTCCTATCAAGAGAAAAAGAAATTCTTTCATTCATTGAGATATTATTTTTGGGATGACCCGATTCTCTTGAAGCAGTGCAAGGATGGTATTCTTCGCAGGTGCGTGCTGGAGGTGGAGTACGAGAGTGTTCTCCACCACTGTCATGCGTCGCCTACAGGAGGACACCATGCTAGCTCACGGACAACAGCCAAGGTGTTGGAAAGCGGCCTTTATTGGCCCACTTTGTTCCGGGATGCCTATGATTTTGTTAGGCAATGTGACCCGTGCCAGCGCACAGGTAACATCTCAAGGAGACAGGAAATGCCCCTGAATGTATTTCAGGAAGTTGAGGTATTTGATTTATGGGGCATTGACTTCATGGGACCCTTTGTGTCCTCAAATTCAAATCTTTATATCTTACTTGCTGTAGATTATGTGTCGAAGTGGGTGGAGGCAATCCCCACAAGGACTAATGATTCGAACGTAGTGTGCAGGTTTGTCAAAGAGAACATTTTCTGCAGGTTCGGGATTCCCCGAATGATCATAAGTGACGGAGGCACACATTTTCGAAATCAGAAATTCGCGACACTTTTAAAGAAATATGGGGTCAAGCACAACATCGGCACCCCATATTATCCACAGACGCAAGGACAAGTGGAGGTATCAAATAGAGAAATCAAGAAGATTTTAGAAAGGACCGTAGCATCCACAAGGAAGAATTGGAGTGTATTTCTACCGGACGCGCTTTGGGCTTATCGAACGGCGTACAAAACACCTATAGGCACCACGCCTTTTAGGTTGGCGTACGGCCGGGCTTGCCATCTTCCGGTGGAATTGGAGCACAAGGCCCATTGGGCGCTAAGAAGGCTGAACTTGCGCTATGATGAGGCCGGGAGAAAACGGATGTTTGTATTGAATGAATTGGATGAGCTACGCATGACGGCATATGAGAATGCCCGCATCTACAAAGAGCGCACAAAGCTGATCCACGATCGCCATATTGAGATGCACACGTTCAAGAAGGGAGACAGCGTTCTATTGTTCAACTCCCGTCTCAAACTGCATCCCGGGAAGCTGAAATCCCGGTGGAGTGGACCCTTCATTGTGGAGGAGGTGAAACCGCACGGAGCGATTCTCGTGCGTGATGGAGATGCCACGTTCTTGGTGAACGGGCAACACTTGAAGTTGTATTTTGGTGAGAATTACAAGAGGAAAGTGAATGAGGTCAAACTCATTTCACTTGTGCATGAATGAGAAGAAGGGAAGACGTCTAGCCTAAGACGCTAAACAAGGGCGCTTGTTGGGAGGCAACCCAACCATCGGTACATTAGGATAGTTTAATTTTAGTCATAGATTGCTTTTATTTCGTTTAAATTTTAGTTTAAAAATGATACCTTGATCCATTTGTTGAATGTGCAGGCACATGCAGGGTCGATACCATCGACACATCCGTCGATGGTATCGACATGGGTTCAGGTTGACACCAGCAAAAATCACACTGCGTCGATACTATCGACATCCCCGTCGATGGTATCGACATGGTCACAGACGGGTTGCAATAAAAGTGTCGATGGTATCGACACCCCAGTCGATACCATCGAGATCTCTGGAGATATTCAGACGAATTTTGCTCAGTCAACTCGATACCATCGACGGCCTCGTCGATGGTATCGACATCATCACAGGTTGAATGCAACACAACGGCGGTGTCGCAATAAAATCCAGTCGATACCATCGACATCCGTCGATGGTATCGACGGACATGTCACCGATCCGCACACAGACATCGACGACGATCGCAACAGCCACGTCAACGATCCGGGTGCTGCGTCGATACCATCGACTTCCGTCGATGGTATCGACCCGTCAGCAATCCGGGTTTCTTGATCCAGCAAACGTTAGCCGTCGATACTCGCGAGGGAGGCGGATACCCGCGAGATGTGTCGATACCATCGACCCGCGTCGATGGTATCGACGGGTCAACAGGGGCGCCGATCAAGCCTATTTAAGGGGACTTGCAACGTCACTTGACGTCACACCTTCAAAGCAAGTATCCTCCTTTGTGCCTAGCACTCCCCCGAGCCCTCCAAGACTGAAGAGAAGCGTCATCGAGCGGAGATCTTCATCGAGCGGAGAATTTCTTCTCCATCTTCACCGAGCTCTTTTCTTCTAATCCCATCTTCTCGCAACCATGGTGCACACCGCCAGAGCGTCGTCCTCAAGCGCTCACCCTAGGGAGATCGAGGAGTTCGTTCCTCCCCCACCCGCTTCCATCCCTCGTCCACGCCTAATTCATGCCAACATGGATGTGAGGAAGGTCTACGAGGAGATAATGAAGCGAAAGTTCGAGCCCACTCGGTATGTGGACCGGGGCATGATCCAGGAGTTGGGATTCGAGGCCAACTTGGCCTATGTGCTTCATGGACAAGCATGCCTCACCAACAGAAGCCTACGCCCTGACGAGCTGCAGTACCATGCGGATGGGCAGCCGTTTTTCGGCGAATGGCCCACCTACAAGGAACTGGTGGCGGAGTTCATGGCGTCTCTCGACGTCTGCGTCGTACCAAACGACGTGGTAGCATCGGACCGGGAATGGATCAAGGGAAGGGTGTCCTTCCGACTCTTCAACAACAATTACAATCTCACACTGGTCCAGTTCAATCAAATCTTCAACTGGATCCACTCTCCACATGATCACCGAAGGCTGGACTCCCACACCGACTATGCAAAGTTCTTCTCCGAGCTAGTTACAGTGCCGGCGGGGAAGACCGTGAGCTACCACAATGCAGCGGTAGCAGATTTTGAGCACCCGTTCGTCCGGGTCTTGCATAGGATGTTGAGCTTGACATTCTTCGCTCGAAGTGATCTTTCTTTGAGAAAGTTTCAGGAGAGTGACTTGTTCTTCCTCTACGCATTCCTGAAGCGTCAACCATGCAACTGGGGGGCGTTCTGGCTACAGCGCGTCCTGGCGGTGAAGAGGAGCACAAGGAAGGCTCCAATCCATTTTGGTGGTCTTGTCACCTAGTTGGCGCTTTACTTGGGGCTGAACCTTCAGTCCATGACTCCGATCTTTACGAGGAGCAAGGTGAACGTGCAACACTTGCACCGTTCAAACCTCATTCTTCTCCGGGACGGGTTGGCGTACGCTCATTTCCACGTCAACCAAGCTTATCAGGAGAGCTCCCTACCGGACGACGTCTTCAACATAGAGGGCAAGCAGCACTTCCGGTGGCCAATCATAGCCATCGAGTCCTCCGAGGAAGACGGCGGTGGTGACGAGCAAGAAGGCGAGGCTGCAGAGGAAGAGGAGGCTTTCACACCTCTTCGAGCACGTGTGGCACCACGGAAGCGTCCTAGGATGCATCCGGGTGCATCTTCATCATCTCAGCCCCCGCCGCCATCACCACAGTACGAGCAGCCAACCGCGGATCCCTATTCCATACAGGGGATGTATACCATGCTGCAGGACATCCAGCAGACTCAACAGCAGCACATGGGTATGTATACCGGCATTCATGAGACTACGAGCCGGGTACTTGACAACCAACGGGCTATGTTTGAGAACGAGCGGCTCATCCTCGCCAACTAAGAGCAAATGCACACCCGGTTGCAGCGGATAGAGATGCAACAGGAGCCTTTCTTCGACCATTACTGGAGTCAAGACTACTTTGGAGGCTATCCACAGCCTCCGCCGAGGACCCAATATGATCCAAGCTTCTAGGGGGAGTACCCGTCTTGGGATCCTACGGCACCGCAATACCCACCACCGCCTCTGCAAGATTGATCAGGGTATCACTGTTCCACCCTTAAGTTGGTTTTTGACTATGAGGCCATAGTCGATTTCAAGCTTAGGGGGGTGGCGGGAACAGCTCTATCTTTTATCTTTTCTTTAGTTGTTTTTAGTTTTTTTTGCTTTGTTATTTGTTCCTGCAATTTTAGTTTTTGTTAAGGATCCACATCTATCTAGTGTAATCGTGGATGTCTTAAAAATTGTCATCTCGCTGTTTTCATGGGAAATTTAAGGGAATTTAAAATTTTTTGTGTCTTTTGGATAGCTTAACTTGGTTGTCCTTGGGAAACTTGTCCTATGAAAATGATTGATTATGTCAACTCTAAAGCAATATGTCACACCCACACCCCCATTGACTCATGAAAAGTGGATAGTAACGGTTGTTTGAGCCTAACCTAATCAAATGGTAATGAGACCTTAATTGGATATACGAGAAAGAACCCTTTGAACTACTACACATGTCAGTAAGAAGGGACACATGATATTTTTCTAAGGTTCAGTAACTTAATCTTGTGATCATTCCACTTCATATTTTTCCCTAATCCACCAAAGAATTGGAAGTAAAGTATAGTTTTAATTCCTCCTTGCGTGCATAGCATGTAGATAGGATTTGCATTGTTATTTTCATACTTTTGCATAAAACGAAAAAAATGTATAGTGATTCATGCACATTACCTTTAGGTGCATGTCATGTAGTTGCACTCATAACTTTCATGATTTTCATGCATAAGTACACCATGTACCTCAGTTTGTCTTGAAAAGTGATCTAAATTGTCCCATACCCTCGAAATAGTACAAAGATTTCCAATCATGAAGAAAATAGCCTAACACATGTATCTCTGAGCAATTATGGATATGTGGGCTTTAAAAAAAAAGAAAAAAAAATCTGAAAATCTGAAAAAATTGAGAAAAGAAAAAAAAGAGAATTTAGAAGGAAATGGAATAAGAGGGAGAAAGGAACAGGATATCACTTGCATAATAAGGAAACTGAGTACATGATGTGGCTTAATTAGATTTCTATCTATTTTTGAGGTGGAAGGTTAGTGCATGCATCATTCCACCCAATTTTAAGCATTAGGGCATTTTCAATGTGCATTTGCATCATTTAGGGCATTTTGTTGTATGCATTTTGAAACTGTGTAATACTTCCAAATTCTTCCATGAATCACCCATTCCATCCACCCGTTGCTCGGATTGGTAGGCCACCGTGATTTTCTCCTCACTCATGTTTATCAGGAGAACTGCTTCCATGTAGATGGTAGTTAGGGCGAGCAACGTAGTGTAGGCAATCACAAGATGCACTAATGCTGAATCGGCAAATTTTATTATGTTAACTGCCTTATGTGATAGTGTTCATCGGTTTGAAGGATAATTTCTTTTATTGATGATTATTGTCGCCTGTAGGGTAATTACTGTTCTGTGATTAGGAAAGGCCGGTTTGAGAACGTTCAGTGGGAGTCATGTGGAATGTGGGGTGCTGTGTTGATTTTTAGTTGACATCTGCAATCTTATTCTAAGGATTAGTTGCTCGAGGGCGAGCAATGTTTAAGCTTAGGGGAGTTTGATGCGATGATTTTGAGTCGCATTTAGAGACCTACTTCATATGTGTTTTGTGCTCTAATTACTCATTTTTATGGATAATATTGCATAATTCACTTTATTTTGTCTTTGCCATCATTTTATATCAAATCCCCTTTGTTTTACTATTTTGAGCATTATTTATCATCTTATTATAAATTGTGTGGATTTACTTGGTCTTGTTGTGAAATTTCAGGAAAAACAAGTATCTGCTTCCGTCGATACCATCGACGGAAGTCGATACCATCGACCAAGCCACAGGTTGTCAGCCGAGAAGAGCAATACAGAGTCGATACCATCGACACCTAAGTCGATGGTATCGAGATCACCACAGGCGCTCAGAATAAAAGAAAGGAAAGCTGCCGCTAATCCGCTGGGTCGATACCATCGACCCGCGTCGATGGTATCGACGCCGGTAGATATGCGTTGGATCTGTTTTGATCTCGATCGGACGGCTGTTGTTATTTGATGACCTAATTAGGGACTTATACCTAATGACGGCCGCCCAGACGAGGGAGGATCTCATTTTTTGGATTGCACGAGTGCCGAGGAGGAGAAAGGAGAACGGAGGCTGAGAAGCTCATCCCGGGTGATTCAGACACTGCCGAAGACGATTTCCACCACCGACAGGAGGGGAAGCTCGTGTTCTACGCCAAGGATCCACCGGTTCTTCTCCGTTCAGGGGTTTTCCCATTTATTTCCCATTTTTCTTATGAATTCCCCAATTTCTACCATGTATTCGTGTGAGATGAACATGAGAGGCTAAAACCCTCAATCTTTAGGACCGAGAGTAGCCCGGGAATGCATTGTATGACATTTTTATATCAATAATTCATATGTTTCTCTCAAATCTGTGGTATAGATTCATTTTCTCCATTTCTATTGTTATGCTTGATCACCATAATAATAATTTAACACCCTTAATCACTTCGACAGAAGGATTAACGGTTGAAAAGAGACGAATTCTACATTAATCAATAAAACCCTTGACAAAGGAGTTGTAAAATTAATGGTGGGAACTGAGAGACCGTTTATACTGCACTTAGTTTAGGGGAATGATTACTACGACGGTGGAATCAACCTAAATCTAAGTAGTAAATTACACCACGACAGTGGGTAATTCTGTTTTCAGGCCACTACCCGGATAGAGAGAGAAGTGTGAGGAATTATATGAAACCTAATACAATGTTGACCCGTGGTGAAACCGCCATCCTAATGATATCCCTTTAAATTGATTTAATTAACCTTTAATCGATTGTTTTCTTTGTTTGATTTTTTATTTTCTTTTTAATTTGAACACAAAACCCTACTTTGTTAATCGGTCTAGCTGATTGCGATTAGTTAGTAGAAGTCTCCAATAATTCACGTATCCCTGAGTTCGACTCGGGCCTCACAAGGCCTATATTACTCGACGCGTATACTTGCATTTAAACGCGTAGTAAAATACATGTCAAGGAGCCTCACATAGAGTTTGCAATGAATGGAGAACGGAAACCCTAATCGAGAAGGATGGGAAACCCTAACCCTAATATAGGGTGATGTTATGTGAAACCCTAATATAGGATGATGTTATGTGAAACCCTAATATAGGATGATGTTATGTGAAACCCTAATATAGGATGATGTTATGTGAAACCCTAATATAGAGTCATGTTATGTGAAACCCTAATTGATAAATATGGGAAAACCCTAACCCTAATGAGGGAATAGTGATGTTATCTTTGTATTGCATAATGTTGATATGTAATTGATATGGTTGTTATCGAGTATATTAACCATGCATGTATTATGAGATGATGAGCATAACCAGGTATGAGCTATGATGTTAATGGGTCTTGTGAGCCATTATTTTATTTGTTGCCTAGTGAGAGGTGACAAGAATTTGAATATGCCTGGTGGGCTATGTCAAAATTCTTATGTAATAAGTATCATGGATACCTTGGTTAGATGACCTAGAGGTATTAGTTACCTAGTAAGTGATAACCTTGTTCAGTGATGAACTAAGGGTTTGAATACCCAAATCCAGTAAACATGATGATGATATTGATGAAGGGTGTGAATTCCTAGTGATGAGATAAGGGATCGAGATCCCAATGTTCTATAAAGCTTTGAAAAGCACTTGATATAAGTATTACATGTTTCTTTGTAGCATTTGTCATAATAATTCCTATTTTAAATCTTGATTGATGCTAAAAGAATATGGTAATGTACTTAAATAATCAAGTAGAACATTATCATGTAGAGCCCTGGCCATAGATCCATCATCGTCAGTAGCTGGTGATGGTGAAACAGGTTCTCCTGCTGGTTAATCCGGAGCGTATATTGTTGAATATACATGGTTTCTCCTAGCCGAAAAATAGGAGGATTAGAGTGCAATTTTGGTTGTAGGCTCAAGATATGTTTAATAGCATGGTAAATAGGCCCATGGCTCAGAGAGCACGGTGAACTGGCCCATGGATTAGATTTAATAGTGCCGGGACCTGTACCAAGGCGGGCTAGAGAATGGGTAGCGTATGAGAGCTAACCCTGTGACTGAGGTCACTTAAGTAAGAGACTACAGTCCTGCTTGTGGTCTCGCACTGACTGAGACATATGAGATCGAGAAGTCCGACTCTTCCTTTGATCTTGTATGGCACTGACTTTGGGTTTCGCAACCAAAGGTTGGATTTGAGCGGTACGACTCACTTCCTCAGGGCATAAGAATGATTGTAAAATGTAATCAACCATGTAGCGTATTTGCTAAAGGATGAAATACAGAAATCATTGGTGGATATTACATTGTTTACTGTATCCTAAATGGATAGATGTTATACATGTTCTTCATATTCCTTATTAAAATGAATAGATGATTTACTACTTTATCATTTATAGATGTAATGATTTAAGAGATGTTATTTCTCTATTATGATTAATAATGATTAAATCATGCTTTTCAATAGAGATTCCTCTTCTTAGTTTATTACTATTTATCTGCAATAATAATATTTTTGGCAAAAAGTTATATCTCTCGCTGGGACATGGGTCTCACTTTGTTGGTCACCAACATTTTTAGGTGGACGTGAATGAGGAGGCAGAAACCATACACCAGGGGAAGGACAACAACATTAGGGACAACAGTGATATCTCAGGTGGAGATACTGACTATTGTGTCTTGTAGTTATGAAGTCCTATGTGTTATCTCTGTACTCTCAGGTCCTTGGAGTCAGTAGTTAGTGCTTTTATGATCGATCTGAGATTTTGGCATTAAATTCCACAAGGTTTTATGTTGCTTATGTGTAGATTTAACAGAGCAACTATTATGTGTAATCCTCGAGAAGAAAAGGTACATGGTATGTACTTTGTAGACCAGAATGTATATATACTATTTTGGTTCTTGTTATAAGAGTTTCCAAGAAATGGATCTCTTTGCAAATGGTTTTAATTCTTAGTGATTTTTAGTAATTCGCTGTTTATGTTTAATTCTGCTTATTTGTAATGATTTGTTTAACAATTTTGTTGACTGTCATGACATGGCCGCCTCTGATTGGGCTAAGTCAGCGGGTCGGTCCCCCTCTCTCTCCCTCTTTCTCACAATTTCTCACTTATTTGGAATTTTGAAGGTTTTTTATTGGTCGATTTTATAAAAATCATATCTTTTGATCTGCTTGTCAAATAATTAAGAAAAAATATGTATTGGAATAGGAAAATTAATCTCTATCTAATAAAAATAGTTTCAAAGCCTTATTTCCTTGTTTTCAATGATGAATTTTTAAGGATCTAATTAATTAATATAAAAAGTCCTAAAATTGATAACGAATTCATCTTAACTCCAAATGTGGCAACACATCCCACTATCACGCAGACAGCGAGGTGTTATGCGAAAACGTGCAGAAATCACCACAACCATAGATTACAAAAAACATGGGTTAATTAAAACCGATTGCAGAAAGCAGATAAAACTGAGAAACTATTACATTTAGGTCCTCATCCTACAAGGAAATAGGTTATATAAATGTTTACAAGGCTTGATACATATCCACAGCTTAGGAGAACAATTGTCTAGTCATCACATGAGTTCATCACATGTTTATATGTACATAACGGCCCACATCCGGCCAGAAACAGGGTATACAAAGCATCAACATCTATATATCGTGAAACAACATCAAAATGCTCCTAAGGACCCGAGAGTACAGGGATGACTCTAGACTCTACTCCAAAACAACCAAAACAGCAACATGTCCGTCGCTTGCCTTCTACTGCTCTTCTTGCTACTCGGCCGCAACTCCGCGACCACCACCACATCTAGATCGAATGCCTAAAACGGTTATAAACCAGTGGGGTGAGACACACAGTCCCAGCGAGAAACATAACTCCCCGCCGAAACTATAAAACCAAAGGAAGATTAAAGCAACAACAACAGATAACTGATACGAGGTAAAACAAGGGTAGTTATAAGGTAAAGCTATTCATACCATCAAGCTTACCAGACGTACGGAAGATCAATAACCAATTATTTCTTTATGGAACATGATTGACAAGATAAGATTTATAAGATCTTACCACATATCATAAGGAAAGTATAAGTAACTGCAAGTATGACAAGATTAACTACACAAGCAAGGCCTCAACTAATATTCCGTGTTTTGCCTTAAGCAGTAAATACTATTGGGCTGGATTACGTATTATTATGCCCTGAGGAAGTGAGCCATACCGCTCAAATCCAACCTTTAGTTGCGAAACCCAAGCCGATGCCATACAAGGTCAATGGAAGAGCAAACTCCGCGACCTCCCACCTCATGGTCAGTGCACGAGTACACAAGCAGGACCGCAGTCTCATGCTCAAGTGGCCTCAGCCATAGGGTCAGGCTACCCTCTGCCTAGCCTGCCTCGGTACATATATCAGTGCTAGTGAAACTGAGCCACAGGCCTATTCACCGTGCTCTGAGCCATGAACGCATTCATGCTCCCATATCACATATCTTGAGCCATGGGCCTGTTCACCATGCTCTTCACATACTGAGCTACGGGCCTGAATCCACACTCTAGAGTCTACAACCGAAGTTGCACTCATACCTCCTCATTTTTAGCTAGGAGAAACCACACATATTCAATAATATACGCTTCCATGTTAACATGCAGGAGAACCTGTTTCACCATCACCAGCTCTTGACGATGATGGATCTATGGCCAGGGCAAACTACATGATATGTTCCACTGTAATTAGTTAATATATTTTAAGTGGATTGCAAGATTCAACCAAGTTGTATAACATACAAACTATAACAAGAATAAACAACATGAAACACAATATTATGCTTTTATTATAATCAACATCATCCTGATCCATCACAAAGATCCATCATTACATGTTATCACTTGGCCTCTTGCCAATCATCTAGATCCATCTCAAGGATCATCACATTGCCATGGGATCTCAATCCCTTATCACATAGTGTCACTGCCTCTCAAGGCATTTTCATCAACTTGGGCACTTTAGCCAAGCTCAGGTCCTCAGACCAAAACACAACATGTATGTTATCTCATCCTCAAGAGTAATTATCAAAGTAGTGTTATTCAAACATATATACCTCATAGCCCTTTAACTGGCTATGCATCTGTTCCTGCATGGTTAGTATGCATACTCATCATGGATTGACATAAGATCCACATTATTAACATAGAGCAACATTGATGATTATACACTTTATAAATCATGTCTCATCCTGTGATCATAGACATAGGTCATATCATCAAGCAAAAAATCTTATGTGTTTACCATTTACTCAACATTATACAAATGATCATAAGTAGATGTAGCATCATGTCAAATTACATAGATGTGAGCTACCATCTTAGTTATCAGCAAGCATATCAAAGATCAATGCAAACCCAAACGTGACTACATACACAAGATCTAGCATAGATGTTTTAACGAAGGATCAAGACCCTCACTAGAAGTGCCCACTACCTTTACAAGAAACGTGACGGGTAGGGCACCCTCACTAGAGGTGGTATCGGGCAGGGTACTCTCCCCTATCGCCTAACGCATAAAGGTCAGCACATATCGACCAAGCATAAGGGTGTAACGTGCAACGCAGTGTCGTGCACGTCACATTATGCATCAGGGAACTAAGCATGCCGTGCAGCCATGCATATCGTGCACCTCAAGATGGGCAACGCTACGTCAGGTAACAAGGGTACAACGGCCATGAAGCCTATTGGGAAACCACATGTATCAAGCACTAAGGTGTCGTGCAACACCCATCAAGTGACGTGATGTCGACCGATACACACAGAGCTAAGGCCAAAGGGTGACACCCACCACAGACTAGCTAGAAACGTTCCACCACAACAAGGCATAACGATACCAAACCATCACATAGGCTAAGGTGTATCGGGCAGATTACTCATCAAGGTGTGATGCTCGACACACACACAAGGCAGGTACCAAGGGTGACGCCCGACACAACCACAACATGTGTCGTCCAAACCTCAAGGTCAAGAGGGATATCGGGCATCACCTCCCCCAAGATCATAACGGTCAAGATGCAACTTTGCAAGGTCGTCATCAACCTCAAGCACAAGGCACCAAACCCTAATGGATCAAGAGGATGACTCACCTCTCAACTACCAAGAGAGAGGGGTCTTGCCAATCTTCTTGACACTAATTGGGCAACACAAGTCTCAACCACAACCAAGGTCCACAACCACCACAAAGCTCACCCTTCAAGTCCATGGTGAGAGGAGGGTGTTTCTCAAGCAACTAGAACACAAGCTCACCTCTCAACTTAAATGAGAGAGGGGTATTGCCCATATTACTAGGACTCAAGCTCACTCCTCTAGACCAAGGAGAGAAAGGAGTGTTGCTCAACAAGGAACCCTAAAACACATGGTTCGACCAACAAGAACAACTTAAGCAAGAAACTCAACTAACAACATAGCCGATATGATAATAAGCAACATATAAGAATCATAACAAAAGGTAGTATAGTTAGGGTTAGGAGTTATGTAACCCGCCTCAAGCAAGCTCCAAGATCCTAGCTCCAAGCTCCAAGCACCACCAAGGAAGGAGAGCAAGACACTCTAGGGTTCATCCACCACTAGAGGAAGAATAAGACTCCAAGAAGGATCGGCCTCCAAGCTTGTAAAAGAAGAGAGCTGTCGTGCACCAAGGGAGAAGGAGACTAAGGAACTAAAGGGATCCTTAGCAAGGGAAAGGAAATGCATATATAGAAGAGGATGGAGGAGAAACCAAGGTAGAGCAAAGTAAAGTGTCGCCCACCTAGGGACACTTGTCCATGAGTAATGCCACCACTCCAACATGCCCTAAACACATGCCTAAGGCCATTGCCACATGCAAGCATCAAGCACCAAGTGTCCACTAGTGGTGACACAAATGAGGTCAAAAATGGTCAAAGGGTCCATGGGCGACACACCCACACAACATGGCCGACACAGCCCCACCATGGCCGACACAAACCCTGGGTGACACACCTCTAGGGCGACACACATCCTGGGCGACACACCTAGGCCGACATAAGCATGCTCTTGCCCGACACAAGGTCCAAAATAAGCAAAGGCAACACACCACCAAGCCCAACAAACTCAACCAAGCCCAAAGGAACCCAAGCAGTGAGCCCAAACCTTCCTCTCAACACTAGAGGAAGCAAGGAGAGGGAGGAACACCTCAAAGGTGACAAACTTGCCCACAAACCCTAGACTTGGGTTAATTGCAAGTAACACCTCCGGCTCTCAACAAAGCACAAACAAACCCTAATCACCACTAAAGGTGATTAGCAAGCAACTAAGCATCAGGGTTAAGCAAAGCAAATAGGATAAGCCCTAAACGGAGGTCAGGGTCCTTACAAGCTAACCCACTACAAAGGGATTTCTTCCTCGAAATCCGAAGAGAAAAGCGAGGGGTACTTCCTCCTCATCTCATCCTCAAGCTCCCACGTGGCTTCCTCAATGCCACAATGATGCCAAAGAACCTTCACAAGAACCAGGTCCTTCCTCTTCAACTTCTTAACTCTTCTGTCAAGGATCATCACAGGACCTTCCTTGTAGGTCACATCTTCATCAAGCTCAACCTCGACCAACTGTATCACTGTTCCTGAATCTGGATGACTTTTCTTCAACATACTGACATGGAACACTGGATGTAACCTGTGCAGCTCTGGCGGCAGCTCCAACTCGTAAGCTACCTTGCCCATACATGCTATGACTGGGTATGGCCCCATATATCTGGGTGCTATCTTAGCCTTCCGGCCAAACCTTAGCACACCTTTCCATGGTGAGACTTTAAGATACACTTTGTCTCCTACCTGGAACTCCAAAGGTCGTCGGCAGTTGTCTGCATAAGACTTCTGCCTATCCTGTGCCGCTTTCAACTGTTGTTGTATCACCTTGATCTTTTCTGTCGTCTGCTGTACTAACTCATGACCCAAAAGGTGATATTCACTAGACTCATACCAACACAAAGGAGATCTACACTTGCTTCCATATAAGGCCTCATAAGGAGCCATGTCAATGCTCCGCTGATAATTGTTGTTGTAGGCAAACTCTATCAAACTGAGATGTACGTCCCAACTGCCTAGGAACTGTAAAACACAAGCTCGAAGGAGATCCTCTAAAGTCTGAATAGTCCTCTCAGTCTGTCCATCTATCTGTGGGTGGAAGGCGGTACTGAACCTCAACTGCGTTCCCAACGCTTTGTGCAACTGTTCCCAGAAATGACTCGTGAACTAAGGACCTCTGTCAGAAACTATCTTCGCTGGCACACCGTGCAAACGTACTATCTCATTCACATATACTCAAGTGATTTTCTTGGTTGTATATGTTGTCTTTACTGATATGAAATGGGCAGACTTTGTCAATCTGTCTACTATAACCCAAATGGAATCATGATTTCTAGTTGTCCTGGGTAGACCAACTATGAAATCCATGGTTATATGATCCCATTTCCACTACGGTATCAGAAGGGGTTGCAACGTACCTACCGACTTCTGAAGTTCAGCCTTGACTTGCTGACAAACCGCACACCTAGCCACGTACTCGTCTACGTCTTTCTTCAAACTGGGCCACCAATACAGGTCCTTCAAATTATGATACATCTTGGTGACTCCTGGATGTATAGCATACATCGATGTATGTGCTTCCTTGAGCACTAGCTTCCTCAGATCATCAGCATCGGGGACCACCATCCTATCATGATAGCAAACTAGTCCATCCTCGAACTCATGGAACCCATCACGCTTTTCGCTGCCGAACTCTGATATGATCAAATGTACTGTATCATCTGTTTGTTGTGCATCTTTGATCTGCTGTCTCAACGTAGATTTGACTTGCATCTATGCTAAAAGTCTAGCTAATAAGGAAACTTCCATCTGCACATTCATCTGCCGCAAAGAAACAAGCATATCCCGTCTATGGCATACCAGGGAATTCAACTGTGCCTTCTTTGAAGGAAAAGAAGAAGAATTTCGGGTAAGCACATCAGCTACCACATTCGCCTTACCAGGATGATACTCGATGGTGCATTCGTAATCATTGATTAACTCCATCCATCGACGCTGTCACATGTTCAGCTCATTTTGCAAAAAGATGTAGCTGTCACATGTTCAGCTCATTCTGCAAAAAGATGTACTTCAGATTCTTATGATCTATGAAGATCTGGCATACCTCCCCGTAAAGATAGTGTCTCCAAATCTTTAACGCATGAACCACTGCTTCCAAATCCAAATCATGAGTCAGATATTTCTCCTCATGTTTCTTAAGATGTCGCGAAGCAAAAGAAACCACATGGTCTTCCTGCATCAACACACAACCTAAACCTTTCTTGGAAGCATCGCAGAAAACAACATAGCCCTTTCCAGGCTCTGGCAGCACTAGCACTGGTGCACTAGTCAGCTTTTCTTTCAAACTTTGGAAAGCTTGCTGACAACGATCAGTCCAGACAAAAGGTACATCCTTTCTAGTCAACTTCATCATGGGCAACACGATCGCACTGAAGTCATTGATAAACCTCCTATAGTAACCTGCTAAACCCAAAAAACTGCAAACTTTTATCGGCGTCTTCGACTGTTCCCATTCTGCAATGGACTCCACCTTCTTTGGGTCCACTTTGACTCCTTCTGCAGATATCACATGACCCAAGAAGGTTACTTCTTCCAACTAGAACTCACACTTACTGAACTTGGCATACAACCGATGTTGGCGAAGAAGAGTCAACGCTAGTCGAAGATGTCGCTCATGCTCTTGCTTGTCCTGACTATAGATCAAGATGTCATCTATAAAGACTACAACAAACTAATCTATGAGCGGACGGAACACTCTTTTCATCAAATCCATGAAAGCAACAGGCGCATTGGTTAGCCCGAACGGCATAACCACAAACTCGAAATGACCATACCTCATTCTGAAAGCTGACTTTGGTATGTTTTTTGCCTGAATCCTCAACTGATGATATCCGAACCGTAGATCGATCTTTGAAAACACAGTAGCACCACACAACTGATCGAACAAATTGTCTATCCTCGGTAACGGGTACTTGTTCTTGATCGTGACCTTGTTCAACTGTCGGTAATCTATACATAACCGCATCGACCCATCCTTCTTCTCAACAAACAACACTAGAGAACCCCAAGGCGATGTACTTGGTTGGATGAAACCTTTCTCCAACAACTCTTACAACTGCTTCTTAAGCTCTGCCATCTCTACTAGAGCCATCCTATACGGTGTCTATGCAACTGGTTGTGTTCCTGGAACCAGATTGATCTCGAAATCAATCTATCGGGGTGGAGGAACACCAGGGAACTCATCAGGAAACACATCCGTAAACTCTCGGACAACCGACACCTCCTCCAGGATAGGACCTTTTTCCTTGGTATCCACAATGGTAGTTACCACGTGAGATAAGAACACCTCACATCCTTGCCGGAGCAACTTCTCTGCCACCATAGCTGATACTAGACACGTTGGAAGAATCTTCCTATCTCCTTGGAAGATCCACTTCTTACCGCCATCGTTAAACACATCCTACTTGGAACCACAGTCCAAAATAAACTTATACTTCTCTAAGGTATCCATCCCAAGGATCACATTGAAACCATGCATGTCAAGTGGTATAAGATCCACTCGTATACAATGTCCCGAGAAAGATAAGACACAAGATGGACACTCTTCTCGAAGCATCAAAGAACCATCAAGAGGGGTTTCTAACAACAAGCTATCCTTCTTACAATTAACAGGTAAACGACAGTTCTCAAGCATACTATAGGCGATAAAAGAGTGTGTAGCACCCGGGTCAACCAGAAAAAATATAAAGTAAGAAGAAGACATATTAGAATGAAATAACTCCATCAGACCTGTCACCACTCGCGGGTTGACTATCGCCTCCGACTGACTCATAACATAGAATCGAGCCGTTGCTTGCTATCCACGTCCTCTGCTTCCTTGAGCATATGATCCCGCTTGCGATGCTTGACCACATCCTCGCCCTTTTCTACTACTGGGCTGCTGTCTTTCTGATCCTTGATGATTCTGCCTCGGCTGCTGGCTCACTTCAACATCTCTGTTTGGGAAATTTGACCTCCAATGCCCGATCTAACCACACAGATGGCATGCCTGGTCTCGCTGTTGTGGCCTAGATGGCCCTGTCACTGCCACAAAAGATGTACTATGTGCCTTTTACGGTGAAGAAACATAACCTCTTACCTTACTTGGAGACCACTGCGATGGTACACTGGAACCTCTCATCACTGACGGTGCTGAAAACCTGGGCTTCTTGAAGACACCAAACCTCTATACCTGGAACTGAGCAGGCCTCTTCTTAGACATGGATTCTCTTTTCTCCCTAACTGACCGTTCGATCCTCCGGACAGATTCCACAAATGTAGAAAACCGCTCCCGATTCTCCAATGCAGAAACATGTGTTATCAGCTCAGTACTCAAACCTTTCTCGAAATGTCTGATCTGCTCTTCATCTGTTGCTGCCATGTGAGGACAAAACCTCAACAGATCCATGAACTTGGCTTCGTACTCAGTGATGTTCATCGTTCCTTGGCTCAAGTGCTCAAATTGACTGATCTTCTCATCCAGATACGTCTTCGGAAAGTATATGTTGATGAACTCACACCGGAAAACCTCCCAACCGATCACCTCACCAGGATGCTTCTCCTCCTCAATGGTCCACCAGTGACCAACACTACCTTTCAGAAGGTAGACAACGTGCTTTACTTTGTCTGCTTCGGGGATGTTGAGGATCCGAAAAGCCTTCTCAAGACTTGTCAGCCACAGATCTGCATCCGCTGGATCAGCCGCTCCAGCATAATCTGAAGCTCCGACTCGGCGAAGCCGCTCAAAGGTCTTCCCAATGGCCGATGTTTCACCATGGGGAGCCTGTGCTCTCGACGGAGGCACTGGAAAACTCTCTACCATGAGATTCATCATAGCCATTATCTGCCCCATAAGCTGTTGGTAGGCAGGATGTTCAAGAATGGTTGGGTCTGGTTGGGGGACCTCAAGCACCCGATCTTCATGTACCTGCCCTATAGCTCCATCAACTGATGCAACATCACTATTCTCAACAACATGTTCTTCATGGTTTCCAGACATCTTGGCTTTTCTTCTGCTGAGGGCATAAGATGTTTGTAAGAAAATCTGGAAAACTCACAAGAATAGATACAACCTAATCCTAAATCCCTATAGACTCAGCGAACCTAGAGCTTTGATACCAAAACTTGTGGCAACACATCCCACTATCACACAGACAGCGAGGTGTTACGCGAAAATGTGCGGAAATCACCATAACCACAGATTACCAAAAACACAGGTTAATTAAAACCGATTGCAGAAAGTAGATAAAACTAAGAAACTATTACATTTAGGTCCTCATCCTGCAAGGAAATAGGTTATATAAACGTTTACAAGGCTTGATACGTATCCACATTTTAGGAGAATAGTTGTCTAGTCATCACATGAGTTCATCACCTGTTTATATGTACATAATGGCCCACATCCAGCCAGCAGCAGGGTATACAAAGGATCAACAACTATATATCGTGAAACAACATCAAAATGCTCCCAAGGACCTGAGAGTACAGGGATGACTCTAGACTCTACTCCAAAACAACCAAAACAACAGCATGCCCGTCACTTGCCTTCTACTTCTCTTCTTGCTGCTCGGTCGCAACTCCGCGACCACCACCACATCTAGCTCGAATGCCTAAAAAGGTTATAAACCAGTGGGGTGAGACACACAGTCCCAGCGAGAAACATAACTCCCCACCGAAACTATAAAACCAAAGGAAGATTAAAGCAACAACAACAGGTAACTGATAAGAGGTAAAACAAGGACAGTTATAAGGTAAAGCTATTCATACCATCAAGCTTACCAGACGTATGGAAGATCAATAACCAATTATTTCTTTATGGAACATGATTGACAAGATAAGATTTATAAGATCTTACCACATATCATAAGGAAAGTATAAGTAACTGCAAGTATGACACGATTAACTACACAAGCAAGACCTCAACCAATATTCCGTGTTTTTCCTTAAGTAGTAAATACTATTCAGCTGGATTACATATTATTATTCCCTGAGGAAGTGAGCCGTACCGCTCAAATCCAACCTTCGGTTGCGAAACCCAAGCCGGTGCCATACAAGGTCAATGGAAGAGCCGGACTCCACAACCTCCCACCTTGTGGTCAGTGCACGAGTACAACACAATCAAGACCGTAGTCTCATGCTTAGGTGGCCTCAGCCACAGGGTCAGGCTACCCTCTTCCTAGCCCGCCTCAGTACAGGTATCGGTGCTAGTGAAACTGAGCCACGGGCCTGTTCACCATGCTCTGAGCCATGAACACATTCATGCTCCCATATCACATATCCTGAGCCATGGGCCTGTTCACCATGCTCTTCACATACTGAGCTATGAGCCTGAATCCGCACTCTGGAGTCTACAACCGGAGTTGCACTCATACCTCCTCATTTTCAGCTAGGAGAAACCACACATATTCAATAATATGTGCTTTCAGGTTAACCTGCAGGAGAACCTGTTTCACCATCACCAGCTCCTGACGATGATGGATCTCTGGCCAGGGCAAACTACATGATATGTTCCACTGTAATTAGTTAATATATTTTGAGTGGATTGTAAGATTCAACCAAGTTGTATAACATACAAACTATAACAAGAATAAACAACATGAAACTCAATATTATGCTTTTATTGTAATCAACATCATCCTGATCCATCACAAGGATCCATCATTACATGTTATCACTTGGCCTCTTACCAATCATCTAGATCCATCTCAAGGATCATCACATTGCCATGGGATCTCAATCCCTTATCACATAGTGTCACTGCCTCTCAAGGCATTCTCATCAACTTGGGAACTTTAGCCAAACTCAGGTCCTCAGACCAAAACACAACATGTATGTTATCTCATCCTCAAGAGTAATTATCAAAGCAGTGTTACTCAAACATATATACCTCATAGCCCTTTAACTGGCTATGCATCTGTTCCTGCATGGTTAGTATGCATACTCATCATGGATTGACATAAGATCCACATTATTAACATAGAGCAATATTGATGATTATATACTTTATAAATCATGTCTCAACCTGTGATCATAGACATAGGTCATATCATCAAGCAAAGCATCTTATGTGTTTACCATTTACTCAACATTATACAAATGACCATAAGCAGATGTAGCATCATGTCAAATTACATAGATGTGAGCTATCATCTTAGTTATCAGCAAGCATATCAAAGATCAATGTAAACCGAAATGTGACTACATACACAAGCTCTAGCGTAGATGTTTTACCGAAGGATCAAGACCCTCACTAGAAGTGCCCACTACCTTTACAAGAAACGTGATGGGTAGGGCACCCTCACTAGAGGTGGTATCGGGTAGGGTACCCTCCCCTATCGCCCAACGCATAAAGGTCAGCACATATCAGCCAAGCACAAGGGTGTAATGGGCGTACACAGCGCGTTGTGCATCAGGGAACTAAGCATGCCGTGCAGCCATGCATATCGTGCACCTCAAGACGGGCAACGTTGCGTCAGGTAACAAGGGTACAATGACCATGAAGCCTATCGGGAAACCACATGTATCGGGCACTAAGGTGTCATGCAACGCCCATCAAGTGACGTGCTGTCGGCCGACCCACACAGAGCTAAGGCCAAAGGGTGATTCCCACCACAGACTAGCTAGCAACGTTCCACCACAACAAGGCATAACGATACCAAACCATCACATAGGCTAAGGTGTATCGGGCAGATTACTCATCAAGGTGTGATGCTCGACACACACACAAGGCAGGGACCAAGGGTGACACCCGACACAACCACAACATGTGTCGTCCAAAGCTCAAGGTCAAGAGGGATATCAGGCATCACCTCCCCCAAGATCATAAGGGTCAAGATGCAACTCCACAAGGTCGTCATCAACCTCAAGCACAAGGGCACCAAACCCTAATGGATTAAGAGGATGACTCACCTCTCAACTACCAAGAGAGAGGGGTCTTGCCAAGCTTGTTGACACCAATCGGGCAACACAAGGCTCAACCACAACCAAGGTCCACAACCTCCACAAAGCTCACCCTTCAAGTCCATGGTGAGAGGAGGGTGTTGCTCAAGCAACTAGAACACAAGCTCACCTCTCAACTTAAACGAGAGAGGGGTATTAACCATATTACTAGGACTCAAGCTCACTCCTCTAGACCAAGGAGAGAAAGGAGTGTTGCTCAACAAGGAACCCTAAAACACATGGTTCAGCCAACAAGAACAACTTAAGCAAGAAACTCAACTAACAACATAGCCGATATGATCATAAGCAACATATAAGAATCATAACAGAAGGTAGTATAGTTAGGTTTAGGAGTTATGTAACCCGCCTCAAGAAAGCTCCAAGCTCCAAGCACCACCAAGGAAGGAGAGCAAGACACTCTAGGGTTAAGCCACCGCTAGAGGAAGAAGAAGACTCCAAGAAGGATCGGCCACTAAGCTTGCAAAAGAAGAGAGGTGTCGTGCACCAAGGGAGAAGGAGACTAAGGAGCTAAAGGGATCCTTAGCAAGGGAAAGGAAACACATATATAGAAGAGGATGGAGGAGAAACCAAGGTAGAGCAAATCAAGGTGTCGCCCACCTAGGGACACTTGTCCATGAGCAATGCCACCACTCCAATATGCCCTAAACACATGTCCAAGGCCATTGCCACATGCAAGCATCAAGTACCAAGTGTCCACTAGTGGTGACACAAACGAGGTCAAAGAGGGTCAAAGGGTCCATGGGCGACACACCCACACAACATGGCCGACACAAACCCTGGACGACACACCTCCAGGGTGACACACATCCTGGGCGACACACCTAGGCCGACACAAGCATGCTCTTGCCCAACACAAGGTCCAAAGAAGTAAAGGCAACACACCACCAAGCCCAACAAGCTCAACCAAGCCCAAAGGAATCCAAGCAATGAGCCCAAACCTTCCTCTCAACACTAGAGGAAGCAAGGAGAGGGAGGAACACCTCAAAGGTGACAAACTTGCCCAAAAACCCTAGACTTGGGTTAATTGCAAGTAACACCTCCATCTCTCAACAAAGCACAAACAAACCCTAATCACCACTAAAGGTGATTAGCAAGCAACTAAGCATCAGTGTTAAGCAAAGCAAACAAGATAAGCCCTAAACGGAGGTCACGATCCTTACACCAAATATAACAAATAAATATGTTTTCTTGATCAAAAGAGCATAAGGAATCATTTGGTCTAGGTTTTGAGTTCATAATCTAAGTTTTTCTATAAAGGTCTAGAATTAGGGTTTCATTATGTTATATGAATCTCAAACCCTAATACAAGTGAATAATTTGTAATTAGGTAAAGATGATCTTGGAAACTAGTTTGGTGAAGTTTCTAGGGCTCTGATACCATGCTCTAAAGAGTGGGATCCCAAAGGGAAACTACTCCCTACATAATATTTGATAATTTTACACCCACTCCAACGTATCTTTTGGGTATGTTTGGACTGGAGGTTTTATTCTTCAAAATTTTAGTAGGGAGTGGTTCCCCTTTGGAATCCCACTCATTACAACAAGGTATCAGAGCCCATAGTAGTCAAAATCTGACTATTTCAATTTTATGTCCCTAATTAGAACCCTTTCCTTAGATAGTTACCCTCTAGGTGAAAAGTTCACCCTAGAACTGATCTATGCTAATGATGTGATGAGGTTTTAGGTGATCTTACCCTATCATCTAGATTGATTATGATTTGTATCTCTTGTTGCTATGAGGTTTGACTTGAGGATGCAATTTGGTTGAGGAGGTAGTAGGATGAGAAGTTCATGTTATGGATATATTGTGACTTGGTTTTTGCATTGAATTTTGGCCAACTTGTTGGTTTTACCTCACAATGTTCCTTTAAAAAATATTTTCATTATACTACTATATATACAATTTTTTTTTGAATTTTCTCAACGATTTCTTGAATTAAGTCACAATGAAGAGATATGTGATGTTTTAGTGGAGAAACCCTAGAATTATTTGGCATAGAGTCCTAACCCTAGTTTTGAAGAAATGATTAGTAATATGTGAGCTAATGTTAAGGCGTAGTGAACCTACCCTTTGTATCCTATAACTTTTTGGATCTTAGGGTTGTTACGTTAGAGATATGAGGACCTAAAACTCAACCCTAGATGGTAAGACTATTTAGTTGGATACAAGAGCAACATAAAAAATCAAAACTAAAAGAGACGTGGGTAGCTCTAAATGTTTATTAGTTTGACTTGTTAGGTTAAACCTTTTAAGGGATGGAGAGTAGTTGGTTGTTGATGTTTGAATCAATAGATTTCGAGGACGAAATACTTTTAAGGGGTGGAGTTCTATAACATACCAGATCTTGGACCCTACCCTAGAAATTTGACCTTTTGAGCATAGCCAAACAAGGTTGAGGTTAGACCTAAAAAGATGTTTAGTATAACTCTAAAGAGATAATGCATGCATAAATCATCCTAATGTAACATAATATTCTCACATTAATCTTAAGCCAATAAAAGATACATAATATATGTCACATGAGGTAATAATGTGCATAAAAGGACAAGGTGTCCATTATTGAGAATAATGATATCTAATTCAACTAAAAATGAAATAAATAAACTTATGTGAGATAATGATAAGAGTAGTTTTGTTCTAGATCATTCCTTAGTCTTTTAGTGCTAGGAAGAGAAAAAGGAATGAATAATAATACTTTAAACAAGTTAATGTGATATGGAAATATTTTTTTGAGCAATCCGAACATCTTCATTACTGAAAAGCCATACGTCATCTACACATAGGAAAAGTGATTCTAGAAGTACATACAACCAAGAGAAGGGCTATCCGATCCCCAAAACTCATATTGGAATGATAATAGAACGCTTCTGCATTGATCTCTTTTCCACTATGCCGACATAATCACCTTTTCATAAGATATTCCTTCAACCTGAGCATAGATCGGAGATGTTAAACCTACAAATGAAAAATTTACAGACCAGTGTTTTCCGCCACATGCAGAGCCATAGACGCAGTAGTGAATCCGAACAGAAGAAATCGAGGCCAGCAAGAGCCAAGACTCATAGCTCCCAAACAAAGAGAACAAAAACACCGATAAGCAGCGGAAACAACACCGACGAGCAGCGAGAAGCGGGCAGAATAACCTGCCACAAAGAAAACAAGAAAAAAAATAGGGAGGCCCGCGAAGAAGCACGGGGGCGGGGGGTCTCGACTGTCGTAGGGACTGGCAATTAGGGAAAGTCGCCCATTCTCCGCTCCACCCCAGCGAGCCAAAGCACCACCAGGGCATGCCACCCAATCCACCAGTGTCGCAACCTTTAGATCCGAGGCCGAGTACCACCACTGAGAAGGATGGGTCCTAGACGAAAATCAGGCGAAGGCTCCGATCGTCGAAGCACCTTGAGGCAGCTGAGGAAGAAAAAGCCCAGGGGGAGAGGGAATGCTTTGCGTCGGCAGGAAGCCTCCCCCCCCAGCAGGGTCAGTGACGGGGCAAGCCTTAGATCGTGGGAGCTAGGGAGAGAGCCTCCACTAGGCAGAACTTTAGACACACCAGCGGAGTACCATCCGCCTGAAACATGTATGATATGGAATTATTTAATATGAGAAATAGTGGTAATATTGGATAATGGACTAAAATTCATAAAAAGAAGATAAATTGGTTAAAGATAACTTTAAATTCATTTTTCCTTGAGTTAAGTTTGCTTGAATGAAAAGTTTCACAATTTTGGAAAAATTAATAATTATCTTTGCATTAATCAGAATTGGAAAATATGAGTTTTTATTTAAATCATTAAATAATTTATTAAATGATTTCAAAAGTGGAAATAAACCTCAAATTTGTAATATAAATGTCAAAATAAGTCTATGTGTGCATTTACATCTAATTTGGTCAATGCTAAATATTTTATTTTATTCAGGAGAGAGATAATGATTTCAAAACCAAAAATATTAAATATATGTTGAAAAAAATTAATTAATGTCAAAATCGTGTTCTTCAAATATTTTTTGGGTAAGTCAGGAGGTACTCTTATTCATCTCATCCTCCTCTTACGAGCTGAAAATCAAAGGGTTTACATTGAAGATAAACATAATCAAAATTAAAATTGGCAGTACTACTGCCATTACAATCATGAAGAAGCAATTGTACAATTGCCTCAGGTGATCTTACATAGTGAGTTAAGACCTGGTTTTGTTTTTGATGGTGTTTCACCAATTTATCAGCAACCTTGTTCCTCTCTCTAGCAATATGGGTAATATACCACTCTTGCTTCCATATTCTCTGAATTCTGAGGATTTCCTTTGCAAACCTTGGATATTCATCCACTTTACCCGTCACAATCTTGATTGCGTTGTTACAATTAGATTCTATGTGTAAATTGTTGAGGGACTTGTCCTTGGTTATTTCTACAGCCTCCTGTATCGCATGTATCTCTCCTTCTAGGGTATTATTTACCTCTAGAGTACAACATTGACCAAATATCCAACCTCCATGGTCATCTCTAGCTACCACAACACAGGTACCCTTCTTCCCCTTAATCGCTGCATAGACATTTATTTTGATCTAGTCTTGCAGGGGACAATACCACGAGTTTTTTATGTCCATGGTATTACACTCCGAATCTATCATCCATCCTTGTTTGCATTGTTCCACAACCTTCTTGAAGTAAGTGGTTTGATGATGTATCGATATTTCTACCCCTTCAAAGACAAAAAGGTTCCTATTCATCCAGATATAGTGGCATCCTATCATAAAGATGCCCTTAGTCTTACTGTTTTTTAGATTTCTACTCACCCATGTAGTTGTTGAATTCGTGGACAGAAAGTTTGTTGGGAAAATATTGTCAAAGATGCCATTCCAAATGCTTCTAACATGTGGGCAGTTTCTGAGCGCATGAATGCAACTTTTAGTAGCTATATTACATCGAGGGCAGGTGTCTACCATCGTCATATGCCTCTCCTTTCTACGTTGATTAGTTAGAATGGCACGATGACTAAGTAGCCATATAAACATCTTTACTTTAGCTGAAACTTTTGCACTCCATATTAAGCTCCACTCTCCTTGTTGTATATTCTCTGTCTCTTGTTTCAAAATTGTATAAGCCGATTTGGAAGAGAACTGCCCAGTATCAGTATGTGCTCATACTTTGATATCTGACATATGGGGTTCTGAAATAGTTGCTTATTTCAAGATGTCTTCAACTACCTCATCAGGGAACCATTCTTTTAAAAATTGACTATCCCATTGGCCATTTTCTAGAAAGAGAGTGTTGACCATTAAATCATCTAACTCAATTGGTATGGTCTTGAGCATTTTTTGGTTTAGCTGCAATCCATCCTTCATCCATATGTCATGACAGAAATTGGTCCCTTTGTCGTTAATAATTAAGCTGCTTCAATTTTCATTAATGATTGTCTTCCTTTCTAAAGTAGCTCTACACAGTCGAGAGCCAATCAGTGGTTGCATATGCGTATAAGCATCATACTTTTTTCTCATCAGGTTACACCAGATGGTGTTTCTTCGAGTGGCCACCTCCCATGTATTCTTTAATAGTAAGACATTATTCCATGTCCTCATCGTCTTCACCCCAAACCCCCATTCTCCTTTTCACTTGTTACTTTATCCCAGGCTACCAGTGATATCGGTATTTTATTGTGTCCACTTCCCCATATGAACTATCGTATAGTAGCATCGACTCGATCACATAGGCTGAAAGGCAGCTTGGACGTTTGCATCGTCTTCATCCTATCGTGTTCTTCACATTTAGTATTGCTTATAGGACAAGTTTTATATTTTTAGAAAGTTTCTAGACGCCTCTAATAAATTAAAAGGATAAAATAAGTGATAAAATTTAAATGTATTAAGTAATATAATATAATTCTTCAAATAAATTAAAATAATGCTGAATTCATGTTCTACATGTCAAAATATATCTTTGGATGAATTTTGACTCAATTTGGGAAATATTTGATGAGAAGGTAAATTTAGGAGAGAGAACATGTGTAAAATGTTCAACTCATTATTTAAAATAACAAACAACTTCAACAAATGAAAATAATGGAAAATTCATATCCAACATACTTAATATGACTTATGGGTAAAGTTTCATTAATTTTGAAGAATCTTAAAGTCATTGATGTATGAGGAAAGAGAAAATAAGATTTGAATAATTTAATATATTAAAAGTCTTCAAAAGTCAAATCTATTTATATATTCAGATTCTACATACCTAAATTAGCTTGGGTATCATATTTCATTATTTTTGGAATTCGTTTGCATCCTTATTTGTATAAGGAAAGACCCAAAGGCTAAAGTTCCTAATCACAATTATGTCACATTTAAATTTTGCCTTTTTTTCGGCTGGGTGCACACTTTTCTACCCATCAGATCTTGATTTGACCATCAGGAGGTCATCTCCTAGCTTGTGCCGATTTCGGCAACAGGCCGCTAGTTTTGGTGGTAGATAAAAATAGAATTTCTCCCGCTACGATCCACAAAACTTCTCAATTTTTTAACCAATGAGTTTGTGAGACAAGCCCACATCCGAAGATCCCAAACTCATGCTCGAGTTTCCATTATTTGAAAAATACCCAAGTTTTCTCTCCACACCTTTGAACCCTCTACACACCTACACCTCCATATACCACCATCTATAAATATTAGCCTACCATCATGTTTGCGACACCACAAGAAAACTCCCTCTCGCTTCAATGTCATATAATACTTCTCCTAACAATGTTGTAAGCTTGCAGACCAGAGAGCACCTTCAGTTTCATGCTCTTTCTTCACCTCTCCTCGCTTCGATTCCAGCTGAGGTATAATTGCATAACCTCATTTCTTCACTTTCGTGCGTCTAGGGCGTAGTTTCAACGACTCTTTGGGTTTTCCCCAAATATGCCGCAAACTAGCTTGCTTCTTCAAGCAACCGTGGTGCATGGATGGGAAGGGGACGACCCCCCTTGGTTTTTTCTGAATCTATCCCCCGTTTTCTTTATTTTGCTCAGTTTTATGCTAGGGGAAGTTTTGTCTTTTCACCCCTCTTTCTCTTTGTTTTAGTGCAAGCCTTGTTGTCCTTTGACAGGCTGACTTGGCCACCTCTGATTGGGCCAAGTCAGTAGGTCGGTCCCACTCTCTCTCCCCCTTTCTTGCAATTTCTTGCTTATTTGGAATTTTGGAGATTTTTTATTGGTCGATTTTATAAAAATCATATCTTTTGATTTGCTTGTCCAAAAGTTAAGTAAAAATATGTTTTGGAATAGAAAAATTAAGCTCTATCTAATAAAAATAGTTTCAAAGCCTTATTTGCATGTTTTCAAGGATGGATTTTTAAGGATCTAATTAATTAATATAAAAAGTCCTAAAATTGATAAATGATTCATCGTAACTCCAAATATAACAAATAAATATGTTTTCTTGATGAGAAGGACATAAGGAATCATTTGGTCTAAGTTTTGAGTCCATAATCTGAGCTTTGCTAAAAAGGTCTAGAATTAGGGTTTCATTATGTTATATGAATCTCAAACCCTAATGCAAGTGAATAATTTATAATTAGGCAAAGATGATCTTGGAAATAACTAGTTTGGTGAAGAGTGTTTCTAGGGCTCTGATACTGTGCTGTAAAGAGTGGGATCCCAAAGGGGAACCACTCCCTATATAAGATTTGAAAATTTTACACCCACTCCAACATATATTTTGGGTATGTTTGGCCTGGAGGTTTTATTCTTCCAATTTTTAGTAGGGAGTGATTCCCCTTTGGAATCACACTCTTTACAACAAGGTATCAGATCCCATGGTAGTCATAATCTGACTATTTGAATTTTGTCACCCTAATTAGAACCCTTTCCTTAGATAGTTACCCTCTAGGTGAAAAGTTCACCCTGGAATTGATCTATGCTAATGATGTGATGAGGTTTTAGGTGATCTTACCCTATCATATAGATTGATTATGATTTGTATCTCTTGTTTCTATGAGGTTTGACTTGAGGATGTAATTAGGTTGAGGATGTAGTAGGATGAGAAGTTCTTGTTATCAATATATTGTGACTTGGTTTTCACATTGAATTTTGGCCTACTTGTTGGTTTTACCTCGTAATGTTCCTTTTTAGAAAAAATATTTTCATTATACTACTATATATATAGTTTTTTTTTTCAAATATTCTCAATGATTTTTTGAACTAAGTCACAATGAAGAGATATGTGATGTTTTAGTGGAGAAACCCTAGAATTAGTTGGCATAGAATCCTAACCCTAGTTTTGAAGAAATGACTTGGAATACATGAGCTAATGTTAAGGCGTAGTGAACCTACCCTTTGTATCCTATGATTTTTTGGATCTTAGGGTTGTTAGGTTTGAGACACGAGGAACTAAAACTCAACCCTAGATGGTAAGACTGTTTGGTTGGATACATGAGCAACATAAAAAAATTACAACTAAAAGAGATGTGGGTTGCTCTAACTGTTGATTAGTTTGACTTGTTAGGTTAAAACTTTTAAGGGGTGGAGAGTAGTTGGTTGTTGATATTTGGATCAATAGATTTTGAGGACAAAATCCTTTTATGGGATGGAGAACATACCAGATCTTGGACCCTACCGTAGAACTTTGACCTTTTGAGCATAACCAAACAAGGTCGAGGTTAGACCTTAAAAGATGTTTAGTATACCTCTAAAGAGCTAATGCATGCATAAATAATCCTAATGTAACATAATATTCTCACATTAATATTAAGCCAATAAAAGATACATAAGATATGTCACATGATGTAAAAATGTGCATAAAAGGACAAGGTGTCCATTAATAATGATATATAATTCAACTATTCCTAACTCTCCCCCGGTGCAACCCTAGCGCTCTGGCGACTAGGTGGGCGATGGTGGGAGTTCTTCCTCTCCCGAGTGGTTACCCTCTATCCCGAGTGGATTTTCTCTCTTACAGGTCTAAGGAAGGCTAAGGCTCCAGGTCTCAGTCACAAGATGGCAGACGATTTGGTACACAGATGTGCACGACTAGAGTTACATGATGAGGATGATGAGGAGATCATCATCATCACAGAGGTGGAGAACGGAAATATGAGTGAACATGTCGGGCTGGCCTTGGTGGCGAGGCTGCACATGAATTGACCTTATAATTTCTGGGCCATGAAGCGAATGCTAAGCTAGGGGTGGTCGCTTTTGAACAAGGTGATCTTCAAGCAGTTGGACGCATATGTGTTCGTGATTCAGTTTGTGCACTGGAAGGACAAGGCAAAGGTGGTTGAGGGGGGCCCTTGTAATTTTTAAAATCGTCTGTTTCTTGTAAAAGAGGTGGGAGACAGGGACCTTCTGGGCCAGATAGCTTTCACCGAAGCACTGTTTTGGGTTACGATCTATGACATCCCACTCGGTTACAGATCGGAGGGAGCGGTGAGGATGATTGCAGCTAGGTTGGGGTGCGTGGAGCAGGTCGACCTTGATGACCTTGGGTGGGACTCTTCGTCAAGAGTCTGAGTAGCGTTGGAAGTCATTCATCCACTCCGACGAGTGTTGAGGCTGTAGGATAAAAAGGGGAAAATTTTCAATTTGGAAGTGAAATATGAACGCTTGCCAAACTTGTGTTTCTTATGCGGTCAGATGGGCCATGTTGATAGAGATTGTGATCACATGGAGGAGTCGGAGGAACAACAATGAGGCTGAGGCACATGGTTGAAGGCTTCGCCTAAGAAGCCTAGGGTTTCTTTCATGGAGGAAGTGTATGGTGTTGGAACCACGAAGAAGAAGGTCGTGTTTGTCACAAAGCTGGGGCGTCTGGGGGGAGAGGGTAAGCGTGGGGAGTATGACAATCAAGGAGGTTCGAGGTTGGAAGGTCTGGAAGAGAGAGGGAGTCATAGGGTTGAGGAGGCTAGAAGGACAGTGTTGTGTGAGGAAGTGGAGGAGGGAGGAAGGGCATCGAGGGAGAACCATGTTGCAGGGGAAAGGGCAATATGGCTGAGGGGAACGGGGCACGATGGGAGGGAAATAAGTGGAAGATCATTACCGTTTGATGATTACTGGAGTCGTGGGGTGGAGAGGGGTGGGGTGGAAAAGATGGGGGAAGAAACTTCTGGGGGGAAGGTGGTTGCTGAGCGGAATGATGAGGAGCGAACAGGATGTAGGGAAGGGAGGATGGAGAATTCGTCTGAGTTTTAGGGGGGTCAGATGGCTACTGAGGAATGGACGACAGAGACGACAAGGCATCAAGTTCATGAGGTGCATCTTTCTTGGACTGAGAGGACAACAAAAACAGGGAAACAGAGTAGTTCACAAAGTGATGAAGTGTACAAAGAATAAGAGAAGGAACAACAACCTACTACTGGCATAGTTTTTGTCCAACAATCCCAAGATGGGAACTAGGAAGGGTGTCAACAGCTGCTTGTAGGTGAATCCCAACAATATCTAGAACACAATGGCATAGTATTTGAACAGGGGTGGGGAAGGCCGATGGTGCAGACTCGGGGGCAGAAGAAAAAGAAGGAGACAACCAACTCCATGAGTTCAGCGAGACAGAAAGATTGTAGGCTCAACCACATGCCAAAAATTGTCAGAAGACAGGTTCACATAGATGAAAATGAGCCAGAGGTAGCAGTAGAAGAGGGGGAATTTCTACTAAATGGAAAAAGAGCACGTGATATGGTTGAAGGTGGTATGGACAGTGATGCTGATCTGGGGTTAGTTTTCCCGGTAAAAAAATATCAGGGCACACATGTAGGAGTTGAAGGTACTAATGGAGGATCTAAGCTTCAAGTAGCAGGTTCTGGGGATAAACAGACCCGTGAAGGGCAATGAAAATCTTGAGTTGGAACTGTCGGGGGTTGGGCAACCTTGACAGGAAGCAGGCTCTTCAGAAGTGGTGCTGGATAGAGCGCCCTAGCTTGGTTTTCATTTCAGAAACCAAGGTGGATGGTAATAAATTGGAACTGATTAAGAAAGACTGTGGGTTTGTGGATGGTTTTTGCTTGGCTAGTGAGGGCAGGTCGGGAGGATTAGGGCTGTGGTGGAGGGATGTTAAGGTGGAAATTTAGAGTTTTTGACTGCACCATATGGATTGTGTTGTGGAGACAGATAATAATGGTGTGATGTGGAGAGCTATAGCTATTTATGGATGGGCTGAGCAAAGTCAAAAATATCATACCTGGGATCTAATGAGGAGACTAAAAAGTGCATCTGACCTGTTGGTGATTTTCTTTGGTGGTTTCAATGAAGTTCTTTCTAATGAAGAGAAGTGGGGTGGCAATCCAAAACCTGACAGGTGGATACAGGACTTCAGGGATGCAGTGGATACATGTGGTTTGCTTGACCTGGGTTTTTTGGGATGTCCGTTTACGTGGAGAAGAGGACGCACAGTAGAGACCCTCATTAAATAATGCCTGGATAGAGGATTAGCTTCACATGACTGGTGTCAGTTGTTTAGGTATAGGAAGGTGATATATCTCCCTATCTACAGCTCTGACCATACTCCCATTGTCATTATAGTGGGGGGGGGGAGAGGCAAGACAACAGAATCCGAAGAGGAATTTCTATTTTGAGCCCATGTGGTTGGCTGAAAATGACTGTGAGGAGACTGTTAGAGAAGCCTGGACTCAAATGGGAGAGGGAATTGAGCTGAAAGTGAAGGTGGTAAACTATGGCAAAAGATTGAAAAAGTGGGCAGCACATAGGTTTAGAAAGATGAAGGACAGAATCAAAGAAGTGGAAAAGCTTCTTGGCAAGGAACAAAAGAAACCTCCAGATGTGGTTGTTCTTGATGGGTGCTTGGATTTATCTAAAGAGTTAGATCGTTGGAATAGATTAGAAGATTCCTATTGGTGTGCTCAGGCAAGGATTGTTGTGCTTCATGAGGGGGACCGTAACACAGTGTATTTTCACCATAAAGCTTCCCAGAGGCAAAGATGTAATCACATTGATGGGATGAAAGATGAACAAGGGGTGTGGCGCACCGAGGAGGGGGAGATACAGCAGATAGTGATTGATTTTTTCTAAAAGTTGTTTTCTAGTAGAAATCCAGTGGAGTTTGAGGAGGCAACTAAGGGCATGACTGCTGTGGTGGATGATATTATGAATGGCTTCCTGGAAAGTGATATTACTGATGCGGAAATTTTTGCTGCCCTAAAACAAATGCACCCCAATAAGGCACCAGGCCCGGATGTGATGAAGCCCATGTTCTTTCAAAAATTCTGGGACATTTTTGGAAAGGATATTGCTAGCTATATTAAAGGATGGTGGAAGGGGAATGCGGATATTAGCACTGTGAATTCCACACTCGTGAAGATGATACCTAAGGAGGAGAAACCTGTACATATGTTTGACTTCAGGCCTATTAACTTGTGTAATGTCATCTACAAAATTGCATCAAAAGTTATGGCCAATAGACTTAAACCGTTCATGGATAAGATCATTTCTGAGAACCAAAGTGCCTTTATCCCTGGGAGGATGATTACAGATAATGCGCTTGTTGCATATGAACTTTTCCACAAGATGAAGAGGGAAGGAAAAAATAAAAAGGGATTCTTGGCGTTGAAACTTGACATGTCCAAAGCCTATGACAGGGTGGAGTGGAAATTTCTGGATTTTGTAAAATAAAAGATGGGTTTTGGGAGTAGATGGAGGCAGAAAATTTGGGAGTGTATATCGTCTGTGGAACATTCCTTTGCCATTAATGGTGACCAGACCCGAAGCTCCAAGCCTCTCTGCAGACAGCAACAAGGTGACCCTCTCTCTCCCTACTTATTTATTCTTTGTGCTGAAGCTTTCTCTATATCCTTTTTACATGTTGCTAATGCAAACTTAATTCATGGGATCAAGGCAAGCATGCATGGCCCCTGCATTTCACACCTTTTCTTTGCAGATGACAACATTCTCTTTGCCAGAGTGTCTCGTCATGAATGCCTAAATGTAGCTAATATAATTAGCCAGTACGAGCAGGCGTCGGGTCAAAAAATTAATCTTCTGAAGACTGAGGTTGCTTTTAGTAAGGGAGTGCCACACGACATAAGGGAGGCCATTAAAAATCAGCTGGGTGTTCAAGAAGTTGACAGACACACAAAATACTTGGGGCTTCCCACAGTCATTGGGAGGTCTAAGAAGCAGGTGTTCCACTTCATTGAAGATAGGATCTAGAAAAAACTACAAGACTGGAAACAAAAGTTGCTATCTAAGCCAGACAAGGAAGTGTTGATTAAGTCCATTGTGCAGGCGATTCCTTCCTATATCATGAGTGTGTTTCAGACACCGGCAGGAACACTGGATGAGATTCAGAGCTGTATTGCAAGATTTTGGTGGGGAGCTAAAGACAATGAGTGGAGAATATCATGGCAATGTTGGGCGTCTTTGTGCATGCCAAAAAGAGAAGGTGGGCTTGGGTTTAGAAACATGTATGTTTTTAACCAAGCATTGTTGGCAAAACAGGTGTGGAGGCTATTGACAAAAAAATCTTCATTGGCATACAGGGTACTCAAGGCACGGTATTACCCTTCCACTTCTATTTTAGAAGCGTCTAGGGGGTACAATTCTAGCTACACTTGGAGAAGTCTCTGGGCGGCAAAAGCAGTGGTTCTTGAAGGGACAAAATGGAGAGTGGCGAACAAAGAGATCATTAGAGTTTGGGAGGACAACTGGATACATGACTATCATGGTGAGATAGTGACAGTGCAGGACACATCTATATGGCAGCCTTTTATGGTTAGTGACTTGATAGATCCACACACATTAGGATGGAACATGGAGAGGGTCCATCAGTTTTTTCCCATGGAGGTGTGCGGGATGATTGCGAGCACTCCTATTAGCACCAGACTTCAAGAGGATATTTTATATTGGTGGCTAGATAGAAGAGGAAAATTTTCTACCAGATCGACATATTGGTTGGGGCTGTTAGGGAAGAGGGATTTTATTGAATCCAGGCGAGTGACTGTTGAGAAGATCTGGAAGGTTGTGTGGGATCTTTCTTGGCCGCCAAAAGTTACACATTTCTTATGGCGGGTTACTATAGGTGGTATGGCTACTATGGGTAGATTACTTGATAGACACTGTCATGTGGATGGCATGTGTCCTTTGTGCCATGAGGAAAAGGAGACGGTCCATCATATGCTCTTTTGTTGTGTAGAAGACAGGAAAATGTGGAGCTCGACACCTGCGGCTATTATCATTGCATCGACTCTTATCCAATCACCTAGGCAGATGCTTCTGGAGCTACATGATGGATTAGATCAGCAGGAGTTGTCACCAACATGTGGGGGATGTGGATGTATAGAAATCATAAAGTTTTCCCGAATGATGGGAGATATCTATCTTTCTTTACCAGGGCAGCACAGACATACATCCTTGACGCATGGAGTGCACGGGCAATACCACAAGGACAACAGCAGCCGCAGAGGACCATTGCTATTAAGCGATGAAAGAAGCCGGGGATGGGGATAGTGAAGATAAACACTGACGCAACGGTGAAGACCTGCATGAGGATGGGTGTGGACATTGTGGGATGAGACCACCTGGGGCGGGCAACAACTATTAGTGGTCGCCGGCTGTGGGGAGAGTGGAGTGTGGAAATCGGTGAGGCGGTAGCTGTCTTGGATGTCATCCAACTTGCATATGAGCAAGGGTGGATGACGGTGGAGGTTGAGTCTGATTCGACCATGGTCATTGCGGCGATGACTACACCGACGGAGAGGAGGGGCCACCTTGGTCTGATCATCGAGGACATTAGAGCCCTTGCTGCTGACTATATTTCTATTTCCTTTATGCACGTTTGCCGATCCTATAATATGGTGGCACATGAAGTAGCCAAGCTTGCGAAAGCCAGATACTTCATGTACACCGATGAGGCTAGGGATATCCCTCAGTATCTTCTGAACTATGTAATTTCTGACTATGTTGAGTAATGAACCAGATCGACCCCGTTATAAAAAAATGATATATAATTCAACTAAAAATGAAATAAATAAAGTTATGTGATATAATGATAAGAGTAGTTTTTTTAAAGATCATTCCTTAGTCTTTTAGTGCAAGGAAGATAAAAAGGAATGAATAATACTACTTTAAACATGTTAATGTGATATGGAATTAACTAATATGAGAAATAGTGGTAATATTGGATAATGGGCTAAAATTCATAAAAGGAAGACTAATCAGTTAAAGATAACTTTAAATTCATTTTCCTTGAGTTAAGTTTGCTTGAATGACAAGTTTTGCAATTTTGGAAAATTAATAATTATCTTTGCATTAATCAGAATTGGAAAATATGAGTTTTTCTACAAATCATTAAATAAATTATTAAATGACTTCAAAAGTGTAAATAAACCTCAAATTCGTAATCTACATGTCAAAATGAGTCTATGTGTGCATTTGCATCTAATTTGGTTAATGTTAAATATTTTATTTTATTTAGGAGAGAGAAAATGATTTAAAGACCAAAAAAATTAAAAATATGTTAAAAAAATTAATTAATGTCAAAATCATGTTCTTCACGTTTAATATTTCTTATAGGCCAAGTTTTTATTTTTAGAGAGTTTCTAGATTCCTCTAATAAATTAAAAGTATAAAATAAGTGATAAAATTTAAATGTATTATATAAAATTATAAAGTCTTAAAAAAATAAAATAATTCCAAATTTGTGTTCTATATGTCAAAATATATCTTTGGATGAATTTTGACTCAATTTGAGAAATATTTGATGAGAAGGTGAATTTAGGAGAGAGAACGTGTGTAAAACCTTCAACTCATTATTTAAAATACCAAACAACTTCAACAAATGGAAATAATGATAAATTCGTATCCAACTACAAAAATATGACTCATGGGTGAAGTTTCATTAATTTTGGAGAATCTTAAAGTCATTGATGTATGAGGAAAGAAAAAATAAGATTTGAATAATTTAATACATTAAAAGTCTTTAAAAGTCAAATCTAATTATATATTTGGATGATTCTACATACTTAAATTAGCTTGGATATTAAATTTCATTATTTTTGGAATTCGTTTGCACCCTTATTCAGATAAGGAAAGACCCAAGGTTTGCACTTTGGGTGGCCAAAATCAAGGAGCGTATGCATTGCTGTTCATCCATGCAATATAACAGCAGGGAGAGTAACAGATTGGCAGATAACTTAGCCAAAGTCCATCTCAAAAGCAGGACAAATTTTAAAGTATATCAAGACCCTCCTAGTGAAATAGCCCACATATTGATAGAGGAAAGTTCCAATGAACATGTAACCATCTGATTATGTAGTTTGCAATTATACCCAAAAAAAAGATAAAGATGAAGGAAAATAAAAAAAAAAGATAAGGAAAGACCCAAAGATGAAAGTTTCTAATCACAATTCTGTCACATTTAAATTTTGCCTTTTTCTCAACTGGGTGTGTGCTTTTCTGCCTGTCAGATATTGATCTGACCATTAGGAGGTCATCTCCTAGCTTGCACCGATTTAGACAACATGCCGCTAGTTTTCGTGGTAGATAAAAATGAGATTTCTCCATCTATGATCCATAAAACTCCTCAATTTTTTGACCAATGAGTTCATGAGATAAGTCCACATCCAATGATCCCAAACTCATACTATGGTTTCCATTATTTGAAAAACACCTAAGTTTCCTTCCCACAACTTCGAACCCTCTACACAACTACACCTCCATATACCACCACCTATAAATATTAGCCTACCATCATGTTCGCGACTCCACAAGAAAACTCCCTCTCGCTTCAATTTCATCTATTACTTCGCCTAATGACGTTGTAAGCTTGTGGACTAGAGAGAACCTATGGCTGTTCGTGCTCATTCTTCACCTCTCCTCGCTTCGATTCCAGCTGAGGCATGATTGCATAACCTCCATTCTTCACTTTCGTGCGTCCAGGTCATAGTTTCATCGACTCTTTGGGTTTTCCCCAACTCCACCACAAACCACCTTGCTTCTTCAAGCAACCATGGTGCATGGATGGTAAGGGGACGACCCCCCTTGATTTTTTCTGAATCTATCCCCCATTTTCTTTATTTTGCTCATTTTTATGCTAGGGGAAGTTTTGTCTTTTCACCCCTCTTTCTCTTTGTTTTAGTGCAAGCCTTGTTGGACTTTGACCGACTGACTTGGCCACCTCTGATTGGGCCAAATCAGTGGGTCGGTCCTGCTCTCTCTCCCCCTTTCTCGCAATTTCTTGCTTATTTGGAATTTTGGAGATTTCTAATTGGTCGATTTTATAAAAATCATATCTTTTGATTCACTTGTCCAAAAATTAAGTAAAAATATGTTTTGGAATAGGAAAATTAAGCTCTATCTTATAAAAATAGTTTCAAAGCCTTATTTCCATGTTTTCAAGGATGGATTTTTAGGGATCTAATTAATTAATATAAAAGTCCTAAAATTAATAAGTAATTCATCTTAACTCCAAATATAACAAATAAATATGTTTTCTTGATCAGAAGGACATAAGGAATCATTTGGTCTATGTTTTGAGTCCATAATATGAGTTTTGGACACCCAATCCAACATATCATTTGGGTATGTTTGGACTGGAGGTTTTATACTTCAAATTTTTAGTAGGGAGTGGTTCCCCTTTGGGATCCCACTCTTTATAGATCTCTTAGATATTAGTTGGATTAATGTGTTTGATTTAACATTTTTAAACTTAGGCCCAATTATAATTTAGTTCTAGCTAGTGTGATGTGCATAATCCATCTAATCACGACCATGGGTCAATTATCGAGCGACCATCTCTCATTGTCAACCACAAGACCGATAAGAGATGAACTTTTGCTCTCACTTGATATCCCTCATATTGTAATGGTATTGCAGGAAACTAGTCCCAACGGCTTCTAGAAGTCACATTGGATCCATTATCTCCTTGTATGGAGATAATGCCCAAAACCCCGATGGTCTCTTTGGTGAGGGGTGCCTGCTTTTTCATTTCCCTCGACCCCACACCTATATAAGGCACCACATGCCTTTGTTAAACCTAGAGAAACATAAGTTGACAGTCAATTGCTGATGAGGAACTCTAGAACTTCTGTCAAACTTGACATTCATTGCTGGCGGTAGAGACATTGACCCAACATCTAGGGACATCTCCATCCAATTTATTGGCTCAAGAGAATCATCAAGTGAATGCAAGGATCCCCAAAGCTTGATGTTTCTTAAAGGCATCCCAATCTCTGTATCCATGAACCTAACCTTCTATAACAACTCACCTGGGAGACAATATCAGACCACTGTAATGGACCATGAGCAGTGGAGGAAGACCGCTAGGATCCTAAGAGGCCAACTTGACACCAACACCTCACAAAACTTTGGTAACTCTCTGATCTTGTTTCTTAGTTAGTCAACATAGAATCGACCCATGGAACGATTGTCACTTGTAATCCCCCGAAGTGCTGAGACTACCTCTAGCTTCAGAATAGTCATCCAAAACTAAGTCAATCATCACCACAAGGTTGGATGCATATAACCCAGAATCAACCTCCATGTCAATCATGCGGTGCTGTTTCTCCTATTGACATGGGGGGAGAAGAATCCCCCTTGGAAATTGACATTAGTTCCCTCAGTCCACATGAAATCTATGTCACTGTGTATGGGCACTAGGGTCATTTGATCCTGAACCTAAGCCTTTTCAGCATGGAGGCCTGTAGTTGGCCATTGATGTGACATAAGACCATTAGCCAGGCCTGACCCCATGTGGAAAATCAGATAATACATATTTGGCTGACATGAAATGATCTTATTGGTCTATGTCTATTTATCTTGTATTAACTCTACTAATTAATGGGTAGGTCAAAATATATCAAAACCATATACTAAATTGGTTAAGAAAATGAGTAGATCACAAATAAAAGTGGTTCAGAGCTTGACTAGCTTCCTATTCCAAAAGCATAAGAGATACATGAATCTAATGTGATTAATGCACACTAAACCTAGAATTGAGGAACATAATGCTTAATTCAACAAATATGTTTATTTTGTGTTATAAACTGATATTGATGGATATAATGAGAACATTAAGATGATGATAATCATAATAAATAATTAGGGTTCTAGTTCCATAATCATATATATATGATAAATTAAGGTTTTGAAGCCAATGTGTATGTCTTGATATGACCTTAATGCATGTAATCTGATCTAAATGTTCATAATAACCCAACATGTTTAATATGCTAATTATTGTCACACTGAATAGATAGTTAGGGTTTCAAACTCTTATAAATAATGGTGTGATGGAATTAGGGTTTGATACCCTTATTCCTAATCTGAACCTTAGATGACCCTAAAACCTAGTTCAGACCTAAGTTAGGTTTAGTCTACACGATATGAATACATGATGAGACATTGGTAGTATTTATGTTTCAGACAATGTTGTTTGGATGTTGACTTGCTTGAATATAAAATGTATGATTGGATTGAATGGAAATAACTATACAATGACTATAATGAGATAAATGGTTCCTTATGATTACCCTCATTATTGTTTGTCGAGTCAAACATGTGGGTAGGATAAAGACTTACCTTTACCCTTACCCGAGTCAAACATGTGGGTAGCGGGTAGGGTAACTACCTTTTTTTAAAAACCTTTACCCTACCCCTACTCGTATCCTTTTACCCATAGGGTAAATGGGTAGGTAAGGGTGAAATGGGTAAAACAAGAATGAGATAGGTATATGATATTTTCAACAACAATTTCATATGATATTCCCTACATCAAACACAAGACACTCTTAAAATTAAATTTTTATAACAATAATTATGTTTGGTGATTTGCAACAAATATAGTAATATCTAACACAATATTTTACCAAAAACAAATCCTAACCTTTTTAGTATAGTGTTTCATATTGATAAATCCATTTTCTCTGTTATATATGACTATAAAAGGTGGTTACATGATACCCATTGTTTATTAGATTTTTAGGATTCATACTAGTACAAATTAAGAAAGTAGTGGTGTTTCTTGTTGGAGTTTTAGTAGAGATTTATACATATATTAGGATCTAAAATTATAAATTGGACTTATACTAATGGGTAAATGATTAAAGTGAGTAGGGTAATGTTTCCTCCTTACGCTACCCACTTTAAATGCGGGTAGAGTGAGTAAAGGGTAAATGAGTGGTGGGTAAAAATATATTTTCCCTTACCCTACCCTACATGCATGGGTGGAGGGTAAACAAGTAATACCCTACCCATTTACAACTCTACTTCCATTAGTTTTCCATATGATTTGAAGTACCGATTCGATGAATAAATCTTTGAATGTTTATTCAATTCAATTTATTATAATTCCACTAAGACTATCACATAAAGATATTTAGAACATTCTGAACATTGCGTTACACACATAAAGGGGTAATACACATAAGTCCAATGACAAACAATGATTACACCCAAGAAGGCATATGAAGCATGGGTTAGAATATGCAATGAAAATACAACTTTTATTTGTGCAAATATTTGGTTGTGAAAATTATATGTTGTTATTATACTTGCACATATTTTGGTTACACAACGTACACAATATAGAGATATATTGATCCATGTATCTGTTTCTTGGCATTTTAGGTTAATTGGAATCTATTATTGGAAGACATAGATATCAAGAAGATGGAACCAAAACAACACATGCTAAAGAACATTGAAGGATTAGTTGGACACTTATTCTCACATATGGTAGTTTCTTTTGTAAAAACTCATGTAACTCCTTCGAGGATCCTAATAGAAATCTATGGACTTATTTTTTAAAATTAATTGACATTATTTACTATTATTTATCATTTGTGAAATATGATCCTAGAAAATGCATGTTTCAATTCTTATATTCTAGGTCTCTCTTAACTGGGGGGGTGCTCAGAGTTAGAGGTTTTTACACACATCATGTCCAATGTTTCAGAAAGATGTAGCAACAAACTACACTCGACACACAAAAACCACACTACTTACACGTCATATTGTGTCAAAGATACAATAGATGGGATTTGAGTTTGAATGAAGTTGATGATTACAATACACCATCTCACATACAACTTCACACTAACAAATTGATTTTTCTTTATTTTCTCATTTTCATTTAGCAAATGCCTAACTACTTCTAGGAACCTTATTAAAGTGTGACATTTTTAGTTAAATTGCATGAAAATCATAAATACCTCAATAAAAAATTCCATTACTTTCTAACCTTTTATTATCTTATTATTTACTATATTTCTTGAATATCCAGTTAATTTCCCATTTTATTCAATGAATTCATTGTAAATAGTTTTTTTTGGAAATGGTAAATGTATTGACAAAAAGGTGCAAGCACCGTACAAGACTAGATCCACAAAAATGGATCAGTACTTTACAAACAGGTCTCAGGGGTTACTCTACAAAATCCCAGAGATAAGCTGTATCTCTGTGAAGCACACATATCATTTTCTTTCTAAGTTTGACCTGCTCTCTAACTCTATTGGTTATACTGTCCATAACCTCCAAACAAGATCTTTTACGAGATCCGTGTTTTCTACCGTTCCTCTCCCACCAGATCTCATAGTAAGCTGTAGTTATGCAAATGCTATTGAAATCCCCAAAATCTCTTTGTTGTTGTTCGTCCCATCGGACAGCCAACAAACAATGTCCCCCAAGTTGTCGCCTCCTCCTATCCTCCATCTGTTCCGCATCCTGATGATACCCCATATGGTCTTGGTGAAGTTACAGTTGAAGAAGAGATGGTCTTTGATTTCCTCCTCATCATCACAGAAGTAGCATGGCTGTACCTCCACGCCTCTCCATTTAGCTAATTTGTCTCCAGTAGGGAGTCTATTCAGAATTACCATGTAGAGTAGAGTGCTCTACTTCGGACGAACAACCCTATTCCACACCAGCCTCCACCATTGTACTTCATGACTTGGATCCAAGTTGATCCATGGTGACCTACTGTCTACAAGAGCAGAGTTACCATTACTATCAACTAGGTACTTCTAACTAACTCCATCAAAATTTTCACACATATTTCTCCATATCCGAGTGGGGCTGCTATAACCACCAGATCAGATTTCTCTCCCATATCTAGACTTCATCCATTCAGTCCAGATATTAGAGTCACACCTTAGTAATTTATCAATTCTCTTTAGGCCGTTCACCTTCTGAATGTCTTTCAGATCTTTCACCTGTAAGCCCCCAGTCTTGAAAGTCCTTGCAACTTTGTCCCAAGCAATGGCATGCCCACCTCCACTCCACAAAAAGTTGGCAGTGATCCTTCTCATAACCTCCAAGGTGCCACAAGGAATAGCTGTGAGTTGGCACCAGTAATTCAGCATACCCTGCAAAATAGATCTTATGAGGACCAGTCTCCCGGCCATGGAAATATTGATGCCCGTCCAACTTTCAACCTTCTCCCTGAACTTAGTTAGTTGTAATTCATTGTAAATAGTTATTATGTTATAAATATATGGAAAATTCTATTCCTTGTATTTAATATCATGAAACCTAGAAAAATATAATGTATTGATTTCTTATTGTTTTTACCTCATAAATCTACTTATTTCATGGAATGTGTAAATAGTTCTTGAAAATACTGAAACTAGGAAATTATTTGAATTTGAATGATAGAATGATAATATAATATAATACACATGATTGATTGAGACATTTCTATTCTATATATATATATATATATATATATATATATATATATATATATATATATAGACATATACATACATACATATAGGATATATATATATATATATATATATATATATATATATATATATATATATATATATATATATATATATATATATATATATATATAAGGTATATACTGATTTACCTAGTTGAATTTGAATCCTAGTTGCCACCTTGATTTACCACCCTCCCAGGCTTTCAGCCTCCGCCACGAGCATGAGATAGGAGGGATAAATCTTTCTTTCTTAATCCCATATATATAGGGTATATGTATGTACACACACACGCACACACACACACACAGATATATATATATATATATATATATATATATATATATATATATATATATATATATATATATATATATATATATATATATATATATATATATATATATAGAGAGAGAGAGAGAGAGAGAGAGAGAGAGAGAGTCAGGCTAGTGTACACTCGAGTGTACAGAGCACACCGTACACCCCAATGGTGTTTGTCTATCTAGACCATGTTTTTCCAAAATCTAGTCCATTGATCTTCATGGTTACAATATTAGCATGCCACATACAAAATTTGAGCTCATTTGGATGAGTATAAGTCACTCATCCAAGGTAAACAAAATCGATGCACATAACTAATTTGAAATGCATGATATTTGCCTCCTTTAGATGCATGACCTATAAGTGTCCAAATGAGATGAAATTTATTATATAGTATGTTCTTAAGATATTAAATAAGATCAATGATTTAGATTTTTTTAAAAGTTATTACATCTTTAAAAATGATTGAGGTATACAATGTCTCTGAGACACTCGAGTATACACTAGCCTAACTCATTTATATATATATACATACATATATATATGTATATATATGTATATATATGTATATATATATATATATATATATATATATATATATATATATATATATATATATATATATATATATATATATATAATAGGGTATATATTCACTGCCCGTGTGGGTAACTAACTTTTGTTATTCATTGATCTATTTTGTAATAGGAAGGTTCCTAATTGTAATGAGGCTATGATGCGATGATTTTGAGTCGCATTTATAGACCGTTTTCATATGTGTTTTGTGCTCTAATTACTCATTTTTATGGATAATATTGCATAATTCACTCATTTCGGTCTTTGCCATCATTTTATGTCAAATCCCCTTAGTTGTACCATTTTGAGCATTATTTATCATATTATCATAATTTGTGTGGATTTACTTGGTCTTATTGTGGAATTTCAGGAAAAACAAGTATCTGCTTCCGTCGATACCATCGACGGAAGTCGATACCATCGACCAAGCCACAAGTTTCCAGCCGAGAGGAGCAGCGCAGAGTCGATACCATCGACACACAAGTCGATGGCATCGAGATCCCTTCAGGTTGCTGGCGAGGAAGCTGTCAATACCATCGACGAAAGTCGATGCCATCGACACATGGAGAGCTACAGCGTCGCTAAAAGACAAAACCGATGCTAAAGAGAGTCGATACCATCGACCCTAGTTGATGGTATCGAGATGACCACAGGCGCTCAGACGAAAAGAAAAAGAAAGCTGCCGCTAATACGCTGGGTCGATACCATCGACCCGCGTCGATGGTATCGACGCCGGCAGATATGCGTTGGATTCGTTTTGATCTCAATCAGACGGCTGGAGTTATTTGACGACCTAATTAGGGACTTATACCTAATGACGGCCACACACAGGAGATCATCATCTCATTTTTGCATTGCACGAGTGCCAAGGAAGGAGAGAAAGGAGAACTGAGGCCAGAAGCTCATCCCGGGTGATTCGGACGCTGCCGAAGACGAATTCCACCACCGACAGGCGGGGAAGCTCGTATTCTACGCCAAGGATCTACTGGTTCTTCTCCGTTCAGGGGTTTTCCCACTTGTTTCACGTTTTTCTTATGAATTCCCCTATTTCTACCATGTATTCGTGTGAGATGAACATGAGAGGCTAAAATCCTCCATCTTTAGGACCGGGAGTAGCTCGGGAATGCATTGTATGACAATTTTATATTGATAATTCATATTTTCTCTCTTAAATCCGTGGTATAGTTTCGTTTTCTCCATATATATTGTTATGCTTGATCACCATAATAATAACTTAATGCCCTTAATCACTTTGACAGAAGGATTAACGGTTGAAAAGAGACGAAACCTACATTAATCGATAAAACCCTTGACAAAGGAGTTGTAAAATTAATGGTGGAAACTGAGAGATCGTTTTTAATGCGCTTAGTTTAGGGGAATGATTACTACGACGGTGGAATCAACCTAAACCTAAGTAGTGAATTACACCACGACAGTGGGTAATTCTTTTTTCAGGCCACTACCCGGATAGAGAGAGAAGAGTGAGGAATTATATAAAACCTAATGCAATGTTGACCCGTGGTGAAACCACAATCCTAAAGATACTCTTTTAAATTGATTAAATAAACCTTTAATCGATTGTTTTCTTTGTTTCATTTTGTTTTCTTTTTAATTTCGACAACAAACCCTATTTTGTCATTCGGCCTAGCTGATTGCGATTAGTTAGTAGGAGTCTCCAATAATTCACGTATCCCTGAGTTCGACTCGGGCCTCACAAAGGCCTATATTACTCGACGTGTATACTTGCGTTTAAGCGCGTAGTAAAATACACGTCAAGTTTTTGGCGCCGTTGCCGGGGATACGGCGAATTATTGGCACTTTGAGTGCTAAGAGCGGCCACTCTAGGCCACATTTTTTTTTAATTTTATTTTGAAACAATTTTAAATATTCCTAAATTTCTCTATAGTTGTGTTTACTCGTTCAAAGCGTAGTACTGAACCCCGATTTTCTTATTTCAGGTACTTTGCATGGTGCATACACGTAGTACAGACTACGAAAATCGCACACCCGAGGTTCCACCTCCGGGACCAGAGGACGAGGATTACTACGAGCAAGATCACCAAAGCAACATAGATTCTGAATCTGAAGCAGAAGAAATGGCCGAGCCACAGACCATATGGGAGAAGATCAAAGCCTCTTCTTCATCAGCTTCAAAGGGGCCTATAAAGAAGCAGGCGGTCAACATACCAACATATAAGATTGATCCGGCATTGATCAACTTGGTAAAATCAAATGCATTTCACGGGCTGAAGAATGAGGACCTAGTTGCACACATCAGCCAGTTCGTGGAGAACTGTGACATGGTGAAGATCGACCAATTCCCACAAGATGCTTTGTACCTCAAGCTATTCCCAAGTTCCTTGGCAGGAGCAGCGAGAGAGTGGCTACATAACCTCGATGATGAGTTCGTTGAATCATGGGATCATATGGTGGAGGTTTTCTTCGAGAGGTTTTTCCCTCCTGAGAAGACCAACGACATGATTAGGAAGATTCACAATTTCACCCAACAGGCGGGTGAAACTTATTCTGAGACCTGGGAGTGATTCCAGGTCATGTTGAGGAGGTGCCCACATCATGGGCTGGACAGGGAAACACAAGTGAAGATCTTTTATTTTTCTCTCTCCGAGCACGATAGAAGTAATCTTGATTCAGCCGGATCCAGATTCTTTCTGAATTATACGGATACCAGATGTTGGGAGATATTAAAGAACATGGCTAGGAAACAGTCATGGGGCGACAAAGGTGCAGTGGAACAGGTCAAGGCTGTTGGCGAATCTAGAATAGTTAGGGAGCTGAATGATAAGTTAGATCTTCTAGCCAAGAAGCTGCTAGCTAAGGACGATGCATCTGAGGATGAGGAAGCCCAAGTGAAATTCATGCAACAACAGGGCTATAGAAACAATGACTATGCATGGAGGAAGGATACAAAGTTTTCATGGAAGGATCCAAATAATTTTCTACAGGATCCGGAGGCCAAGCCACAACCAAGAGTCGAGGATAAGAACACTGAATTACTAAGTCAAATGGTACAGCAAAACCAAGAGATGATGGCCATGTTTGGTAAGCAATTGCAATCCCAAGGTGATATTCTAACCAAATTTGGGCAGACGCTGCAAAGTCATGGAGCACAAATGCGAGCATTAGAGACCACCGTGGCACAGATTTCGAGTGAAGTGGCGGCCATCAAGCACGCCAATCAACAGAAACCAGACGAGAATGCAAATGTGGCTCAAGCACACCATCAAGTCAAGTACATGTCTGTGGTAAGCACTGAGGAGGAATCTCAGGTGCAAGAAGTTGTAGAAGAAAGAAAAATGACTTTCAATGTGAATGCAACACCGGCGATACCATATCCACGCACGTACTATGGATTACCGGGCGGAAACCCTTTCTTCAGAAAATCACAAAGAGTTGTGAATATTGTATCTCCATGTAGGCAAGAAGATGAATTGCAGGTTGTTTGTGCACGTGCGGAGACAGCGAACGTGAGAGAGAAACCACAACAAGCTGCTACAATTGAGGTTGTCTTGCCAGAGCCCACGTCGGAGGGAGCAATTGAAGCAAGCTTAGGGGAGATACCCCTAAAAAGATTTTATGTGCCACCTCACAGGCGTGTTGATGCAGCTGATGTTTCAGATCCGGTCAATTCTAAGTCGAAGAAAGAGCATCGTCATTTTAAGAAATTCCTGGAGATATTTCGAAAACTCCACATCAATATTCCATTAGTGGAGATGATTGAGAAAGTACCCACTTATGGGAGGTTCATCAAGGAAATCATCACTAAGAAGAGGCGGATAAAAGACAATGAAATTTATTGGATGAATGAGACGGTGAGCTCTATCATTCACGGGAATTCACCAAAGAAGAGAAAAGACCCAGGAGGTTTTTACATTCCGTGTTCAATAGGTGGTCAACATTTCCCTAAAGCGCAATGTGATTCCGGTGCTAGCATAAATCTCATGCCTTTGGCTACATTTCAAAAGCTGGGGTTAAAAGAGATAAAGAAGTTGGCTGCAACAATTGAATTGGCGGATGGGTCTACAGTGAGACCCTATGGAGTATGTGAAGATGTTCTAGTCAAAGTGGACAGATTCATATTTCCGGTGGACTTTGTCGTCATGGATATGCCACCACTCCAAAGCTGTGAAATTCTCCTAGGAAGACCGTTTCAAGCAACGACGGATGTCGTGACTGCCTTAGGGAGAGGGACTTTGTCTTTGGGTATTGGAGGAGATCGAGTTGAATTCAAATTACCGCATGATCCTCTAAGCGCAGTCCCCAATGTGAAAAGATGATGAGTTTCAAGACGTCCAGCCTAAGACGTTAAAGAAGGGTGCTTGTTGGGAGGCAACCCAACCATTAGTACATTAGGATAGTTTAGTTATAGTCGTAGATTACTTTTATTTCGTTTAAATTTTAGTGTAAAGAAGATACCTTGATCCGTTTGTTCAATGTGCAGGCACAGGCAGGGTCGATACCATCGACACACTCGTCGATGGTATCGACATGGGTTCAGGTTGATAGCTGCAAAAATTGATCTGAGTCGATACTATCGACGGTCCCGTCGATGGTATCGACATACCTACAGGCAAGTCGCAATAAAAGTGTCGATAGTATCGACACACCAGTCGATACCATCGAGATCTCTGGAGAAGTTCAGAACGATTTTGCTCAGTCAACTCGATACCATCGACGGCCTCGTCGATGGTATCGACATGGTCACAGGTTGAAGTGAAAAAGTGGCGGTGTCACAATGAAGTCAAGTCGATACCATCGACACCCGTCGATGGTATCGACATCCATGTCACCGATCCGCGCAAAGACATCGACGGCGATCGCGAAGTCCACGTCAGTGATCCGGGTGCTGCGTCGTCGATAGTATCGACAGGTCAGCAATCCAGGTTTCACGATCCAGCAATCGTCAGCCATCGATACTCGTGAGGGAGGCAGATAGCATCGAGACGTGTCGATACCATCGACCCACGTTGATGGTATCGACGGGTCAACAGTAGCACCGGCCAAGTCTATATAAGGAGAATTGCAACGTCATTTGACGTCACACCTTTAGAACAAACTTCCTCCTTTGCGCCGAGCACTGCCCCGAGCCCTCCAAGACTGAAGAGCAGCAACATCAAGCAAGGATCTTCACCGAGCGGAGAATCACTTCTCCATCTTCCCCGAGCTCTCTTCTTCTAATCCCATCTTTCTTGCAACAATGGTGCACGCCGCCGGATCATCGTCCTCGTACGCGAATCCCATGGAGATTGTGGAGTTTGTCCCACCCCCTACTGCTTCCGTATCACGTCCGCGCTTGATTCACCCTTCCGCGGAGGTGAAGAAGGTCTATGAGGAGATCATGAAGCGGAAGATCGAGCCGACCCGGTATGTGGACCAGGGAATGATCCGTGATCTTGGATTCGAGGCCAACTTGGCCTATGTGCTGAAGGGTCAAGCACGCCACACCAGCATAAGGCCAGACGAGCTGGAGCGCCATGCGGATGGGCAGCCTTTCTTCGGCGAATGGCCCACCTACAAGGAATTGGTGGCGGAGTTTATGGCGTCCCTTGATGTCTGCGTTGTGCCCAACGACGTGGTTGCATCGGATCGTGAGTGGATCAAGGGCCGGGTATCGTTCCGACTGTTCAACATCAACTACAACATCACTCTTAAGCAGTTCAATAACATCTTTAATTGGAACCACTCCCAACATGATCACCGGCGCCCAGATTCCCGCACCGACTACGACAAGATCTTCGCCGAGCTAGTCACAGTGTCGGTGGGAAAGACAGTGAGCTACCACAATTCTGCGGTAGCGGACTTCGAGCATCCCTTCGTCCGGGTCCTACACCAGATGTTGAGCCTTACGTTCTTTGCTCGGAGCGATTTAGCATTGAGCAAGTTTCAGGAGAGCGATCTTTTCTTCCTCTACATGCTCCTGAAGCGACAAAAATGCAACTGGGGTGCGTTCTTTCTGCAGCGCGTCCTGGCGGTGAAGAGGAGTACAAGGAAGGCTCCAATCCATTTTGGTGGGCTCATCACCAAATTGGCGATGTACTTGGGGCTGAATTTACAGTCCATGACTCCGATTTCCACGAGGAGTAAGGTGAACGTGCAACATCTACACCGTTCAAACCTTATCCTTCTCCGGGATGGGTTGGCGTACGCACACTGCCACGTCAACCATGCTTATCAGGAGTGCGCACTGTCGGACGCCGTCTTCCACATCGAGGGCGCACAACACTTCCAGTGGCCGATCATAGCCGTCGAATCCGATGAAGAAGAAGGCGGTAATGACGACCAAGAAGGCGAGGCTGAGGAGGAAGAGGAGGCTTTCACACCTCTTCGCGCATGAGTAGCACCACGGAAACGTCCTAGGATGCATCCGGGTGCGTCTTCATCATCACAGCCCCCGCCGCCATCACCACAGTCCTCGCAGCCAGGCGAGGATGCCTACTCAATGCATGGCATGTATACGATGCTGCAGGACATACATCAGACACAGCAGCAGTATCTAGAGATGTATACCGGTATTCAGGATACTACGAACCGGTTACTTGACAACCAAAGGGCGATGTTCAAGAATGAACGTCTCCTCCTCGACAACCAACAACAGATACACAATCGGTTGCAAAGGATGGAGATGCAACAGGAGCCCTTTTACGACCATTACTGGAGTCAGAGCTACTTTGGAGGCTATCCACAGCCTCCGCCGAGGACCCATTACGATCCGAGCTTCCAGGGGGAGTATCCTTCTTGGGATCCTACGGCCCCACAGTACCCACCTCCGCCTCCACAAGAATGATCAGGGTATCTCTGTTCCACTCTTAAGTTTGTTTTTGACTATGAGGCCATAGTCGAATTCAAGCTTAGGGGGGTAGCTGGAACAGCTCTATCTTTTCTTTTGTTGTTTTTAGTTTTTGCTTTGCGATTTGTTCTTGCATTTTTAGTTTTTGTTTAGGATCCACATCTATCTAGTGTAACTGTGGATGTCGTAAAAGTTGTCATCTCGCTGTGTATTCATGGGAAATTTAAGGGAATTTTAAAATTTTTTTGTCTTTTGGATAGCTTGACTTGGTTGTCCTTGGGGAACTTATCCTATGAAAATGATTGATTATGTCAACTTTAAAACAATATGTCACACCTATACTCCCATTGACTCATGAAAAGTGGATAGTAACGGTTGTTTGAGCCTAACCTAACCAAATGGTAATGAGACCTTAATTGGATGTAAGAGAGAGAACCCTCCAAACCACTACACATGTCAGTAAGGAGGGACACATAATATCCTTCTAAGGTTCAGTCATTTAATCTTGTGATCATTCCACGTCATTTTTCCATAATCCACCTAAGAATTGGAAGTAAAGTGCAGTTTCAATTTCTTCTTGTGTGCATAGCATTTAGATAGGACTTGCATTGATATTTTCCAGACGTTTGCATAAGAAAACAAAAGTATAGAGATTCATGCACATTACCTTTAGGTGCATGTCATGTAGTTGCACTCATGATTTTCATGCATAAAGTACACCATGTATCTCAATTTTTCCTCAAAAGTGATCTAAACTGTTCCATACCTTCGAAATATTGCAAAGATTTCCAAGCATGAAGTAAATAGCCCAATACACTTATCTCTAAGCAATTATGGATATGTGGGCTAAAGTGAAGAAAAATTCTGAAAAAAAAAGTTAGAAAAAGAAAAAAAAAGAATTTAGAAGAAAGTGGAATAAGAGGGAGAAAGGAACATGATATCACTCGCATTACAGGAAAATTGAGTACATGTGGCTTACTTAGATTTCCATCTCATTTTGGGTGGAAGGTTAGTGCACGCATCATTTCACCCAATTTTAGGCATTAGGGCATTTCTAATGTGCATTTGCATCATTTAGGATATTTTTGTTTTATGCATGTTGAATTTGTACAATACTTCCAAGTTCTTCCAAGAACCACCCATTCCATCCACCCGTTGCTCGGATTGGTAGGCCACCGTGAATTTCTCCTCACTAATGATTATCAGGAGAACTGCTTCCATGCAGAATAGTTAGGGCGAGCAATGTAGTGTAGGCGATCACAAGATGCACCAATGCTGAATCGGCGAATTTTAATATGTTAACTGCCTTATGTGACAGTGTTCATCGGTTTGAAGGATAATTTCTCTTATTGATGATTATTGTCGCCTTTAGGGTAATTACTGTTTTGTGGTTAGAGAAGGCCGGTTTGAGAATGTTCAGTGGGAGTCACATGGGATGTTTGGTTGGTGTGTTGATTTTTAGTTGACATCTGCAATTCTATTCTAAGGACTAGTTGCTCGAGGGCGAGCAATGTTCAAGCTTAGGGGAGTTTGATGCGATGATTTTGAGTCGCATTTATAGACCGTTTTCATATGTGTTTTGTGCTCTAATTACTCATTTTTATGGATAATATTGCATAATTCACTCATTTCGGTCTTTGCCATCATTTTATGTCAAATCCCCTTAGTTGTACCATTTTGAGCATTATTTATCATATTATCATAATTTGTGTGGATTTACTTGGTCTTATTGTGGAATTTCAGGAAAAACAAGTATCTGCTTCCGTCGATACCATCGACGGAAGTCAATACCATCGACCAAGCCACAAGTTGCCAGCCGAGAGGAGCAGCGCAGAGTCGATACCATCGACACACAAGTCGATGGCATCGAGATCCCTTCAGGTTGCTGGCGAGGAAGTTGTCGATACCATCGACGAAAGTCGATGCCATCGACACATGGAGAGCTACAACGTCGCTAAAAGACAAAACTGACGCTAAAGAGAGTCGATACCATCGACCCTAGTCGATGGTATCGAGATGACCACAGGCGCTCAGACGAAAAGAAAAAGAAAGCTGCCGCTAATACGCTGGGTCGATACCATCGACCCACGTCGATGGTATCGACGCCGACAGATATGCGTTGGATTCATTTTGATCTCAATCAGACGGCTGGAGTTATTTGACAACCTAATTAGGGACTTATACCTAATGACGGCCACACACAGGAGATCATCATCTCATTTTTGCATTGCACGAGTGCCAAGGAAGGAGAGAAAGGAGAATGGAGGCCAGAAGCTCATCCCGGGTGATTCGGACGCTGCCGAAGACGAATTCCACCACCGACAGGCGGGGAAGCTCGTATTCTACGCCAAGGATCTACCGTTTCTTCTCCGTTTAGGGGTTTTCCCACTTGTTTCACGTTTTTCTTATGAATTCCCCTATTTCTACCATGTATTCGTGTGAGATGAACATGAGAGGCTAAAATCCTCCATCTTTAGGACCGGGAGTAGCCCGATAATGCATTGTATGACAATTTTATATTGATAATTCATATTTTCTCTCTTAAATCCGTGGTATAGTTTCGTTTTCTCCATATATATTGTTATGCTTGATCACCATAATAATAACTTAATGCCCTTAATCACTTCGACAGAAGGATTAACGGTTGAAAAGAGACGAAACCTACATTAATCGATAAAACCCTTGACAAAGGAGTTGTAAAATTAATGGTGGAAACTGAGAGATCGTTTTTAATGCGCTTAGTTTAGGGGAATGATTACTACGACGGTGGAATCAACCTAAACCTAAGTAGTGAATTACACCACGACAGTGGGTAATTCTGTTTTCAGGCCACTACCCGGATAGAGAGAGAAGAGTGAGAAATTATATAAAACCTAATGCAATGTTGACCCGCGGTGAAACCGCAATCCTAAAGATACTCTTTTGAATTGATTAAATTAACCTTTAATCAATTGTTTTCTTTGTTTCATTTTGTTTTCTTTTTAATTTTGACAACAAACCCTATTTTGTCATTCGGCCTAGCTGATTGCGATTAGTTAGTAGGAGTCTCCAATAATTCACGTATCCCTGAGTTCGACTCGGGCCTCACAAAGGCCTATATTACTCGACGCGTATACTTGCGTTTAAGCGCGTAGTAAAATACACGTCAGGTTACCAAAAGTGTAATACAAATTAAACTCATTTTTTAAAGATACAATGTAAATTTTTTATTCTTCCTTTGAAAATAGTAAAAGCAATATTTATGAAAATAGTTTATGTAGCATTACAAAATGAGTCTTTGTATTCTAATTTTGATCATCTCATTATAACGTTGGCTGTCTCATTACAAATATGTGTCTTCCTATTAAAAAATAGTTGCATGGGTAACTAACCTTAGTTACCCACACATCTAGTGAATGGTTGGCCATATATATATATATATTCACTACCCATGGGGGTAACTAATTTTAGTTACTTGTGGATCTATTTTGTAATAGAAAGGTGTTTGTTTGTAATGAGACATACATCTTTTGTAATGAGATGACCAAATCTATAATAGAAACACTCATTTCGTATTACAACATAAACTACTATCATAAATATTATTTTTACTGTAATCAAACATGTAATACAAAAATGAGTGTTTGTATTACAAATTTGATCATCTCATTACAAATATGTATCTTTCTATTATAAAATAGATGCATGGGTAGCTAAGGTTAGTTACCCGCATGGGTAAATAATTAATGGCCATATATATATATATGTGTGTGTGTGTGTGTGTGTGTGTGTGTGTGTGTGTGTCTACATAATTTGTTTGAACCATGTTGTACATAGATATGTGAAATATTTACCTTGTAGGATAAAGTATTATTGTATAAGGAAAATAACAGGCTGGTGTATTTAGGAAGATGACTTAAGTGAAGACTTTGACCTTATTACTTCCATCCCACTTGAGTGATGGTAGGGTTTCTTGAGATTGTGATATGACCTGATTGATGCTAATTTCTTTGATTGATAGACCCTAATCCTAAGCTTTATGCTATTGATAGTAAACTTGAGTTTTGTAAATATCAATCTATAACACATTTTATTCAAATATAGACTTTAGTTATAACCTCTCTTCATTATGATAATTATAACAATTTTAAATAATATTATTTTAAATTCTACATCTTATATGTAAGGAAAAACCTAGAATGATGAGAGATGGATGGGAGAGAGGGGGATGAGGAACATTTTTATGGTGATGGTGGGAGTATGAGGGGAAGAGGTCAAGGTAATGGAAGAGGCCACAACCATGAAAGTCCTATTGAAGACATGGAAAATATAGGAGATGGTAAAGAAAGGAAACATATTGAAGTAAGGGAACTAGAATATGAGAGGAGTAGGGATCTCTTTGCCAAGAATAGAGTTAGTACTAGAGTACACCTGCATGAGGGGACCAACCATCCATGAGTTGACAGATCTCTGTGGGGTTTAAGAAGGAAACTAAGAACACATCAATAAGTAATCCGTTGAGGGATATCAAGAAGAAACAATGGTGATGACAGATAACCCTAGTGATAAATTCCCAAATTTAAACATGTCACCCGAAAAACACACCAATCATCCTTAAAATTATTACCTGTAGGGGAAGGAAGATAGGAAGTTGTTCCAAATAAAAAATTCTTATTGGTGAAACTATATAAGAAAAATATTTCAATGGTGGATGTAGAAGGTAGTCCCACATTTTCTATATATCCTGATGCAAAAGAATATCTCATTAGACCATCGAAATATGTTGTTACTATTAGGTTACTAGGCACAAGTGTGGGTTTTATGACCATGGAAGTATGAGTGGAACTGCTATGGAACCCTACTAGGATATTCAACATATATGAATGATCATGGATACTGCATTGTTCAACTATCATGCAATAGAGATGATCAAGTCACTCTTACTAGAGGGCCACATAAAATTTTTGGCTAATTCATGGCTATTTGGGAATTGTTTTCCACATTCACACCCATTCATGAAATTTCAACATACATCTTACCTGGATGCACATCCTTAACCTACCTCTCCACCTATATGTCTCCACTATGTTTGAATATTTGGAGACGACATTGGGTCGATTCAAAAAGGTAAATTAACATACATCATACAAAATATGCAACAAATCTACGAGATTAGTAGTAGAGCTAGACACACCTAAATCAATTGTACCTACTACACGAATCAACAACATTGGGTATGTTGTGGAGTACGAGGATGATTGGACTAATGGTAAGATATGTGGAAAGATGGGACATTATCCAACGATCGAACTAGATAAAATAGACAACCAAGATGTGATTACCAATAAATAAAATGTTAATCTTGATGAAGCTAAGAATACTCATTAGACTAAAGAGTGAAAGAAATAGGGAGGTAGAAGAAACGAGGGCCAAATAGGACTCAGGACAAATCCAGATGACCTGTCAGGTGATGACAAAAAATATATATTTTTTGCAAACCTAGAAGATGAGGCAACGATGGAGGGGGAAATTAGGAATTAGAGGGAAAAAAATCAAGCATGATGACGAATACATCTAACAACCATCCATAAAACATCTGAAAACAAATGAAACAACTTGCAAGTGTGGAGAATGTAGAAACAACATACTAGAATATAAGGATTGACTAAGATATAACTATAACTAAATCTAGTAAGAGTCGAGCAAAACAAAACAAAACAAAAATACTAAAAATACCGATATCCCTGTTACGATCTCAGCTGATGAGTAGGAGAATATCCATTATGTTGTGAACATAGGTGCATGTGAATTCATTCATAATCAATAAGATATAGAGAAGCATATACATGCGACCTCAAATGTGACAAAGAAACAAAAAACAACTATGAGTAGCAATTTACTCATAAAACAACGTACAATGCCTATCAATTCTAAGCTGAAAAATTAAAGGAAGTGGTCCAAATATTACTAGATCTATCTCCACAAAGAATCCATGCAGAAGGAGATCTCAAATATTTGTCGAAGAAGATGAGGTAAGGAGAGATACTGAGATTCTGATTCTCTGATCTTGCTAAGGTGTAATTACAACCAATCCTTACTTGTTTGCTTCTATGATTGATTTCATATATTGGAACATAAGAGGACTCGCCAACTTAGATATATGTCACATTCTCAAAGAGTACATGTTACTCAAAAAACCAAAAATTGTGTCCATATTAGAAGTTAGAACCAAGGATCAGTTTCTAAAGAGAGATCTACATTATGAAGGGCCTCATCTTCTCACATTCACATGGAATGGGAGCACATATATTCTTAGGAGGGATATAGATATGATGGAAGGATGGAGACTACATGGTTGACATTATAAACTCTCATAGACAGTTTGTTCCATGCAGTGTGAACAACAAGGGTAATCACTTTTGTGTACGTCATCCCACACATCACTATCCACAGACTAGTCTAAAAACACATTGTAGACATGAGCACAAGGTTTACTAAGCCATGGATAGTCCTGAGTGACTTCAATACAACTATTTCTCCTGAGGAAAAAGATAGCAATATGCATTACAACTACTCTAGCTAAGATATTTAATGACTACTTACTAGAGGAAAGTCTTCTTGATCTTAGATTTTTTTGGCATCAAACACACATACAAACGAAAGTATACAAGAGAGGATTAACTATGCAGTAGCTAATACAACATTCATTCAACAATTTCCTCATTTTGTGGTTGAACACATGCTAAGAACTCAACTGGAACATTGCCTATTACTGATTAGATCTATTGAGAAGAATCCCTAAAATTATAGATTCATATCTCAAGCTGCTTGGTCCCTAGATACAATGGTCATCAATATACTTGGTATGAGTAGGGATAATAGGACAATTTTCAATGATGTAATTGAAAAGAGCAATGTAGAAATGAGGAGACTAGATATAAAAAATTCCAAGGAATGGAGAAAAATAAAAGACCAACTTTTAAATGATATCAACCGATTACAAGCTAAACTAGACATTGAATACAACTCCATCACATATGGTATTTGTCTTGACATGCAAACATATCTGGATAACCTCCTATAAGTGGAAGAGGAAGAGTAGAAACAAATAAGTCACCTAAATTGGCTAAGAACTAGGTGATGATTACACAAAATTTTATCATGCTGATGTGAAATAAAGGAAAAGGCACAGTATTGTCACCATGTTGAAGGACAATAGAGGGAATGAATGAAAAAATGAAGCTAAAATTCAAGATCTACTCGTTAGTTGTTCAAAAACACTTCTTACTACACTACAAACAAATCAAACCGGACTGAACTATCATGTACTTAGAAATTTCAAATAGTTAAACATGATATAGCTAAGAAAATGGCCTCTAATCCTATGGGGATGAGGTGTTTCAGATCTTTCATACCATGAACTCATATAAGGATACATCTATGGATGGTACTTATGCTTTTTTCTTCTTCTAAAAAACTAGATAAACACCAAAAGATCGATGCTCAATATGGTCCAACATGCGTTCAATGGAAATCAACTAAAAAACACGTTATGCTATTCCAATTTTGTTCTGATACCTAAGGTATCCAAGACAAATAATTTTGATCAACTATAACAAATTTCTCTCAACATCCTATGCCTAAAAATCACTTATGAGATTTTCATTGAATGCCTGAAGGAGTCCCTACAAGAATGTGTATCACCAGAACAAATCAATTTTGTTCCTGGTAGGAAAATCATAGACAACACAGTGATCATGCAAGAGCTAATCCATTTTATGGAACCAAGAAATGTTGGGAAGACAATGGTTATTAAAATTGACCTATACAAGGAATATTACAAGATGTCATGGACATTTGTCTTGGATGCATTGAAGCACCCGAATCATCCTCCTAACATCATCTGATATGTGATGAACTCACTCAATGGGGTGAGTGCTCTATCATATGAAATGGTAAAGCTAATGCACCTTTCAAAACAACCTAAGGTATGAGATAGGGTGAACCACTATCGCCTTATTGTTTCAAGCAATGCATTGAAAGACTAAGTGAGATGATAAAAAATAGAGTGGAAATGGGAGAATGGGTTGGTATTTGTACCCATAGAGTTAATCATATGATGATGGTAATGGGGCATCATATACTTGATCTGATAATTATAAAGGTAATTCCACCTTTTATGTTTGTCAATCTTGAGATGATGACACACACATGGAATATGTCTAAAGAATGATGTTGTTCGATGACATATGTCTTTAGGTTGAGGACCAAAACTATGAGATTATATGTATGATAAGAGTACACACATTCTTGTGATGTCCCTAATTGGATGTTAGTGTGGAAGCAAACTAGACAATAATAATACACACGACCATAGTGTGTGTTGGTTGATGACATAATCTTATTAGTCATGATATGTGATATCAAACTAAACACATAAGTACTTGTTAGAGAATAGTTTATCGGACAAACCCACCTTGAGAGTGATACATGGAGACCATGAAATGGTAGTCAAAATTAGATCTCATAGTGATAGAGGTGATTGCAATTTTTGGACCTAAAATCACTACACTCATCACATTTCATTCGATGTATTTTGACATCATCCAACATGACCTTGAACGAGGGTTTCCATAAAGGTGATGTTCAAATACATTGTAACAAATGGAAATTGATTGTGAGTGATGTGGATGGAATTTGTTCCTCCTACTAGAGTTGATATCATTGAAACTTGATAAGAGAGATTGAGAAACATATGACCATACTCATTTGAATCAATATATGATATGTGAGCTCACATGCATCCCAAATAGTCTGCTCTAGTTCAAGGAACATGGATTTAACATTGCAAGGATGACAATTCCATGCCTTGAGTTTAATTTGGATATTAGAGACAAAGGAAATATATGATCATGGTAGCACTGATAACAAATTATAGGTTGAATTTGTTCTCCAACTTTTAAATTACTTAGATAGCAATGATGTGTTGCTAGATACCCCTCATTGCATCTGATGCATAAGTTAGTTATGAACAATCACTGCCAATGTAATTTGGGACCTATAGGGTCACACACATAGGATACACCTAAAATAGGAGTTTACTCATGAATAGGGTTTAACTTGATTACTAAAGTATTTAGGTATTCAATTTTAACAAGATTAGCTAAAAAATGGCTGAATTGGGAAATGAATCGACCGATTTAGGAATCGATTGGTTTAGATTTTGAATCACCCGATTCAATGATCAATAAGATTGGATCAAGGATTGATACTGACATCATGTTATCCATTAATCGTCACATTAAAGCCAATATGTTTACAAATAGGAAATAATGTGAACCAAACTGATTCAAGTGTTAAACCGACTGTTTCACATTTGAACCGACCAGTTCAGAAGTTAATTGACCATTTCATGATTTGTAACTTCAAGAAAATTCATGATATCTCGTCTCTTCAACTCCCAATTGATCTAGAAACCCTGACCTTGGCCCTCCTATAAATAGAGGGACAGTCAACACTTTCACGGTACACAATAATAAGCTATGATAATTGTTGTATTCTTTTAGTTGTGGTAACGTGAAAGCCCAAGCAAGTCTTACCTGTCAACGGGAGAGGTAACAAGGGAGAGAAAACAAAGGAGGGTAGTTAACTCTAGCACATTGACGATCAAAGGGACAACTCCTTCCTGTTATTTTTAAAATAACGATAGGAGTTTTTAATGGTCGAAATGGACTAAATAGAGGCGCAAAGGCCATTGGCACCCGATAGGAGGACACCGTCAATGACCATCTATGGTGCTACACCAGGAGGCTACCACCACAAACTACCTAGGTGCTGCTTTTGAAAGAAGCACACTGCTACAAGGATAGTCACTGGACTTTCTCTAGGACTAGGTATATACCTTGCAACCTTCCTTACCAATTCGTAGTTGTTGACACAATCTACTAATCAAGGGGAATGTGGCAAGAAATTTTTTGTTTCCATTGCCATATCTGTCGCCATAGTTCCCTACAATGGTATCATATTCACGCCAATTTAGTTTTGGGATTGATATGATATGATCAAGTTTTTGTTATATCATTTTTTGCATACTATACAAATATTTAAAAATATTAATTTGCATATTTGATTAAATACCACATACATTCCCTATATATATGATATATATGAAATTTATACACATTACCTAAAATTGTTTTAATGGTGGATGTAAGTGTGGTTGTTGACAATACCCCTAGATATGTGTCCATGGTTGAATAGTTTTATCCCTTCCTTTCAAATTTGGTTTGCATACCAAGCCTCTCTCTCTTTTTCCATATGTATATTAATGATTTGCTTCTTATACTCCCCTCAAATGTAACTGAATGTTTCACCTTTTAAATTATGATAAGTTAAATAGGAATATGATAGTTTTATTTCCTATTTTGACAAAGAGAAGACATTATGTGCTAAACGAGTCAACCGACTCAGAAGTTGAACTGATCGAATGGAGGACCGAGGAGGCTAGATGTTAGGAGGAGCCAATTGATCGACTAGCGTCTCAACTGACTGACTTATTGAGTCTAGACTCTACTTGAAATGGAGGCTAGTCAACCAAGGCCAACCGATCAACTCAAGGGTTGTGTTGATTGACCGAACTGGTTGAACCATAGATTTTTGCAAGTACAAGTTATTACATATGATGCATACCTTAGGTGGTACAATTCTTTGTGGCTCCAAAGAATTGCATTAATATGTCCATATTCACTCGTATTTATGATTGCATGTTTCATTTGTTGATATAATATGTATATTGTAGATATTATTTGTATGTGGTGATTAGATGTGTATATGTATTTATATATAAAATAACTCAATTAAATATTAAGTCTTAGATCTTTCCATAAGCAACACACATGAAATTTTTTATCGACTAATCATGGGAACGCCAAGTGTGGTGCACCACTTATCTCATAGAAGTGTGATTGTAGTTATATGGGCCTTCCAAGAAGGGTGCATTACTATCATGTTGGATTTTGGGTCAGGCTTAACTAGGTGACCTTAATGGGATTAAGTACCTAGAGGAATAAATATGTACTATCCAAGAATGGCACAAGATGCAATTGGAAAAAGTTTCCTACCTTAATAATTGGGTATGGACACTGGCGTAGGCCAGATAATAAATTAATTGTTTTGGGTCTTGGATCACTAGAAGGTTGTACACTGCAATCTTCTAAGTTGATATGTGAGGGCTATCAATTTGAACAAAAACATGGAAGCAATAGTTAATTAAAGGCCTACTTAATATCATCAATATTATCAAATAAAAAACAAAATGTTTTGAAAAAAGTTGTAAATTTTCTTTTGTAAAAATAGATGGCAACCACCAACACATTTTCCTTGTGATCGGTTCTTGAGAAGGACAAACAGAATGAGAATAATTTTGATGACTAGTTTTGGATGTTGAGAATTGTTCTCACTTAAGAGAGGAAGATCTATATCCTAGAGGTACCAGAGCTAGATGAGCCCCCTCCCACCACACCTAAGGCTAAAAGGGATGCTTATAAGAAGCATACCAAAGATGCCATGGATGTCAAGTCCCTGGTGATATGTTCAACGATCTTTGAGTTGCAGAGATAACATGAAAACATGGAAGTCATTGAGATGGTAAAACATCTCAAGAACATGTTTTAGGACCAGGAAAAATAATAGAGATATGATATCTCAAAGGTGTTCTTCAAGTGAAATATGGCTAAGAGAGATTCAATGGGACCCCATGTGCTCAAGATGATTGGTATGTGGAGGACCTAATGAGACTATGATTGCCCTTAGGCCAACTGTTGGCCACATATGTGATTTTGTAGTCATTAGTGGAATCATATAGCCAGTTTGTCATGAAGTACAACATGAAAAATTCTGATAAGCTGTTGTTAGAATTGCTTGGCTTGTTGAGATCTGCTGAAGTGCAGATGAAGATAGACAATCTTAAATCTATGATGATGATTAGAGGAAAGGGAAAGCACAAGGGAAAATGCAAAGAGAAGAAGAGTTTAAAAGCTAGCCAGAAACCCAACTCTTCTAGACTTAAAACAAAGGGATGAGTGAATAAGGAAGGAAGTGCCACCGCTGTTACCGACCTAGACACTAGAAAAGGAATTGTCCTTTTTATATATAGGAACTCAAGAAGAAGAAGTAGGAGATAGAGATCTCTACTCCAGGATGGGATAAGAAGTAAGGTAGAACTACAAGGAGCAAGTGTTTCTGCCACTACGGTTGGAATCTGTCATTCATCTAATCCTAATGGGCATGTAATAGAATTAGTGAGTTTCTATTATGTACCTTCCATTAATGAAAAACATCATGTATCTTGTATGGGCAAGAGAATTATGAATAGTCGAAATTTTATCAAAAAGATAAGATCGTATATGGTAGTGCCCTATATATCATAATATACACTCAATTGTTGTAGAGGAAAATGTGTATAACACAAACTAAATGACTCCATGACTCAAATAATAAATACCTATAGGATTGTCATCTAGAGCATATAAATGAGAAATGCATTTCTCGAATCCATACATATGGTTGTCTAGACTCTTTTGGTTATTGAACCAATAGAGACATGCAAGTCCTATTATTGGGCAATATGACAAAAACATCTTTTACTAGAAATAGTAGGAGGGTGTTATTCTACTAGGCCTCATACATATTGATGTATATAGACATTTTCAAATATATGCTAGAGGTGGTTACTATTACCTCATTATATTTACCAATGATCTTCGTAGATATGGTAGTTTGAATCTCTTGAAGTGTTCAAGGACATCATAAATGAAGTACATAACTGGCTTGGTAAAAGTATTAAAGCACCTTGATGTGATCAATGTGAATTGTTTTTGAACTAAGATTTTGAGGACCTTCTAGGAAATTGTGATAATGTATCACAATGAACTCCACCTCAAACATAGTGATTTATTAGAAAGAATGAATAACACCCTATTAGTCATGGTGCAATCATCAATAAATCTAGACGATCTTCCAATTTCCTTTTAGATAGATGCTTTACACTAAAACAATGTACCGTCTAAAATGGTTTACAAGACACCATTTGAGATATGGCATGGGAAGTGTCCCAATATGTATTTTATGAATATTTGGAAAATAAAACTTATATGTGATATCAGTTTCGTTAAAATATTTGTCCAAAAATCACATAAATGTTATTTTGTTGAATACTACTTTTGTATTCCAATATGACAAAAAGTGTTTGTTGCCAGGATGGGTGTATTCTGAAAAGGAATTTGATTCCAAAAGAATCAGTAGAAGAAAAGTAGAACTCAAAAAGTTTGAGAGCAACATGAAACATTGAACCTAAAAGAGATCCAATAGGAAAAAGTAGAATCACAAATTGGTGTGGAATATCAAGTTCCTTATGTAGCTCAAAACCTCATGATCTAGTAGAACACACCTGGAGCTTGAAAGACTAGGATATCTTATAGCACAAAAGGCAGTAAGTTGGTCATAAATGTTGAGCCAAAAACCTACCTAGAATCTATTGTGAGGGACCATAGCATGAAAATGGTTTGAAGCCACTATATCCAAGAGGACTCCATGTACACCAACAAGGTAAGACCTTGGTGGATCAACTTAAAGGGGTAAAACCGATAGGGTGCAAGTGAGTCTTCAAGAAGAAGACTGACATGTATGGTAATGTACAAACATATAAGGTAATTTTGGTTGTAAAAGGTTTTAAACAATTTCAAAGTCTTGAACATGATGAAATCTTTTCACCAGTTGCCATGGTTAAATCTATCAGGATCATACTTTCCATTATAGCTTGTTATGACTATGAAATTTGGCATATGGATGTTAAAACTACATTCCTTAATAGGAATAATCATGAGAATGTGTGCATGACACATACTAAAGGTTTTACAAATCCAATGGCTGAAATAAAGTTTATATGCTACAAAGTTCAATCTGTGGATTGAAGCAAGCATCTCAAAGCTGGAATCTTCAATTTGATAGGTTAGTCAAAGAGTTTTAATTCGGTCAAAAAGAAGATGAAATCTATGATTACGAGGATTTAGTGGGAGCATATTTATATTCCACATGATGATGGGGAATAACATCCTTAAACTACAAATGTTAAAACCTAGCTAGGAAGTATCTTCTTTGTGAAGGTTAAGGTGAAGCAACCAATATCTTAGGAATTGATATATATATATACATATATATATATATATATATATATATATATATATATATATATATATATATATATATATATAGATCTAGAAAGCTTCTTGACCTAAACAAGATCACATAGATTGGAAAGATGTTGAAGGGGTTAAACATGCAAGACTCAATGAGAGAAAGTGTATCCATGTTCCATGGGATTAGTTTCTTAAGAGCTTAGTATCCTAATTCGTGTAAAGAATGATAAAACATGAGTAAGATGCCATTTTCATTCATAATTGCATCTATCATGTACGCAATGTTTTGTACTCATACCGTTGTCTCATATGTATTGAAAATGATGAGAGGATATCTTTAAAGTACTAGTGAAGGTCACTAGACTACCATAAAGAACACCTTAAGTACTTGAGAAGCACAAAAAGTATTAGTTCCTTGGTTATGGTAATCAAGATGAGTTTGGTGTAAAGGGTTACATTGATGTGATCTTATAAAGTGACAAAGAAGATTAATGATCACAATCTAAATTAATGTTTGGCCTTAAAATAGAACTATAAGTTGGAAGAGTTCTAAGGAAGAAACAATTGTTCTATAATTAAAGTCGAGTAACTTGTTGTTTTGAACACAATAGAGGATATTGTATGGATCTAGAAGTTCATATAGATGAACTTGTGGGAGGTTCCAAACATTGATGAAATAGTAGAAATACTGTGACAACAATGGAGCTACTGGGTAGGCAAGGAATATCAAATAGAATATTACATAAATTCCATATCATGTGAGAAGTCATACAATCTGGATATGTAAAAACTTACAAAATACCGACTAGAAGCAAATGTTGCTAACCCGTGACTATTAAAGTGCTTGCATAGTAGATACATGATGGACATTTTAGTACCACTTGGAATAAGATCCATAATGGATTGTCTCTAAGTGCAAGTGGGAGTCTGTTGGTATTTGTTCCCACAACGCCAATCATATGATGATTGTAATGGGGCATCATATACTTGATTAGAGAAGTATAAAGGTAGTTCCATAAGTTATGTTTATCTCAGTCATGAGATGGTGACACAAACATGGTAAATGTCTAAAGAATGATGTTGCTCGATGACATTTGTCTTTAGGTTGTGGACCTAAATAATGATATCATATGTATGATAAGAGTACATACATACTTGTTATGTCTCTAGTTAGATGTCACTATGGAAGAAAAATAGACAATATTAACACACAAGACTAGAGTGTGTGTTTTTTTATGATAAAATCTTATTAGTCATGATATGTGGTATCAAACCAAACACATAGGTAGTTTTTAGAAAATACTGTATTGAAAAAGCCCACCTTGAGAGTGATACATGGATCCATGGAATGGTAGTCAGAATTAGCTCTCATAATGGTAGTGGTGATTGTGGTTTTTACACCTAAAGTCACTACACTCAACACATGTTGTTTGATATATTTTGACATCATCTAATGTGACCTTGAATAAGGGTTACCATAAAGGTAACAATCAGATACATTGTGGCACATGGGAATTGAATGTGAGTAATGTAGATGGGATTGGTTGCTTGTACTAGAGTTGATATCCTGTCCACTTAATAAGCGACTATGATGAACTTATGTCCATACTCATGTGAATCAATATTGATATGTGAGCCCACATGCATCTCAGACAGTCTGCTATAGTTCAAGGAATATGGGTTGAATGTTGAGAGGACGATGATTCCATACCTCGAGTTTAATATTGATATCAAATACAAAGGAACTATAAATCACAGTGACTCTAATCATGGGTTCTAGGCTGAAGTTGTTCTCCAACTTTCCAATTACATGGGTAGCAATGATGTGTTGCTAGATACCTCTCATTTCTTGTGATGTCATAAGTTAGTTATGGACAACCAATACCAATGTAGTTTGTGACCTATAGGGTCACACACATAGGATACACCTGGAATAAAAGTTTACTCATGAAAAAGGTTTAACTTGATTAATAAAGTATTTAGATATTCAATTTAAACAAGATTGGCTAAAAATTGATTGAATTGGGAAATGAATCGACCAGTTTAGAATATGAACCAACATGTTCGAATTCTGAATCGATCATTTCAGATTGTGAATCTCCAAGTTCAATGATCAATAAGATTGGATCAAGGATTGATGCTAATATCATGTTATGCATTAATCATCAGACTAAAGCCAATATGTTTCTGAATAGGAAATAATGTGAACTGATCATTTCAAGTGTTGAACTGACCGTTTCACATGTGAACTGACCATTTCAGAAGTGAACCAACCATTTCATGATTTGCAACTTATAGAAAATTCATGAAATTCTGTCTCTTCAACTCCCAATCAAGGCTTTCAAGGGACACACCAATAAGCGCTAAGGATTGTTGTCCTCTCATAGTTGTGGTAACATGAGAGCCCAAGAAAGTATTTCCTATCATAGGGAGAGACAACAAGAGAGAGGCAACAAGGAAGAATAGTCAATGCTAGCATGTTGACGATCAAAGAGATAACTCTTTCCTGTCAGTTCCAAAAGAATGACAAGATTCTAATGGTCCACATGGACTACATAGTGGTGTGGAGCATGTTGCCACCCACAAGGAGGATGCTATCACATACCATCCATGGTGCTACACCAAGAGGCCACCACCAAAAATCATTTGGGTGCTTCTTGCAAAAGAAGGATGGTGCTACGAGGATAGTCACTGGACTTCCTATAGGACATGGTATATACCTTGTGACCTTCCTTCCTAAAAAAACCCTTGTTGATGCAATCTTCTGGTCAAGGGGAATATGGCAAGAAAACATTTGTTTTTGTTTCCATCTCTATTGGCATAATTACCTATAAATGGAAACCTGTAAAATTCAACAAAGTTGGTGCATCGATTGTACATTTGTGTTTTAGTAATGACTTAATTCCTCTTTCACAAGCTTCTACCAACTAAATGTGAGTTATTAAAGTCTATTTTAAATACTCATAAAATGTTTCTAGGCAAGTCGTATCCTTTACTAAGACAAGAGTTTACTTTTATCATTGGTACCCAGATCAGCAAGAAGAAGAATTTGTTGCATGCCTAAGTTTATAAGGTCTAGAGACCTAGATATATCTCTGGGTGTACTAGTACTTCACTTCTGAGTGAAGATAAGAACATACTCATAAGTTCTGGAGAAAGTGGTCATGAGGATAAGTGCATGGTCAACTAAATGCCTCTCACTCTCATGTTGGATCTATTTGGTGAAAGCTACCTCAACTATGATCCCCTCATTTGTTTTGCAAATCCTAATACTCCCTCTAGGAACAACCAATATGAGATGGGGTGGAAACCACATAACACAAACCCTTTCATTAGTGTCTTGGGACAAGATTACCATCTATAATAAAGATGATGGATTAGGGGTGAACAATATGAGAGAGAGCGGAATAAGGCTTGTCTAATAAAAACATATTAGGAGTTCGATACAAGTAGAAACACACTCTGGTGTCATGGCCTAAAAGAAATATATACTCTCAATAATTCATAGAATATAAATGTACCAAGATTAGGTAGAGCCACAATTCAATGCAAAATTTTAATTTGTGATAATTCCTATCTTGTTCTTATGAACTACCGACAAACTCTCTTCTAGACAAACATGTGGTAGAGGCATTGGGAAATCTTGAAGAACAACATCACCAAGGACATACCATATTGGACCTATAGGTTGGTAGTGTCCTTGACTTTAATGGTAACTAGGATAAATATTTTCTTAAGGATTGAAAACTAGAAATGAATATTCAAACCATTCTGAAGCTCAAAATGCCAGGCACCAATAGCGAGGTAGTTATGAGAGCATGGAACCATACTGAAAATGGGATATTCTCTATGAAATTTGCCTACATGTTGATTCCAGAATCAATGAATATTAAGTGTGAGGGGGAATAAAGTATTATAGGGCTATATAGGGTGTCCACTAGAGTTAATTTTTGCTTGTGGACTATGTATTATAACACACTCTTATGCATAATCATTAGCAACATTTGTGGAACATGTAAAATAGTGGAGGAGATGACATAACATTCCCTAAGAGACTATTTCCATGCAAAGATAGCCTAGGTAAGCCTCATAACAAAGGCCAACTCAGCTCAATTCTTTGGTATGGACCTACAATCATTGTTGAAACTAAACCTCAATGTAAATGAACAACATAGCTCCATGTTCATGATTTCCTATTGGTACACATGGAAGTGCATAAACAATCACAAATAAAGATCACTAGCCACCAAGTTTATTATGTCATCAAAGAGAGAGAGAGATGGTCATAAAATCCTAGGCAAGAGTTGAAACTAGACCACAACCTATATGTTCAAGCCATTGGAAAAGAATGGAAAAAGGAGAGCTGAAGCTAAATATTGAATATGCCATACACAAGAAAAAGACATCTATACCTATTGTTATACAAGCTGAAGATGGTATATGGATAGGTGCTCATGGTAACACCATTCATGTTGATACTATTATTGAAGATGAATTGAAGGCAATCGATTTGGTCTCTAGTATTGCCAAAAAAGGAAACTATATGAAATTCACCATTGAGACAGATACTCTAATACCAGTGGAGATGATAAAGTGTATCCCATAATGCAACCTGATATATAGAAAATGGATAAGTGACATTCAAAGAAGCATTGCACATGTGGAATGTGTGAAATTTGGAATAAGAGAGTGCAACAAAATGGCAGTTGGTCTAGCCAAGTATCACTAAAACCATAACAGTGTGCATTTAACTATACGAGACCACCATACGAAGTTAGTTGTTGTGTCTTGATAATTATAATGGTAGTAGTATAACCAAATTTATTGTATGTCAAACTCTTATAGATATACATGTGATTTGAGTTTTCTTGCAAGATGAGGGCATGATGAATAAAACCCTCCCAACTTCCCCCCAAAAAACTAGAATGAAATGTTGAACCTGAGCGAGGATACAACATGGAGATCATAAACAACAAGATGAAACCCTAAAATACACCACTCAATTTTGATGATTATTTCAAGTCACTTGATTGTAATCCTCAATAACAAACTTGCAGACTTCCATTTTACAACCAATTATTAGAAATCATCTTTTTTGTTTTTATCATAACATGAGATTCTCTTGAAATTCCTAGAAGATCAATTCCTACAAAATACCTTAGTTGTTGTTGCTCATGATTTAAGGTAAAAAATATTATATTTATTCTATTAAAATATTCATCACTTATAATTCAAAATCTTGAAGAGTTTGAAAATTTTAATGCAATTTCCTTTCTTTGTGAAGATTCTGACTAATACTATACCTGGATTGAATCCAAATATTTGGTATTCTTAGTTTTTGTAATGAGATTTAGTGGAATTATACTTCCACAACCCAGTATAAAGAAGGTGATAATGGTTTCTCAACTAACATGATTCCCGCTCGTGTATTGCTATTCTTATATAGGCTTTGTACACATCTTTCTCAAGCTTAGACATAATATACCAAGTATTGATTTGTTTGATTAGTACTTCTCAATTCATGATTTGGTAAAATACTAAAAGAAACTATTTCATCTAATGATATATTTAGGAACATATTTGTATACCTATTATTTTCCATACTCTGAAAGCTACCAAGTTTCTCTATCATTGTGCATATCTTGAAAACTATTGTTATGCGGTGTACTATTATTTTTCTATTTTAACTAGATTTCATACTGATCCTTCTAAGTGGATGGCGCCCTTGTATGCTTATGCATGATATATTCCCTTAAGAAATGTATGAACACATAATATATACCATGAAAAATAATATGAAGAACATAGCAATGGCTATTAGAAAGATTGTAGGACATGCCTATCATTAAATTCAAAATATATTATGAATATATCTACTTGTACTTTTTTATATGTTTATTTTAAGATTAATTGCAAATTGGTCAAAAAATACATATGTACACATTTTAATTATCTATTTAACAATAATATTATGTAAAAAACTTAGTATTAAAATATCATGTTTTTTTATGATGGTCATCGATCAATAAATAGTCGACATTCATGTATATTAGAGGATAGTAGAACACATGACTAGTATAGTGAACTTAGTCCGGCCTGCCGTAAACCATTTGGACAACCATGATTTTTGTCCTTTTAAATTAATAATATATATCCCAACCACACATTATGAAAATTATTGAGCTCTAAATATATGAACTCTAGTGACTATTGGACTTGGTTGCACTTTTTGATTTCTTATCCATGTTATTTGAATTATTATGGTCTTCTTATCATACTTCTTATTATGGAATTTATATGTTCGACTTCTTATTATCGATTTCTATGTATGGTTTCTTTGAGGTTCAATGACAATCATAAAGTATGGATATGTCTAGGAACGAGAAGGAGTGTGCAACCCCAATTACCATAATGTAAAAAACATATTGTTGATCACTCTAACCATTTCCTAATTGTATGTAACATGGAAATTCATAAGTATATGCAATTATAAATTTTTATACCATGTTACATGTTTCATTTACATGTTGTGACTTTTAACTATACTACATCTCAAAAGGTTTAAATGTTCTTATATAGTATTTTTTGCTACATGATGAAAATGACAAGTTTATATTTAGTTTTTTTATCTAGTGGTTTCACGTCATAATGTAGTCTTGTGACCAAGCCTTACATTATATAGAAATTTTTAAGATACACGGTATCCAATTTTTAGTCAATTTACAATATGTTATTATAGTAATCCTACAAACCTCTCTAAAGAGAACAATTGGGAGGAAGAATCTCCTTCCAAGAAGGGAAGGTAAGTAGTGACACATGAAATGTTTCCTTACTTGTAAATGTTTTGACTAGTAGAAATTTGACCCATATAATTATGTATGTACTATAGAATTTATTTTATTATTTTGTCAGAAATTTTTTGTTGTGATATTTTCACATTTTGTACTTAGAAAGACAAAAAACCTTTTTTAGTAATACCTCAAGAAAAATATTATTTTTATATATGCAACTTTATTGAGTATATAGACTTTCCTACTTGAAATTTAACTTGTTCAATAAATATGCAACATTCTATTCTAAAAGTTGAGTTCATGAACCAAATAGGAGATGGGACCTGCTATTACATAAATATGCTTCATTATATATCTAGAATAGTAATAGTATCTTCATGCTTTGAAAGACCAAATATAGTTTCTAGTACTGTGTGCAAAATTTTATTTCTTGTATAATTTATTTATGAAACCTATTCTACTTGAAGTATATTTATGTGGAAATATTTTAGTAGATGTTTATTTATATGAGAAATGATAACTATGAACTTAATTACATTATAGTAATATGATTCTCTTAATTTATAGAAGTAGATTATTTGATAAACTTGTTTTTGGTTCATGAAAATTCTTTATAAATAATTGTTGAGTTCTTAATTGGAATTTTATAGGTATATGTTCTATAAAACTATTGATCCATAACCAATCATGTGATTTAGACATTCTTCTTAACAAAATAAATAATTTCAAGCTAGACACAAACCTTATCAAATTATATCATTATATAACAAGTATAAATAAAATACTTGGTTACCTTGACTAAAACCATGAGTACCATCTTTATGATCAAAACCCTTACAAAATAATTAGGATAATGCTTTAGAAAAAACCCAAATTAAACAAGCATATACCAGAAGAAGTGATGTTGAAATAGACAGAAAATATGAGCAATAATTTTAGACTTCCTAAATAAACATACATTTGTAAACTTTTAGTGAAGACATTGTAGATGTTATATATACATATGCGTGTCCCACCAAATAGACTAATAACAAATCTTACAACCCTGGAGTTAAATCCCATAAGGTAATCCTAAAACTTACCAATAGAATATAAAATCCATATATCACAGTGATTGATCCAATGGAATCACATGCCTCAAATAGAAGATCTAATATTAAAATAAGATAATTAATTTTTCTCACCACTATAGGTAGACTACATTGATATTGTTATATAGCTTATTTTTAAACATTAACCAATTTACCCTTTATAGTACAACAGACAACAAAGAAAACATAATGGAGTCAGTGTATCAACTACCCATCCAACACTTTTGAAAGTGAGAGTGTATGGAGACTCTATTATGGAGTACACTATTTTATATTAAGTCTATATAGTATCATCCTTTCTATTTCTTACATTAGACCTAAAACACATGTAAAAACCATAAGAGAATCATGAGGAGACCCCATTATAGGAGAACTCCCACCAAGATAGATAAACACGATTTGAAAGCATATTATAGGTATTGAAGTACACAAGAAAGTCTTAATGTGTATTCCATGAGAGCCCATCATATGATGATTGTATTAACATGTTTTATACCTTTTGTTAGTATAATGGAAATTATGTTTATCATGCTTATTTCAATATGAGATAATGAATAGACATAATAATGTCATAATAATGTTTGACTGAGTGGAATATCATTTCAAATTGAAGACCATAATTTGATATCATATGCATGCTAGAAGTATTCATTAAGAACCTACTTGGATATTATTGAAGAACTTAAGACAATAATGCGTCAAGAATAATACAAACATTTGGTGATGATTGCATCTCATTAGTCATGATGTTTTATATCAAGTCAGATACATAAGAACTTGTTGGAAAAAGTGTACCCAATAGACCAACTTCAAGAATGTTACATGAAAGCCATGGAATTGTACTCAGAATCATACCATAATGTGACATTTTTTATTGTGATTCTTATACACGAATGATCACATGTTGTGTGGTTTACTTTACTAGTTCGCAATTGGACCTTGAATAAGGTGCACTATGAGAGTAGTGATTTGATGAACCGTAACATATATGGACTATTTGAGTGACGTGGATAGAATTTTCCCCTGCTATTTGTGTGATATCTCGACCATTAGATGAGTGACACTATGAAGTAGATGGACATGCTCATGTGAGTCAATATTTGATATCGATCTCATGTTTATCTTAATAGGTCACTCTATATCAAAAAATATATATTGAATGTTAAGAGGATGTAAATTCCATGCCCCAATTACAATCTCGAATCAATAAAAAAGGGATTATACAATCACAATAACACTATTCACATGCCCTCCAACAATTCAATTTATTTAGGTAGAAATAATGTGATTCTAGGCAACATTTATTGCTTGTGAAGTTGTAACATGATTAAAAACATCCCTACTAACATAGTGTGGAACCTATAGGGTCACACACATAGGATGACACATGGAAGAGGAGAATAATAATAGGCATGATTGGAAATGTTCCAATTGGTATATTTCTAATTTTGATTTCTTACTAAGATGCTTAGGTATGAAATTAGAACTAAATGGCTATCTAGAGCCTAGATGGACAGATAGAGGGTTTAGCCAATCCAGTAAAAGTGATGTGGTTGATAAATATGATTAACCTGAACTACTAACTTAATGTTTGGGTGACTACATTCCTAGTCGACTTACTCAAGACACTAGTTGACCAACTTGTCAATAGCTGTTCAACTAATACAATGAGTTGATTGACTACATAAGAAAAGGGTTTTCTAAAACCTTCTAACCCCCTTAGTAGGTCATCTAGACCAACTGGATGATAGGCTAGACGGTCTATGGGGGCCAATGTAAAAACATTTAATGGTTATTCATTTCTCTTGTTTGATTTGAGAATCCAAATTTCCCTCTTCCCCATCGAAAGGGGCATGGCAACCAAAGTTTTGGTTACATTTTTGACATTGGAATCCCTGGTTGTAACTATTAAAAGGGAGAGAGAACAAGGATATGATATGGCAATACTATCATGCTAACAAGAGGTTTCTTATCCCAACTATTCAAGTTGCACAAATGAAGTTCCTTGTTTTCCTGTGTGGACAACATAGAGATGTAGGTGCCAATCATCTAGCTTAGGAGGACATCATCAACCCATGCATATGAACTAGTACAAGCAACACACACCACAACAAGAGGAACATTGTTGAATTAACTTCACAATAGGGTATATCTTGTGGCCCTAATTTTGTAAACATCATACTGGAGAGACCTTCTTGTGGGGTTTTGTGAAAAAAAAACTTCCATTGAGCCTGTTTTCATCCATAAATCCACACTAAAAGGTAGTATTGCTCCATTCATTATCAAATGACACCTTGATAATTTAATAAGAGGCAACAAATTATAACTTATTATAGAATGAGATCTCGTTCTACTATAGTAATAAATCCAATATAACAATCACCTCAATAGATGACATCATTATAAGTACTATTAGGAGCCATTTGTAATAACCAAATATAGTTTAATTATATTAAGACCAGATACAAATTTTAATAGGACACTAACCCAAATCACTAATCACATACAAAAAAAGTGGAAATATCAACATAAGAAAGGTGATTACATAATACACAGTTGAATGCAACCAACATCCTTCTTTCAAACATCATGAATTCACATAGCTTAATTCATTTAATATTTTCTTAGCAATAGTATGACAATTATAATACATATAACCATTTCTAGCCTATAAGCATGTACTTGAACATATAAAGCATCATTCTATAAACAAAAACATAAGTTGACTACAAGTACATCTCAAAACCCCAATACATGAACAAATAGACCACTAAATAAATGGGTAGAACATCACTTAGTAGTGATGAAGTCACTCGAATAGAAAGAAAAGGTGGGTATGTGATGGTCTGGCTTTATGAACTAAAAGAATTTCCATATCCAACATTCCTCTAGAATCAAGTTACCTAAAAGTTATTAGGGATGAGACCCAACGTCTCAAAATACTTACGATGAAGTCTATCCTAATCAATTACTTCACTTATTTTCTCTAGGTATTATATTTTTCAAAGAAAATTTATTTTATTTATGTATGGCTTCATGATGTATGAAAACACATTACATAAGAGGTTGTTCTAGTCATTCGACCTTTTTAGGGTCTTTTTTATATACCATACACATATATAAAGGTCATAATAACCTCTATTCATCCATCAAGTATTATTCATGAAATATAGGGTTCATATCATCATGTGGACCTTGACACTTAAAAAAGGTTCACACCTCCTACTGAAGAGTAGCATAAATTGTAAGTATATATATCAGAGGAATGATCTTCATCAAACTAAAGACTCTAGTCTACAAAGGCCTGAGACTTGTTAGTATTTAGATCCTCCTTCTCTAGGACTCAACTAGAGAAAACTATATTTGTCCTGAAACTAGTGCTCCTTCCTCCTAATGAGCATTAGGTTTAAGCAGGTCCTCACAAAACTTCACTTAAATCCCTTGCATTAATAATGTTTCAAGTACACATGTATTAATGGACTAGTTAGATGACCACCATGGAATGTATCCAAAATGTAATAAAACACCTTTCTCATCCATATTTTGATACCAAAACTACAAGGGTTTCACATTTACTTTTGGGGATAGCACCCCACTTTAGAAATGTTTTATTTATACTATCATCGATATTCATCAAGTGGTCATATGCATAAAAATATAACATTGGAACCTAGTATTTTCCCACATACTTGTTCATTAATTATCCACATGATGGTAATATTTTCACCTAGGTTTTATTCATGCACTTGAACTACTATCTATATATTTCCATACTATATTGAGGTAGGAATTCTATACATCCTAATCACTATATTTATAATCCAATAATTTTCCTTCACTCAATTTCAACCTTTTTTATATTACATACAATTTATGTAAATTGAGGGTGTCTACCCAATCTCTTACACCTACATTAAGATGAAATCAATATCTGGCTGTAGTATAAATACAAAGTTCACCTCATTTCCCATGTAGACCTATAGAATCCACATATCATCTCACACTTCTACAATTAGGTTGAGTTATGCTCAATGAGTGACTCTACATACTTGGAACATTTTACCAACCCAAATGAGTTTATTAAATACATTTAACTCAAGGAGAGTTACTTTTCTTGGTGCCATATGGAGTTTTATATGAACAACCTTACTTAGTGTTCCATTCTTTCTTTTCATGAGATATATTTAGGGTGAGGTTTTCAAGTTCAAGTCACTCTAACTAGGTCATACCATAGTCAAGGGACTACCTCCTTTAAATACGATCCAAAGTCACACCTCCAGATTATAAGTTCAACATTATTTTGTCTACTTATACATATCATAATTTTATAAGTGTTTCCATGCTTCATGAATTTCTTATGTATCATTGTCCTTAAGACATTCCCTAGGGACTCTATGGGTGTAGGTACATAAGAAATGTTTTTCTCCTCTCCTTTCGAGCCTCATGTACCTTTGTATTTTACCCACTTGACCCTAGGATTGGCTCCTTCCTTTACCCTACATAGGGTTGTTTGAATAGTGTTGAAAAACCTTTATTTCACAACTATCAATGACTGTGATTGATGCACTAAGTTTTTTTGCTTTTCACATGCTATTTTTTCGTGTATTTCATGCATTATTTCTCATTTTGACATTATTTGTGCATCATTTATGATTATTATCCTGTGAAACACCATTTCATTAAATAATAAGTATTTTCTATTGATGATGACAATTTATCATATTTTATTCAGACTTGTGTTGGTTTTCCCTATTTTAGGTAATTTTAGCACTTAAAAGGAAACGTGGTGCCACCTATAATAAATTTAGTAGTAGAGACTTGATACGAAAATCTAACATGGGAATTAAGGAAATATCGATTCTATTGAGATACAATTCAGTGCTACTGAGCCAGGGTTTAACGCCACCAAAATGCTAAGTCACTACAACCGACTTATGTTCCAGGGAACATCAATAGCTGGGATTTATCAACTCGGCGCTATCGACACCCAATTTAGTAGTACTAACTTTCATAAGAAAAAGAAGTCAGAACTTGTAAAATGGCCACTCGTTACTACAAACCTCACTATCAATAGTAACGACACTTAGCCAAGGTTTCGAGTTAGCCAATCACTCGGTGCCACCGATTCCCCTTTGGTGGTACTGACTTAGCACAATCAGTGTAGATTGAAGATCGATTAAGATCTGATGCCTAAGACTTTATCATGACTAGAGCCTCACTTATGATCTAAGGGGAGTTCAACCAGACCTAATCATCATGTTCTATTATATTGCAATAGAGCACAAAGCTAAGAGAGGAGGAGACAACCACATCCTAGACGATTTGGGCACCTCTAGAGAGCAGATTTGCAGTTAGAATGCTGCGAATCGAGACATTCTCCAGAGGGGGATCTTCCAGACCAGTTCCTTAAGGGGTTTTCATTAGATTTCCTGATGTTTATCTCTTTGTCTTTCTCTTCCTCTATGTATTTGTTGGTATAGAATATGCATATCTTATACCCTTGTTCCTTAGGACTCAGGTGTAGCCTGGTATTGCATTGTAATTGACTTCCATGATTTAATATAGTTATTTTTTCAATTGTGGACTAAAATATATGGGTTCTTAATGAATTGCTTATGTCAAATCATCATAGTTAATTTCTTAGACCGTGAAATACTCTACGAGAGGGATTAAGGGCTGGAAAGGCCATAGATTTATATAGTTTATATTCGTCCTTGGAAAAGGGCTTATGGATGTGAAGGGTACAAACCAAAGGTATAACTAATGCACCTAGATAATTCCTAAATCACTACAGGAGTGGGGTTGGTCTTAGTATAGGTAGTGTATTATGCTATGGGAGTGGATAACATGTGCTACAATTCCTCAGTCTAGGGTTAAGGGTAAATGCTTGTTGATGAGATGGAGTTAAATGTAATGTATACCATGGTGAAATTGCAATCCTAAGGAATCCACTTAATTTAGTTTTTAATTCTTGCAATTAATTTTGATAAGACAACCAATCATCTTTTCCCTAGGCCTAGCTAATTAGGTTATAGTTAGTAGTAGTCTCTAGAGTGCATTCCCTAAGTTTGACATTCAAGCATCATAGGTCTATACTACTTGATGCGTACACTTGTGTATTGCAAGCATAGTTGGGCATGCCAAGTTTTTGGCACCATTATCGAAGAAACAACAACTCTAAGACTACAAGTGCTGAGACCGGACACTCTAGGACGTTTTATTTTCTTTTATTAAAGTTTCAAATATTTTCTGTGAAATTGTGCAATTATTGAAAACCTTTTTTTAGCGACAACTCATTAGTATTCAATTTTTCACATTTGAGTATTATTTTTAGGTACTTGTGCATGGTTCATATTGGAACCACTAATTACAGAGAGTCCACTCCATCTAGTACATGATAGAAGGAGATATTCTGTAGGGCACATGAGTTTGAAAATTTAGCTGAGAAGCTCATCCAAACTCCACCACCTCAGGAAGAGAAGGCATATGAAGTAGACATGGATCCTAATGATAACGATCATGTGGGGTCGAGCTTGAAAAATAGACTGTCTATGAAAAGATCAAGGTTTCTTCCGCCACAACACATTTAAGGCTGATTAAATGGCAAGCATTCGACATGGGTAGATCATGATATACCCCGGGATGGTGGCACTTACTAAATCCCAATCATTTCATGGAGATAATAAGGAGGATTCAATGGCACACATAAATGGCTTTGTGGAAAGCTGTGACATGTTAAAGATTGATAGGGTCCCGACCACAATTAATAATTGAATCTGTTCTCCCTACCCATTGCCAAGAAAGCCTAAATCATGGTTTCTTAGTATTCCTTTTGAGTCCATAGAGGCATGGGATGATATGATAGACTCTTTCTTGGAGAGGTACTTCCTTCCATACAAGACACATGACTTGGTCAGGTGAATCTTTAACTTCAAACAACATGATAAGGAAACCTATTTAGAGGCCTGTGAGAGATTTTAAAACATGCTAAGAAAGGTTCCTCATCATGGGATTGATCATTAAGGCCAAACAAATACATTTTATTAAGGGATACACAAGAGGGAGAGAACTAATCTTAACAACACACGAGCATGTTTCTTTCTGAACAACAAAGCCACAAGGTGTCACAAGATATTAACAAATATGGCAAATAATCAATATTTGGGAGCAGAGCATGACTGGCCAGCGATCGTCAAAAGTGCAGTGGAATCAAAGGAGCTCACCATGTTGAAGGAGAAGATGGACTTCATCATGAATAAATTTGAGTACCTCATCTAAAGGTGATGGGGAAGAGTGCATGTATATGCGGTAGCATAACAACTGAGGCATAAACAATAATGCATTGGGGAAGGATCCCTAGTTCTCATGAAAAGATGCTAACAATTTTTAGTAAGATCCATCACAGGTGCATCAACCCAAAGAATAATAGGGAAACATGTCTTAGTAGTATCAACATGATAGGGGTCCTAGAAAGATAGACCATATAGAAGACATGTTGGGAAGGTTGGTGAATTAGAATGAGGAACTCTTCCATCAAACAATGAGAGAGAATTAGAAACAAGGGGCACACATCCATAACATAGAAAATCAAATTTCTCATCTAGCAGTAGAAGTGATCCCTTAAGAATCCCAACCAACAAGGATTTCTAGGAAACACATATATTCCATCTGGAAATAAAAATATGTAAGCATTGCTTATTCACAGTGGTAAAGTCATGCTAAAAGATCAAAATGTGGCTCTAGAGAAGAACACCACCATAGCTGAAGAAGGGGAGGTGTCATAAACTATTTCTCTAGAGAAACCACATGACACCACTCTATAGGAGGAGCCCAGAAGAAGACTCAACTAAGTAGAAGAAGAACAAGAAGGATTTCTATTAGATTAAAGGTCAAGAAGGTTGATTAGAAGAATAAAAAATTTCTAGAAACATTCAGGAAACTCCTGATCATCCTACTACTAATAAATTCTCTTGATCAAATTTCTTCGTATGGTAAGTTCTTGAAGGTTATTATCAACAAGAAGAGGCAGATAGATGATTCTGATGTTGTTGTCTTAAAGGAGGAAGTCAATGCACTGGTACAAAGAAAATTTCAACAAAAGAGACAAGATCCAAGGTGTTTCAACATACCATGCTACATTGGCAAGGTCAAGTTTGGAGATGCACTTTGTGATTTTGGAACAAGCATCAATCTGATGTTGCTAAAAACTTTCAAGAAATTGGGACTGAAAGGTCTAGGAAGAGAAACACAAATATTAAGTTGGCAAACAACTCTATCGTGAGATTGATTGGTATCTATAAAAATGTATTGATAAAGGTGGACAAATCCATTTTTCTAGAAGATTTTGTTATCATGGAGATGTAGGATGATTATGGAAATGATGTTGGATAAATTGGACATTAGCATACCCTTTGTTTTGATGATGACAACCATTTCAAACTTGTGGATCTAACATGTTATTTTATTATTTCCTGGTTCAAAGGAATAAGGAAATCCTAAAAAGTGGGAAGTTGAAGATCAATGCAAATTGAAGACTAAATGCACTTAATTGTATATATGTTCATGATTGTACTCAAATGTAAATAATTGTACAAAAATATAATGTACAAGTACTTAGACATCATGTAAATCAAGAATTAGATCTTCCCTACCCACTTATAACCCTTAGATAGGTTTTCCCCCAACATTAGAGTCACCAACACACATTGAAACACACACTTAGTAGGTGATTCAAAAGTCTAAAAATGGGACACCCTCAGTCAAAAAACTTGTTGACTGAGACACACTCATTAAAATTTTTTGTCGATCGAGAACCACCTCAGTTGAACTTGTGAGCACTATTTAACAACATACACAATTGTGCTCTAAAATAGTCTTCAGTCAAAAAGAATCTCGATCGAGTAAGCTTCAGTCTAAAACTTGTGACTATTAGACTGAGTGATTGCTAGTTGGGAGTTGAAAATAGACATTGCAACACTTTTTCATTAAACCCAGGATCGGTCGAATAAAATCTCGACCAAAACATAGTTTGGTCGTCCAAATTGTCGACCGAGCAGGGTTCTGGATTGTTCTTTTCAAGAATGAACAAATTCACAATTTCTAGCCAACTAATGTAAACCTAACAAGTAGTTAAGCACTAAGAACACTCTAGACACTCCTTAGAATGTCCCTATACACTTGAAAACCATTTCTATAAATAGGAGAGGCCTTAGGACATCCAAATCACCAATTGCATATACAATACATTCTACACTTGAGCATTCACTATTGAGAGAAACAAAGCTAGAATTCACTTGAAATCTTCTTCCTTGTCCTCTAAAGTTGTGTCCTATAGTTAAAATCTCCTAGCCACCACATATAGCCATGTCCATCTTAAGTGGATAGGAGATCTAAATGCTTGATATAGGATCAAAGCATTATACTTCATTGGATAAGTATTTTTTTTCTTCCAATCTATTTCTTCTATATTGTACTTTGTTCTCCTTGACTACTCCTAAGGTTGGAGGCTATTGAAAGGAGGTTTCTTGGTGCTTGTTCAACAAAGTGAAGGCTGCTCCAAGGTGTTCTTGAGATTACTTCAAGAAGGCTTCTTTGAAGGAGGTTGGATCTACTTAAAGGTGGTGAAGGCTGCTCCAAGGATTGCTTGAGGTTACTTCAAGAAGATTGCTTCAAAAGAGGTTGGGGCTACTTCTAGGTGAAGTCTATCTCAAGTTGGTGAAGCTACTTTAAGGTGGTGAAGACTGCTCCAAGGATTGCTCATGGTTACTTCACGAAGGCTGCTTCAAGGGGGTTGCGGCTACTTCAAGGTGAAGGTGATTGTATTTTATGTAACATCCTCGTGAGGTTATAAAATAAATCACTTTTGAAATCCCAATTGGAAACAATTGGGTAGTGGACTGACAACCTTTGATTCAAAAGTTGGAACCACTCTAAATTGAAGTGTCTTCCTTGTTTCCACCTCCTTCTTTGGTTGAGTGCTTTAATTTTCAATTATCTTTAAATTATTAAAAATCTCTATTCACTCCCCTCTAAATATTTCAATTGGTATCAGAGTGGGCCTTCAAGGAGCCATAAAAGATCTTGAAGAATGGGGGACAGTGCACTTCAAAACCTCAACCTTGAAGGAACCTATGTAAGTCAGACACCACCTTTTGATGGAAGCAACTAAACTTATAGGAAGAGAAGGATGCAATTTTACTTCCAAGGGATTAGCTTGGATCTTTAGAGGATGGTATCTACACCCTATGTACTTCCCATGATGAAATATGCAACATGGGATCCAAATATGATAAAACAAGTTTAATTAAATGCAATGGCGGTGAGCATTTTATATTGTTCTATTTCTATAAGTGAGTTTAATATAATATCTTCATTTGATACAACTTATGATATATGGAATAAACTCTTCATAACACATGAAGGAACTACACATGTTAAAAATGCCAAAATTAATGATTAAGGAAAAGTTTGAACAATTTCGTATGCAATCTAATGAATCTATGGGTGAAATGTATGCAATATTTTCTTCCAATGTAACATCTTAAGTGCATTAGGCAAGTATATAAGTGAAGAAGATCAAATATCCAAAATCCTTAGACCCTTGCCTCCAAAATATAAGCCAAAGATGACAACCATTGAAGAAGCTATTGTTATCACCACAATGAGGATGGAGCAGCTCATTGGCAATCTAGAGACTCATGAGGTCACCCTTGAAGAAGAAGAAAGATTGGCAATTGAACATAAGAAGGAGAAAAGGAAGGACATTGATTTTAAGGAGACAACTAAAGAAAGTAATGAATCAAGTGAAGAAGATAGTGAAGAGGAGGCACTCATTGTAAATGGCAAGCATATAGAAGATTTAAAACTAACAAAAACTCTTCTATTTCTTCCACTTATTCCCTTAGGTGCTTTGAATATGGTAAGAAGGGATATTTAAAAAAGGAGTGTCCCAAAGTCAATAAAGGAAAGAAATATTCTTTCAAGAAGAAAGAAAAAGCCTACAAAGCATCTTGGGATGACTCAAGCAATGATAGCAAAGGGGAGGAGCAAGTAGAATGTCTCATGACCAAAGAAGACATGGTAAGATGCTTCATTACAACAACAAATGAAGTAGAAAATGAGGTAAGTCTTCTTGATTCATCTAAATAAGAGCTAATCACTAGTTTTGAAGAACTAAATGACAAATATGTTGATTGTAAAAAGAAATTAAAAAGGCTTACAAAAACTAATGAAGATTTGTATGCTAAATTGAATGATCTTACTTTTGAAAAGGAAAGTCTTATGTCTGGAAAAGCTACTTTGAAATCATCTATTACTGATTGCAATATTAAGTTGCTTGCTCTAGAAACTAACAACAATTTTGTTTGCCAAGAAAAGGTTGAATTGCTTACCAAAATAAATGATCTTCAAACTCAACCTATTCTATATACTCATTCAGATTATGCTGCTATTGTCAAAGAAAGAGATAGTTTGTTATCTAATCTAGACCAAGCAAAGTTACACATTAAAAAGAGAATGAATGAAATTTCTAAGTTGCAAAAGGATATTAGTAGCTTAAAAAACAAAGACATTCTTGATAAAATCCTAAACGACTCATATGGTCAAATTGGGAAGAGAGGCCTAGGTTATGTGCCCAAAGATAAATCATATCAAAAACCTAGATCTAAAAAGACATAATTACCCAAGTCCAAAGTCATGTATGTGCCTAAAGACAATATAAATAAGAAGAGAAATGAAATTGATTCTATTTTCTATCATTACTTTTTAAATATAGGACATTATTCATTTTATTTTTCATACAAGAAAAAGGATGTTGACTTGGTTTGGGTTCCAAAACCCCCAACTTAAAAATTTTCGTCATAATAGTTGAGTTTTGACCTAAGCTTCACTTTGAATTTTATAATGTCTTAATCTCAACTGAATTTAGTATGAACTTGTATATCCTTGATTACTTAATATGTTATCTAAGAATTATGACATGATATGTTTACATTACAAAATCTGAAATTACTGATAATGCACAGAATGTAATCTTGGTTGACAAAATGCTCGATCGAGACCTCTTTCGGGCAAAGACAAGTTCAACTAAAGACAGTTTTGTCAAAATTGGATTTACTGGAAATTTTTTTTGATCAACAAATAGTTTGACCGAGAACTTTTTTGGTCAAATATATGTTTGACCAATAATAGTTCTGTCAAGTTTGTTAATTAAGAATATAATTATCAGCTTGCAATTGAAATTGGGACCCAAATTTGTCTTATACTCTTCATAGTAGATTGTACTAAATCCTAACCAAAAGGACCACTATACGGGGACCAAAAATTTATACTTAACAAGTTTGGATAGCCTATAGAGATTAACCCAATAAGCATATAACTGGAAATAGGAAGATCTCCACACACATGGAGCAAAGGTAAACTTATTGGTTACATTTGGAGAAAGGTGATGTGGGTACAATTTTTTTGTGCTATTTGTAAAAGAATTACATCATAAGATCTATGAAAATGGATATGACTTATAAGAAAATATCAAATTTGTCTATTATAGGAGATTAAAAGTAAGATTTCTTGTCAAAACAAAAATTTTGCTCACTAGAACTCATTCACATAAATCTGGCTCTATAACAAAAGATTGTGAAGACAAATTTGATCTTAAGTCCCAAAAAGGATTTTATCGGTAATTTTCAACATCTAACAAAACACCTAGGATATATAAGTCTACATCTAAGAGAATTTAAGAATAAATGATAATTATACACAAAAAGACTTAATCATATCCTAAAAGGAGTCAATTATTGAATTAATCTATATGAGCTTGAATAATGCATAAGTTTCATCTCCTAAACCTAAAAGAAAACATGAAATTGGAACTCAATTGGCATGACAAAATAAATAAAGCTAGGATATAATGAAAGAAAATAGACTTTGGTATGGATTATGCATTAATGGGTAAGACTTGAGGACATAAGGACATCAAACTCCTAAAATGGATAAAAGGATCATTAAATAAGAAATCTATGTTGCTTTAACTCATGACTTGAAATAAGATTGAATTTACAAAAAGATGTTGAATAATTACTTATGTTAATAAAATTTTATATCTTGGTTCATTCTAAATAAACTGCATTAATTGGAAATCTACAGATCAGCCTCTCGGTCGAAAAGAAGTTCGACCGAGGGGCGCCCCGGTCAAAGTCATGCTAGACCATAAAAAGCATGACAAAAATTCTTATTTGGAAATCAATACATTGACTTGCACCCAACATTGGTATACTAAATTTGTAAGTTGCTCATCATGTTAAATACTTAGAATAAGAGAAAATTTTAAGATAGTGCAGGAAACAAGATTTCTTATAAAAATTGACTCATAATCTAACTTAATCAATTGATTTTACAGAAGGTTTTGATTTGAAATACCTTAGTATCTTTAAGCTCACTTTTGTTATGAGATTAAGGGGGAGTTCACAAAATTCTTAGATATAATGTATGTCTTACTCTTAATTGGATTCTCTACACCAATTAGGGATTAACATCCCTTGTATTTGGTTAGAGATACATTTATTGATTCCACTATGAGCCTACATGAATCTCATATCATTTCAGGGCTAAACATCTCTTGCAAATGATTGAGAATTAATATAAAAATACATTCATTAATCCCACTATCAGCCAAAAAGAATCTCATATCATTTTAGGTCTTAACATCCCTTGCAAATGGTGGAGAAAGTTTTCTTGGTTTTTGAATTGTGGCTAAAGTTGACATTCTTTATGAAGTAAACAATCAAGGGGGAGTTTTATTGACTTACACATATGATTATGTTTTTGAAATGACAAAGGGGGGAAAATAAAATAAAGCATAATAAAGTAAACATGATCTCTTGGCTTGAAATTAATATTAGTGCTACATTGTCATAAGAGATGGATATCATGTTCCATATATGTTTAGGTATAATAGCACACATTTTACGAGATCAAAATATTATATTCATCTTAGGTACATCACATGTATGAAACTCATTCGATTTCAAATATTTTGCTTATATTTTAGGAATGTTTATCATCTTAAAAAAAGGGGAGATTGTTGGCTAAATTGGACATTAGCATACCCTTTGTTTTGATGATGACAAACATTTCACATTTGTGGATCTACCTTGTTATTTGAGTATTTCAAGGTTCAAAGGAATAAGGAAATCCTACCAAGTGGGAAGATGAAGATCAATGTGAATTGAAGATCAAATGTGCTTAATTGCATTAATGTTCATGATTGTACTAAAATGTAAACACTTGTAAAAAAATATAATGTACAAGTACTTTGACATCATGTAAATTAAGTGTTAGATCTTCCGTACCCACTTATAACCCTTAGATAGGTTTCCCCTAAAGTTAGATTCACTGACACACATTGAAACACACACTTAGTAGGTGATTCAAAAGTCTAAAATAGGGACACCCTCGGTCAAAAAACTTGTCGACCGAGACATACTTGATCAATGTTTTTGTCGACTGAGAACCACCTTGGTCAAACTTGTGAGCACTATTCAACAACTAACACAATTTTACTCTAAAATAGTCTTCATTCAAAAATAATCTCGACTGAGTAAGCTTCATTCTAAATCTTGTGACTGTTAGACTGAGTGGTTGGAAGTTGGGAGTTGAAAATAGATGTTGTAATACTTTTTCCGTAAACCCAGGCTCAGTTGAATAAAATCTAGATCGAGACACAGTTTGATTGACCAAATTGTCGACCGAGCAGGATTCTGGATTGTTCTTTTCAAGCATGAACAAATTAGCAATTGCTAGCCAACTAATGTACACCTAATAGCTATTTAAGTACTAAGAACACTCTAGACACTCCCTAAAATGTCCCTAGACACTTGCAAACCATTCCTATTAACAGGAGAGGCCTCAGGACACCCAAATCACCACTTGCATATACAATACAAGCTACACTTGAGCATTCACTATCGAGAGAAGAAAACCTATAATTCACTTGCCATCTTCTTCCTTGTTCTCTAGAGTTGCGTCCTATAGTTACAATATCCTAGCCACCATATATATCCACGTCCATATTAGGTGGATAGGAGATCTAAACACTTGATATAGGATCAAAGCATTGTACTTCAATGCATAGGTATTTTCTTTCTTCCAATATATTTCTTCTATATTGTACTTTGTTCTCCTTGACTAATCCTCGAGTTGGAGGCTGTTGAAAGGAGGTTTCTTGGTGCTACTTCAACAAAGTGAAGGCTTCTCCAAGGTATCCTTGAGATTAATTTAAGTAGGCTGCTTCAAAGGAGGTTGGAGCTACTTCTAGGTGAAGGCTATCTCAAGGTGGTAGAGATACTTCAAGGTGGTGATGGCTGCTCCAAGGATTGCTTGAGGTTACTTCAAGAAGGCTTCTTCAAAGGAGGTTGGAGCTACTTCTAAGTGAATTCTATCTCAAGGTGGTGTAGCTACTTGATGGTGGTGAAGGCTGCTCTAAGGATTGCTCATGGTTACTTCAAGAAGGCTGCTTCAAGGGGGTTGAGGCTACTTCAAGGTGAAGGCTACTTCTTAGTGGAAGGTGATTGTATTTATGTAACATCCTTACGAGATAATAAAATAAATCACTTCAAAACCCCAATTGGAAACAATTGGGTAGTGGACTGACAACCTTTGATTCAAAGATTGGAACCACTCTAAATCAAAGTGTCTTCCTTGTTTCGTCCTCATTCTTTCGTTGAGTGTTTTAATTTTCCATTATCTTTAAATTATTAAAAATCTCTATTCACCCCCCTATAGATCTTTCAAATGAACTACTTTTAGGCCGACTATTCCAAGACACAACATATATCATTTTAGAAATGGAGAGAGGAAGATTGACATTGGGGATCTAATATGACCAGTTTGAGATTAAGCTACCAAATTATCAATTGCTGGATAAGGAAAGTGAACAATGGCACATGATGCAACAATTGTGCAATTTGGTGTCACTATTCTTAGGTGAACCAGTTCTAGATACGGCTCATGTAATGACAAAGGTGGATAAGGGTACTCTTCCTGTTGACATAATGGATTATACAAAGCATATTTGTTTGACAAAAGCTATGAAGTACCATGTTGATCTAGAGGAAGAGCAACACTCAATGACAATTGCAGAATAATGTCCTTTACATTTACACATGCCTATCGACATCTACCGTTAGAATCTTGTCTCATGAATCTAATGGATGACTGCACTTCCTATCACTTACTGGAGGAGTGTGCACTATTTCTAAAGACCTTGTCATGCTTCTATAGGAGACATTATGAAGACCAAGGACTGCCACCACCACCATTAGTCCCATCTCTATAGTGTCCTTCTGAGATGGAAGTGAAGCCAATACCACCACATATTAAGTACACATTCTTGGTAGTGGATAAAAGCCACCAATGATAATATCAACAATGCTAAGTGTGCAAGAGGAGGAGCATCTACTCACAATTTATGAAGAATCACCGTGCTGCATTTGGGTGGTCCATTGCATACATAAAGGGGATATCCTATATTTTATGTCAAGACAAGACCTAGATTGAAGGAGCAAAACATATAGAGCAACATCAGTGACGTCTAAATTTGATCATGATAGATATTGGGAAGAAAGAGGTAGTTAAACTTCTATCGACATGTATAATTAATGCTATCTCTGATTCTAAATGGGTTAGTCCTATACAGGTTGTTCCTAACAAAGGGGATATCACATTCACTACAAATTATGATAATGAAATTGTCTTAACTAGGATAATGACCTCAGGGCATGTGTGCATTGAATAATGTTGTATAAACACTTCTACTCTAAAAGATCATTTCCCACATCCATTTATAGATCAAATTCTTGCGAGACTCGTTGACTGCTCCCATTTTTGTTTTCTTGATGAGTATTCAGGGTACAGTCTGATTTCTATCAAATCACAGGATCAAGAGAAGTCTACCTTCACTTTTCCCTATGGTACTTTTGCATATCGCCAGATGCCCTTTGGCCTTTTAATGCACTGACAACGTTTCAAAGATGCATGCTTACAATATTTTCTGACATGGTGGAACTTTGTCTTGAGATTTTTTGTGGATGATTTTTTTAGTATAAGGACAGTCTTTTGGGGACTTCCTTTTCAGTATTGATAGAGGTTTACAAAGATGTGAGAACACCCATATTGTTTTGAATCAGGAGAAATGTCATATGATGGTGAGTGAAGAAATTGTATTGGGATACAAGGTATCCAACAAAGGGATGGAAGTCGACCCAGTAAAAATAGAGGCGATCTGTAAACTAACTCCACCATCATTGGAGAAGGGAGTTAGGGAATTTTTAGTACATGTCATATTTTATCACTAATTTATAACAATTTTTTGAAAATTTCCGAACCACTTTCCTAATTGTTAGAAAAGGATGTGGAGTTCAAATTTGATGATCAATGTATCAAAGTTTTTTATGTTTGTAAAAGAGAAAAATTCCACACCCATTGTGGTGGCTCTAGATTGGATCCATTGTTTGAGTTGTGGTCTGATGTATCTGAGTTTTCAGTAGGTGTTGTTAAAAGCCAATGTAAGAATTGGACATTGTCAGTCATTTACTACACATCTAGAACACTTAATGATGTAAAACTAAATTATACCACCACAATAAAAGAACTTTTAGCTGTAGTCTTTTACCTTGACAAATTTGGACTATATCTGATAGGGGAAAAGTGATAGCGTGGACTGATCATGCAACTATTAAGTATCTTTTGCATAATAAGGATGCTAAACCATATTCATTAGATGGATTTTCCTACTACTAAATCTTGATATAGAAATCTAAAACAAGACTGAGAAAAAAATGTAGTAGATCACTTGTTTAGGCTAGAAAAAGTGGATGAATATGGATCGGAGGTACCCATTGTTTTGGAGTTTCTTGATGAGCAAGTTTTTTTCCATGAGGAACAAGGATCCCTATTTTACACCCAAATAGTTAATAATATGGCATGTGGAGAGATACTAGAGGTTGGAGATATCAAGAAAGAAAAGATTGTTCCATTCTTTGAGATTTTATATGTGGAAATACTCTATTTTTCTTAAATAGTGTAGGGATGGCATTATGAGGAAGTGTGTGCCAGAGTGTGAGTTTGAGAGCATACTTTCTCATTGTCATTCCATACCTACTGGGGGATACCATGCTAGTTCCAAGATGGTGGCTAAGGTAAAGTGGTTTTTACTATCCATCTTTACTTAAATATGCTTACAACTATGTACGGAGATGTGGTGCATGTCAGTGAGTAGGTAATATATCTAGGTGGCATTAAATGTCTCTTAATATCTTTTAGGAGGTAGAGATCTTTGATTTATGGGGAATGGATTTCATGGTACCGTTTGTGTCTTCAAATTATAATTTGTATATCTTTCTTGTAGTGGACTATGTGTCTAAATGAGTGGAATCGATCCCAACCTAAACCAATGATTCACATCTTGTGTCTAAGTTTGTGAAGGACCATATTTTCTATAGGTTTGGGGTGCCTAGAATGATGATCAGTGATGGGAGATCTCATTTACAAGTAGGAAGTTTGGTACTTTATTGAGTAAGTATGGAGTGAGACATAGAGTAGGGACCCTATACCATCCCCAAACTCAAGGCCAAGTTGAGGTCTCTAATAGAGAAATCATAATGATCCTAGAAATGTTTGTCTCCATCAATTAGACTAATTGGAGCATGTAATAGAATGATGTTGTATGGACTTACATGATGACTTTCAAAAAACCAATAGGCACGACTCGCTACAGGCTAGTCTATGGGTGTGCATGTCATTTTCCCATGGATCTAGAGCACAAAGCCAAGTGGGATTTGAGGAAACTGAATTTTGATCTTTCTATGTCTAGGAAGAAGCAGAGACCAGAGTTGAACAATATAGATGAGATTATGCTAGATGCCTACGAGAGCTATAGAATCTATAAAGATAGGACTGAAAAAATGCATGGCCACCACATTCTCCATAGGGTGGTTCTATCGGGACAACATGTTTTACTATTTAATTCTAGGATGAAATTGCATCCTAGGAAGTTGAGGTGAGCAGTGGACCTTATGTGGTCATCAAGACATTTCCTAATGGATCAGTTGAAATTAGTGATGGTGATAAATCCTTTTTGACAAATGGATAGTGACTCAAACATTACTATGGGTGAGAGATAGACCATGAGAAGGAAGAGTTAAAGCTCATTGAGATTCCTTGAGCATGCAAGCATTCAAAGATCCTTGAGCCGAGGACATAAAACAAGGGTGATTTTGGGAGGAAACCCATAGTTTAATAGTTTGGTATTTGTTTTTCATCTAAACTTGTTTAGGAATTGTATTTTTATATGGTGTGAAGGCAGAGAAAAAGTTGATACCGCCGACAAGCCAGTGGGTGGCACCGATATATGCATAAAATTAACAAGAATGACATAAAAATTTTGGCACCACTAACAAGTGGGTCGGTGGCACCGAATCCTTGATAGACAAAGCAGACCAAAAATCTATAGAAACTCAAAACCACCATTGACTTGCATCAGTGGCTCCATCATCTTCCAATGCTTCAGGTTCGATACACTAAGAGGATGTTTGATCGCATTGAAGAAGTATGAAGAAAGGACACATCTTGATACCACCAACTATGAAGTTGGTGGCACCGACAGAATAATCCAGTAGCAATCTTAATTTCACTCAGTACCACTGAGTGCATGGTTGGTGGCACTGACACAAAGTCATAGTGAACTGCGAGAATCAATTCAAAGCCATCAACATCCTTTCGGTGGCACTGACTCCTAAAGAGTAGAGTTTGTGGGACCAACATCAACTATCAAGCTCATCTGCATCCTACAATATGTGACACTGATCCAGACCAACATTTCATAATTGGTAACACTGACTCCTATCAATACCACCAACACAGAGCTATTTGTGGGTTGAAAAATTGATGATTCTAGGCCTCCAAGATCAATAGATGACATCGACAAACCCATGGATAAAGAGAAACGTTGGTACCACTGGTACGACAGGACAGGGAGGTTCATTCCATTTATAAGGGGATGCAATGGGAGATATAAGTTCACAACCAAAGCCTTCCCTTGCACTCTAGAATGCATCTAGAGCACCTAATGTCCCCATGTTTTCATTGAGCTCTTTTTCTGAATCTCATTTCTCTATTTAACATCATTGACTTCAAGAAGACAAGAGTCACTAGCAGGAGCATATGAGCAGATGTTACTAAAGCCATCTAGGATGGCTTTTGTAGATGAAGACCAAAAGAAGCCTTTTGCCATCATGATGAAGTGGGAGATCATACCCACATGGTATGGTAACCACACCTTCCCCAATGAGACCGACTTTGTGGAGAGCCTCCACCAAATGAGTGATCACACCTTCTTTGGTGATTGGCACACCTACTAAGAGATTGTATGCAAGTTTCTTGCATTACTAGAGATATTGACACGCGTATAACGTGCGTGTAATACGCAAGTGTACGTGTCGAAGTAATATGGGATTATGAGTCCCAAGTCATCGAACACGGGGAGTTGTGAGGTTAAAGACTATTACTAATTAGGATTGATCAGCTAAGCCGAAAACAAGAGTTGATTGAAAAAGAAAATAAAAATAAAAGAAAACAAAACAATCGATTAAATGTTGAGTTTAATCAATTTAGATGGGAATCTTTAGGATTGTGGTTTCACCGCGGGTTCTCATTGTATTTATTTCTATATAGTTAATCAAATATGTCTCTCATTCTGGGTAGTGGCCTGTAGTCAGAATTGTTCACTGTCGTGATACAATTCACTACCTAAATCTAGGTCGGTTCCACGGTAGTAGTAACCTATACCCTAAACTAGGTGCATGAAGATCATACTCTGGGTTTCCACCATTAACTGTACATCACCTTGTTCAAAGGATTTATTAGTTAATGTGATTATCGTCTCTTTTCAACCATTAATTCTTCTTTCAAAGTAATTAAAGGTATTGGATTATCATTAGGGTGATCAATCATAATGATATAATGGAGAAAACGACATCATACCACGGATTTGAGAGACAAATTATGATAAACTATACAAAAAGTATCATACAAGGATTACCCGGGCTACTCCCGGTCCTAAAGAATTATGACTTTTAGCCGAAAATAGACGACATGGTATCACAGTAAGTCGAAAAGATGTAAAACATGAATTTCGAGATACAGTAAATTGGAGAAAGGGTTAAAGAGTGGATCTGGAGAAGATGGAGAGAATTTGCCGTCGTTTCCGCCGCCAAAATGCCTCCGAGGTCTTCCGTGTAGGGTTCCTCTACTTTTCTCCCTCCGTTCGGCTGCCGTATCGTCCCCCACCGATAGATCTCCCAATTGCGGTTCTAATGGTTCCTTTTATAGCCATCGTATATGTTTAGGTCAAGAGGAAACCTAAAAATACAATTTTTAATACAAACATGTGTTAGATTTAACACATTTAAATTTCGTCCGCAATGTCTGAGTCGATGGTATCGAGTTGGAAGTCGATGGTATCGACTTCTTCACAGCAAAACGTCCTTTTCCTTTGAGCAAAAAATATTTGTACTCTGATGCCATGTCGCTACCATCGAGTTGCAAGTCGATGGTATCGACTTTGTTCCAGTAAATAATAATTATCTACAACAAAATAATCAATGAATAAAATCAAATAATTATTATAATAATTAAAACATGTAAAATGCATGTAAAATACATGTAAAAATATTAGAAATGATGCACAAGTGATTTTTACTAATTTGGTAAAATATGTATTAAAAAGATATTCAATTAAGCACAAATGACACAGAAAATAACCAAATTATATACCAAAATAACGACAATTTGTACATACATCAGATATGTTGGATCCTTGAGCACAAGGAAAGTTGGAAAGAAGGGTAGATCTAGTTCAGACTCTACAATGCCACCCACCACCTCACACTTGTGGAATTCAACAGAATCTATGGGTGGATAGTGAGTGGAGTATGCTTCATCCACAATGACTTTGACTATACCATGGAATTGAAGCAAATGATAGCCCATCCAGAGTGGTTCACTATCAAGTGGCACTAGGTTTCAGTGATGGATATCACACATCCCTTTGTTCATATTCTACACCACTACTTGACGAATACGATATTCACCAGGTCCACTAATGGACAAGGGAAGCTACATAAGGCAAACCTATATGTTCTATGGGCACTTATCACACTGGGGAGAGAGAAGATTTACCTATGCTATTTATTCTTACAACACATTCTTGTGGTAAAGAGGAAAACCTAATGGAAGCCTCGAGTTTATTCTGGGGGATTACTCACACCTTTGGCTCTATACCTCCACTTAGACCTCTCTAAGGAAGCCACCGTCAAGACATCTTGGATGCTTGACTTCAAGAAGTCCAAGTGTGATCACTTCATCTCCAAGAAAAAAGGGAAGGTGTATGCCTATTGCACCATCAATGAACAAATGAAGGAAGTGGCTCTCCCTGACCCCATCTTCCACCTCTGTGAAGTGCGATTCCACATATGGCCAATAGACAAAGAAATATTGGTACCGTAGTTGGAGGAGGAAGAGACGGAGTCAGAAGAAGAAGAAGAAGAAGGTAATCATAAAAAGGAGGTTGCCATGCCTTTCACACATAGGTGGAATCCACATAGGGTTTCACATAGATACACAACATCTAGATCCACATCTCCACCACCTCCACCTCTTAGAGATTATTTACCTATGGAGGGCATGTATGGGGTGTTGCAGTCTATAAAACAAGGATAAAAACAACATTCAATTACCTTGGAACAAATACATGGGGTCAAAGAGAGATTTTTATACCATCATTAGACAATCTACGACAAAGAGTACCTTCTCCTGGCCAACCCAGAGAAATGCACACACGCATGCAGTGCATTGAGCACTGCCAACAACTACTCTATGACCATTATTGGAGCTAGGGACATTTCTCTATCTTCCCTCATCCACCTCCTATGCCATCAAACCCACCCATGTTCACCAACACCTTTCCTACTCCTAATTGTGAAATGCAGCCAGGAATGTTTCAACCACCACCACCATTATTCTGAGCTCATGGTACCCCTATTCCACCTCTTTGTTTGAATTATGACTATAAGGATATAGTCAAGTTCAAGATTAGGGGGGTGTTGGAAGGACTTTATCTTTTTATCTTTTATTTTATTTTAGTTCTTTTATTGTTGCAAGTATAGGATCCACATATATCTAGTGTAATTGTGGAGCTTAATTGGAAAAAATTTCATCTACCATAAAAAAGAAATGTGTTTTGTGCCTGTGCAATGAAAATTAAAATATTTTTTAATGAACATATCTTGTTAAGATGAATTTGAAAAGTCTAAGACAACACCACCTAGAGGAAATTTATGGGTTAGTCATCTTGATGACACTAATATGAATGAAAATATTAATTTATCCAAGAATAATGGATGATGATGGGGTTGGAGCCCAAACTGGCCAAACAAGTAACACAACAATAAATGAGAGTTTTCAAAAGAAACTCTAAGGTTACCATGTATGCAGGTTGATAGGAGAGGGTCATATCATACTTTAAGAAATGTATGGTCTCTTAATCATGTGATTTCCACCCTCCTTTCATGATGTTTCATTCACCACCTTAAGATGATCAAGTAACCCAAATTGTTTCCTCTTTACTACATTGCACATCACAATACGTGGCATGACCGCTAGTCTTTTGATTGCGTTAGTAGAAAAAAATATAGATATTTGCATAACAACTGGTTGCATAACAAATTTCATGTAGTTTTCATTCTCTTCTTGGCATCATGGCATTATTCTTTCATTATGTACCTAAATAGTTTTCTCCACAAATATAAAGTGAAAGGATACACATCCATAACCCTCTCAATGGAAAAAAAAGATATATGGAAGAAGATCCCAAGCATAAGTCATCAATCATTGCTAAAATAAGAGGGAAGAAAGAAAAGAAAAAGAAAGATAAAATTAGAAAAAGTGGGAGAAAAGGATGCCTTGAACTTAACTTTGAATTTTTCTTCAAAGAGAAGTGAAAAGAGATACATGTATTCATTCTTTTGTTTTATCCATAATCAATAGTCAAATGACACTTTCAGTGCTGCATCATTCCAAAAAAATAATAGGCATTAAGATTCATACATTTTTCATTTCCTTCATGTCATAGGATAATCGTATTTTATTTTTGCATAAGTTATTCGAATGTTACTTGTAATTATTTTTCATATCCATATACTTCATTCCACCCATTTCTCTTTTTGGTAGGCCACATATATGATTGATCCTATCTTCACATTTATATGGGAAGTTGCTTCCAACTAAATTGGTAGGTACACTAGAGCAATGTAGATAGGGAATCACATGGTGCATCAAGTGAATGCCCTATTGACTATGATGTCAACTACTCTATTAATAGTGTTTCATTGATATAAGATGGGACATCTTCGATGAACACTTTTTGGTCACTACAGAGTGTTTATTTGTTCAGTGGTTGGTAATGTGACAGTTTAAGATCACGAAGAAGGGGTATTGTAGAAATGTAGTTCATATTATATGACCTCTTTCTGACTTGTCTCAAACACACCCACATGTAGTTTAGCTCTAGGGTGAGAAACATTTAAGCTTAGGGGATTTTGATGTGCTGAGTTTTATTCATTTTTCACAGGCTATTTTTCCATGTATTTCATGCATTATTGCACATTATGACATTTTTTGTGCACCACTTATAATTATTAGCCTATGAAAAACTATTGCATCAAATAATAAGTAATTTCACTGAATTATGTCAACTTAACATATTTTATTTGGACTTATGTTGGTTTTTCCTTATTTTAGGTAATTTGAGCACTTACAAGGTAGCTCGGTGCCACCGACAATGAAGTCAATAGTACCAACTTAATGCAAAAATCCAATAGGGTAATTAAGGAAATATCTATGCTGCTAAGATAGAACCCTGTTCTACTGAGCTAGGGTTTGATGCCATCAAAACGCTAAGTCAGTGAAACCAACTTATGGGTTAGAGAGCATCAGTAGTTGGGATTTATCAACTCAGTGCTACTAACACCCGAGTATGTAGTATCGACTTTCATAAGAAGAAGATGTCAGAACTCATAAAATGGCCACTCGGTGCTACCTACCTCACCGTCGATTGTACTGGCACTCAGGGAAGGGTTCAAGTCAGTTGATGACATTGTGCTACTAACTTCCTATCAGTGGTACCGACTTAACATGATAAGTGGAGACTGAATATTAATCCAGCTCTGACATGTAGGACTTAATAATGGTGAGAGCCTCACTTATGACATAAGAAGAGTTCAACCATACCTAATCATGATGTTCTATACTATTGCATCAGAGGACGAAACTGAGAGAGGAGATGAAGAAGACAACCACATCTGGGACAATTTGGGCACCTCCATAGAGTAGGTTTTCAGCTAGAACACTATAGATCGAGATGTTCTCTAGAAGGGATCTTCCAGACTGGTTCCTCCATGGTTTTCCATTAGATTTCCTGATGTTTAGCTATTTTTCTCTCTGTTCCTATATGTCTTTGTTGGTAGAGATCATGCATGGCTTATCCCCTTGTCCTTTGGACCCACGAGTAGCCCGATATTGAACTATAACTAACTTTAATGATTTAATATAGTTATTTATTTTAATTCTGGACTTAAATTTATGATTTCTCAAAGAATTTCCTATGCCTGATCACCATTGTTAATTTCTTAGACTATTAATTTCTTTGGGAGAGGGATTAAGAGTTGGAAAGGTAACAAATTTGTATAGCCTATATCATTCCTTGGTAGAGGACTTATGGTTGTTAACGGTAAACCTTAGAGGTATCACTAGCACACCTAGATAATTCCTAGATCACTATAGGTGTAGGGTTTGTCATAGTATAGGTAGTATATCACATTGCGGGAGCATGTAATACTTTCTTCAAGTCCTTATTCTAGGGTTAAGGGTAAATTGTTGTTGATGAAATGGAGTTAAATGCAATGTATACTGTGGTGAAAGTGTAATACTAAGGAATCAACCAATATGTGATAACAATCCACTTAATTTAGTTTTCAATTCTTGCAATTAGTTTTAATCGAACAACCAATCATCTTTTCCTTGGACCTAGATGATTAGGTTATAATTAGTAGTACTCTTTGGAGTATTTTTCCCTGAGTTCAACATTTGGGCCTCATAGTCCTAAACTACTTGATGTGTACGCTTGTGTTTTACATGCATAGTTTGGTTGTATCATTGATCCATTTACAAATAGGGGTCTGTAACATTGTCAATATTCTACGTCTTATTGACTAATCCTAACATGGAATCCCCCGAGCTTAATTGTATTTCTTTAAACATTCCTTAATATATTTAAATCATATATCTCTTAGAATCTCATTGACCAATCTTCACATAAGTATACATGTTGAAAACACTTTTCAACATATCAAAACAATAAAATTTTATATAAATATTTTTACAGGTAGTTGTAAGGGCTTTCATGCCTCATATACTATCTCCATAAAAACTATATAATGCAAACCATCATTTTAAGTTTATGTACCTCTAGGACATCTAGAGTTACTTCAAATACTAATAGAAAAAATAGGATGGATCAACTCATCTTCCTAGGAGTCCATGTATAGGATATTAATGTTATTTCTAATAAACATTTATAGGTTGGTCTCTCTAGACATATATCCTGGCTCTACGAGCTTGATATTATATTTCCTCCCTAGCTTGAGATTGATCATGGATTTAGGCATCCATTATCCACACACAACCTATAATGGACAAAAAAGTTTTTATCACTATTAGATATCACAATGTTTTATATAATTCTTCCATGAGCAAAACATAGAGGTTAGTACTCCTAGTTAAGAACATACACCTCATCTTTAGGGTGGGTACCTTTACCTAGGGTTTCCTTGTAACTTTAAGAAAATTTCCATGAAATTTATCCTTCTGGAAGTTAAAACCCATTAATTTGTCATTTAATGATGCTCCAATGTGTGGCATACATAGTCCTAGTACTTTAGTAGTCTCCACTACCTTAGATCCTTGTCATTCATAAGAGGGTACGTTTACCCTTAATTTGACACTTAATAATATTAGACGCTTTGAACTTTTCCCTCCTTGTAAAACCTTAAATAGACAACCACATTATCTTTTTCGAGTCCTATGGTAATTACTACTATATTGTAGAGTCATCAACCTTGTAATAGTGGTGAGGCCTAGAAATTAGAAACAAGGTCTTAAGGGTAATATAAAATATGGTACAAGCAATTATACTTTCTTCTTTTAGTATATAAGAACCACTTCAAAAATCATCAACTATGTACCTAGACTAACATGAATTTACCTTATTGTTAAGTTCATTAAACTACCTCTAATTATTGCCTAAAGGTCTACTCCTAGAGGCTCGTCGTCTAGGGTTTCTCTGGGCGATTCGTCTTTCCGGGACTCCCTCGTCCTCATCACCGAGGCATTTTCTCTATGGCGCTTGCAGGTCCCCTCCACTGCCATGGTTGGCAGAAGATCTAGAAAAACGTGTGGCTGCACTCAGGGTCCGAGAAGATGAAGAATCAGATGTGTTAGACTTCAAGGATTCCAGGATAAAAATCGGCGGAGATCATCTAGATCTGGCGCTGGTGGGTCGGCTTGCTACAGAACGATCATATAACTTCCCGGCATTGAGAAGAACCTTGTTGAACACGTGGGTGTTGCGGAAGGAGGCTACGTTCAGGCAGATAGCAAATAATTTATTTGTGATACAATTCCTACACTGGTGGGATAAGGAGAAAGTAATTAATGAAGGGCTGTGGAACTTCGACGACTTCTTGCTGATTACTAGAAGCATCAACGCCGAGGACACATCGGAGGCGATGGAGCTGTCGAGGTGTGCGTTCTGGCTGAGACTCTACAATATGCCTCTGGGCTACAGAATAGAGGAAGCGATCACGGCGGTGTCTAGCAAGATCAGGAAAGTGATCGCCATCAACTACACTGACCTGGGATGGAGTACCTCATGTAGAGCGAGGGTGGAGATCGATGTAACCCTACCAGTCTGGAAAAAGCAAAAGATTAGGGATCTCAACGACAATGTGGTCTCGGTGAGCATACACTATGAGAGGATGCCAAACTTCTGCTATCTCTACGGGATGATAGGGCACCTCGAGAAGGATTGTGTGGACGACGAAGAAGACGAGGAGGATGGTCAGCAGCGCAGGTGGGGACCTTGGATCAAGGCCTCTCCGGTGAAGCGATGGGTGGTGCCGATCAAGGAAGATTTGATCGGAAAGGACAGCAAGAAGAAAGACCTGCGATTCACAACCAGGCCGGCGGGATCGCAGACCGGAGAAAGGAGCTCGTCCTGAGCAACCACAAAACACCGCAACTAGGGAATCCCAGTAGAGGGGGAGGGGGAGGTGGCGTCAAATTTCAACCCATCAGTACAAGAGTTGGAAGCAACCTTCAGGGAGAAGGAAGCAATACATGGGGCAGGGGAGGTGGCAGTGAACACTGCAGAAGGGCCAAGGGTGGAGGAACAAGGATCGATATGGTCATGGGGTGAAGGAAGCTTACAGACCACGCGGGTGGTTCACAAGAAATCTCTGGTGGAAGAGCAGACCATACAGGGGAAGGAAGGAATTGGGGCTTATATGGAGGAGACCACTATTGTCAGGCCGGCGGAAGACGTTGAAATATATCATGCAATGACAAGTCAAGGTACGATGATCCTTTCACAGGAAGAATGGGGACAAAGCAGGGCAGATGAATAGATGAAGGAGGATATGAGAAGAGATACACCTACTCGGAAACAGTAGCAACAGTCCAAGCAAGACAAATTCAGAAGAAAGACACGATAGGAGGCAATACATGAGGGAGAGGAAACTCACTCTTTGCGCTGGGACGACACACATGTGGGTAATAAAAGAGGATGACAAAGTAAAGAAGACAATGCAGGGATGGTCGAAGAGGATTCACTTAATAGTATGAAAAGAAGGAAGGCCACAGGTCAGATGTCAGCAGTGTCAGGAATGCAAGTAGCGGGCACTGGAATGGTCCAGGCCCGTGAACTACAATGAAAACCTTATGCTGGAATGTCCAGGGTCTGGGCCGCCCTGGGATGGTGAACTCTCTCAAGAGGAGACGTTGGAGAGAGATGCCCGACATAGTTTTCGTGGTGGAAACTATGTATAAGAGCACGACGAAAGATAGAGTCAGAAGATCTTGTGGGTTCAACAGTGGTTTTGGGGTGGACAGTAGAGGTAGATCGGGCGGTTTGGGGCTGTGGTGGAGAGGTGATAGGGTGACGATTAAGTCTTTTTCTGAGCATCATATTTATGCTGACATTGATGAGTACAACCCTGAGTATAATTATTGCTTTGCTGGGATCTATGGATGGGCAGCAGTATAGGATAGGACGCGGACTTGGGCTCTTATGGGAGAGTTATGTAGGGCCTCTCACAGACCTATGGTGTTTGGTGGGGATTTTAATGAAATCACTGCCTTGCATGAGAAACAAGGGGGCCAGACACGGAGTGAGTGGCATATGAGGAACTTCAGGGAGGCGATTGACAGCTGTCATCTCATTGACTTGGGATACATAGGGTGCAAATTCACTTGGAAGAGAGGCTTACATGCAGAAAACCTCATTATGGAGAGGTTGGATAGATTTCTGGCAGATAGGGAGTGGTGCGTCATTTTTAATGTGAGGAAGGTCAAAAATTTTCCCATCAGCGACTCAGATCACAGGCAGATTTTCCTTTGTGCAGAGAAGTCAAGACATGTCGAGGACAGGGGGAAAAGTTTTAGATTCAAGACTCTTTGGCTTTCATCTCCGGAATGCAGGTCGGTGGTGGAACATGCATGGGGGGAAAACCAGGGGTTGGCCTTATGGTGCAGATAAGGGGGTGTGCAGAAAGACTGAGTTGCTGGGCTAAGGATACTTTTGGTAATATTAAGATGAAAATACGGAAGACTGAGAAGGAGCTGGTACGAGCACAAAATGACTTACCTTCACATGGCATGAAACAAGTTTGCACCCATTGGCAAGAGAGATAGAGGAATTGCAGTGGTGGGAGGAGAGCTTCTGGCACGCTAGAGCATGAACAAATGAGATGCGGGATGGCGACAAGAACACGAAGTATTTTCATCATAAGGTGAGCCAGAGGAAAAGGAGAAACACCATTGATGGAATTTTCAAGGAGGATGGTAGTTGGCAGACAGATCCTGAGGAGATTGAGGGGGTGATTACTTCTTTTTTTACCTCTCTCTTTTCGACATCTCATCCGGTTGGCATAGAAGAGTTTCTGGACGGCATGCACGATGTTCTACAAGAGGAGGATGTGACACAGATGGAGCAGACCCCTTCAGAGAGTGAGATTTGGCAAGCCCTTCAACAAGTGCACCCCAATAAAGCTCCTGGCCCCGATGGCATGAAGGTGATTTTTTATCAAAAATTTTGGGGTACGGTAAGAAGTGCGTAGTTGATTATATAGCTGGATGGTGGAGGGGAGAGCGTAGTTTGGCGGAGATTAATGAGACAGATATTGTGCTTATTCCGAAGACAGAGACGCCGGTCCACATTTCCGAATATCGCCCTATTAGCCTGTGCAACGTCGCTTACAAAATTATCACAAAAGTTCTGGCTAACAGAGTTAAGCCGCTGTTGAATAACATTATTTTTGAAAACCAAAGTGCTTTCAATGGAGGTAGGTTGATCATGGATAATGCTTTGGTGGCTTATGAGTTATTCCATACTATGAAGCATAGGAGGTGCGGGAAGGAGGGTTTGCTGGCGCTCAAGATTGACCTGAGTAAAGCCTACGATAGGGTGGAGTGGTCCTTTCTGGGGAGGGTGTTGGAGAGGATGGATTTTCCTATGAAATGGAGGTCCAAAGTTCAAGAGTGCATGGCTAGCGTTTCACATAAATTCATCATTAATGGCAAGAGGAGGGGATTTACAAGACCGACCAGAGGATTATGCCAAGGTGACCCTATCTCTCCCTATCTCTTTATTTTTTGTGCTGAAGCTCTCTCTTTATCTCTCTTAAAAGCAGCCCAGGAAAAAAGGATCCATGGCATTAAAGCATGCAGGACAACACCGCGAGTTTCTCACCTTTTCTTTGCTGATGATAGCATCGTGTTCACTAGAGATACCTCACAAGAATGCTCCGCTTTAGCTGAGATTTTCAACCAATACGAGAGGGCATCCAGACAGAAAATTAATTTTGAGAAGACTGAGGTTTCCTTTAGTAGCAATGTGGAGGCGGAAAGGAGGGACATCATCAAGAACATGCTTGGCGTGAGAGAGGTGGACAGAGATGAGAAATACTTGGGTTTACCTACGGCGGTGGGGCGGTCTAAGAAGGTGGTCTTTGCTGCGATTAAGGACAGGGTATGGAAAAAATTGCAGGGATGGAAGGAACAGTTGTTGCAAAGCCAGGGAAGGAGGTTCTTATTAAAGAAGTGATCCAGGCTATTCCTACCTACTTGATAAGCATTTTCAAACTCCCGGAAGGACTCATAGATGAGATACATTCCATGATAGCACAATTTTGGTGGGGAGCGAAGGAAGGAGAGAGGAAGATTCATTGGCTCAGTTGGGTGAGGCTGTGTAGGCCGAAGGAGTATGGAGGGATGGGGTTCCGAGATCTGTTAGCCTTTCATAATGCGCTTCTGGAAAAATAGGGATGACAGATCGCTACTAAGGAGGGATCATTGGTCAGTCATATATTGAAGGAGAAATACTACCGACACACTTCAATCATCCACTCGGTGAGGGGAGGGGCACCTAGCTACACTTGGAGGAGCATATGGGGGGCGCTGCAGTTGGCAAAGCCGGGTTTTCTATGGAGGGTGGGATCGGGGAGGAACATTGATATTTACAGAGATAGATGGATCCCACAGTTGGGAGGGACAGTTCATCATTATCTGGTACAATGGCCAGTTACATATACTTCAGTGGCTGGGTTGATAGATGCGGCGATGGGCCAGTGGGACGAGGATGCCTTGATGGATGTGTTTCCCCCTCATATACTTTCTATGATTCATGCTATTCCTTTGGGGGACAGGGAGGACGCCGATACTCTATGTTGGGATAGTGAGAGTAGGGGAGAGTTTACAGTGCACAGTGCCTACAGACTAATGCGCACAGGGGAGGTCCTACTGGATGACTTGGAGGAGGAGGATTGGAAAAGAGTCTGGAAGCAACACTGGCCTCCAAAGATGAAACACTTTTTTGGTGCATGCTTCGAGACATTCTACCGACGAAGGCAGCCCTGTACAGGAGGCATGCAGCACATGATGATCTATGCCCACACTGTTTATCTCACCCAGAAGATGCCACTCATGCACTCTTACTCTGTGCTTCAGCAGGTCCTGTGTGGGCAGCCGGACAACTTGCTTGGCCGCTCCACACAGGGTTGGATGTCAGGGAATTCTCTAGGGTGATTTTACGGGAGGATGATTTGAGGAGAAGGGAGGAAGGGGTGACTTTGCTTTGGACAGTGTGGACAGCCAGAAACACGCATATTTTTTATCCCCAACAGCCGCATATTCCAGTACTTGCATCCAGCTTTCTTTCGTTGATGGATGACTATAGACGACACTCTTCGGCGTCACATGGAGGGGCGCATAGGGAGGGTGGCCTGGATTCTTCAGCTTGGAACCCGCCCCCACAGGGGTGTTTCAGGATGAATGCATATGCCAATGTCTACAATGGTGGCAGGGCAGGGATTGGAGTGGTGTTCAGGGACCACCTAGGTGTTATCCAGGCTACATACCAATCGCATCTGGACCATGCATTCTCAGTGCTTAGTGCGGAGGGAATGGCAGTCCTACATGGGATGCGGTTAGCTCTGGACCTAGGCCTGGTGGATCTGATCGTCGAGACCGATAGTTCTATGTTGGAACATGCAGTGAAGGTCGGCAGATGGGGATGCGGATATGAGGACAACATTGTCACTGAGATTTGCCGCTTATCTTTACGTCTTTCTTCTTTCCACTGTTGTTTTATTATACAACAAGGTAATGGGGTTGCCCATGCTTTAGCCACTCATGCCTGTTGCTTAGGAGATCCTCGGACTGTGTTAGAGGATTTTGATGAGAACATTGTAGCGATTGCCCTTTCTGATATGAATAAATAAAAGCGACATGCACCCTTTATAAAAAAAAACTACCTCTTGTTTGGTTCCCATGTGAGTAGGGCATATATATGTGCATGGTTATGCCCTTGAATCCACCCATGGTAGGGATTAGAAGGATGTTCCCGTCATTATAATTATTTTCTCACAAAAGATTAACTACTCCATGTAGCATGTAGGAGGCTCATATAACTTCCTTTGACTTAGGCATACTAGGAATCATAATGGTGATCCAATGAGTAGGATCCACTCCATGGGAGGTATTAGTATAGGGTTTTAAAAATCAATGATAACAAGTCCTTACATGAGACTCGAGGTAGTGTACCTATAAACATCACAACTATTTTCACTCATTGTTAGTATTTTTAGTTACTTTAGTATGACCTTCCTATATTCTTTCTATTTACCCATGATCATGATTTTTTTATCAAGGTTTTAGGACCAACTACCTTATCATTAATTTTTCTTCTCTTTATATAGTTTTCACTTAGTTCTAGGATTTTTACATATTTGAGTAACATTTTCTTTCATAAGTATTGTATTCCCATGATCATGGTGTTCTTATTAGGGATTAAGGATTAACTTTCTTTTCATTAATTTTCTCTTTCCTCTATCCTACTTAGGTTCTTCACAGACTTATGACTAAGTTCCTAGAAGTTCTTTAGGTTTCTCCTTGTAAGATACATGTAAACAATATAAAACATGTTTCATATTTTCAAATTTTTTATTTGCATTGCCTATGTTTAGTTGGATAAGGATGCCTTACCCTGATTCTTCTTGAAATCATAATTCTAGTCTAAAGATTGGTCAACATTGAGGTTTAAAGGAGAGGATTCTAGATTAAGAAATAAATATATGAGGCAGAAATTAAGTTTAGATGAGAAGACCTAAAAGGTATATTATTTTGGGAAAACCTTAGGCTTTGTACAAGTACAGTTTACAATGGCCCATGAGTCCTTCTAAACCAAATAGTGGAGTGAAGTTAAGTTCTGCCAACCTTCTAGCTATGACCCAATCCTAGACACAATCACATTCATATACCCTAATAATTCCCTTAGGGTTCTAAAAATGCAATAATTAATTATTAAATCTATGTAGGGAAATATAGCTCAATACCAATTTTAAAGACCCCCACTCTCATAATACCCATAAATGAGGACTACAAAGGCACATATGGTTAAACCAAAATTTCCAAAATCAAAATCAGCAAAATCATTAATGATAACAATCAACATTTCATGCAAAGGATTAGATAAGATTTAAATAAAGTTAAGCTCTCAAAGGAGGTATATAATTGGAATATAATTGCATGGAAAGAAACCTAAATCTCCAAGAATAAAAAACTAGACACATAATCAATTTGAATACTCCTCATGCTTTACACTGCAACTCTTTAATCATACACATCTTTCCTTTGACTGGATTTGAAGTTTAACGTAAAACATTTATAAACAACCATCAACATATGGCTATGTTGTCTATGGGGGTGCAACTACAATAATGCAAATAGGAATAAAAATATGTTGTATGAAATGATTGATAATTATAAAAATATCGAACTTGACATTTTAGTTCATGTTTCAACCAATATTTTGATATCTCATGTGGTTAACTAGTGTTTCATATAAAAATGGACTCTCTCTCATTATCTTGGTTAATTACTAGGTACAAGATGGTTTTCATTAAAACTCTTAGTTATCATTCATTACAATATCTTAGTGGATTCCTCCTTTTTGTTTGGCAGTGATTTTATCTTTAAGAAAACCTCATGAAATTTTCATACCAGATTTAATTATCTTTTTAGATTTTAAGTATATACATAGATATGTACCATTTGCATAACATAAAACAAACAATACATTTTATTAAATGAATAAAACATAGAAAACTTCAAAAACTAGAAAATGGCTAAAGAAGTTAACCAAAAAGTGACCACATGCCTTGGTCATGAATTAAGAAGAATCCAACTAATACCTATCCAAAAATTAATATTAGGTAGATATATTTTGGCTGTTGATTGAAGGTCTAAGTCTTGATATCTTAACACATTGATCTAATGTATCAAGATATGTGGTCAGTCACTCAAGACTTGGCAAGGCGTAGGCCCACATGATTGGGCCTGGCTTGGGATGGACACCTATTTCTTTGGCCCTGCTAGGTTTGAGAATGCTTCCATGACTCAATCAAGGAGTGGACCACTCCCGATACATCAAAACACTTGAATAGAAAAATGGGAGGCTTTATCTCTAGATAATTTTAATTACTATATATGAGACTTCAACATGAAGAAAAAAATCCTTTTGATGTTAGCTTGGCCAAGTGTGGGAGTGGATGTCAAAATAGGGTCCATGGGTACTTCATTGGTGCTCTCTGGATATACAACTCCCTCTATCTCACCCTTCCATCAAGATGAAAGTGGGATTGGAAAAATCTTCCTCAAAGAGGTTCGGGCGCCAAAATGTTTTGAGGAGTTCAATGAGGGTTAAGTAAGGGTGGATCTATAAAAGAAGGTTGGGAGAGAGACCAAGAAGCACCACCTTAAAGGTTGGGGTGCATATTTCCTGAGTAACCATGGAGAGGGAGGATATTTGGATATGGTTGATGTCCTTCTACATACCTCCATTTTATACAAATTTTGAATAAAAAACAAGCTATTAGCATTATGGATTTCATGGTTCATTTTCCATTGATCTTTGATTGTGATTGATGAGGCTGTTATCAAATCAAGGTCTTGGTCAATTTTCCCATATACTTATTTGTCCAGAGATAGGAGTTTAGTCATAAGACATAAGATTGAACTCTAAGGGTTCTCATTTAAAAGGCTATTAACTGGTGCACCCAATGCTCCTTTAGGGTCTAGTTATCATTAATGTCACAATCGATTGACAAGTCAATAAATTAAAGTTTGAAATCAATAACTTAGACTTATGTTCAAAAATTTATAAATCCACTACTCTAGTTTCAAATTTTTCCAAATTCTAGGGTTACATATTTAGAAAGTAAAATAATCTTTGACCATATTTCAATTAAAAAAGGAAATGATATATTGTCAAATCAAAATTCTAAAGGCATGTAATCAACACCCATGTTAGAGATGCATGACATTGATATTATCACACTAAAAATCACTAGGAATTTAATTCCTAGAGTTTACCAATACTAATGTGCAATAATGCCACCTGCAAGCAGATGAGTCTTATCACAGTATAGTTGCGGATCGAATACCAAGGGTCAACTTGTTTAAGGATTTCCTAATCGAAGTAACTAGAAAAAACTAATATTTATCACAAAAGTTGATATTGGTTTGTTTAACTAAGGTTGCATGAATAAAATGAGCTAGATTAAGGTTCTAGATATCAACTGATGGAAACACTAGGGTGGAACTAGGTTTCACCACCACTACTCGAATCTGCATAATCATTCAAATCCAAACATGTATTAAGATATAATTGGAGTTATGCATGTTTCCCCTTTTGGCGTTAGAAGCTTGTATGAGTAGATATCCCTGTAATCTCAATGTCTCATTACTTATATATCATATATCCAATACTCTGGAGACTTCCCATCAAAATTTCTCATCAGGGCATCAACGAAAGCTAATCGATATTGAAATCTTAAATGTTGAAGTTCTCATGATAATATAATAAATCATGTAAAGTTGGTTATCAATCTACAAAACATGTGATAAACAATGAACTATGAATTAAATGAGTTCATTCAATAGTTTGAATATGAATGAAACTATAAGAAATGCATAGTGGGGATTATCCCCACACCGTAGTGAAAAGACAACTCCCTCAACATGGTGAGATTAATATCGCTAGATCATGGTTGTCGACCACTTTCCATCTATGTCGATCACTTACTTTCGATCAATGGGTGTGTCATTCTTGGAGGTTGATGAGGCTGTCGAGTAGTTGTGGTCAAGCATAGGGGTCTAAGTGTTGAGCTTTCAGATGTTGAGCATCTGTGTGTCGAGTATATGGGTGGATAGGTCAAATTTTTTGTTGGACACAAAAATTGTATACTGATCTGCCTTCTAGAAGTGTTAAAATTTCATTTCATTCCAAGCACTGCTCTGCACCCCATGAGAGGAGTCCTCCTCTCAAGTTACTGTACAGTGATAGAATTCAGAACCTGCAAAGAGAGTCAAGAAAAGTATCAAATTCCTACAAATTAGCAAAAAACATAAGTAGATCAAAACAAAACTCTTCTTGATGAAAACTAAGCTATGGGATGCTAAACTAGACTAAGGATGCATCTAAAGCTGGGATGAATATGCATTCATTAATATAATATTTTAAGAAATTATGAGAGACTAAAATCCATTAAAATTTGAAGTTATTTCATTTATGTAATTATCTAGCTATAGGAAAGAGTTGGATTTGAAACACCAAATTTTCTTGACCATTAGTTTCTCTTTAAGAAAACATAAAATGAAATATAATCAACTTTTGCAGGATACAAATTATTTCACATTCTTCTCGTGTCCCTTAATTAGCTCAAAATATTTTAATGAGTGAAATAAAATTATATGTGACTGTTTATAAGACAAGAAATCACTCATTTAACAGAAAAGAATCTCAATGATGATAATGAAAACCAAATTCATAAAAAAGTAGGTTTTTTAATTATTAGAGATTCTAGTTCATCCACAGATCATCAAATATATAAGGGAGGTTTATATTTTTATGACTTCCATTTTCTCAGTTTATTTCTCAAGAAATGGAGTTTGGTATCATAATATATCTTGTACCAAGTGTAATGTCACATTAATTACTTAGTGCATCCAAAAAGACATTATTACTCTATATTACTCTATGCGACCAAGATTATAGTATCAAATTTATTAATATCAAGCGACTATCATCATATTTCTATCTTTATGTTCAATCCCAAATTAAATCCTTGAACTTTATTTTTATTATATTTACATCTATCAATATTTTAGGTTCTGACAGTGATTCTAAGAAACACAATAGTTCCTTATTTATCTTCTTTTACCTAATTTTGGTAGTGGGAAATAAAGTTGAAGGAGATTGAGTTTTATTTTAATTTAGATCATGTCCCACATGCTTCTACAATAATATCAGTTATTTAACCCCTAAATTGATATTTAGTTATTCTTTAACCTAGTGCATGATGCTAATTAACCCTATTTGGGAAAATTTGAGGAATTCAGTAGATATCAGGGACATGAAGTTGAAACCTAAATCTTATGCTTTTTCCATAGAATATTACTGTTGTCAACCTAATACAAATGATCCTATGTATATATGTGTGTTGTAGTATTAGATTCACATGTTCAATTAGATTATGGAATTTGTATAGGTTTTCATCAATTTAGTCTAGAATACAATAAACTGTGTTTATATGCAATCAAACTATGTCTCTTATTAATAGTAGAATTAAATGTAAATGTTATTGGTTATGATTCATGATATATCAATTTAGAAATTGGTTATAAATTTGGAAAGTGACGTACAAAACTACAAACCATTAAGGGGGTGGACCTAGTCGCCAAACCCTTGACTTTTCCAATATGATTAAATCTAATAACCAACAATTATGAAATGAATCATACTTATTATACTCTACCATTTAAAGATAAGAAATACATGAAATAGTATATATTGAATGAAATGAGATTTTCACATCTAGAGTATAGTTGATTTAGGTCTTTTATATAAAAAATCTAATATGGCTAATTATCTTACATCAATATCTATTTATGATATGAACTTTGGAAAATAAGAAACATGGGTTAATAATCATCTCATATTGATGATTTCCTAAGTGTCACAAATTTTTCCTAGGGTTTTACTTTGGTGAAGTGAAATATGATCACTTAAATCATTGTAAAGGGTTATGAGAACTATCTTGCAGTTGCATACTCAATTATTCATATGGGATAATTTGAAGCTTGACTTGGTTGGTTGATTGATAAAAAAATTAATAGTTCCTAGTACAACATGGGACCTCACACAGAAGGGGTGACCCTTAGCTCACACAATTGTTTAGCTATATTTATTGACTATGATGTTAAACTCATTCTCCCATGTTTCTCGAAGTTAAGAATAATGGAATATAACACCATTAGTCCATGTGTTTCTAAGTACTTGTTTTGTCTTGATCCTATCTACTTAGGAATGAGACCCAATTTAATATGTTTTGGCAGTTGAGTCCCTACATAGATATTCACATTAGATGAGTTTTTAACAATCTTATTGGTATCAGTAATCCTAAGACCTTTAGAATGGGCTTTTGGACTATTACAATTAGTTGTATCATCGTTTCTAAAATACAATATATTTATACAAACAACTAAAACTTTGATAGATTAATTGAGTGGAATGACATGAGTAGTGTAGTTATTTGTCACACTTGTTGACTCAAGGTCAATTTATTCAATGTTGACTCAATTTCTAAACTGACTAAACCTTTGTTTTGATGATGACTAACCATTCTATTCATTTGTGTCAAATGGTTCTACCTGAGTGATTTTAGATTACATACAGACACACTCCAAATGCCCTAACTTGCACATCTCAACTCAGAACATAAACAAGTCAAAATCAATGCAAGTACCCTTTTGTGGAATGTGATGTAAATCCATTAGAATCATGTTGTAAATCACTTGTAATGAATGTATGATTTGTAATTAAGCTTAGAAAAAATCAAGAGCACTTAAATTGAATATTTAAGCATTTTAATGACATTTTCCAAAATTCATTACATGCTATTTTTTGGTCAAGTTACAAACTCAACCAATCCCTTAATGGATCTTGAAAATGTCATGGTTCGATCAAGTTGCACACTCACAAAACTCGACCGATCCCTGCACTAGGAAAAATTGATTTAAGTGCACGGTCAAGTTTCATCTAGGATAAACTCGAACAATTGTTCAAATATAGTTTATCATATAGTGCAATAGATGGAGTTACCTTTATTGAAAGTGTAGAAAAGTGTTTCTATCCAATGGAGTGTTGCAAAACTCAAAAAAATATCCATTGTAACACCCCACACAGCTAGTATTCATCGTTAAGTGTTCCCAAATGCTAGAAGGCATCCCCAACTATAAATAGAACCCCTTGGGCTTCATCACATGGTTATCCAAGAACTATGAAGGTCCTTATTATATAGTTGAGTGCCTCCTACAACCTCCTCTCTCCCTCTCTAAGCTCACTTGCTACATCCATTAGAGTAAGTATGAGATTTGTAAGAGAGATAGTCCTACAAGTATATCTTGGGAGGCTCTCACTTCCACCACCTCCCAATCTCTATTGTTTACCATGAAGATGAAGATGAAGGTTATCTATCGTGGTTAAGAGAGGCAAAGAAGAACAAGGGAAGACATCCCTTGGTGAAAGCTTCACCTTGGCAAAGGTGTAGTCAAAGGCGGAAAATCCAAGAAGAGTGGGTAATTCCTCAACGGCAGAAGACGTGTGCAAGAGTGGGTAAGTCCTTGGTGAAGGCGGAAGACTCAATTCAAAGTGGGTAAGTCCTTGGAGATGTAGAATACTCTTAGTTAGATAGGTAACTCCTTTGGTAGGATGTTGGATCCCTTCCCGTCATAGGGAAAGTTGGGTATCCTTGTCCTAGAAATGGAAGGTCATATATTGTAACTCTTATAAGTGAATATAAGGAGTAGAGATTGTTAAGAAATCCCACAGGTTGACCTCTCTAGGTAGTGTACTGACAACCTCCTAGTTTGGAGATTGGAACCACTCTACATAGCTTGTGTTCTTGTGCTTGTCTCAATCTCTCTCATCCTTGATATGTATGTTTAGTTACACTCAAATTCCTATTTAGCCATCTTTTATCATGATATGTCTTGAAGGTTTAATGATTTTTTTTTAAGTTCTTTTTAGTTCTATTCAACCCCCTCTAGAGAAAATCGCCCATCGTAGATCCAAAAAGTGGTATCAAAGGGGGTCTTCTCAAGCATACTTTCACAAGTAGGAGAAGATGGATGACTATGAAGGTGGTAGATACCTAATCAACATTCCAATCTTTGATGGGGGTAACTTACTCTATTGGAAGAGAAGACTTCAATTTCACATCCAAGGAACAAGTTTTGAGCAATGGAAAATGGTGGACCACCCATACAAGCTCCCTAATAAAATGATAGAAGAATGGGATGAAGCTACCATGAATAAAGATACCTTGAATGCAAAACAAATCAACACCCTCTATGCCTCCATGAACCCCACTGAGTTAAACCACATTTCCTCTTGTGAGACAACCTATTAAGTATAGAGAAAGCCATGCATCACTTATGAGGGTACTCAACAAGTGAAGGAAAGTAAAGTCTACATGGTCAAAGATCTTCTTGAATAATTTAAGATAGGGAAGGAGAGGATAGCTGAGATGTGCTCAAGACTCAACACCATTGTGAATGGTCTTGCTGTTCTAGGCCATCCTATGGCTAGAGGAGAGATGAACTCAAAGATTCTTAAAACTCTTCCAAAGAGATGGGGAACGAAAGTGAAGAAGTAAAGTCTCTTAGTGATATTCCTATTGAATAACTCATAGGAAATTTAAGCCCATGAGGTCAAACTTGACAAGAAAGATGAATAAGAAAGACAAGAGGAGAAAGAGCTTAAGAGAATGAAGAAGGTGAAATCAAAGCTCAAATTGAGGTTATTGTTGGTCAAGATTCTCCATCCTTCCAATTTGAAGAAGTTGTCATGTACTACAATGGTAGAATCTACAAAGGCAAGCCTTCCTCCTTCATGTGATTCCTCAAGTGTGGAAAGTAATGTCACTTCAAGATAGATTGTCTATGTGGAAAAAAGACCCATTATCAAAAGATAAGAGAAGAGAAGTACAAGAAGAAGGAGACATAGAACTCAAGCTCAAGTGACTCCTCCAACTCAAGATCAAATGAAGATTCAAGTGGAGGATCAAGCTCAAGCTCTAGTGATGAAGGATAATGCCATTTTTCTCTCATGGAATGAACAAATGAAGACTCAAATGAGGTAAATCTAAACTCTTTATATAAAGAATTTTGATTGCAATTATTCATGCTACTTGTGCCTCTCTTGAGTCTTCTAAAAAGAAAAAGAAAAATATTTCTAGAATTGTTGATAATTTGCATGTAGAAATAGATGATATTGAACATGCTAATACTTGCTTTCTTGATGATAAAATTTCCTGTATTAGTCAAATAGATTCTCTTAAACTGGAAAATGCTAATTAGCTTGACAAGATTAGTTTTCTAGAAGCTCAATCTCTTGTGCATAGTTCTAATGTAGGGCATAGTAACGTTTTTTATTCTATCATGCATGATATAGATGTTCTTAAAACTGAAAATGAGAATAAAGACTTGTCTTTGCAAGGTTTTGAATATGAAAATAGGATCTATCATTCTTAGATTACTATGTTTGAAAATGAAAATGCTTCCTTGATTGCTGAAATCAATGTCCTTGAATCTTGTTGCTTCTCTTCATATTGATATATATTCTTATTTAACTAAATATCTTTGCTTATAAAATGATCTTATGCATGCTAAAGATGATATGAATCAATTGTCTTCTATGATTACTTCTCCTATGTATGATAATCATAATTTGATATCTTCTTTGCAAAGTTTCTTAGTTGGTAAAAAGAATCTTAATGATATCCTACAGGATACTACTAAATAAATTGGTAGACATGGTTTAGGGTATGATAGTAGCCAAAGGAACAACAAAGGTAAATGATCTCCAATATTCCATGGAGAATCCTCTAGTTCCAAGACTATGGGCACATGCAACAATTGCAATGAAATTGGTCATTTTTCTACTTATTATCCTTTAAGGAAAGCACCCAAGAGAAATAGGACTTGGGTTTCTAAGCTAACCCCTCCGGAACCAAAAATATGATTGGGGACCATTTCATCTTTCTTCTTACCGGGCACTTGCTAATGAATTGACTTGAGATATGGATTACAAATGGACTTCTAAATCCACATGAAGGAAGAAAGGTTATACATGTATGGGGTGTAAACAAGTGGAAAATAAGTCATAAGGACATAGATAATGCTACTCTTTCTCGTATTTGATCATAGTGTGTTTTTGCCAAGTTAGTGTGCACTATACATATGGTTTCTGAATAAAAAAAGTGGTATATTGTGATTCTCATCAATATCTTTTTCAAAAACTAATTCTAATGCTTTCATAGTGCATTACTAACTTAGTTACACATGGTTGGATATGGATTACATTTTTATCATGCCTCTAAATATGTTATATATATATATATATATATATATATATATATATATATATATATATATATATATATATATATATGCTTCTTGACAGAAGCTTGATCGGTCAAGTTTGTCATGATAGAAAATTGACAAACCAACACCAATGGTGTTGCCAACAGCTTGTCGGCTAAGTTTGTCATGTCAGTTACTCGACCGATATCACTCTGCACAGAATATAAAATTGGCTTTTTGAAATGAGAATTTTCCTCTCAACTAGATTTTCTCAATCAATGGCCTTATTCTTTGGCACTCCCTTGGTATCTTTATATGCATATTTTCATGCTTTAAATTTCCTATCTTTCTTACAACTCTATCTTTTTAATTTCTATATTTTGGTATCCCAAAAGTGGTATCTCTATATCTTGCAATTACTTGTTTAGAGATGTTTTGCAGGTTTTGATGATGATCTCTTTGGATATCTTGGTTGTGTCTTAAAATTTCTCCCATTATCCTCTAAACTTCTACATCTATCTAGTTTTATATCTTGTTTTGATACAACCTTCAAGTTCTTAGTGGTAATCATCTTTTGGTAATGATGCATATTTGCTAGTGAGTAATATCCTTTCATGCTTCTATAATTTCTCATTCCTTTGTATGGATATTTTTCTACATCTACTCATATATTGATTTATCTTGTGTATCTTGTTATGATCTAGATCCTACTAGTGTCCCTAATTTGTGTTATCATATTCTAGTAATTCACATACATGTAGTTCTAGCTTTGTTTATTTTTTGATCAAGTGGTATTCAGCCATATGCTATGTTTGTATCTTGTTTCATAGTTGCTCAAGCTCGTTCCTTGAATTGCATATCTACTATCTTGAGTTTCTTGAATAGTATTGTGATGCATGATATGTAGAGCTACATTGTATCTAGAAATTGCAACATCCTTGGAATTTATGCAGATTTTTCTCCAGTGTTAGATTTTGATGCAAGACTAGTTTTTTTTGTAGAAATGACCTTTTGAGAAAGACTCATTGCTTTGCCATGAGGCCTAATGCTTTTTTAGGTGAATTGTGTCATCTTGAGGTTCAAAATTGTAATTCATTATTTGTCTACAACACTTTATCTTGTCATGATCTTTGCTAGAATTATATTATGGGTTGTTCAAATGCATCACTTGATATGCTTTATATACTATGCTTGGATAAGACCCTAATTTTTCTCTTCTACTCTCCTTATAATTTGGTATCTCCTTTATTTTAACAAGTAGTGTCTCTTATCTCTTCATACCCCCACCTTTTTGAAATGACAAAGGGGGAGAAAGCATGTCTTCATCTGTAAAGTAGGGGGAGAAAGCATGTCTTACATGTAGAGGGATAAGCATGTCTATGTAAAGAGGAGAAGCCATATGTGTGTAGAACATATATGAGTAGAAGATATAGTATTCTATAAATGTAATGAAAGCTAACCATGCAGGATAAATAGCATCAATTGAGGGGGAGCATGAGAACTCCACTAACATCAATTAAGGGGGAACATATGAACTCCATTCTATTGAAACCCCTAGGTTTCTCCAAAGGTATGATTTTACTTTTGAGAAAAGACAAGTCAAAATCAATGCAAGTGCAATTTTGTGGAATATGATAAAATAAATTAGAATCATGTTGTAAATAACTTGTAATGATTGCATGAATTGTAGTTAAGCTTTGAAAAAACCAGGAGCACTTAACTCAATAAGCACTTTAATGACATTTTCCAAAATTCATTATAGGTTGTTTTTTGGTCAAGATACAAACTCGATCGATCCATTAATGGATCTTGAAAATGTCATGGTTCAATTGAGTTACACACTCACAGAAATCGACCGATCCCTACACTAGGAAAAACCATTTTAACTGATCAGTCAAGTTTCATCTAGAATAAACTCGATCAATTGTTCAAATATGCTTTGTCATATAGTGCAATCGGTCGAGTTACCTTTATTGAAACTTGACCGATCACACTGTACAGAAAAGTACATATAAGTGTTTCTAGACGTTGAAGTGTTCTAAAACTTGACAAAATATTCATTGTAACACCCCAAACAGTTAGTATTCATACTTAAGTATTCCCAAAATCTAGAAGGCATCCCCAACTATAAATAGAACCCCTTGGTCTTCATCCCACAGTTAGACAAGCACTATTATAGTCCCTATTCTATAGTTGAGTGCCTCCTACAACCTCCTCTCTCTATAAGCTTAATCACTTTATACATCCATTAGAGTGAGTAGGAGATTTGTAAGAGAGCTAGTCCTAAATATATATCTTGTGAGGCTCTCACTTCCACCACCTCCCAATCTCTCTTTTTTACCATGAAAATGAAGATGAAGGTTCTATCTCTTGGCTAAGAGAGGTGAAGAAGAATAAGGGATAGCATCCCTTAGTGGAAGCTTCTCCTTGGTGAATCAGAAGTCAAAGGTGGAAGATCCAAGAAGAGTGGGTAATTCCTCAAAGGTGGAACACTTGTGCAAGAGTAGGTAAGTCCTTGGTGAAGGTAAAAGACTTGAAGCAAAGTTGGTAACTCCTTGGTGAGGTATAAGCTCTTGGTTGGATAGGTAAGTCCTTTGGTAGGCTGTAGGCTTCCTTCCCCTTAAAGGGAAAGCTGGGTATCCTTGTCCTAGAAAAGGAAGGTCATATGTTGTATTTCTTATAAGTGATTATAAGGAGTTGAAATGGTTAAGGAATCCTAGAGGTTGACCTCTCTAGCAAGTGCACTGACAATCTCCTAGTTTGGAGATTCGAACCACTCTACATAGCTTGTGTTCTTGTGCTTGTTTCAATCTCTCTCATCCTTGCTATGTATGTTTAGTTGCACTCAAATTCCTATTTAGCAACCTTATCTTGTGATATATCTTGAAGGTCTAATGAATTTTGTTTAAGTTCTATTTAGATCTATTCACCCCCTCTAGATAAAATCACCCATTCTCGATCCAACAATACTATTTTTAACTTAATATCCCTATTTGCATACATTTTCCAGTCTTAACATAATATTGGATGTTATAATTGATAAATATACATGTTTATACTACATGGTAATTCTAGTTTGTCTTTTTTAATTAAATTGTATATGATATGTCAATTTGTACTTTATTACTCACTTGTCTTTATGTTTCAGAAGAGTTGTTTAAAACAATTTCTATGTTCTAAGTAACACTCTAACTCAACCTACATCAATGATGAACTGCAATAGTAGAACTAGTAGTAGCTGAGGACTGCACAATATAGACGAGAACAAGACTGGGTTTTTGTTAGAGTTTCTGTAAAGACCAAGTCTCTACTATTAAACATGATAAACAAGTACATCAAATTGTGTGGCAGTGGAAGAAATAAAACTTGACTTTATTCAAAACGTATAAAGAGTACACTACAAAATTTCCATAAAGGAAGTGCAACTTTATACAAAACATAGGATCTAGGTAGAGGAAGACTTATACTAAGCCAATATTGTCTCCAAACAAAACAACTTAATAATAAAAGCAACTATGAACATGCAAGCTATATGTTCCTTTTCTTCTTGTCCTATCCTTAGCCTTATGTTCACCAAGCTTCCATGCGCACTCTGATCCTAGCCTGGATGGTTGGGGTCATCCAGTAAGAGAAAGATAAAAGTATGTGTCAATTAAAAGGAATTGGACAAGTAATATTCATCATCATTGCATAATAAAAGATTCTCTATGCTACAAGATTTTAAGAGAATGAGACAAATATTCAAATAAGAATGGAGAACTGCCATAATCAAGAACCACAATAATAATCACATAGCATGAATATATTAAGACACAAAGTCATCTCAATGTAGGATGAGGCACCTACCGGACCTCACCAGTGGTAGGGGGACTAAAACCCCAATTCCTATATAATGTGGCAGGGGGACTAAAACCCCAGTGCCTAATATAAAATGGCAGGGGGACTAAAACCCATGTGCTCGACAGGAGGACTAAAACCTCAGTGCCCTATGGGTGGTTTGTACTCATGTACACTACATTGTCATTTGGCCTAAAATACATCATGCTTAATAGTCACTTGGCAGTATTGAGAAGTATCACAAGATTGCAACATTACAAAATGGGAATAAAACCCAAATAAGTAATCTCAATAAATGGGCCGTCATAGGCAACAACATTATCCAAGTATTTCAAAAAGATGAGCCAACATAGGCAATAGAAAGATTCATATAATTCAAATAAATGAGCCACAATGGCATTAGAAGCATAAAATAAGTAAAGAGCCAAATAAAAGGTATTTTAGGAGGAGATCAAGGCTAGCACATAAAGTTTGTAGGGTTGGATAAGAGCCCAACTGAAGGATAGGTAATTTGCACATAAACATTCACATAGATTTCACATTCATCATAGATGTCACATACATAAATAGGTGTCACATACCTTAGTTTCAATTCATTACCATCACATTCACCAGTCTGATTGTATCCAATTCCATATTTCCCTAGTTGCAAACATTACACATGTATTAGGTTACTTAAAGGTACTTTAAGTGTAAAATGTCCACATTTATAAACCATGGATTAAAACTTTGGATTTTGGTTCTGGAAATAGGGCCAAATGATTCCTAATATTCTTTTACTTGAGAAAACATATTTTCTTTTCAAAAATAGAGATAAAACACTATTATAATCATTTTATAACACTTTATACATTTAAATTAGAGTTTGAATTAATCATCAGGTTTGGCACGGAAAACAGGGTTCAAAACTTTAAAATACGGATTCTACATGTTTTTAGATTTCCAACGAGTATTTATTTGTATTTTTCTGATAACCGAGCAATTTACTATGAATTAAACAAAACTGACCAATTAATTGCTAAATGGGTCAAAAAGCAAGGTTTCAGATGACAAATCTGTCCTTGGCGGAGAGGATCAGGAAGGAAGGGCGCGCGATGGCACAATGGTAAAAAGCACCCGAGCTTCTTCAAGCTCGGGGCACAGCCATGGCGCCGTGGGTGTAGCTAGGTAGTTTGGGCGTTTTTGCGTTTCTCCACCAAAATCGTCGTGCAGGTACTCGAAACGAAGAGAATCGAAAGATGAACTCACCAGACCAATAAATTTTGACGCACGAGCACTCTAGCTCCGGGGAGAGGTGCCGCAAGCACAGCTGGAAAAAACTCCACGTCGCCGGCTACAAATACGATCTCGGATGAAATTGATGGTTTGTGTAAGTTTCTAAGGGGCCGACGGATGTGTGTAGGTGGTCATATATAGATGGGAAAGTCAGAGGAGTCGAACAGAAGGTGGAGGTGAGGAGCTACGGCCGGCCACGAATGGCATTTTTACTACAGTGCACAGGATGCGAAGAGACTTGGCTCATTCGATGTGGGAGGTCCTCATGAACTCGTGGGCGAAGAAATCTCCGGAAAAGGTGAAGAGACGAGGGAGAACGACGGAGAGGAAGCGAGCCGCGTCTTCCCGGCTACTGTTTCGGTTAATCCAAGGTAGGAGACAAAACACCTACCGTTGGATGGGATCCTCGTCCAACTTGGACCATTGGATGGCGACCCATGGTAGGCCAAGCGCGCATGACAGTCATTTAAAGGCCGAACTTAGGCTTAAATGATGCAAATCAATGATATATCGATGGCTATTAAGTCACACTATATTAAAAACTTGTTTAATACATTTGGGAGGTCAAACAAACTCCAAATGGCCTCAAATTTTAACCCCAGGTTTATAATGACGTCTAGATTCATGCTATATAATTAGAATTTTGTTTCACCCAAACTTTGGCCTCCAATAATTATTTTGATTATTAAAGCATATATTAATATAATGCTTGAGAAAATAATCATGTGTTGCTTTTATAAGCAATCCTTGATTCCAAAATTCTAGATTTGAAGTCCAAGAGTCCTCAACTCACTAATTGCATGCATTTCCAAGTTTTATTAGCCCATATTATGAGTGAGGTATGAAGGTGGGTTATTATTCGCCATTTTAATTACACTATATTAAAAGTTGTATAAAATAGTTTTGAGGGGTCAAATCAACTCCAAAAGCCACCAAATTTGGACCATTAGCTCACATTAAAGTCTAGAACAATGCTATGCAATTAGTTTCTCGTTTTACTCATTATTTGGCCCTTAATAAATATATTGCTCATTAAAGTGTATATTAACATATTAAAATGAATGAGTTATATGAAAAGTCTTCTTTTAATGGAACATGTGAGTAAATTTCGAGATATTAAACACATTAAGATTTCAATAATCATTTCTCAACAAAATAACATATTTTCATGAATTAAAATGATATTTTGAGGAGAGAGAAACAATTAAGGTTAATGTTCTCATACATTAACTCAAATACACATTATTGCTAATATATTTATCCAAAAAGCTCCAAATTACATTATCTACTTATATTCTCACATAAAACTCCATTTTGCATAATAAGACCCCAATTATTACATTGTGTGGGTTATTTGTGCAAACACCCCTCCATTTATATAAATGAGGGAAAAAGGTAATTTCAACCTTGAATTGTGCTCAAATTGCACAAGGAGTCCAAAAAGAATATAAAAGAAGGGAAATTTATGAAATTAGTCCAAAAGGACTTGAAAGAAATGAAAAGATAGAATATGGGTAAATTTTAGGGAAGAACCTGAGATTCAGTATGTTACAGTTTCCCATGTATGATCAGGTGTTAGGGTCTGACTTCAATGTACTCTCCTAGTTTTATATGGCTTGAGTTTTGTTTTACTTGTAATTCACTTGTGTCCATGATATACATGTACTAATTTAAACATGTTGCATGATTTTCTATATATTATATACACTAAACCGGTTGGTATGTAAGTTGGAAATGCAATGCAATTGTGGGTAATGAATGATTAATGATCATGCATATATCTCTTATGGTTTCATTGAAAATAAATTTTATTTGCATTTTCCTTACCAACAAATGGTTGTTTAGAATAACTCGAGTCTAAAGTTTGATTTATCATTGTGTTGTACATAAGTAAAAAAGTGGGTGGGTTGGATTTGGGTTGGGTCATTGTGGGTGTGGGTCGCTGGGTTGTTAGTAAAAAGACCTAATTCTTAATGGGTGAAACAAAACTACATGCTAAGAGAACCTTGCATGTCAAACTTCATAGGTTGTATTTAGCCACGATATGTTTCCCGTTACTTACATAATGTTAAAAAACATAAAGGATAAATTTGATACTATTTTTAATGGTGAATATAGTAAAAATAATGAGGGGAACTAATGTGTTTGACATCGAATAGAAGAAATTAGTCATTGATTAGTTCTACACAAAACTAAAAATAAAGGAAACTAATAAATACTTTGTTTTTATGTAAAATGAGAGAAAGAGATGATATAGATATTGTAGTTAGGCATAATTATCATGAAAATTACATTATATTTTTCCTTTTGATATTAGACATTAAGAATAATATGTATTTGTTATTGTATAATGTACAAAACAAAAATAAAGATGATGTGATTAGTGTGACTGAGTTAAACATATTCAAGAAACAGTCTACATGTTGTGTTATGACATGGTTTTTCACATGTATCTATAATGGAAATGCATTTATTTGAATAATAAGGACGTATTGGAAATTTGGTGAGCTTTGTTTTAAAAGTATGGTTTTCATTTGCAAATTTCGTTTTGCTATGATTTTTGTAGTTTCTACTGATTTTATTAGTCCAATAATGAATATAAGGGAAAAAGGAAGAAAGAATATCCAATGTTATGAGAAATTCAAAATAATAAAATTTTGAAAGTACATAGAATTCTCTAGAAAAGTGGTGTTAAAGGTGACTAATAGTTTGGTTTTGTTTTCACATGATTCCTAATGAGAAAAGTAATCAAAATTAGGGATATGGAAAATGTAGAAAGAGAAAAGAATTAATTGATGCCTTAAATACATGAAATAAGGAGACTTGGACACTAAGAAAGACCCTTTTAATTAAGTACTTTGATCTCAAATCTCATCCATACTTGGATTAAGTCATTAAAGACTTTCCTTCGAAATTTGGGTTAAAAAGAATTTAAGGTGTGAGAGATATGGATTTTAGAAAAATATATAAAGTGAAAGCACTAATGAGTCGATATATTAAAATGTTAGGATTTGATTTGGAAAAGAATTAGGGAGGTCCCTATATTTGCATGTATTTTGTGGCCGTTGGATGACAATTTGATGATCCTCAAATCGTCTTCTATGCTGAGTAGAAGAAGGAAATAAGGACCATACATGGAAATCTTCTCGACCGAACTTCTCTCCATAGAGTTAATGTGCAAATATATAAGTTGTTCCAGTATATTTATGACAAGGAACCGCTCCTACCCATCCTAGGTTTTACCCACTTTGGGAGGAAATTAAAGATTTACCCAATTCATGATTCCAAGAACAACCTCGCTGTCATGGATGAGTATAAATAGGGTGCTAAGGACCCTCTACGAGATCACCAAATCATTCCTGAGACTCATCTTAACCTCACACTTTTCTCCCTGATGTTTATTCCTCTCATAGACTTGCCCTATGCCTATAGACCTTCTAAAACCTTACTGGAGTTCCCTTGCCATCATCCTCACGACTCTAATCCCTCTTGAGGCAATTGAAGCCCTTGGTAGCTTCACCGAGATGAGGGGAAGGTCATGGCACTCTTGCTTAATGCCCAAAAGGACAGGAACCCAACGTCAATGATGACATTGACTCACTCCTGTTCTGCTTGCAGATAAGAGAGGTTGAAAATAGGTTGTGGTGAAAAGACCAACCTAACCCCACCTCCTATTTAGATCAGGTAAGGACATATTGATGTTTCCCCCCTCCTTTTTTCTCTAGATAACATGAATCTACACAAGATCACCTAACAAAGTTGGAATGAGCCCATTGGTCAGCCCATCTAAGTTGGCAAGACCGAGACCTGGGTGCACTGCCTAGGTGGTAGCTTGCGATTGTTCAGAAATAAATTAAAATTACAAAAATGGTAGTAAATATCACTATGAAATAATAATAACATGTGATATATGAAAATTTCTCATAAAAATGCAAGGAACACAATAAAAATAATTCTAAGACCTAAATCTATCTCTAACTCCAAAACTTCCTAAAGTTTCTAACTTTAATGTATAAAACCCCTAATTTCTAGGTTTTGATGATCTTAACATGTTTCATTCCATTTAATGTTCAAAGAGTGATCTTTTTTGATAAAATGATATCTTGGATATAATTTGAGATTAAAAGTTAATGATTTAATGAATTAGGGTTTTCTTAAGTTAAAAATGCATATGGTGATAAAATTAGGGTTTCTAAACCAAAAAGGCAATAAGAGTAATAATTAGGGTTTGGGAAGCCAAAACCCTAATGAAAACCTAAGTTGACCCCAAAACCCTAACTTGGAACCCAAGTCAGTCTTAATGGTAGATTTTGGATAAATTAGTAATACATGGTTATTATGCTTTATTTTTAGGATAGTTGCTTGATTGGTTGCTTTTGTTGCCTTTTTTCTTGGACATCAAGTTACTTCTGAGAAAGGTATATGGTTATGCCTTTGACTAATCAACTTAACAAATGTCCTTAGATTCTCAGAGTTTTTTTTGAAATGATTGCAAATAAATGCTTGCTTGTTTAATTTGTTCCTGCAATCTATAAAGTCACTATGTATGTCACATTATATGAACATAACTTGCTCAAACCCAACACTACCTATGGGTGTATGGATATAGAAGAAAGTTGTTGAGATGATTATGATCAAGCCTCTGGAGGGGAAGATCACTAAAGTTCGATCTCTTGGAGGGGAAGGAAGACATGGAACCAAGCTCATGAAGGAGAAGGTGGCCTAAGTCCACTATAGGGACAAAACCCTAAAGAGGGTACCTAGAGGCTGAGTAGATAAGGGTTGAGGAGTTATGATGTAAATGTAAATTTTGATTCTGTAACAATAATTGGTCGAATATGTTGTTACACCTATATGAAAATATTTTGTTTTTCCCCACATATTGGTATAACTTGTTATACTAACTATGTTTTTGTTTCACATCATTTTAGGTTAAATTTCTATTAACCTGGTATTGATGAAGAAAGATGAATATCCAGAGAAAGAGGAATCAAAATAAAATATTTAATACATTTATAAAGGATTTAGATAGATAGTATTTATTCTATGTTTCAAACTCAGAGTTCATGTTGAAGAATTTATCTTTCATCTTGTTACTAAACTCATTTCAATTTAGTGAAAATTTTAATTATTTATGGTTATTTGATAAACCTTGATCCTATAAATAGGGGATAATAGAGGAAGTGGTCGTTACATTTGGCATCAGATCCTGGTTTATTATTTAACCTTTGATCATTATTAAACTTTAACAGTTTTGTAGAGCCCAAGGGAATTATTATGATTTTTCTAAAGAAAATGGAGTCTTAGAATGGACCACCATTTGGGGGTTGGAAAAACTTTCCTCAATACCTCTAGTCGGCTTACACGGTCTCCCAGACCCATGCATCATGCCAAGCCAAAGTTAGAGAATTTCACTTGAAATAAAATACCTCTAGGATTTCTTCTCATATAATCTCTACCCCCTTCACTCACTGAAACACTAAGAACCTACAATTTCTTCCTCTACTCCTTCTGAGAACTAGGGTTATGGATATTAGGGTTTAAATAATCCTCCACCAAATAATAAAATGCATGTAAATAAGATGTCATTGACATAATTCTATAGTACCTTAAATGCAATAAAAACATAGAACTAAGATTAACAATATGTTTATGTGAAATAGCATGGCCCACATCAAGGACACTATCATCCCTGAAGAATACCCCAGACTGAGGCCCTCCCACAAGAAGTGACTCTCCTCAGAGAAGAAGAGGAGGTCCATGGAGAGTGAGTCCTCTAGGAAGAGAAAGAAGGAAGGTGAGGCCTTTGCTGAAAGAGGCCCTGAGCACAAGGCCATCCCCTTCGACATGCCAAATCACAAAGATGGTCTTGACCCCATAGGTGAACCTATGATAGAAGATGAGCCAAAGGTTGTCCCTAAACATGCATTAGAATCTGGACCGACAGTTGGACAGGTGGTAGTGGACCCTCCGGATGCTCTCTGGATAGAGCAAGAAAAGAAATTGACTGAGGCCACTAGTGCCTTGGTCCTCAAAGATGTTGCTAGAGATGAGAATGGTGAGCCCCTACCTGCCCGCCCTTGTCTTGGAGTCACCGTTATTTACTTCATCAAGCTTGATCTAGAAAAAATATGAGGTGAAGACAAGACATAAGATGTCGATAAAGTCGACTCCTAGATGCTAGCAGTGGAGAATGGCTTTTACTCACCGGAAGTGCAAGCCAATAGGAAGGTTCTTTTTGCCTCCCACCTCATTGAATGAGATACAAAGATATGGTGGGAAAACTAAATCACAGACCAAAACTTGACTGAGGAACTTATATCCTGGATAGGCTTCTATACCATCTTCATTGCACAATTCATTCCCACATCTTCTACAAAGGAAAATGAGAAGCAATCCTTAATCATGGAAATATGTCAATGGTAGATTATGCTTGAAAGATCTGCCTCCTGGAGCACTTTGGCTACATGCCAACTAAAGAGCGATGAGTGGAACACTTTGTGGAATGTCTTCACCATCATATAAGACCACATGCCATCAACTTTTCCCTATGCATAGAGAGGATAGTCTTGCCACCATAGAACCCACTGAAGGGATACCTAGGGTTCATAGAAGGCACATCTGAACCAAGGAATGATAATAGAAGAGTGCAAGGCCATAACAATGGTAAGGGTAAGAATGGTGGAAAACAAAAACCCCATAATGAGAATCTCCAGGACGGGGCATCCCCAAAATGTCATAACTGTGGGAGGTTTCATGCTGGTAAATGTCATTTTGAAGAGAAAGTCAATTATTACTGCCTATAATAGGGACACTTCCAAGTCATTCGTCCCCTCCCTAGCCCGAGAGGTCTAGGCCTAATAGAATATCGACTAGTAGTGGCTCAATCGGTAGGTGTAGTACCCTAGGGAGCAGCCCCACTTATTGGAGATTGACAACAAGCTCAAGTCTTCACCATCAATAATGAAGAGGCTCATGCTATTACCAACTATCTCATAGAAGGTAACCATCACTAGAGTTTCCTTTCCTAACCTTTATCATGGAATGTATAGTTTAGTGTTGGAAATGTTATGTAGGTAAATGTAAAAACTATGTTTGACTCTAGTTATAGTAATACTTTCACTTTGAGAAGTCTCACAAATATGCTTTGTATGAACTTCAAGGATTTAACATATGTTTTAGAAGTCTCTACCAGTGGTGGTGAAATCTTTTCATTTCTCTTGAAAACCGCGATCATATCTATCAAATACTTGAATCATGAAATCCCTTCTGATTTATCTTACTTGATATGAATGACTTTGATGTAATAATTGGCATGGATTGGATCTATCCTTTAATGCAAAAATATACTATGGGGAAAAGAAAACAAGAATAGAAAGACTAGGTCACCCACCATTTACCATTAGAAGTAGGAGGGTTGCTACCAATAGCCTATATGTGTAAGCTGTGAAAGCACAACATATGGGCCAAAGGTTGTCCAACGTTCCTAACTACAATTACTGAGCTAGAGGCAAAGGTGCACCCTGAGAGGAATAAAGGTAGTCTGGCATTATACTGATTTGTTCCCAAACAATTTGCCCAACATACCTCCAGAGAGAGAACTAGACTTCTCGATTAAACTATCTCTTGTGATAAACCCCCAATTTCCAGGGCACCTTACAGGATGGCTCTAGCCAAGTTACTTGAGTTGAAAAAGAAATGGTAGGAATTTTTGGACAAGGTCTTCATTCAATCAAGTACATCCCTATGTGGGCACTAGTCCTCTTTGTCAAGATGAAGGATGGATCACTCCACATATGTATAGACTACAAAATGATAAATTAGGCTACCATTAAGAACAAGTATCCTCTATCCCATATAGATTACCTATTTCACCATCTCAAAAGTGCTCAAGTATTTTAAAGGATCAACCTGAGATTCGATTACTACCAATTATGAGCTAAGAATGAGGATATTCTGAAGACCACCTTTTGAACCTGCTATGGCCACTATGAGTTTTTGGTTATACCTTTTGGGTTATCCAATGCCCCAAGTGTGTTCATGAACCTCATGGATAGTGTGTCCCAACCCTTCATAGACTCTTTTATCATAGTCTTCATAGATGACATCGCAGTTTACTCCGATGACCTACATCATCACCACGAGCACCTACCCAAGGTCCTTGATATCCTGAGAAGGCAAAAGTTTTAAGGGGAATTCTTGAAGTGCATGTTCTAGATAGACTGAGTTATGTTCCTCAAGTACATAATATTTGGAGGAACCATTTCATTGGTCTCTACCAAGGTAGCATCCATTCAAGAATGGCTATCCCTGAGGAACACATATGAGATTTGCATCTTCCAGGGATTGGCTAGATATTACTAGAGATTCATCAAGGATTTCTAAAAGACTACTTTGTCTTTGGCCAAGCTCATCCAGAAAGATGAGAAGTTCATCTGGTCCAAATTGTTTGAAGCACAATTTTAGGAGTTGAAGGAAAAGCTTGCCTCCGCCCCTATCTTGACCATACACACAAGAAATGAAGGATTTATCATATTCATCAATGCATCAAAGATGGAATTAGGATGTGTGTTAGAACATAATAAACATGTGGTCAACTTTTCTTCTAGACAGCTCAAGACCAATGACTAGAACTATCCAACCCATGATCTATAACTTGCAACCATTATCTATGCCTTGAAGATTTGGTGACATCATCTGTATGGGGCTACCTTCTACATTCTCACCGACCATAAGAGCCTGAAATATCTACTAGCATAGAAGGACCTGAACTAGCGACACATATGTTGGATGGAGTATTTGAAGGATTTTGACTTCACCATAGCCAACCATCCTGGCAAGGCCAATGTCTTTGCTGATTCCCTCAGTAGAAAACTGCTCAGCTATGCAGTTAGTTTTGTTATCTAGTAGAAGAGACTAGAAGACTTTACTCGATGGGCTCTGCAACTGTTGGTAGATAGAATTCATCTTACCAATATTCATATTAAGTTTGCCTATTGTCTAAGCTTATAGAAGCCCAATTAGCTAGTCTAGATTTATAAAAGAAGAGGGGTTTGATGGAAAATCCTTAAACACACCTCTCAGTGGGTGGTGGGATCTGATACAACAATCGTATTTGGGTACCTGAGGATTCACCCTTAAAGACTCATATATTGCAAGAGGCTCATGGGTCTAAGTATACAGTACACCCCATCACCAAGAAGGTGTATAAGGACATGCACCAATACTTTTGGTGGTCAGGAATGAAGAAAGACATGGCCTTGTGTGTGGCCAGTTGTCTCATGTGCTAGATGGTGAAGCCTGAACACCAATGACCCAATGGGTTACTGTAATCGATTGAGATTCCCAAGTGGAAATGAGACTAGATCACTATGGATTTTTGTGGTGGGTCTTCCCAAGACAAGAAAAGGTCATGATGTAATATGGGTTGTGGTAGACTATCTAACTATGTTAGCCCACTTCCTTCCCTTAAGGTCACTTCCATGGTGTCTAATTTAGCTGACCTTTTCATTAGAGAAAGAGTTCATCTACATGGTATTTTGAGTTCAATGATTTTCGACTGTGACCCTAAGTTCACTTCAAAGTTGTGGAAAAAAAATCAAGAAGAACTCAGTACAAGTTTGAAATTCATCATATCCTATCACCCCTAGACTGATGGACAGTCAGATAGGATGATTCAGACATTAGAAGACCTCCTAAGAACATGTGTGCTCAATTGGGGTGGATCATGGGAGCAATACATGCCCTTATCTAAGTTTGCTTATAATAATAGTTAGCAAGCCTTCGTCGAGATGCCTCTGTATGAAGCTCTTTATGGTTGATCACCGCTTCACTGGGATGATGTTGGTGAGAGGACCTTACTAGGTTTAGAGGAACTACAGTTGTATGCTGACAAAGTCTCTTTGATCAAGAAAAGGCTAAAGAGAGCCCAAGATCGAAAAAAGTCATATGTTGATACAAGGCAAATTGATTTGCACTTCACTATAGGAGAACATGCACTTTTGCAAATCTGTCCCCTCCGAGACATAGCTAAAATTATAGGAAAATTGAGTCACCGATACATAGGTCTGTTTAAAATTTTGGAACATATTGGAGAGGTGACTTACCATTTAGCTTAGCATTCATAGTATAGCAGGATACATGATGTATTCCACATGTCAAATCTAAAACGCTATATGAAGGATCCTAGCCATGTGTTTAACATTGGACCTATTGAACTCCAAGGGAGGCTGACATACCCTGAGTCACCTATCAGTACATTGGATACCAAGGGTGAAAGATCTCAAGAATAAAAAGATAGAGATCGTAAAGGTTCTTTGGAAGCACCATGGAGAGGATGAATCCAGATGGGAGATAAAGACTGACATGGAAAAATATCATCCTAATTTGTTTGTATGATTAGTCAAATTTTGAGGAAAAAATTCCTATTAGAGGGAAAGGATGTTATGAAATGGTTTTTCACATGTATTTATAATTGAAATGCAATTATTTGAATAACAAGGATGTATTGAAAATTTGGTGTGCTTTTCTTTAAATGTGTGGTTTTCTTTTGTGAATTTCCATTTGCTCTGAATTTCATGGTTTTTAATTATTTTATTTGTCAAATAATGAATATAAGGGAAAAAAAAAGAATGAAAATCCAATGTTAAGAGAAATGCAAAATAAGTACTTTTGGAAGTAGGTAGAATTCTCTAGTAAAGTGGTGTTAAAGGCCACTTATAGTTTGGTTTCATTTTCACATAATTCCTAGTGAGAAAAGTAATCAAAACAAGGGATATGGAAAAGGTAGAAGGAGAAAATAATTAATTGATGCCTTAAATACATGAAATAAGAAGGAGACCTGGAGATTAAGAAAAACCCTTTTAAGTTAAGTATTTCGGTCTCAAATGTCATCCATACTTAGATAAAATCATTAGAGACTTCCCTTAAAAAATTGGGATAAAAAGGGGTGTGAGAGATATGAAATTTCAAAAATCCTTAATGTGAAAGTATTAATGAGTAAATATATTAAATGTCATGATTTGATTTAGAAAAAAACTACGGACTCGACCCCTTTATTCATGCTTATTTTGTTGCTGTTGGATGATGATGTGATGTTCCCCATATTGTCTTCTACCCCGAGTGGAAAAAGGAAACATGGAATCTGCGTGGACATCTTCCCGATCAAATTTCTCTCCACACAGTTAATATGAAAATCTAGAAGTTGATCAAGTAGATTTATGACAAGGAACCACACTTACCCATCCTAGATTTACCCACTTTGCAAGGAAATTAATGATTTGCACAATTCATGATTCAAGAACAAACCCACCATCATGGAAGGGTATAAATAGGGGGCTAAGGACTCTCTATAAGATCACCAAATCATTCCTGGGACTTGACTTAGCCTAATGCTTCTCTCCTTGATCTTAATTCCTCTCTTAGACTTTCCATGTGCCTCTAGCCCTTCTAAAACCTCACCAGAGTTCCCTTGCCATTTTTCTACCAACTCCGATCAATCCTTAGGAAAGTGAATCCCTTGATATCTTCACCGAGGCAAGGCTAAGGTTGTGGTACTCTCACTTAATGCCCATAAGGACATGATCCCAGAGTCAACAACGAGGTTGACTTGCTCGATGCCTACTCATAGAGAAGAGAGGTTGAAGATAGGCCATGGTGAAAAGACAAACCTACACCTACCTCCTAATTACATAAGGTAAGGACATCTTGGCCTTTTTCTGTCCTTTTCACTCTAGCTAATGTGAATCCACACAAGCTCACCTAACCTAGATGAAACGAGCCCATTGGTCGACTCAACTAAGTTGGAAAGGTCGGGACCTGGGCGTGCTGCCTAGGTGACAACCTGTGATTGGTAAGAAACCAAATATAATTGCAAATTTTTTATAAATCATACAATGGTCCAATAATAACATGTTAGGTATGAAAATTTCTCAAAAAATTCAAGGAAAAAAATAAAAGAAAAACCTACCCCTACCTCCTAATTATAATCTATTTATAACTCTAAAAGTGCCTAAAGTTGCTAACTATAATGTGTAAAAACCCTAATCTCTAGGTTTTCATAGTCTTAAATGTTTACTCGCTCTGAATGTTCAAAGATTGATTTTTTTTATAAAAGGGTATCTTGGATATAACTTGAGATTAATGGTTCATGATTTAATGAAATAAGGTTTTCTTGAGTTAAAAATGCATATGGTGATATAATTAGGGTTTGTAAACCAAAAAGGTATTAAGAGTAATAATTAGGGTTTGGGAAGAAAAAACCCTAAATTGACCCCAAAACCCTAACTTGGAACCCAAGTTAGTCCTAATGTTAGATTTTGGATAAATTAGTAATACATGGATATTATGCTTTATTTTTAGGGTAGTTGCTTGATTGGTTGCTTTTATTGCCCTTTTGCTTGGACATCAAGTTACTTCGGAGAAATGTTTCTGGTTACACCTATGACTAATCTATTTAACTGATTACTATGGTTTCTTAGAGTTTTTCTGGAATGATTGCAAATAAATGCTATCTTGTTTATTTAGCTCCTCCAATCTATAGAGTCACTATGGATATCACATTATATGAACATAACTTGCTCAAACCCAACGCAACCTTTAGAGGTATGAAAACTTAAGAAAGATATTGAGATGATTATGATCAAGCCCCTAGAGGGGAAGATCACAAAGGTCAAATACCTGGAGGGGAAGGCTGGCATGGCACCAAGCTCTTGGAGGAGAAGGTGGCCTAAGTTGATTGTAGGGATAAAACCTAGAGAGGGTACCCCAGAGGCTAAGTAGATAAGGGTTGAAGAGTTATAATGAAAATGTAAAATTTGATTTTGTAACAATAATTGGTTGAATGTTGTTATGCTTATATGTGAATATTTTATTTTCCCCACATACCATTGTAATTTGTTCTACTGATTATGTTTTTATTTCACAGTGTTTTAGGTTAAATTGCTAGTAACCTACTATTAGTGAAGAAAGATGGATACAAAGATAAGGAGGCACAAAAAGAAAACATTTAATCAATTTTTGGAGGATTTAGATAGATACTCTTTATTTTATATTGAAAACTTAGACTCCATATTAAAGAATTTATCTTTCATCTTGTGACGAAACTCATCTCAATTTAGTGAAATTTATTAATTATTTCTAGTTATTTTATAAACCTCGATCATGTAAATATCGTAATGACCCTTGCCCTCTCGATCCACTTGAATAGGGGACAACAGGGGGAGGGGTCATTACATGTTCCTTGAAAAAATTTAACAATATATAGAAAGACCATTATATTTCTATTAACATAATTAAAAACATTTACAAATCATGTTGTTCTCAATGTGCACTCAAAACTTCTACTTAGTTATTCACATTAGAAATTCAACTACTTGATGTATGTTTCACATTAAGAATAGTCTTACATGTAATATGCCTACATAAATATATGAAATTTGGATAACTATGTCACCCATAAGGCCTTCTAACTAAGTGGGTGGAAACATTTTTCACCCAATTTGACTCAAATTGTTTGACGTAGATGCCTACAAATATTGTCAAATTTAGGTTTAATTATATTTACACATAGAAGAAAAACCCATATCACAATAAACTACAATATGGGAATTGGTAACCACACAAATAACGAATGGGAAGAAATCTTTATATATATTTCAGTATATTTTAGTTGTGATAATACCTAAAAACCTTACATATAGTGTTGGGAAATATGGAGACAGAGTAGGAAATGGAAATGAAAAGTTTCTATCCATATTCCTAAACAATAGATCACATTAACAACTGATGTATCTAGTAAATAGAGTGCAATATGTGCCTTGTCCTAGAGCAAGCCTAGCAAATATCCTTGAACAATGATGTACTCCCTTCATAAGTCACATATGGACAGAAATTGAAGGCCTCCTTCTAGTGTTACAACCATAGAAGGTGGTTTATGATGTCCTCCTAATATGGCAATAAAAGATTCCATGCCTCTACATAGTCTATGCGGATCATAGGGAACTCCAAGTCACACTTCCAAATCCGACAAGAAGGAGTTGTCCTTCCAGTTGTCAATGTGCTAGTGTAGACTTCCTTTCCCCTTGTTGTCTCTCCCATTGTTGGGTAACACTGCTCAGGATCTCTCATACATTACCTCAACTGTGAGAAGAAGTCTTATTGTGTGTTGTGAGCCTTGACCAACCCTCGTAAAGGAGTCCATGGGATAGGGTTTTGAAAACCCATGGGACACGAAAGGCTAGATATCATGGCTTAACATCTATTGCGTGCAACCAGTCAGTTGACTAGACCATCCATTCAGTTGAATGAAACATCTAGCCAGTCACTGGACTGTCTAGTCAGTCAATTGGCTTTTGGTCAGCAGAGAAATAACACTGGCTCTTAATGTGATGATAATACACATCATTATGCATATCATTAATCATTTGATTCAGTCAAACTGGTTGTTTAGCATCTTTGTTTGATCCAGTCTAATTGATCGGTTTCAAAGATAGTTCATTCAGTCGATTGGACACTCTACTCGACCGACTAGATGACCAATCGGTTGATTGGACATTCTAGTTGACCGACTGATAACTGTTGTTGTTTTTTTAGAAAAGCCAGTGGGTGATTTTATTCAATTCTCCCTCCTTGTGTGGGGATAAATGGGTGATTACATACAACACCTACTAAGAAAGAAAATTTTGTAGAACTTCTAACATTACACAAAGGAAAGGGAAGATGATGATCCATAAGGTCAAGAGGAGGATCCATATACATACAACCATCTTGGTAGTTTTTGAGGTGGTATTTTGCAAGAGAGTCTTCTAAACCAATGCTCTCTCTATGAGTCTTATTGATCTACACATCTTCAAGTTTATCCAGCTCCCTCTTAATGAGATTTATCCAGGGTAGGAAGATAGAGAAGTCAACAGTAGGACCTTCAATGGCCACAACAATGTTAGCACCATCAGTTGTGATGGTGATTGGAACATTATGATTGACATTGGGAGCCTGTAGGGAAAGAAGGATTGCAGGTAACTCATATTTAGTCACTGACTTAACTCGAATAGTGCTTGCTACTCCCTCGTCCCATTTCACATTTCTATCAATAGAGATGGACGGTATGGATGACTATCTCCATGAACCCCAACTTCCTTCATGACTAGCCTTCATACTCTTGGTAGTTTAGACCAGTCAAGGGACTTATGAGTTGAGCTAATATTGATACGGTCCTTCTTTGTCCAGACGTTAGTTATAGCAGTGCATACAGTACGGATTTAGGCTAATTATCTCTCAGTACTAATATTGATACTATCAAACACAACTGAGTTCCTAGATCTCTAGATGACCCAATATGTAATTGCAAAATTTTCCTTATATGAGTCACTGCCTTTCAAATTGTTCACCAGCCAGGTCTGACAACTGGTCTCGTGTTATACAATAGTAACCATTACAAGCTCTAGCTTAAGCCACACCTAGATGTTATGTGGACATTTCCAAAGTGCATGTAAAGTCTTCTCTTCTTCAGTGTCACACATGGGGCAGATATCATTATCAGTGAAAATTTGTTGTTTTCTTTCTAATGTTGGTCATAATGGCCTCATGGGCTACCCGCCACCTGAAGATTCTAATTTTACTTGGTGTCCACAAGATCCTGATTAAAGACCAAAGACTATTAATAGGTGCATGGTCATCTTCATGAATAATGTCGTAGGAGGATCTCCTGGTATGCTTACACCTCACATCATGTTTCCAGCTCCATCTATCCTCACCATTTGTGTCCATAGGCATGAGAAGATTAGCAATTCTGTCAACACACTCCTTTCATAAGTAGATATTTAGAAACTCTAAATCTCAGGAGACATTCAAATTTAGTAGACTAGAGACCCTTAAGTCTTGTATACTCTTTTTGACTAGCCGTAAGCTGATGTTTCTCAGATTTTCAAATCTAGGCACCCAATTGTTTGTCTAAACCATCATATCATCTCCACTGTTGTTGGTTTTGGTACAATTAATCTCATAAATATCATCCTAAAATGCATAGATCTCCAAAATCAAGTTGCACAATTTCCTTTCTGGTCATTGAACCCTATCTACTTTTACTGTAGACCCTCCCTCTAAAGAGATGTTTTATTATTCATAAACTGCTATGAGTTTTACAACAGGAGTGCTTGGTTCCAATCAAGCATAGACTTAAAGTACAAGCCTCCATTCTCCATATTGGTGCTGACCTTCCGCCATGAACCTAGTGAAATAGGACATGTCTTATGACATCCCCCCAGATGAACCTACATATGATTTTGTCTAGTTTTGTACACATCAAAGTTGTAATTCTAGCTATTTGCATCACATAAGTAGGGGGAAATTCTAGCATAACCTTAGAAAGACAAAGCATTCCTACTAAGGATAAAGTTTTGGCCTCCCACCCATTGATTCTCGTCTCTGTGCTTCTTGCTAGATATGAGTATGTCATCTTATTGACTCTTTAATGTAGAAGAGGAACCCCCAGGTACTTACCTAGATTTGTGGTCTCACCAATTCCACTAGTGGAGCAGTTAGTGGCTCTGGTAGCGCAATCTATTGAAGTTGTGAAAAAGATCCTTGACTTGTAAATAGAAATTTGTTGCACAGAAACACACTCAAAGGTTTCAAAACATTGGTTTATGATTGCTATTTGTTCCATTGTCTCCTTTACAAAAATTACAATACCATATGTGAAGCTGATGTGTGAGATATATGGGCCTTTTAGAGAGATTTTAATTGGATTCCACTTATTGTCATCGACTCTTTGGTTTATTAGTTGTGTTTGATGTTCCATACAAAATAGGAATAGATAGGGAGATAGGGGTCCCCCTACCTCAGGCCCCTAGACATTTTGAAAGTCGAGAGAGATTCTTCATTTAGAATAGTATTGGTTTTGCCCACTGATAAGGATTTTAGAATGTAATTGTGGATGTTGGTAGTCTAGGACATTTTGTTCAACATATTTTCAATAAAAGACCAAGAAATGTGATCAGAGGCTTTTGTAAGATCAATCTTGATGGACATCTGTGGAGTGCACGAGCATCTTTTTATGTTGTAGATAATCTCCCGAACTAGAATAATATTGACCAATATACACCTGCTCAGGATCTGAATAGGTGAAGTCCACTGTGGGATGTATTTCTTGACTCTCTCAACGATTATCTTTGAGGCTAGTTTCAAGAAGGCACTATTAAGAATTATCTATCTTAGCTAATTATAGTTGATAGGGTGTTTCACTTTAGGTATTAGTACAATACTAGAATCACCAATAGAATCATGGATGGGGTCCCCATTCATTGTGCTTTTAATAGATTTTATGATGGATTCCATGATAATTTTCCAATTTTTTTTCATGAATAAGATGTCAATATCATATGGCCCTACAACTTTAAAGGGATTGTTGTCCTTAATGATATTCCAAACTTCATTCTTGATAGAAGTAGTAGCCAAATCTCATTGTTGATGTGTGGTTAATGTTTTGAACATACATTGTAGCTTCTTCATAGTCGGGGTAGAAGTTGTTGAGGGTGTAGTGAATAGGCATTGGAAATGATTGGAGATAAGTTGTTGAAGTTTTGTATAGTTAAAAACCCACTCACCATGTTCAACATGTAGACTCATGATACAGTTGGATTTCCACCTATTGTTGGTCTAGGTGTGATAAAATATGGTACTGTTATCACCATATTTAAGTAAGTTAATATGACTATGCTGCTTCCAGTCATCTTCTTCCTTTACAAAAACCACTTCAAGGTCAATTTCAAGTTATTGGGAATTGCGGTCTTTTTCCTCATTACAGAAGGTCCTGATTTCCTTTTGAACTCTGGTGATGTTAGAGATAAGAGTGTGTTTGTTCTTACCATGCTTCCATCTAATGGCCACATTCCATTATGAGATCAGTTTTTTTTTCCTGGTTTAGGGCGTCATGGAATGGTACATAAGTATTCCAACGATGACTCAACAACTTATGGAAGTCTGACTTTCCTTGTCATGACACTCTAGTTTTGAAGCTCCTCTTCTGCTTTAGTGTTTAGGTATTGAGAATAGCAATGGGATTGTGGTCAGAGCCAATCTGTGGTAGATTTTCACAGATGAAGTGAGGGTATTTTTTTGGATCCATTCGGCATTCATCAGATCCCTATCAATCCTTTCATGGAGAAATCCCTTCTTGTAGTTAGATTTATAACTAGAACTACCAATATCAATTAGTCCTGCCTAAATAGTTAAACTATTGAATTTTGCGGCTTCAATTAGATTAAATCAACCACTTCACATCTTCTCATCTGGGTTCAACATATAGTTGAAGTCCCCTAAAGTGATCCATGACATGTCAATCGAGAGGTTGAGTTGAACAAGGTGTTTCCAGAGGATAGGCCTACCACTGGGGCTCGGGGATGCATAGATGAACGTGTAATACATGCTTCCATTGATACATCAATGCACATAGTACTTGTGATTTGGATGATTTGAACATCACATTATAGTTTCGTTCCAAAGCATTCAAATTTCACTAGAAAAGCCTCTTGCTTCAACCCTATGGGAACTCAAAAAACCAATGTCCTTGATAGAATTTTACACTTGTTCACTAGAGATCCATGGATCAGAAATGGAAACAATCTTAATTTTGTGTTTAAGAATCAAATGCATAAGGGATTACCGGGATTTCTTCTTTCCGACACCCCTAATATTATAGGATATTGTGTTAATCGTGGAAAGGATGTAGGAATCATTTAATTTGGGAAACCAAGTTCCCCTCGTGCACATCTACTTCTCTCTTTGCTTTACTCCTAGTAGTGTAGGTGTGATTTTTTTGTGGGATGTTTGCACCCAGGGTTGTCTTCTTCTACTTTTCTTTCCTGCATGTGTGGGGAACTTTGTTTCTTGTCTCCTGATATTTCTTGTTGTCATTGGTATCTCCAATATTAACAAGTTTCCTCGAGGTAGTACTCTCTAGTTGGTCTTCAAGTTTGCCCAAAAGGTCGACCCATTATTATTTCATTTCCTACTAGAACAACAACAATATGGGTTGAATCAACTTTTTCAGTATTAGTTTCTACCCGTGTGATGATAACATGGTCTTTCTCTTTATTCACAATTGTAGATTTATCCCTCATGGACACATGAATATCTTCATTTCGGTGCTGCTTCTTCCTCTAGATTTTCGGCCCCTAAGTGTCATCTTGGTTTCTCATTTGTGACTGAGTGCTACCTTCTTCCTCATGCCCCTCGAAACCCTCTCCTTCCTCCCCTTCCAGCATTTGATATTAGTTGGTTGATGAATTTCCCTGTATAAAGTTTTTTTGACATCCTCCTTATTTCTATGTGTCATGCGAGTCAACAAGTTTCTACCATAATAGACTTGGCAATTTTCCTCCTCTACAACCCAGGGGACACCCATTTCCTCTTCCATGTTATGAAATTTAGGGTTTACTAGGTCCTCATTTGCCCCTTTATAGTCAGTTGCATCGTGACCCAGTTTCCCAAAGTTGAGGCACATGTTAGGCAGATATTCATACTCAATCTTGTACTCCCTCTCGTTAATCAGGATAGTAGGGTGTATAGGTTTGCTAGAATCTATTTCCACAGCAAGTCTAGTGAATCTACTTTGGCACAGTTTACTGAGTGGTCATCTACCCTGATAAGGTGACCCACTACTTGTCCTATTCTATAAAACATCTCCCTATTGTAATAATGAATAGACAAGCTTATCACTCTTATCCATGTAAAGGTACGGTCCGGAAGACCCTTGGAGGGTTCAAAGTAGCTATCCTAGGGCCACACCATTAGACATCTATCGAACAGAGAACATGGTCCTTTAGTCAGAGCATTCTCCTGATTACCTCTACTATAGAATTGAACCACATAGTATTATTCAGCTAACTCATAGAGTTCGAAGTGACCATCTAGCTTCCAAAGGATTTTATGACCTTCCATCGTTAAGAACCCCACATGTCTGTCAATTAGTTTGATGATTACAACATTTTTGAAAGGTCTAATCATAATTTCCTCTGCCTCTGGGGCCACATAGATCTTAGGAAAGCCTTTCTGATATACCAGTTCAATGTCTTCAAGGTTTCTAATCTCCTCTAATTCATCATCGATGAAGTAGGGATCTACTTCCGCACTACCGCCTTCCTCGGTAATTGCATGTTTAAAGGATTTCAATTTCGTCACTGGTGCATCATTAGCCAAAAAAGGGTTTCTATCATCCACATAAGTTGCCTCTCTTACATAAGTAGTTTGATCGATATCCATTTGGCTAATGGTGTCGTTCGTGCCGCCAGAAGAAACTCTTGTCAACCCCTTATACAAGATATTTAGTCTGACTTTCTAGAGTCGGGTCTAGTGGAAAACCCGTGTTGTTTAAGTTGATTACCAAAATACTTTTAGTAACCAAGTTAAATCTTATCCATGAGTAAAATCCTATTCCAAGTTCATCCTATGTGTGTGTGACCCTATAGTTCCAATATTTTAATGGTAGTAAATTCTGTAACTACTATGAATACACACATAATGAGCGGTATCTAGAAACACATCATTTCTACAAAACTAATTCAAAAATGGAGAAACATTCAACTATATCCATGATCAGTGTTACCGTGATCGTATAGTTCCTTTGTCACTGATGTCCAAATTGAACACGAGGCATGTAAGCATCATCCTCTTAACATTCAGCCTATGTTCCTTGAAAGAAAGAGTACTATATGAGATACATGTGAGCTATAATTGTAACGACCCCGCCTCCCGGTAACCCCCAATTAAGGAAGACTGAAAGGTCAGTGCCGTTATCCAATTAATAGGATCAAAGGTTCAACAAATAATAAATAAAAATTATGAAATTCTACTAACTAACTGAAATTTGGTATAAAATTAAAACTTTACTTACCTTTGAAAACCTTGGGAATCTATCTATCCAAGCTTGAATCCACTCTAACTAATCCTCCTTGCACTTTATGTTTTACTTTCACAATGTGTCACTTTACTATCTGTTCTTTCAATTGTTGTTCCTAAAACACTGACAAACAAAACGTCAGTCAGTATATCGAAATATACGGGTATGTGGGAACAACCAAAATCTTGCAAATATGGCTAACAATTTAATAATCACAATCAAATTAATTAACAAGCCAATTTACACTTTTCAGTATGACATTCTTCACCGTTTTTTCCCTAACCCTGGAATACCCACCTTACGGTGCCCTTTGCCAATGACTTATGGCCACCTTCTCAATCCCGAGCTTGGTGCCTGGGGTCACCACTCATGGTGCCCACTAGTCATGCAATATCATAGGCCACCTTCTTGGTGCCTGGGGTCACCACTCAAGGTGTCCATTGGTCTACCCATCTGGGCCTGACCTTTGGCATCATCCATCAGGGTGGCATGTAGGTGTGAGAATACATATTTCTATTTTTAACGTGATAATCATAGTGACTTTATGATTTGCAAATATGAACATCCAACAGATAATTTGCATTCAATGCGATTAACCATCCGGAAAATCCTCGGGAAACTAAGGCGGTTATCCATAATTAACCACATACCTGATCCAGAGCAACTTGATTGTCCAAACAATAAGGATAAAGAATCAATCAACAAGCAATCAACAATATCCTGAAATTAATGCATGTGGTCCAAGTGTTATAGTTTATCCAAAACATTCTAAAGCTATACTTGGATTCCACCTTAGGCTTTCTAGATCACATTAGGGTTTTTGCCTCCATAACACTTTTATCATATTAAATGCCCTCTTAGTTCATAAACCCTAATTTCAACATCATTAGCCCAATTAAAGACGATTATTTCTCTTTTATACTAAAACTACCTTCTTTATCCTTTTAAGTTATTTCAAGGTCATTATACTCAATCATCACCTTTAATTTCTTTCAGATTAACAACTCATAATTCATGATGGTCTAATTCCCATATGAACTCTATTTATTATTAATTCTACCTTGATTCAATCGAAAACTCTAATTTCTATATTAAGGTTATCTATCCACAAATTAGGGACTTTAATGCTCGAAATAGCATATTCTTACTTTAATCATGAAATTAATCAACTAAAGCCATTAATAGTCGAATTAATCAACATTAGGGTTTCAAGGCACATTAAAGTACATTCATGCATAAGAAACTCTAAATTAACTAATTATATGCAAAGTTCGTCCTTTTCTTCCTAATATTCCCTTTTATCATTAGCAGGATAAAATTAACTTTAATCATCTATGAAACCCTACTAATCACTTTAATCATATAAAAATAGGGTTTCTTAATCATCATTACATTAAAGTTAATAACTTCCATTAATTTTCGAATTGCAAAAGGATTCAGGTTTCAATTATATTTTTAATGGATTCCTATCATTTTTCTGAGCAATTTTCATATTTTGCACGTTCTCATCGGAGCTACCATTATTTAGATACAGTTTTTGCAATAAACCACTTACTCTGGCCAATCAGCGCGTGCCACGTCGCCCCTTGCATGCATGTTGCTCACTGGGTTTGAAAACATTTCGAATTGTCGTTTATACCCCCGAGCAGATCCTAGTCTCTTCTCAACACCGAAGCATAAATCCGTCCAAAGCCAGCTCGTCCCCTTCCTCCGCGCACCCTAGCGCAGCCGCGGTAGGCAAGGAGTAGGTGCGGCTGGGCCGCCCTCCTCGGACATCGTCGGCCACCGGAATTCGATCCCAGACCTCCGCTGGTCCTCCCCGCACTTCAGGGTGCCCTCAGTTGGGGTCCAAGGGTAGCAGCTCGTACAGGCTACGTCTGCGACCACCTGTAAGCTTTGCGGCCAAGCTGCGACGGTTGAGCCTAGGTTTGGGCACGATGATGATAGCAGAGCATCTCCCTGACATCGCGGTACCTCCCTCAATGATCGTGGTGACCCCACACGTCCCTGCTGTCCAGGGTTAGTGCCAAACCTTCTTGTTAGGGTTTTCATGTCATGAAGAAGGAGAAGAGAGATATAAGGATGGGATTTCTCTAATCTTTGAATCCATGGTTTCTTCCCTTTTTATAGGGGATTGTTTCCACGTCCTAAGACGATCATCTAAGAGGGGACAAGACCTCTCTTATAAGGAATCCTATTCCTTCCATGAGAACCAAGCTTCTCTCTCTCTCTCTCACTTTCTTTTATTATTCCTTCTTCTTTGGATATTGGGATTTCAAAAATCACCCCTCTTATTCCCTTTGTTCTTTCTTTTTAAACCATTAGCATGAAATCCTATTTCCTTTAATAACAATTACTTTCTTTTAGCAATACCATGTAATACATTAATGGTATACTCACATTATCTTCTTATTTTGCTATTTTGGTATTTTCTCTTTCTTTCCTCTTTATTGGGGTTCCTTGGACCCCAAGAAACTCTAATATTTCGAAATCCTTTTATTGGATACTCATTATCCTTCTAGATGCATCTAAATGCATTATTCTTCCTTATTTCTCATTATCTTGTTTATTTTTTATTAAAATAGTTCTTTTTGAGGATTTCTCTTTATTTCCCTTTTATTTTCCTCATTGGTATCCCTTTTATCATAAGCAATCCTTGGGATACGAAATTCCACCAAGGATCACTTAATTATACTTCTTTTTACTTATTTTCCACATTTCATCAATATTTTCTTAATAAAGAAATACTTAATTGATATCTTGTTTTCTTATTTCTCTCTTTATGCAACTTTGAACTCTTTGGTACCCAAGGAACCCAAGAGGCACAAAATCCCTCCTTGGATTTGCTTTCTAGAGGTTTCTACCTCTTTCTTTTCTCAAATATTCAATTATTCATTAATTAATTGGATTTCCTTGTTATTGGGCCCAATAGCCAATAAAGCCCACAAATCAACCAACAAGGCTATTTTAAATGAAATCCATTTATTTACTACAAATTATATTATTTGTCCAAAAATCTTTAATATGAGAAATTACATTTCTCACCAAATGAACCCAAAATTTGGGGTTGTAACAGCTATATATCACATATTGACTTACATGAGTATGGACAAATGTTTCTCAGGCTCTCTAACCAAGTGGCCAGGATATCAACTCTGGTAGGAGGGACAACTGCCATCTACATCATTCACAGTCAACTCCCATGTGTCACAATGTACCTGATAACCACCTTTATAGAAATCCCTATTCAATGTAATGTTAAATGGTGTCCAACTTCATCAAACAACATGTAATGAGTGTAGTGACTTCATGTCTAAGAACCACAATCATCACCTATCACTTTGAGAGGTAATTCTAACTACCATTGCATGGTTTCCATTATATCACTCTCAATGTGGGCCTGTCTGATATACTATTCTCTAACAAGTACCTATGTGTTTGACTTGATATCCAATATCATGACAAATGTACTCTATCATCAGTCAACACACATTCTAGCCTTATGTATTATTGTCGTCTATTTTTATTCTACACTAATATTTGACTAGGATATAATAAGAATGTATGTACTCTTATCATACATATGCTATTACTATTCAGGTCTGTAACCTGAAGACATATGTTATCGAGTATCATAATTATATATACATCTATCGTGTTTGTGTCATCATCTCAGATTGAGACAAACATGAAATATGGAATTACCTTTATTATCATCAAATCAAGTACATGATGTACTCAATACAATCATCATATGATTAGCTCTATGGACATATATACCAACAAATTCTCACTTGCACTTAGAGACAAATACTGAAAAATCCAATTCCATGTGATCTAACATGACCATCATGTTTCTTCTATGCAAGTGATTTTGTCGGTGGATCAAAAACATTTGTTTCTAGTCAGTACTTTGTAAATCTTCACATCTCCTCACTACACAATCTCTCATATGAGATGAAAATTCCATATTATGAGACCTGGGTTCCTTAGCCTATGCAATGGCTTCATTAGTAACAAAGTATTTCTACCATATCATCAATGGTTGAAATCATTACAAGTTTATCCAATGAGCTTCTTGATCCATATAATATCCTTTGTTGTGTTCAAAACAACATTGTACTCGACTTCTATTATAGAATCAACAACTGTCTCTTGCTCGAACGTTTCTAACTTAGAGTTCTAATTTAAGGTAAAACACACATTTGAATTGAGATCAATAATCATCTTTGGCAGTTTGGAAGCTTCCATCGGTGTAATCCTTTACATCCAAATCTTCCTTATCACCATAAATAAGGAACTAATCCTCAATTATTCTAAGTACTTAAGAATGTTATTTATGGCAGACTAGAAACCTTCACTGACATCTAGTAGATATTTTCTCATCATGCTTAGAACATATGAGACAACAGGATAAGTAAATAATGTTGCATACATGGTAGATCCAATTTTGTAAGCATATGACATCTTACTCATGAGTTCAAATTCCTTATAAGAGCTAGGACACTGGGATCTAGAGATATTAATTGGCAAATTTCCTCTCTTTGTGTCATAGTGAACCTCTTCAACACTTTGTTAATGTATGTACTCCATCTTAGACCAAGAAGCTTTCTAGATTTGTCTCTATAGATCTTGATTCCTAAGATATATGATTCTTCACCTAATACTTTCATGGATAAGGTACTTCCCATCCAAGCCTTTACTATTTGTGGGGTAGGGATTTTATTCCCCATAAATATGATGAATACAATTATGCTCCCACTAACCTTCTTGTGTACACATGTTTCATCTTTATTTTGACTAAAGCCAAACTCTTTCACTGCCTCATCAAATCAAAGATTCCAACACTGAGATGCTTGCTTCAATACATAGATTGACCTTTGCATTCAAACTCTAATGGAAAGCATGACCTTGATGGATTTAACCATGGAAACTGTTGAAAAAGCTTCGTCATATTCAATTTCTTGAACTTGTTTAAAACCCTTGGATACTGATATAACTTTATAGGTTTTTAGATTACCATTCATGTTGGCCCACTTTTAGAAGACCCACTTGCACCCTATGGGTCCATACCTTTTTGATGACATGCAATCCATCTTAGATCTCATGGCCCCAACCCATTTAATAGATTATGGTCCCTCTATAGATTTGAGGTAGGTTGTTCGCTCATAATCCATACTAGATCATCACCTTCTTGAGTCATTAGATATCCAAATCTCTCAAACTCAAGGCGTGTCAACTAGATGAGGTTCTTATGTTACATGAGGAACTTGACATTCCACAAATATTTGTGATTCTTCTTGTTTCTTATGTACCTCTGCTGATTTGATGTTTTCTTGTTGATATTGAACCTTTTCAGGTTCTACATTTTTCTCCTACTATTTCCTTTGGAATCGAATCCCTTTCAAGGAATATAGTAGTCCTGGAAACAAACACTTTGATGTTGAATGGAGTATAAAAGTAACATCCTCTGTGATATCCAACAAAATAAATTTATCTGATTTGGGACCAAGATTTTCATGAAACTATTTTCTCACATAAGCTTCAAGTCCCCAAATGTTCATAAAAGACATATCAAGACACTTACGGTATCTCATATGGTGTCTTTTGAACCGATTTAGATGATACATGGTCTATTGTAAACTCTACAGTTTCTAAAGCATATCCCTAAAAGGAAGTCAAAAGATCAGCTAGAGTCATAATTAATCATGCCATGTCAAATCAAGGTAAAAATTCCTTCTGTCTGATAGATCATTATGTTTCAGGCCGAGTCCATTGTGATACCATACCATGGTCTTATAGAAGGTCCTCAAACATCAACAGTTCTTCACATTGATCAAATCAAAGAGCTTTAATACTATCAACCACCTTTAGAATATGTTCTATAATGTCCACATACATCAGTATGTATGAGTCCCAATAGACCGCTCACTCTCCCACTATTTGTAGTGAAAGGTACTTTTGTCATTTTCTCAATAAACAAGACTCACATGCCTCTATTGGTAAAAATCAAAAGAGTCTAGATAACCAACTTTATGGAATCAGGAGATGTGTTTCTCATTTATGTGCCTTAGATGACAAAGCCATAGGTATATTTTGTTTGAGTCATTGTGGCTTTTAGTATTTACATTATATATACTTGTCTCTATAACGATTGAGTATAGACTATGAGACATTGGGCCATTAACACAAAAGATCTTATATTTAAAATAGAACATCAATTATTGATTGTATGAAATACAAACAAACTCTTGTCCATACAAGATATAGAAATGATGTTTCTATTAATGACAACAACATAATAGCAATTACTATTCAATTACAAGCCCACTAGGATGAGATAGATAGGTTCTAACTATAGTGGTAGAAACTTTTTCTCCATGTAGTTTCACCTCATTTTTCTTACTTCTTCTTAGGTCATGTACACAATAACATATGTGAGATCCTCATATGGAATCCAATACCTAAGATGATTAAGTAGGAATATATTTATCTCAATAACTATATACTTGAAGTGAATGTCGCCATCCCTTGCTTCTTCTTCCTGAGTTCCTCTATGTAAATAGGGCAATTGCTTTTTGTAGTGTCCTGGTTGGTGATATAATGATGGCAACTACCTTCCTTACTCACTCCTCCCTTTGCTTTAAGTGTTGAAGACTTTGGTTTCTATCTAGCCTTAGAACTCATCTTGGGTGTGCCTTTACCCTTTTACTTCCCCTTTCCTTTGTTGATCATCATAATATATGTAGGATTGTCCTTTTCATTTGTGTCTCAATAGTTCTCAACAAGCAAAGCAATTTAGACAATCATTTAGCAAAAATGTTCATGTTATATAGTTCATGAAAAATTGGTTATATGATTCAGGAAATGATTGCAGAATCACATCCATGTTCAACTCTTGGCATAATGGAAATCCCACTCTCTCTAGGTTTTCCATGTACCCGATTACTTTGAGCACATGGGGCCCAACTGTATCTCCATCTACCATATTTCACTTAAACAAAACCTTTAAGACATCATATCACTACTACCTAGCCTCATCTTGGTACATATTCTTAAGATGTGTCACCATATTGTGAACATATATGTTTTCATGTTGTATTTGCAACTCGTATTTCATAGAGCATAGCATCAGGTATTTAATGTATACAACATCATTGGAATGCTTCTTGTAAGTGTCTATTTTATCCTTAGGCATTTTCAGAGGCAGTTCCTCTGGCTGAGGTGTTTTTGGAACATAAAGTTGCACTCATGAGTGAGAACAATGCTCAATTTCCTAAACTAGTCGTGAAAATTGTTCTCATTTAGTTTATCCTTATCTAGGATCAATCACGATGAAAAGGAGATGGTTCTTGCCATTTGTTTCTACAATAGAAAATTTGCATTTTGTTAAAACACTTTTGATTTTATTTTATAATATTGACAATATTAATTATGTCCTTAATTAATTATCACTACCACTGTTTGGTTCAAATTAATGGCCCTCTCCATCAGTTCCAAAGACTGCAACATGCAATCCTATAGTGTGCCATGATCTAAAATGCATTGAGTTATTACCCAAACAACGTCAGTGTCATTAATTAATTATTAAGGCAAGGAAACATTTGCTATTTGCATCCAATGCAATTCTTGGATAGATGGTATATGCAACTCCTTGTCATAGTCCATCTATATGATTTTATGAACTTTATCCTATTATATTACCTAGTTAAGCCTGACCCAAAAGGTAACACAATAGAAATGCACCTTGCTTTGGCATACCCACACAACTACCATCACACTTCCATGAGATAGATGACGTCCCACACTTTGGCATAACCTACTCCTGTTCAATCAATATTTTCATGCGTTCTTTTTATAGAAAGCAACTAAGGCCTAATATTTGTTGAGGGATTTTATTTATATATACATATACATTTCAAATCACCACATAATTATAATAAGTGTCGTATACATACTATATCCACAAATGAAACATGAAATAAAAACATACGTATGATGGTCATGGCTAACTAACACAATACTTTGGAGCCACTAAGAATCAGTATCCACCTAAGGTCATACATCATATGCATGCAACATGTGTTGGAAAAATTTTATGCTAGGAATAGCCTGATTGGTTAATTGGATTTTCCATTCAATGGGTTGGTCCTCCTATCGGTTGGCTGGTTTCCATCAGTCAGTCGACTAGCTCCTGGCTCACACAGTTGGGTCTTTAGTCATTCAAATGACTACTTCAATTGGATGTCTCCTTTAGTCCTCCAGTTGATTGACTCGATTCCCAACTGGCAACTAGCCTTGTCAGAATGCCTTCTTCTTTCCAAAAAGGAAAGTAATTATGTTCCTATCTATTTACTACATTGTGTAATGAGAATACCTTGAGTTACATTCGAGGGGAGCATAGGGGGCAAACATTAGTTACATTCTGAGAAGAAAGAGGAAGATTTAGTATGCAAACCAAATTTACTAAACAAGAAATAAACCATCTAATCTCACATTCATCCAAGAGGTATTAGCCATAACCACACATACATACACCATCAAAACCTGTTTAGGATGATGTGCGTGAGTTGTATATATATCATATCATGTATATTGAGGGTCTATGAGACATTTCCTAGAGTATTTATATTTTAATCAGATATGCACATTTATCGTGTAAGTGTTTGCATCATATGCAACAAAATATATGATAGAACTAAATCTATTACATTGATTTTGATCTCGATACACTATAAATTTATGTGTCTCGAATACCACTATTGAAAAATATGGATATAAAGTAGGTAGTTGAAAAAAAAAATTTCTATCCATATTTCTAACAGGAAGATCTCATCAACAATGATGTTTCTAGGAAAGAGGGTGCAATATATACCTTTTCCTTGAGAAATTCCAACAACTATCCTTGCATAGTGATGTGCGCCCTTCACAAGTAGCACACAGATGAGAATTGAAGACCTCCTTCTAGTGTGACAACCACAAATGGCGGTTGATGAATACTCCTAGCATGGAAACAATGACTTCCATGCCTCTACGTAGTCCAGACAGACCACCCAAAACTACACATCACACATCTAGAGTCCATGGGAAGGACTTATAATCCTAGTTGTCAATGTGCTAGTGTTGAATTCTTTCTCTTTCTATCACTGCCGTTCATAGATAAGACTACTCAGGCTTTGTCACACCTTACCGTGACTATGAGAAGAAGTCTTATTATGTGTTGTGAGCCTCGGACACCCATCCTAATATAAGAGTAGATGGGATAGGCGTTCCATAATCCAAGGGATAAAAAAGGCCAGATCGCATGGTTTGATAACTACTGCATGGTACTGATCGATCAATTGTACCATCTAGTCGGTCGACTAACACAACCAATCAATCGACTGGACAATCCGATCAGTTGATTGACTTGTCTTCAGGGGTGCATTAACACTGGATCTAATGGCGATGATTGATGCATGTCATTATGCATTCCATTAATCATTTAAACCTATCAAATTGGTCATTTAACATCTTTCACTAGTACAGGAATGGTCTATAGAGTTAGTTTTTTTAAGCATGTAGCGTCACTTTATAACCGACTCCTAAGTGGCCATCGCTATAGAATTTGATCTATAGCATCAATTTTTTTGACCAAACAAAACTGACCTTACAGAGTAAACACCGACGCAAAAGGTTGTAAAAAATCTGACCTAGGTGAGAAAAAAGGAGCCTGTAAGGTCGGTTATTACAAAAAAAACCGACCCTGTAAACTCCCTCGATCGAGAAAATTATCGACTGAAATATTTTTGGTCGACAATTTTCTCGACCGAGAGAATTTACAGGGTCAGTTGTTTTGGAATAACTGACCCTAAAAATTGAATAAACATTCTAGTGTACCCCTCGGTCGAGAAAATTGTCGACCGAAAATATTTTGGTCGACACAATTGTCGACCGAGGGGTACACTGAAATGTTTATTCAATCTTTAGGGTCAGTTATTCCAAAAAAACTGACCCTGTAAGCTCTCTCGGTCGAGAAAATTGTCGATCGAAAATATTTCGGTCAAAAATTTTCTCGACCGAGGGGTACACTGAAATGTTTATTCTATCTTTAGGGTCAGTGTTTATAAATAATTGACCTTATAGAAGACCTTTAGGCTCGGTTTTTTAGAAAAACCGACGCTAGAAGTTATATTTCGGTCGAAATTTTTCTCGATCGAGGATTACACTGAAATGGTTATACAATCTTTAGGGTCGGTTATTTAAAAAACCGACGCTAGAAGTTATGATTTTTTTTTAAATTTCTACAGAAAATGAAATAGAACAGAAGAACGAGAAGATTCATATATTCTGGGAGAGGGGAGCATTGATGGTCAACCGTCACCATTCAAAACCACACATTCATGAAAAAAATGATTCATAATCACATCATAATTTACAAAATGATAGAGTGCAAGTCTGAGAGGATGTTAATCAGATACAAAAGTAAATATGAAAGAGTACTCAAACCACATACATAAATGGAGCTGAAATATTTAATCCAATGCTTATTGACTTCATTTAGAAAAGAATCTGACCACTCTTCTCGGAATTCATTCAAGTCCACAAGTGTGTAAGGATGAGTTGTAAAGATCTGTAACAGAAAATGCACATGCTAATATTTTATAAAATGACTACAATCACTTGTAAATTTATGATGTTATTCTTTATTACCTGACTTATAGTCTGAATGTCATGTGATGCTTGTTTGATAATAGCTTGCATATATTTCATTACATAGTGGCCACAAGCCCAGTCATTATTTTGCATAGGCCACTACAAATAACAAATTATACTTAATGTTAGTAAACTACTATAAAGAATAGTTGAGATAATACTACAAGAGTTGACATATTAGAGTTGAAAATTAATACATATAAGACTAAGAAGTTGTCAAAGTAGCTACCTTGACATTTTTCAAAGTCAATGTCTTTAATTTTGTGGGTATTTGTCCTCCAGCATCACGAAAAGCCTTTATACCCCTATCAATTAAATGATAGTTGGTAAAATAGAAATTCTAAATAGAAATATCATGTTGAAGCATTGACGAAATTTATGCTTACTTCAAAGCTGACAATTTCAGTTTGTGACTCCTTGTTGTTTTACCCATTGGGTCAAGATAATAAAGAGTCATCAATTTTGGGGAAATCACCACTAATTCCCAATGTCTAGCTCTGAGTAAGAATAAAACAAATATTAAAATAAATAATTTTATTCATTATAAAAATTATATTGAATAATAATACTTACTGGATGTTAAAAGGAATTAGGATAATTTCCTTCCCCTCACTAGCAAAATATTTGAATGCAGTAGAGAAGTACTCATTCACATCCTCAAAATTTGTCTCCACTTGACTAGTGATTGAAGGAACTAAGAATCCAACATTCCTTATATCAAGGTTTGTGATCTCAATATATAAATGGCTGTAAAACATTTGTAATTATTTCCATATATATAACTAAGCTAAAAATGTGTATTGGAATTATATATATATATTGATAGATCCTTACCTTATCCATACTTCTATTATCAAAGTATTTATCCAATCATACCAGAACAACTCTATAATATCATCAAGAAAAATAAAATTCTCAAAGTCCCTCCCAGCTGCATCTTCTGTTAAATTGACCAACATATGTGATCCCGAGCTTTGGTTGGCTAAGTATCGACACAAACATTTACATTTGCTTCCCAATTCATCAAATGTAGCTTTAGGAATGAAAGATGGCTTGGGCATAGGAGGACGACTAGTCGAATTTTTACTTTTTGGTTTGCAAACCTGTTAATTAAATTACATACTTATATTATACGAGTTCATATATGCAGTCAAATATGAAAAATATGGTAGAAATAAGGTATACCTTGTCATTGATAACCAAGTGTCTAGGCCAACCCACCATAGCACCCTCAGCTTCTTCAACTGTACTATATTCAGGATTAGGTATGGGTAGTGGTTTGTCCCCCATTCCGTCATACATAAGATGGATGGACACACGACAAATGTCATCAATAATTTGTTGGCAATGCAATGTACCACCAAGGTTGTACACCTTGCCCGCTGCCACACCATTATATTCTGGAACCTCCACTGCAAGTTTACAGTTCATCTGGTCAATTTCAAAGGCAGTCATGTCAACTGACTGGCATGGAAGTCGATCAACTGGACACTCCAGTCAATCAATTGACAACCAATGTTGTTTAAATTTATTACCTAAACACTCTTAGTAACCAAGTTAAATTTTATCCATGAGTAAACTACCATTCCAAGTGCATCTTATGTGTGTGATCCTATTGGTCCCAAATTATGTTGGTAGTGAAGTCCATAACCATTATGACTACACAAGCAATGAGTGGTATCAAGAAATACACCATTTCTACCCAAATAATGGTAAAGTTGGATAATAGCTTCAACCTACATATATGATCAGTGCTACCTTGATTGTATAGTTCTTTTGTCTCTGATAACTATATTTAACTAGGGTATGGAATTTTTATCATCTTAACATTCAATCAATGTTCCTTGAACTAGAGAAGATTGTATGAGATGCATGTGAGGTCATATATCACATATTGACTCACATGAGTGTGGCCATATGTTTCTATATTTCTTATCGAGTTTCCATGATATCAATTCAAGTAGGAGGGACAAATCCCATCTACATCACTCATAGTCAATCCCCCTGTGTCACAATGCACCGATGTACCAACTTCATAGAAACCCTTATTCAAGTCAGATTGAATGATGTCAATGTTCATCGAAAGACATGTAATGAGTTTAGAAACTTTGTGTCTAAGAACAGAAATTAACACTATCACTTTGAGAGATGATTCCGACTACCATTCCATGGTTTCCATGTATCACTCTGAAGGTGGGTATGTCTGGTACAATCTTCTGTAACAAATACCTACGTGTTGGACTTGATTTCCAATATCATGACTAATGAGACTCTTCCATAAGTCAACACACATTCTAGTCTTATGTATTATTTTTGTCTATTTTCATTCCACAATAATATCTGACTAGGGGTATAATAAGAATGTATGTATTCTTATCATATACATGATTTCATTATTTAGGTCCTTCACTTGAAGACATTTGTCATTGAGTAACATCATTATTTAGACATCTATCATGTTTGTGTGATCATCTCATGATTGAGTCGAACATGAAAAAATGGAACTACCTTCATTATTATTAAATCAAGTACATGATGCCCCAATACAATTATCTTATGATTAGCTCTATGGGCATACATACCAATACAATGAATATTCTTTCTAAGCTCTATGTATAAATAAAAACTACTATTATTAATAAAAGTTTGTCAACTAGTACATGCATGTTCAAAGTTAGGCATCTCTCATATTTATTAATAGGTTCAATATATATGAAAAAGGACATTCAACTGGTGTACATTTTTCAACTTCATGAAATGATATAAATTAGAATATCTTTATTTTCTCGACAATCTCAATCATCTAAACATGATTAGATGTAAGTATCAATGATTGACTTTTAATTAGAGTCAAGATAACACACAAAAATTGCATCTTAAAAATCACCGAATAAGGTCAGGTAAATGCTCATTGATTGCTTTTCCATTGGGAAGGTTGAGATAAAATTGGGCTTACAAGAAAATTATCATTGTTGAGTTTTGATATCATGAAGCATGCTCATCGACCTTTTTTATATGGAACAAGAAATACTATCCATTTTTCCTTAAGAAGCATATGATGGAATTTTCAAAATCCTTATTGAAATAGTTTTTTGGGTAGCACATGCTCTTTCTATTTTTTTACTTTGTTCTGTATACTTTGCCTTTCTATAAAGTCTTGGGAGACTAACCTCTAACCAAGAGTAATGTAATAACATAGTCAAATAGATGTCTAATGAATGAAGAAAGAAAAAACTTGAAGGGCCAAAACAAAACAAACTAAAGCTAGAAAATATGAGAATAGGTGAATCATAACACAAATGAATAGAAGGGGGAAGCAACAAGAAATATTTTTATCATGAAGATGTAGGGTCATAGAAGCTTGAAATATTTAGAGAATCCAGAAGCTATGACAGAAATAGAAAAGAAGGAACATGTCAATATAGCAAACCTTCATCCTCAGCCTCAATCTTCACAAGACATATAAGAGTGTATTTGTAGATAGTTACCATAAAGGATATTGGAATCCATACAAATAACATTCCACAATTTGTTCATATACAACTCTATATTATAATGCACTCCTCATTTGTGTTCTATCCATATCTAGTAGATTATACTTATACAAGTCAATGGTTCTTTCTTTCCCTTGAATAAAATGAGGTGATGATGAGAGATGGGGATGGTGTTTTAAAAAGTTACTCTTAGCTTTATCCCATATATGAATTGAATAATCACAATGGTAAAGGATGTGCTCTTAACTTTCCCCATTGCATTAGTAAATAAAATAGTAAGAATCTAGATGCATACCAAAGTGTTTGATATTAGAAGAAGTTATAAACCTATAAAGACCTACTTTCCATTAGGCGCTTGATACCTTCTAGTCCGTTTGAACTTCCGTATCCAATCAAAACAAGAATTTTGACCTCTTTATTTCTGATAGCATCCCAAGTGTGTTTGAGCTTGACAAACTTTAATACCATCAAATAAGATATCATCAACTTGAACATAGGTGGAGGTAATATGCTTAGCAATTCAACCAAACCGTTATGCAATTTTATTTTTTCAAAGCACCACTCATTACCTTTAATAAGAAGAATGAGATTGAATTTAGGATCAATATAGTTGTATAACACTTTTCCTACCCATAATATCCACTAGAAATCTAGAATTATGAAGCCATGGGTCATTCCATATGGTGATACTATCTCCACTATCAACAACAAAGCTAATATTTCTTCTAAGATGGTATCTCTCATTGAGAATTTTATTAAAATAGCAAGAATGCAGACTGTTATAATTAACAATCTAAAAAGATTTTTAGTTAGTTATTTGTTGTGGATGCACCTAATCCATAGTTTATCCTTTTTTTTGCAATGTTCCAACCATGTGGAGTAGAGGAAGATTTAATCAATTTTCTAACGCTTTTTGTGCCTATAAGACCCTTTTTCTTTTGCTTAGTAATCTTTTCCCACTTGATGAGATGGACATTAGTTTTGTTCTCAATCTTTCTGTAACATCCCTGACCTGGGTTATGTACTAACCCTAGGTGTTTTTCCTAATAAAGTTGATTAGATGCTTGCTTGTACTTCTTTAAAAGTAATTAAGGCTTTTGAGGAACTTATATTTCATTTTCAGTCCTTTTTTATAATGTTGAAACATTGTTTTGTTAATAATGGACTAAAGTGCAAATTACCCAAGTATAGGGGTTTATTTGCAATTTTCACCTACTAAGATGTTCCTCTGATGATGAGACATCATAATAATGAATATGATGAAGTGGTATGGATTTCACAAGCTTGAACACCAAGATATAGCTTGTAGAGCAATCCTTGTGCTTTAAAACCCAATTTTGGTGTAATGTGCAATTTACCCAAAACCGAGGGTTCAATATGCAAGATATCACCTCTAGAGGGTCTCTAATGTTTCTTGGAATCAAGTAGAGCAAATAAAATGAGAAGGTCCCCTCATGTGAATTATCATAGAAGAGAGAGAATTTTGATATTGAAATAAGCAAGATTTAAGTACAAATGGCTCTTTAATATAACTTAATGTAAAAGGGAAATATATTAATTATGAAGCCCTTCAATCAAAAGATGGAGGATGTGTTTGTAATAGTTTGGACGAGCTTGTGCCATGCTTGGGAACCAAAAAGATCATGGTAGAAGTGAAAGTTACTCATACTAATAATATATTAAGCAATATCGAATAAGGGTGGATATTAATATACCTCTCTTTAAGATGTTTGGTTTCTTTTCCTTTAAACCTTGGATAATGGAAGAGTTTTGCATGGTCATAGAAGGTGGCCACGTATCAAAGGAATGGAGCAAGCCTTGGTGGATATGTTTGGAGATAAAAGGAAATAACTCTCTTTTTCCATTTTCCTTGAAAATCCATAAATATATATAAGCATCATTTTTCCAAATACCAAAGGATCGTTTCCTTAGCTTCTTTTCTTATCAAACCTACTTTGGCCGACCAAGGGAGATCTCTGGACCAGAGAAAGGACGACCACACTATCTTGGTAAGATTGGATCATCTTCTATCTCGAATTCATGGTGGAAAACCTAAAACAATGGTTAGTAATTGGTTTTCTTCACACGATTTTCCTTTCTAGCCATCTTGTTCATCCAAAAAGTGAAGAAGGAACCTTGACAACTACTGGAGCTCAAACCACCATTAAAGCTACGGAGCATGGAGCTCTGGATCAGTCCTAGAGGTGGGTTTTATAACTCTAACCCTTAAGCTTTGCTAATGCATCCTTCTCTCCTAAAATCGTTGGTTATTCTTCTTCTTTAGATACTCTTTTAAGTTCTTGCTATATTTTCCGTGAAGAACAGCCCTTGTTCTTGGTTGGACAGAGGTAGACGAAGGTGGCATTAATTTTGATGTTTATCCAAGAAATTTACTTTATCAAACATTCTCCAATCTTTGCTCAAACGGTTTCCCAAACCGTTTGGGAGCAAACGGTTTCAAACCGTTTGTTTGCAAATGGTTTCATCAAACCGCATGGAGGGAAATGGTTTCAAACCATTTGGAAGTGTTGACCAGGTGTTGACCATTTGGAGGTATGTTGAGAATAATATAGATGAATCACCTACCAATAATCATCAATAAATTCCAATTGGTTCACCAATCAAAGGTCCATCAACCATCTATACCCTGATCAGGTTAATTGCTGTTTTGATAATTGAATAATGTTGAAGTTTGGGTTTAGTGACCCAAACGGTTTCAAAACCATTTGGCGATCACCCAAACGGTCTCAATACTGTTTGGTGATCAACCAAGACCATTTGGATGTCTAGGGTCAAGCATGGTTGACCAATTGAAGCACCAAAGGTATCAAGGTGATGTATAATCAATTGCTGAATTGGTGACCAATCCTAGGATCCAAACCCTAAACAAATGACATGGTTTTTGATGAAGTAATGGGAAAACAGTCTCAAGACCATTTGGAGGACATCCAAATGATCCCAGGACCGTTTGGGGGTCACCCAAGACCATTTGGAGGTCTAGGGTTGACTATGGTTAAGTGGTTAAAGATCTAAAGGTAACAAGTTGAAGTGTAATCAATTGTTGACCTAATGATCAATCCAATGAGCCAAACCCTAATTGGTTGAGTTAATTTTTAATGTTGACTTGAGAAAATGGTCTCGAGACCATTTGGAGGTCATCCAAATGATCCCAAGATCGTTTGGGGTCAGGTCATGACCAAATTGGATGATGGTTCAATGGGTTCAAATCAATTAGACTCACATTGGATTATGTTGAATGGTCATCGAATCCAAACCCTAATCCAATTGAAACAATCCCTAATTGATGATCAATTGAGGTTCAATTAAGGGTCAAATAAGTTGTAGGTTGACCTAATTAACTCAATTGAATAAAGGTGATAGGTCCAATTGATGATTGAATACATATATACAATTGTTGAAGGATCCAACAATGGAAACCGTAAATCAATTTGAGGTGTTGGGACCATACTTGGTCCATGCGGTTTTGAAGTGGTTTGGAACAAACGGTCTCAAGACCGTTTGGGACCAAACGATCCCAAACCGTTTAGGTTCATGCAGTTTCCAAATCGGTTGAGTGCATGCAGTTTCAAAACCGATTGAAGTCATGTGGTTTCAAAAGTCAAACTTGACCAAACGGTCTTCACCCCTAACTTTAGAAAACGGTCTTGGAGGTCTACTTTACCAAATGGTCTCAAGGTCAGACAAAGACCGCATGAAGGTCCAAACGGTCTTAGACCGTTTGGAGGTGTAGTGTGCAAGACCATTTGAGGTCAAAGTTGGTTAAGATCGTTTGATGCCTTAAGGCCCAAGATTGTTTAGTGGATGTTTAACCTAAATCTCATGGGTACTTAAGGTGATTAAAGGACAAAGTGATTAGTTAATTAATACATGATGTAATAAAAGGTGATCATGGTATTTGTACCTTAATAGGATAATGTGATTGAGACCCATGAAGTAATTAAACCCTAACGATTACAATGGTAATGATATAGACCACGAAGCTAATTCTCTTTCATGATTGAGTTACTTAACCTAATCAAGGCTAAAGTAAACATCATCCTATATAGGATGAGAGAGAGAAGATTCCTTTTATGAATGTTAATCAAGTAAAGGACTTCCTATATGAATGCCGACAAAAAAAAAGGACTTCCTATATGAATGCCTAATTAGGGTATGATCCATGTTAGTGAGATCATTAAAACCCTAATTATGATAGTTAACGAATATTAACCCTAATTGAGGGTAATAATGGAAGTATCCCTAATGCGTGATGATGATATAATCCTAATTCATCATAATGGCATAGTAAACCTTAACTAAAGGTGTGGTTTGTTGATCACTCCTACTTGGGGTGAATAGTAAACCTTAATGGATGGTTATTAATGATAACCCTAATAAAGGGTGATTCAATGTGAATAGTAAACCCTGACCGAGGGTGATGTGATGTGAATAGTAAATCCTAATTTAGAGTATGTTAAATAAGAACCATAATCTAGAGTAATGTGATATGAATAGTGAATCCTAATCTAGAATGTTGTGATAGGAATAGTAAACCCTAATTCTGGGTTATGGTTTTAAGCATGAAACTCTATGATTAGATAATGAAATGAGGAATTACTATTCCTAATTAAGCTAAATGGTTGGTTAACCCTAATCGAGTTGAAAAGGGAAACCCTAACCCTGGTAAGGGCATAGTGGTGCAACCCTTGAATAGTAAAGTTATCTTTGTTTTGCATTGTGTTGGTATAGAGATAATGTTCCTGTTATCATTTATATTAATCATGCAGGTTTTTATGAAATATTGAATATAGCCAGGTAAGAGCTATGATTCCTTGTTCATTAAAAAGTATTTAATGAGCCTTGTAAGCAATAATATGCAATGTTTCCTATTGAAAGGTAACACATGAGATTGACAGGTTGTATGAGTCATATGAAATACCTGCAATGCTACTATTATGTTTACACTATTAAATGACTTAATGGCATTGAGTTACCTGCTAAAGTGGTAACAAGTGATTTGATGATCTAAGGGTTGAAAACCCATATTCTTGGATCATGATGATTTGATAGGGGATTGAGATCCCAATGTTGATAAAGCTATGAAATGAACTTGATCCAAATAGTACTCTTTCTTTACAACAATGGTTTTAATGGTTTATGTTTGAAAACATGCCTGATCCTAACAGAATGTTGTAATGTACTTAATTAATCAAGTAAAATGATATCATGTAGAGCCCTGACCATAGATCCATCATCGTCAAAAGTTAGGTGATGGTGAAACAGGATTTCCTAAGGGAACTCCTGGAGAGCATACTTTTGAGTATGTGGGGGTTATGGACGCGAATATCCTTACGTCCTAATGGAGGAATTGATGTGAGATAAACATTTAATATCTCAATCCTTCATTATATGTATATGCCGGGATGATGTATCACTAATCTCCCGATGATGTTGTTAATGCCGAATCGATGTGAGATACAAAAAATCCCTTGATTGCGAAGAGAGTACAACATGCCACTGTAACTCTAATAGCAAAGTTGCCAGAATACCCTGGAAAGCTATTATAGCAGAGACACAAGATGTCCTATATGTTTCTCCTCACACTGACTGAGGAAGATGAGGTCATAGAAATCTGACTCTTCTGATGACCTATGTATGGTACTGATTTCGACTTCGTAGTGGTCGGTTGGAGTATGAGCGGTATACCTCATCTCCCCAGGGCATAAGTATGTTTGTAAAATGTAATCAGCCATGTAGAATATTTGCTTAGGTTGAACTACTAGAAACAATGATTGATGATACATTGTTTATTAAGTCCTAGTTGGACAAATAATATACATGTTCTTCATATTCCTTATTAAATGAATGACTTTCTATTCAATCAAGTTATAATTGAAATGATTGCATAAAGAATACTGCTTTATTTAGTTATTCAATGATTTACCTGATGTTGAATATTTATAATCCTACTGTTTAGTACTATTCTATTATTTGCAATAACAATGCTTCTGGCGAAGAGTTATAACTCTCACTGGGGCAATTTTTTAATTGTCTCACCCCCGTGGGATTCAACTTTTTAGGTTGACGCTGAGGAAGGAGAAACCCATCAGTGGGTCAGCAGCAACAACAACAACAACAACAACAACATGAAGGACAACAGTGATCCACAGGTGGAGTCACTGTCTGTTAGGTCTTGTATATATAGAGTCCTATGTGTCGTCTCTAATGTCTCAGGTCCTAGGAGTCAGTAGGTGGTTTAATATAGATCTTAGATTTTTGGCTTAACACCTCGAGATTTTTGTATACTGCTCATGTACATTTGAACAGGGTAGTCAGTGTTATGACTCTCGAGATGAGATAATACAGAGATGTACTGAGGAATCAGTTGTAAATAACATAAATTGTTTCTTTATGAAACAGTTTTACCGTTTGAGGATTTCTTTACGAAAAGTTTTAATTTTTAGTGATTTTCAGTAATTCCGCTGCTAATTAATCGCTTCCGCATTCATTGATCTCGTTTTCCGAGACATACGTCACACTTTACCTAAGTGAAGTCTCTACACATTTTGTCTATATAATCACTAACAGTGCAAGGAGAAGGAAATGGATAAGTCCAATATAATGAATATAAAAAAGGGTTTAATGAGCTAATTCCTCTATTCCAACCATAGACAAGTACTTGGATTTCCCCCCATACAACCTTCCTTTGATCCTATTAATCAGGGGGCTAAAATGTTTCACGGTGAGTTTTCTAGTGAACAAATGAGTATTGAGGTATCGTTGGGGGGAGAGTACCCTGTTCAACACCAAGAATACAAAGATCGTTACTTTATCAACTCCACTTCTATAGCTGAAAAACTATTCTCTACATTTATCTTAAGCTCTATAGAGATATAGAGATCCAACAAGATATTTCTAATATTAATATCATTCAACTCAAAAACTTTATAACAACCATAAGACCGTCTGCAAATATCAAATGAGAGCTTTCATGATTTGATGAAGGTCTAAGAGGATGAAACTTCCTCTTCGTTGTATCTTTGTTGAATATTTGAGTATAGTATGCATCAAAATAGAAATAAATAAGGGGCTAAGGTATCCCCTTTTCTGACCCCATTGCTTGTCTTAGAGGAAGGGGAAGCATATCCATTAATAGAAATTCCATAATAAGTCCACTGAAAAAATTATTTCAATTGAACAATCCAATATTTAGGGAAACCCATAAGGTTAATGATGCAAAAAAGAGCTTCCCATAATATGGAATTGTAGGCCTAGGTTAGATCGACCTAAGACACATCTATAGCTTTCTTACTTTCCTATTGAAACTACATATTACTTAATTAGATAAGAGGATGACATCTCTTATACTTCTTCTGTTGGCAAAAGTGCACTAATTTGTGCTGATTGAGAAGTGTGCACTCCCTGTATCCCATTGGTCACAATCTTGGAGATGATTCGGAACATGAAATTACATAGAGATAAGGGCCTCCATATATTAAATTTGAAAGAATATTTATACTTGGGAATTGGGGAAATATAATTATGATTTGCTTCTCTCAAAAGCCTACTAGTTCTAAAGAAATTCAAAATAACATTATAAGCATTGTTCTTTATAATATTCCAACAACTTTGAAAAATTTCCCATTGAAGACATTAAAAACGTGTCATTTTTGGTGTTAATATTTGTAACAAATTCTTCCACTTCACTAGGCGAGATGAATTTATCAATAATCATTTTCTCCACATTATTTAGTTTGGGAAAAGTCAAACAATTTTCTTCAATCAATGCAAGCCAAATGGGAATTGTGAAAATTTCGAAATAGTGTTTATTGAAGTGCTCTTTGATCTCATTAGCATTCATGCATAAGGAACCATTGATACTAAAAACTTTAATATGATTAGCACTTCTTCCAACTTTCATAGAAGAACATTAAATCAATGTTAAAAGGGTCATTGTCCAATCTAAACTACGCATTTAGAGATAGCCTTTCAAGTTTCTTTGCTTCTTCTGAGAGGTACCCCACAAGTTTTGTGTTGTAGTTGGATAATTATTCTCTAATATTTGTGAATTTGACATATATCTTGAGCATAGGGAATCCTTCATGCTTAGTTTTCCATTCATTTTTAATTAAGTAATCATTACCATCTTTTCCATCCATGCACTAATAAACTTGAATGGAGTACTTAGTTTAATGCTTTCACCAATCATCCCGATTAAACTTTTATCATCAGTTGCAGTGTTAGAGTGAAGAATACCTTTAAAATAAGGACAAACTTTCCTATACTCATCATTCTAAAGAATTCTATCAATTCAAGAGGTGAAAAAATTATCACCACTCTAGTAATTGTAACCAACAAAAATAAAACTATTGATATTGAGCTCAAACAATCCACCATCTAGCATGCAATTGAAGTCTTCAATGAACATTCTTATAGGAGGTTCGTTCTCCTCTTCCTTCCTTACAGTATTGAAGTCACCCATGATGACCTAGGGGAATTAGTATTAGCATGAATATTCTCTATCTCTTTCCATAGTTTGTCTCTCTCATCATCAGGATTATGCCCATAAACCATAGTGATAAGAAACCTTTTATACCAAATAATAATATAGCATGTACATCTTGATCAGATTCCTATATTTCTTAACAATGCAATCATTATAATTCCTTCACATAATCACCTAAATAATCACATGAGATCTGTGATTCAAAATCCATTAATAGTCAGCAAAGTATCTCAAGGAGCTATTTAGTTTTCTTTTCTCTAATTTTTGTTTCATTTAGAATAATAAGATTAGGCCTAAAACTCATAACCCCCTATTGGACCTTTGAGTCTTTAAGGTTAACTCCTCTAACATTTTAGGGAATGATGTTAAATGGTGAACTACCAATTGGAACCCTTGTATACAAGTTCATTATTCCATTTGAGGTTATTGATTAATTGACCTTCACTCTTAATATTATTGAATCTATTATTCAAAAATATAGTTCAAACTGGGCTCTGATTGGTATTTGAGATATTCATGTTGTTCGTATTCTTTGACTCTTTAACTTATTAGGATTGTGAAAATTTTGGTTATCGCTTGTCTATGTGATTTTCAGAATTTTAAATGTATCAGTAGAGTTCATTGGTGATAAGATCGATCACTACTTCAGGTTCTATTGAATCAACTATGTCTTCAATCAATCCATTATTTGAATAAAATGTCTCACTCGCACCATAAAATTTATATTTTTAGTATCTTTACTCTTGTTTCATCAACATTATGTATGTGTGAATCTTGGAGTTTTTCTTTTGGGTTCCATGTTTAGACTTCTTGGAAGCTTATTTGCCACACAGACTTGCTTGGTGTTCATTTTTGAAGCCTCTTTGCAGTCACTATGACTAAACATGTTGCATACATGACAACTTCCAGGATTGAATCATACTGAAAGTGGAAGGTATAAGAATCACCATTGTCACAAGATACTTCTAGTTTCTCTAAGAATTTTGAAGAAGTTGGCCTAAAAAATTATATTGTGGAAAATTCTAGTCTTCTAAAATAATAAGTAGATCTGTCAGTGCAAATGGATTTCCTAGATAACTACTATTTCTAGCAAACATTTTCTTGTAATAAAGCTGTAGAGGAAACTCATGAATTATGACCTAGTGGCATGTTTGTCATCTTGAATCTCTTTAAAAATATCTTAGTTTCCATTTCATCTGTACCATTTGATTTCCTCTCACAAATAAAATATCCCCATCTAGCTGACTGGTCATTAAACCTTATGACTAAGAAGCTTTTGCCATGACTCTTAACCCTGATGCTTCCCTTGAGTATCTAGATCTTGGAAAGGTACCACTGCACTTTGAAACCCATCTCAAATCCAGCCAAAAATAGATTCTAATGCTCTTCATTCTTCTTGGATTCTTCTCATAGGTAGATGAGTGTCTGGCCTCTCAACTCAATTTCTATCTTCTACAATGTTGTGTCTTCTTAAATTTGCAACAACAAATATACCAATGATGATGTTTTATCTACATCAAATTTACTATTGAGATTTAGTTTTAAGTTGAAAGTAGTCTATGACAAATGCTGGTGTTGGGCTTCCCTATCACCTCCTTCATTGCTAGGTTTTTCACCAGACATACTAATGTATCTCGTTCTTATCGAAATAGTTATATCTAACACTTCAAGATTTCTAGTATTTTTCATCATGATGAATACAATCATATCAATTTAAAGTGAAATTAAATATTATAAATATGAATGCACTTATAAAAAGTTTGATGTCATTTTTATTCAAGCCAAAGATCCTTGTTTCATATCTTAAATGGATTTCTACTCATTATCATCAACATATAGTGTCGCAAGAAACCTAAGATTTTGCTAACTTTTTATTAGTAACCTAGACAAGACATCCATTTATTATCATCATAATTAATTTCAACCTTAACAAAGTCCACCAAGAAAAGAACATTCCATATGTGTGAATGTACTGTTGTACCCTAAAATTATCATTATTTTCTCATCGCCAATATATAGAAAAAACCAATTAACTCTATGAAACAAACCTATATAATTTGAAATGTGTAATATATTCAATAATACCTAGTCACTTACATCATGTTTTGAATGTACTGGTTTCCCTTTACATATTTCCCTAGTAAGATGCCTTAGCTAACATCACAATGTAACATTTAAGAAAAATATTGCAGCAACCATTTTGATATCACCATGGCCCACCATGCATATTCACCAATATTAAGCATACATAGTTTTCTTTCTCGATAAAATTTGAATGGGTTTTTCATGACTATGGTAATGATTTTTAAAAAATAAGGTGTTTTGGTTCCGAAGACCAGGGTGAAAGGCCTCATACCTATTCTAGTAGGGTTCCATTTCACTACATGTCGGGAAGCCAAATGATGTTTGGATGATAAGAATGCCAATATATATTATAAAATTGATATCATGAGTGGAAATAGATACTCTTAACCTCCACCAATATTTTATTCTTTCTTTAGTGTGGTAATATTTAATTTTCAATATTAGTACCCATGATTGAGATATATGTATCAAAGTTCTCACAACATAGCATGCAATATTGGTAATTTTCCCTCTTCTTTCTTGATATCAAATGTAAGGTTAACCAGTAGAGCATGCAATGTACTATAACTACAAAGATCATTATTTGTCTCACACTCTAGCCTGTTTCATTTTTTTCCATTTTTTTATTAGTTAAGTACCTTTTTTGTTGCATACTATGTGTTTAAAAGACAATGTTCTTAGTAGTTTGATTCTTGATCATAATTACAATCATATCATATGTAATTTTTTTTGGATTTAGGGCTCTAGAGGAGGTTGAATAGAGCTTCAAAATTCTCACAAGAATAGTTAGACCTTCAAATTATATCAATCCAAATCAAATTCTAAGACTGAATTTGAAGTCCTATCTTAACAAGCATAGCAAGGATGAGAGAGATTGAAACAAACACTTGGACAAGGTGTTTAGAGTGGTTCCAATCTTCAAACTAGGAGATCATTAATATACTACCTAGAGAGATCAACCTCTAGGACTTTGCAACCCATGTATACTTATATTCCATTATAAGAGATACAAGAAGACTACCTTACATCCAAGGATTACCTATCTAAGACAAGAGTCTTCAACCTACACAAGGACTTACTCATTGGATCAAGATGTCTTTAAACTTCACCAAGGACTTACCCACACTTGCATTAAGTCTTTGGCCTCATAGGGATTACCCACTCTTCTTGAATGTTCCGCATTGTCCTTCTCGTTCACTTAGAAAAGATCTTCAAACCACCTTCAACCTATAAGAAAAAAAACTCCTCCTCGTTCACTCGGAGAAGATCACTTTATCCTTTTATATTTTAGAAAGGAGTTTGGGAAGATGAAACGATGGAGAGATTTACAAGGTAACATTGGGGTAGCTCTCTTACAATATTCCTAACTCACTCATAATCACGAAATGCTTTGTAAATGAGAGAGAGAAAGGGGATGAAAGAGTTGTAGCACACTCAACTATAGCAAGGACCAAGGATAGCATGAATGAGAAACCTTGGACTGAACTCAAAGAGGTCCTATTTATAGTTGGGGGTGTTCCTTTGAGTGTGAGATCACTTAAGAATAGAAAATAGCTATTTTACAACATGAAATAGATATATTTTCATTTCTAACAACTCTCTAACGGCTAGAATCACTTTTTATGCATTTTCCATACAATAAGTTGATCGGTCGAGTTCAGTGATTGTACAACTCGAGCAATGCAACCATATTAAAAAATCCATCACAGATCAATTGATATTCAAACTTGACCGATTATGTTGCTGTGACAAATTTTTTGAAATGATTTTAACTGATCATACAATGGAATTAAATGCCCTTGATTTTTTTTCTCATCTTAGTTACAAGTCATATCATCAATACAAATGATTATAAGATTATTCTAAGGTGGTTTGGAGTGATTTCCCAAATTGCATATTTGCATTGCATTTGACTTGAACTTGGACAAGATAGGCCTTGTGTAATTTGATCCTTTTCATGTACCTAATACGTAATCAATCTCAAACAATCATATTCGATACATATGAATGGAATGGTTTAGTCATTGTCAAAATATAGACAATGTATAACTCTCAAGTCAACATTCTCCCCCTTTTTGAAAATAACAAACCATTCCTAAACATATTGAAAAGTATATGTAAAGGTATACCTTAGACTTTTAGATTGTAAGGGGTTTCATAATTTGAACAATGTGAATTCCTCCCCCTCAATATATGCTCACTCTTGACCTACATAGTTATTATTTCCACACAAAGTTATATAACATATATACTACATGGTCCTTTAGAAAGTCACATGATAAAACATATACTACAAATCACACAGGCAATAAAAACAATATGGTTGATCTTCAAAACATCAAACTTCTCTCTCCCTTTTGGAATTATAAAAAAGGAAGAGGGTAGAAGAGCATAAATAATGGGTCTTCTCCAAGAACAACCAAAACATCCAATCACAAGATAAAACATGCAACCACATAACACACGACAAACAAAGATTAGAGAGAAACAAGCAACCAATGTCATAATCATAATATGGAAATCATACCAATAACTCACATGATAGAAAATACATAGAGTTATGATATAGAAGATTACTATTACAACATAGAAGCATGTTCTCAAGGCAACTACAAGCCAAAATGATGAAAAAAATCATGATGATAGAAATAATACATCTCATATAATGTGCCTAGATGTTTTAATACAAAAGTATATAGAAAGATATAAATTATAAACATCAAAGATCTAAAAACTTAAACATCTAAAAGTCTACGGAATCTATGTCCAGGGCATCATCATCGACATCATCATCATCATCTTCAGGATCATATTCATATCTCCATCTAAAGGTGCAATAACAGCACCTTCTTCAATAGAGACACCCACAAAGCCATCATCATCATCAGAAGTATCCTCAAGGCCATCATCCTCAGATGCCTCCTCATTGTCAGCAGAAGCTTCCTCATCAACTTGGTCGGGCATCTCCTCATCGACAGAAGGACCAAAACTACAATTAAGCGACATGGCATTCTACTCATACCAATTCATGCCAAGATCATGGAGCTCCTTGGCCCGAGGGAAAGTGGAAGAAGAAGTGACAATACCTACAAGAAGGGTAGCTATGGGGCCAACAGGGAGAGGTAGATCTCTAGGGGTTGGTGCATATGCAGATCCACTAGAAGTAGAGGGTGTAGCAGCAGAAGTAGTGGTTGGAGGGGCCAGGTAGAAGTGATTATATGCATATGAAGCATAATCACCATCTGGGTAGGGCTAGTAGGCAGGGTAAGGAGGGGAACATGATAGGTTCATGGTTGACATGATAGAACAAAGATCTTAATGAAACTGCTTCTAAACTTGTAGGAGTATTCCTGCTGATGCACCATGTAACCCATGAGGGCTTCATTAAATACATGAAACGAGGTACGAGCAAGCCGGTTTGGTCGTAGAGGTGGAGGTTCCTGGGTGGAAGTAGAGGCTCTAGGTGTGATAGAAGAGGATGCAGGTAAAAATATTTTCTTGATTGTGGTCTTACTGATATACACTCCTTTTCTAGAAAGTTTGTAATGAAGATCATGAAAAAGAATCTTTCCAGTGGTAGAGGTGAAAAGACCACAAATCTGGGCTGGGTAAGGTGGGTGGGTACCACAGGTATTCTTCCCAGAGTCAAAGCAGGTCATATGGAAGAGAACATATCTAGACCACTTGACTATGATGTTTTTCAATTGGCAAAACATAATCACTGTGTATTCTCCACAATTTTAGTTTGATTATTTTTGGGGTGAGTATTGTAGTTGACTACCAAAGTGAGAATGTAGTTTTTAATGTCCAAAGTAGAGGAAGGTAGGGTGGATTGCTTCCTGTAGGGAAACTAAGGCTTCTTAAAAAACTTATGTATATCAGGGAGAGTAATATCATATTGCTTGTAGAAGGCCTCAAGGTCTAGTAGGTCAAAATACTCAGGGTAATCTTTTCACCATGTGTCGGTTACCTCAATACCATTGAAAAAGATATTCAAGGTATCTTCTAACATAGATAATTTCTTACCGACAATCATGGAAGTAAGAATTACTTGACTATTAGGTGAGGGTGCAAGAGTGTCATAGTTCCATGTTAGATTAGCATAGAACTCATGAACCGCCTCAGTTCTTGTCATGGAATTGTGATATCACCGATGTTCTACACTCAGGGAAGCTAGGTGATGATCATAAAGCAACTCGACTACCTCATCTATGGCTTTTTGCTTAGTAGGGTGAGGCTCAAACAAAGCACGAAAGGGAAAGGGTTTCCTAGGAAGGAGCTCCTTGTACCAATTTATATATTCGGTTGAGGCAAAGAAGGTATTGTCATAGGGAATGAGGTGAGAGTTGGATGAGGATGAAGAAACTCCAATAGGGGTGACCCTCTTTCTTCTATTTGAAGCCATGGAGGAAAAATGGAGAAGAATGGGATCCTAAAATAAAGAAGATCACCACCTAAGGTCGTCTAACCACCAAGGGCAGACATGTAAAGGAGCTAGGAAGGTCAAATGAGGGCTGGCTAGGGCTAGGAGAGGGAAGGACGGGGCTAGGGTTGAGAGTTTGAGAGAGATGGAGGAGGAATCAGTCAAATTTTCTCTAGTCGATAGGGTGAATAATCAGTCAAAACCTACTCATGTTTTGTTCCAACTTGGCCATCAGTCGAGTTTTGTGAGATGGAAACTCGACATAATGGCTTTTACAAAATCCCTTGGCCACAAATCGGTTGAGTTGGCAACTCGACTAACACAAGGTTTATCCCAAATTGAGAAATATTAATTTCTAGTCATTTGAGTGCTAATAAAATATATTTTTCTAGTCCATTTTGCATTTTAGACATAGGTAGGCACATATCACTCATCATTGGGTACTATTTAGCGATAAAACCATTGTTTCTGAAAAATACCCAAAACAAGCAAAAAAACAAGGCATCGAACATGAAAATGTTTAGCACTTTAGCAAGCAAGGGTGATCAAGACATGAGAAAAGAATGTAGGATAGATAGAAACTAGATATAAGGCATATTAGATTCATCTAGAGAAGTTATGAGCTGTTTAGATCTAATAAAATTAAATTTCTATCTAGCTAGTAGTTTAGTAAAAATGTCTGCAAACTAATTTCATGTGTCCACATCCGTGATATAAATATCCTTTTTGGAAATGTGATCATGAAGAAATGATGATGAACCTCTATATGATTGGATCTACTATGGAATATAGGATTGTAAGATAAATTGATTGCACTAATATTGTCACAAAAGATAGGATAAGAATCAAAATAAATGTTAAAGTCTTAGAGCATTTGCTTCATCCATAGACACTGGGCACAACAACTCCCAACTGCAATGCATTCAGTCTCGGTAGTTGATAAAGCCATGTTGCTCTGTTTCTTGGAAAACCAAGACACCAAGCATGGTCCTAGGAGAAATAAAGTACCACTTGTGCACTTTCTATCAATAAAAAATCATGCGCAATCAACATCACTATTAGCAATAAGAGTAAAGTCCCTTGACTTGAGATACCATAGTCCAAAATTTTGGGTTTTGACTAAGTACCTTAAAATCCTCTTAACAGCTATAAGATGAGATTTCTTAGGATTTGATTGAAAGCGAGTAGACAAGCCAAAAACAAATATTATATCAGGTCTAGAGGAAGTTAAATAAAGTAAAATTCCAATCATACCACTACAGAGCTTCTAATCAACTTTCTGACCTTCTTCAACTTTATCAAGTTTGGCGGAGTTTGACATGGGGGTGTCCATCTGCTTGGTGTTCTCCATCCCAAAGCACTTGAGTAGTCCACTTGCGTACTTGCCTTGGTCGATGAAGTTCCCATCTTTAGTTTGCTTGATTTGAAAGCCGAGGAAGAATGTAATATCACCTATCATGCAAATCTTGAACTCACTCTACATAAGATCACTAAACTCCTTACAAAGATCAAGATTGGTTCCTCTAATAATGATATCATCAACATAAATTTGAATGATAAGAAAATTGTTAGAGGTGTGTTTGAGAAACGAGGTAGAATCTACTTTGCTCATTATATACACATGATCTAACAAAAAATTCTTTAATTTCTAATACCAAGCTTGAGGTGCTTGTTTGAGGCCATAGATAGCTTTTTTTAACAGATAAACATGGTTAGGTAAACTATCACGTTCAAAGCCTAAAAGTTGTGCAACATACACTTCCTCCTCAATTGTACCAATTCAAAAATGCACTTTTAAAATCTATTTGATATAGAAGGAAATTCTTATGACTAGAAAAAGCTATCAACATATGAATGGTCTCAAGTCTATCTACATGTGCATATGTTTCATCAAAATCTTACCTTCCTATTGATTATAGACTTGAGCCACAAAGCTTGCTTTATTTCCTACCACCTTGGTGCTTTCATATATCTTGTTGAGGTAGAAACACTTGTTGACAATGATCTTTCTATCACATGGTCTTGGCACTTAAGTCCACACTTTGTTCTTCTCAAATTTCTCTAGTTCGTATTGCATGACTAGGATCCATTCATCATCCCCAAGAGCTTCTTTTAAGTTCTTTGGCTCGAGTTATGGGATGATGACACTGTTTTCTTGTTCCTTATTGTAGGCAGCCCACATCTTCACTCTTTCAAAGGGGTCACCTATGATTATCTATTTAGGATGATTCTTTTCAAAGCGGGGGGTTGGATCCTTCTTTTATTCATCTATTTCTTCTTCTTGAGTGGCTACCTCTTTTTCCTTTTGGATGATGTTGAGTTCTTTCAAGATAGGAATTACTTCTTATGCAACATCCGCATTAGCAATATGATCAGAAATAGAGGGGTTTATCTCAATAAATTTGACATTAATAGATTCTTCTAGTTTAGATAGATCAACATTATACACTCTATAATCCTTGCTAGTAGTGTTATAGCCAAGAAAGAAAGCCTTGTACGATTTCAGACCAAACATGTCTCTTTCGTGTTCAAAACAAAGCAAGGACACCCAAAAACATAAAAATAGTCAATAGAAGGCTTCCTACCATGCCATAGCTCATAAGGGGTTTTCTTTACAGAAGGATATGTGAAAACCCAATTTTGCACAAAGCATGAGGTACTAACAGCTTCGGCCCAAAACTTATTTGAAGTGTGATACTCTAAAAGTGTGGTCCTAGCCATTTCCTGTAGTGACCTATTTTTCCTCTCTACAACCCCATTTTTTTGAGGTGTTTGAGGTGAAGAATAGTTAAGTGCATATCCAGACTCTTCACAAAAATGCTCAAAAAGATCATTATCAAATTCTCCCCCATGATCACTACGGATGGAAATAATTTGGCAAGAAGCTTCATTTTTAACTCATTTGCAAAAAGTAGAGAAAACATCAAATGTATCACTCTTAGAAATGAGAAATATATCGGGAAAAATCATCGATAATAACAAGGCAATACTTGGAGCCATGAAGATATTGAGTTCTCATAGGTCCAAGTAGATCAATATGGAGAAGTTTAACAGCTCTCTTGGTACTAAGGACTCCTTTGGATTTGAAGGTGGACTTGGTTTTCTTTCCTTGGGTATAAGTTTGGAATTCCTCATCCTTTTCAAAATCTAATTTGGGAAGTCCCTTGACCAAGTCCTTTTTTCTCAACTTCTTCAATTGATGCATACTTACATGACCTAGCCGACGATGCCAAAGAGAAATATAATTTGAGTTGATCACTAGGGATCTACCAGCAATAGGCTTAATAGAGTCAAGTACAATTACATATAGATGACCATTTCTAGTTCCCTTATATATGACATTGTAAGTGAGGGAATCAGAGAGTCATCATTCGAAAGGGAATCTAGGAGTCATCATTCAAAAGATGTAAATAGCATAAGGTAACCATTATCACATATCAACTGTCATGTGGTTTGTGCAGCCACTATCAACAATCCATTTTCCTTTTTCTTGCAAGAAAGGAGAGTGTCAGTTCCCAACTCAAACTTTAGGATCTTGGGTTAGCTCAGGGACCCGATTCTTCTCTGGGTTGGTCCCCTTAGTCTTGTAAGTACAATAAGTAGAATAATGATCGTCACTTTGCAATGAGAGAAAATCATAGGGTTCTTAGACCTAGAAGACTCTCCAATGAAAAGAGGAGTTTCCTTACTCTTTTTCTTTCCTTTTGCCTTACTCTTGGCCTTAGGATCTCCCCCTATAAATTCCAAACCACTAGTACCACTTTGTTTGGTAGAATGGTCAAGGATTTCATTTAGGGATTTTTTTCCCCTTGAGGAATTTTTGCAAAGAGGCTCTAAGTCTATGATTGACATTTGTAAGAGATATAATAGTACAAGACAAGCTAGCAAGATCATCTCTAGAATGAACAAGGTCAACCTCTAAATAGAGGGCTTTAGTAAAATATGAATCATTTTCAAGAGTAATAGAAGCAATATCATTAATAGGTAAAATAGGTCTAGAAGATAAATCATTAACTTCACCAAGTAACCTAACATTTTCAAATTTAAGCAATTGAATTTCTTTAATATAAACATCCATCTCATCTCTACGACTATCACTAATAAGCTTAAGTTCAACATTTTCAATTTTAAGTAGCTCAAGCTCATTTAGACACTTTTGGTTGTCTTCCTTAAGAGATGCAATATTCTTAAGATAGACACCATTCTCTACTTCAACTGTATTGTATTGGATCTCAAGATCAAGAAATTGTCCTTGTAAGGAATCAATTCTCTCGAGATGAATTTTCTTATTTTGCTCAAGAATATCAAGTTCAGCATACAAGTCATCAATAATTTTACCCAACCTCTTGTTTTTAGATTTACATTTGGAATAAGAAGAACGAGTAGTAACAAGCATGTCAATCAGAGTTTCTTTAGCTAACTCATGCAAACTTACCTCATTTACCTCACCAATATCTTCACTTTTGGAGGACATGAGTGCAAGTTTTCACTCTCCATCTTCATTGAAGCTTTAGCCACTAGAGGATGATCCTTCCCAAGATGCATGAGCTATCTTTGTGCCTCCTCTCCTTCTTGTCATTCCTCTTGTATTTTCTATCTTTCTTGTACTCTTCCTCCTTTTTGTAACTTCCTTTGTGGTGTGACTTTCTAGCCTTAGGGCATTCACTCTTGTAGTGTCCTTTTTGGCCAAATTTATAGCACCTTGGAGCAGATGAAGAAGATTGATTTCCTTTAAAGTGCTTTCCCTTAGAGAAGTTGGCTTCATGCTCACTAGGTCCATCATCTTCACTAGAGGAGGAGGGAGAGGTCTGACAAGAAAGTTGTTGTTGAAGGATGAGAGCCTCCACTTGAGCTTTGAAGGAACTATCTTTGATCTTCCTTGATTCTTTTTCGTATTTCTTTTCTTCCTCTTCTTGCTTTTCAAGTATTGGCTCATGAGCTTGTACATTGTCAATAAGCTCCTCGGTTGGAATATCACCAATACTTCTTGCTTCTTCAATGGAGGTCACCTTTGACTCTCATCTCTTTGGAAGAGACCTCAAGATCTTTGAGTTAATTGATCCTCTATCCAAAGTAAGTCTCAAAGTAGATAGGCCGTTGATGATGATGTTGAGATTTGAGTACATATATGTAACTCCTTTCTTTCCCATATTGAAGTTCTTTACGAGGTTGTTCAACATGTAGATCTTTGTCTCCTTCACTTGGTTTGTGCCTTCGTATGTGATGCACAACTTGTCCCATATCTCATAGGATGTATCCCATGAGGAGATGTGTTTGAACTTGGATGGAGTGAGGGCTTCATAGATGATGTGAATTGCTTTGACGTTGAGATGTGCATTCTTTAGGGCTACTTGTAGGGTGTAATCATCACTTTCCACATATCAAAGTTCATTGTTTGATTTTAGAATTGCATCCGCCGCTTATAGTAGAGGGAGTTGGAGTCATCGACAACTAGGGGGCACATGGAGAAGCCTCCCTCTAGGTTGAGGGAACCAAGTAGGTTCTCACCCATCCTCTCATCTTGTAGGATATTTGTTAGAGAAGATCTTTGCTCTGATACCACTTGTTGGATCTAGGGATCTAGAGGGGGGGGAATAGAGTTTCATAATTCTCACAAGAATAGTTAGACCTTCAAATTATATCAATCCAAATCAAATGCTAATACTAAATTTGAAGTCCTACTAAACAAGCACAAAAAGGATGAGAGAGATTGAAACAAACACTCACACAAGGCGTTTAGAGTGGTTCCAATCTCCAAACTAGGATACCGTCAATCAATTACCTAGAGAGGTCAAACTCTAGGACTTTGCAACCCATGTATACTTATATTCCATCATAAGAGATAGAAGAAGACCACCTTACATCCAAGGGCTTACCTATACAAAACAAGAGTCTTCAACCTACACACAGACTTACCTACTTGATCAAGATGTCTTTCGCCTTCACCAAGGACTTACCCATACTTGCCTCAAGTTTTTGGCCTCATAAGATAACCCACTCTTCTTGAATCTTCCGCCTTGTCCTTCTCCTTCACTTGGAGAAGATCTTCATACCTTCTTCAACCTTAAAGAAGAACAACAACTCCTCCTTTACTCAGAGAAGATCACTTAAACCTTTGCTCTTTTAGAAAGGGGATTGGAAAGATGGAAAGATGGAGAGCTTTACAAGGTAACATTAGGATATCTCTATTACTACATGCCTAAATCCTCATAATCACGAAATGCTTTGTAAATGATATCTCAAAGGGTTGTTGCACACTCAACTATAGTAAGGACCAAGGATAGAATGAATGAGAAACCTTGAAATGAACTCCAAGAGGTCATATTAATAGGTGGGGGTATTCCTTTGAGTATGGGATCACTTAAGAACAAAAAGTAGCCATTTTACAATGTGAAACATATCTATTTTCATTTCTAGCACTACCTTTACATTCTTCACTCTATTTCAATCATTTCTTTTGGTATATGACTCTCCAATGGTTGGAAACATTTTTTCTGCATTTTCCATACAATACATTCAGTCGAGTTTCAATAAAGATAACTCGACTGATCCACTTATCGACAAAGCCAATTTTCAATCTATTGGTCGAGTTTGTCCTGGGGAAACTCTACCAATCAACTAAAATCAACTTTGACCAGTAAGTTGTTTGGTCAAGTTTTCTGAGTGTAAAACTCAAACGATGCAACCATTTCCAAAAATTTATCATAGATCAGTTGAGATTCAAACTCGACGATTAAGTTTCTATGAATTTTTTTTCCAAAATGATTTTTAAGTGATCAAACAATGGAATTAAGTGTCCCTAATTTTTCTCATCTTAGTTACATTCATATCATCAATACAAATGATTACAAAATTATTTGACTTGAACTTGGATAAGTTAGGGCTTGTGTATTTTGATCCTTTTCATATACCTAATACCTAAAATCATTCTCAAACAAAAATATTAGATCCATTTGAATGGAATGGTTAAGTCATTATCAAAATATGGACAATGTATAACTCTCAAGTCAATAATTTTGATGTTAAAACCCTTCATGGGTCATGTTCTATAGTGACCCCTTCCTTAAGATTCCCATAAATTGAGGTCTATCAAATCCAGGGATTCCATCCATATGTCTAGGATTAGATCCACAAGAATACACTAAAAACGAACCAAAAATTTTGCTCGACATATAAGATAGAAGGTTTAAGGAGGTTGGAATCCATGATGGAGGTAAATAATAGGATATAAAAGAACATAAAGAAAACTCAAATATCTAAGAATTAAAATGGAAAAACTACTATCTAATCTACCAAGTTTGATTTAACTTCCATTTTTTACTTTGTATTAGTTCAACAAGAACTTTCATCTGTACTCTGTGTTCATCCTAAAAATGCCAAAAAAACAATAGAGAAGCATACGATGATGTTTTCTAAGAGGATGCAATTATAACCACACATGTATTGTTAACAATGTATAAGACATCAAATGAATAAGATTTTAACAAGTAATGAACTTCATAGGTTATTCATATATTTTCAACCCACAATTACTTATCTCGCTCAATGAACTAATAAATTTTCCAATATCAAAATTTTTTCATGTGCCAGCAATGGAATTTGATTCATAATCCAACAATGGACTCTATATCATGTTCCAACATTGAAATCTTATTCATGGTGACTTCGCAAGACATGCTGGTTTCTATTTAAGTTCTTAATGATAAAAACCATTATAAAATTTTGATGTCAATTTCAATGATTTATCAAGTATTAAGTATTCTCATGTGTATTTAGAATTGGTAGAAAGGAAATAAGAAATACATTTCTAGGGGCAAGTGAAACTATTGGATACTGTGAGAAGAAAAACATAGTCAAGGCAGTTAACTATAGATAACTCACATACCTAATTGAGTAGTAAAAAATGTTAAAAATCAATTAATTGAAGAAAGCCAAGCCCTAATCTAGAATATAAGTTTAATACTTAAGGTGCTAACAATACTTCCAAAATCCCCTTCTAGGGTTTTATTAAGAGTTTTAAGGTTTAGGTTTGGTATTGGATCATTCTTAAATGAAATACATGGTTTGTATTGATTCAATCCTCACATACGATATTATTTTAAAGTCACATGAAACCGTAATTTAAATTATCCAACTAGGACATTACTTTTATAGCCAATGCTAGAAAGGTTATCAATAATCTAGAGGACAAACTCACAAACCTAATCATGATATCATATTTAGACCTAAAATCCATGTTTATATAGTTGTATTTCTAGGATTTACAAAATATATGATTCATTTGGGGGTATACAAAGTCCCTTCAATAGATATGACCATGTCAAAGAGATTCCAATCATTCTTCTAATTAAAATAACATTTATAACTTTTAGGTTTGAAGCAATGGAAGAAAATATGACTATTCATACTTCAAATCTATGTGGACCAATAGTAGGCTGCCACACCAATCTTTTTTATTTTCATTCTAAAATAGGAAGTCCAACTAAGGGCATTTTAATATTACACCCTTGCCACATGTGTTGTTCCCTAGGTTGGCATGTGCTAGAGGGTGGTGTGGTAATTAACCCTTGGGGACTATATCCTTCCAACCTTACAAACAACTTGGCCATGGAGGTCAACCTAAAGATTGACTCTCTACCCTAGGCTGTGAGGCTCATCACCAAGACTGGTGATTGGGCTTCATCATGCCCTTTTGAGTCTGATAAGACCTTGATCGAGTCATTGGGTTGATGGAGATAGCAAGGAGTTTTCAAAGACCACCATGAAAATACATCAGGGAAATGAGAAGGGAGAAGCAATATACCTCTTTTCAAGGACTAACATCAAACATAAAAGGTCCATTGAGCCTTAGGGAGATGAGAGGTGGCTTTAGATGAGCTTGTAGGTGTGTGAAGATCATTTTTTTCATTACAGAAGGTATAAGAGGTGACAAAGTCAGGTAAATATCCTCTTCCAAAAGTATTGCAATCCAAAGCCTTGATTGTCTTTGGAGTAATCACATGACGCTCTTTTCCCAATTGATTAGGTGGGTGTGGCTGGGTTTTCTGGGGATAGGAGGAGTTTTCCATACATGAAAGTGATGATGGGTGTGTAGGTTTAGGGCTTCATGGATGTAATTGGAAATGGGGATCAAGTCGTTGTGACCCTATGGTGCTTCCTATGCCCTTGTATAGGCATAGGATAAACCTTAGCTTCCCTTGGGTTCAAACCCTATAATAGTCATGGAGAGGAGGTTTGGAAAATTTCTATATGTAGTTATACTCCTCAATTTTAGGGGGTGAACCCACTCAAAAGGGAGAGATAAAGTGATTGGGGAACTTTAGATGGGATGGGGAGGTGATTGGAGAGGGGGAGATTGAGAGAATAGGGGAAAGACTATGTGTTTGATTCTTTCCTTATCTAACATGAGGTAGAGATGATGTAAAGGTTGTCAGTCTATGATCTAAAGGCTCTCGATCGTGTGACACATCATGGGGGTTGGGATCCATTCCCTAAGTTATGAATTTCATATTTGATTGGTAAATGCATTTTCAACTCACCTAATATATGATTCCAACTTTAAATGAAAACTTTAATTCTTCTCAATTTGTCTATGAGACCAAGAATGTTCAGTTCCTTCCTATCACTTTTTCCTCATTATCCTAAAACGTTGGCAACAAAATAAACTCATTGAGTGTCATTTGCTAGTACATTAATTTAACCTTTTATCAATTCAAAATAATGGTCTAAAAACTACATGTGACCTCTCATTGTGTTTGAAATTTGATTTTTACTTCACATGGAAATATTTTAGACAAAATAATCATAATTGATTGTAATTTACAACATTGAACCATACATTCTTGAATTCTTATCTCAAAGGACTTGCAACAAATAAATACAACCAACATTATAAATCCAAAAGATTATATTAAATATTTTTTTCAATTACAACTTCAAAAAAGGAGGGAAATTCTAGTCCTCACATCTTCCCCCCTTATATGAACTTTCCCCACAAAATTGGTGCAAGTAGTAAAAAGTTGTAGGTGAGATATCACCATGTCAAGTTTCATCTCACATGTGGCTTCATCCTCTTGATGGTGTTCCTAGAGAACCTTAACCATTTCTATCTTCTTGTGTTAGAGCTCCTTCACCTTTGAATATGATATCTTCATGTGTGCCTCTAGGTAGGTCAAGCTACTTTGGAGCTCTAAAGGTTTGACATTCGACACATGATCATGATTATACACATATAACTTTAAGTTAGATGCATGGAACTCATCATGCATCATGTTGTATTGAGGTTTTAGGGAAAGATGAGAAAGAGTCTCACCAATCCTATCAAATATTTTGAACATACCCACATAATTGGGGTTCAAGTTTCAATAATTGTTGGCAATCACACATATGTTTTGGGTTTTTCAGTAGACATGATATCAAGAGAAGTGTAACTCCATTTGTTTCACATTATCATAGGATTGTTTTTGGTCTTGGGACATCTTTATACATTAATTAATTAGGTAAACTTATGAGAATACAATTGTATATCTTCAAACTTCATCAAGGTCCTTTCTCTTATGTCATTCAAATTAAATGGTGAGAAACATTGCCTCCCATAGAGAGGGAATCCCAATACTAGCATGTTACCTATTTTGTATGTGAATGCATCTAGAAATAGGTACTTAGACCATCATTCTTCCTAGTCTAGGAAACAAGCCTTTAATAAGCCTTCTAAAGTTTGACTTGTCTGTTCATATTGCCCATCAGTTTAGAGATGACATGCAATACCAAATTTTAGTCTCCTATTGAGTTCTTCTTGCACTATCTTCCACAGATTGGAGTTCAGTTTTAGATCATCATCATATATTACGGAGATTGAAATCTCGTGAAGGTATACTATCTCTTAGATTTAAATCTTAACAAGTTAGATACCTTGGTTGTGGCTATATAGGCTAGAAAGTGTGTGGATTTAGTCAAGTGGTGTACCAAAACACAAACAACATTGTACCCCTTTCTGGTCATGGGAAGACCCACCACAAAATCAATGGTGATTTGGCCCCATTTCCATTCAAGAATCTCGAGGGTTTTAGAAATCTACATGGCCTTTCATGTTTTGCCTTCAGTCGTGAAAAAGCAAGGTAGTTAGATACCAAAAGGGATATTTCCTAGCTCATGCTTTTCCACCAAAGGTAGGGATAGAGATCTTTGTACATTTTGGTTGTTGAGGGTGGATGCTTTACTTGGATCCCTAAGTCTCTTATAAGATGATGGGATTTATATTCAAATCTTTGGGGACATATATACTTAGTTTGTATTAGATTCCCCTATCAAGATCAACATATAAGTGGGTTTGAGATTTGATGAGGAGGCTTTTTATCTTCTCAAGGGTTGGGTTAGATCACTATGTTGCAAATAAACCAGTGAGAAATTCAATGTTGGCAAGGTGAATGCAGTCATATAGGGATTTCAAGATCAACCTAGTGAACTCTTCAAGTCTCCTCCACTAGGTGGCTAGTTTAAAAACACAATTCAAGGCTTATATACAAGGATTTCATACCCCATGCTAATCTTAAATTAGTATAGTAGGCTATTATGAAATTAGAATCTTTAACATATTCCATCCATAATCTTCAAAACAAATTTCATTCCTTCAAAGTCTAAGAAAAACCTCAAGTTTTTATGGTCAATGAAGATATCAAAAATTACTCTCTATAAGTAATATCACCAAATATTCAAAGAATGGATGATGGAGGAAATATTTAGATTGTGTGTAGGGTAATTCAACTTCTTAGGTTTGAGATAACAGAAGGAAAACATGATCACATGCTTATTTTGTTATAGAATGAATCCTAACCCCATATTTGATGCATCAATGAAGATGGAAAATTGCCATTACCCAAGGGTAGAGTCAACACTAGATTAGAAGAAGCTTTTCCTAAACCTCAAGGATCTAGATTTGCAAACATATGAGTAGAAGAACATATTGTTCTTCTATTTAAGTTGGTGAGGGTGAGATAAATCTTAGAGAAGTTCTTGATATAACACTGATAGTAACTAACTAATCCCAAAAAAATGAAAATTTTAGTTGGTGACTTGGGTGCTTTCCAAACATGTAATCATTCCACCTTGGCTTGGTCCACCACAATTGTTCCTCCAATGATGATGTGCCCAAGGAACATGGCTTAGTCAATCTAGAATTCACTAGCATGTGCACGAAGGGACATGTTGATATCCCTATAGATTGATGTCTAGATGGAGGTCTCCACACTTGGGTTACTACTGACCCTACTGTAGGTTAAGCCTATGTTAATATAACAAATCAGGGATACACAATAATATGATATTGTGATTCAAAATATCGTGTTAGAATTTGGCAGTGGAAAGTTTGAAGAGTTTCACTAGTGGAAAAGGTGCTCTTTGTGACCATGTCACGATGGTGGTATATAATGTGGATGAGATGAGAATGACTATGTTAGAAGCGGAAAACATTCTAATATACTAATGCATCTAGGAATCACTAAGATGTATCATAACCTCAAGAATTTGTACCACTGGCTCAAATTTAAGAAGGAGTTGGAATAATTTGCGCTGAAGTGTCCACTTTGTCAAAAAGTCACGATAGAGCATATAAACCAGCATGAACTCTACAACCCTTACCAATTCAGTGGGATCACATAACCATGGATCTTGTGGCTAGTCATCCTAGGACATTTAAGATACATAATTCTATAAGGGTGGTGGTTGACAGGTTAACCAAGGTGCCAGACTTCTCTCCATTAAAAATGACCTATTTGGTTGATAAGTTGGCACAAGTATGTAGGGAAATATGGCATCAGATACAATAGTGTAAACAAAAATTTTACTACCATATTCCCCTGAAACATTAGATCATGTCAACAACTATGAATTAGGAATGAGGGTTGCAAGGCATATACTTGGTCATGGAGCAAGCCCAACGACTACTCCTTACTTCAATGTGGTCCTTTATTGAATTTGCACCTAGATGGCATTAGTAGTGGCCTCCTGGTTGATCACCACAGGCGACGGTTGACTACATCCTCTTAGAGGGTGGCAAATGTCACCTCACCTCTATAGTAGTACACATAGAACTCTGAGAACTCTTGCCATTCTAGATGAACAAAAAAGGAGTTGACCCTTCTAGTAATATGCTAGCATTGACTTTCTCTCCCAATTGTCTCTCCCTTGTTGTTCCTCCCTTTGAAGGGTACAACTTGCTTGGGTTATCGTGTGACCACAACTGTGAGAAGACAACAATTGTCAAAGCTTATTGTTGTGTCTTGAGAAAGCCTCGATTACACCTCTATTTGTAGGAGGGTCAAGATCAGGAGTTCTAGTCTGAGCGGGAGTTGAGGGGACAAGATTTTCCGAAACCTACAAACCATGAACATGCTACTTCACTAGTGAACCGATCAGTTCACACGTGAGACTATCAGTTCAACACTTGAAATGGTTGCCTCACTATGTTTATTTTTCACAATTGTATTGACAATTAATACTCAATTAATGCAAAACATCATGTTAGCCTCAATCCATGATCTAATTGTGTTTGTCAACCAAATGGTTGGTTCACAACCTGAACCAGTCAATTCATTCATTTTAGCCGATCAGTTCACTTGTTGAACTGGCTATTTTAGAGTTCTAACTGCCAATGCTGGTTCAAATTGACGTCATTTGAATCAATTAGTTCAATACTTTGATCGGTCGATTCACAATCTTGTCATTCAATGTTTAAACATTGTTGTTTAAATTGAATACCTAAAACTTTATTAATCAAGTTAAACATCATTCATAAATAAACTCCTATCCCAGGTGTATCTATGTGTGTGACCTGATGTACTTGTTTTGAGTCGCTTATTACAGGCTTAATTTACATTTGTTTTATGCATGTGTTAGTCAATTTGTTGATCATATGTGCATAAATCTTGATAATTGTCTTGTATACTCTTTGTGCATCAAACTATGCTTATTTCATTGTAATTATATTATTTTATATATTTCTTGGCTTGATACCTGGTCCCTGTGCATTTTCAGGAACTTTCAAATAATTGAGGAGTCGGTGCCACCGACCACCTAGGTATGTGCCACTGAGATAGCATCAGAGAGGAAGGGAAACATTTCATAGCAGCTCAGTGCCACTGAAATTCCATTCGATGGTACCGACCCAGCCAGGGACCGACCAGAGCCCAATACTGTCGGTGCCACCGACTCTATTAGAATTCAACAATCTAAATCGGCCGCCCAGATCCAGCGGTCCACATTATGTGGTATCGTAAGTGACCTAGGACAAAAAGGGAGGGTGGCCAGACCTAAAGGGGATCGGTTTTTGCATCGCACGACGGCTAAAGAAGAGAGGGAGAGAGCACAGAGCCGAAGGACAACAATCAGACGATTCGAGCACCTCCGACGGATGTTTCTGCTGTCAGAAGACTACAGAACATGCGTTTCTCGAGGAGGATCATCCGAAGCATCATCTTTCAAGGGTTACATGGATCTCCTTCATATTTCCCACATTTTTCTTCTCTTCTTCCATGTATTTTCAACTGAAAACCATGCAGGGCTAAACCCCTCTTTTCCTTAGGACCCGAGAATAGCCCGGGGAATCATTGTATTGACTATTTACATGATTTAGTATAAGTTTCTCTTTATTATTGGATATATATGTGTGGTTTGAATGACTTATCACTGCTTGATCACCATCGATAGGGTATTAGACCAATAATCACTCCGGAAGGGGGATTAACAGTTAGAAAACCATAACTTGTACACTTCCCTACGCGTTCCTTAGAATATGTGACATACGGGTGGTGGAAAGAACCCATAGTTTTCATTACTGCACCAAACTAAGAATAAATTACCATAGACATGTAATTGGCTTAGATTTAGGTAGTGAATTGTATTGCGAGAGTGAGCAATTTGAGCTACAGGCTTTCTATCCTAGTTAGAAGTAGGAATTTATGTAAATTCGGTAGAGATAATATACAACGAGACCCCGTGGTGAAATTGGTAATTCTAAGGAATTCAACCATATTTGAATCAACTGTTTTCATATTCTCTTAATTTTCTTTTGCTTTGTTAAAACTCAATTCAACATTTTCAATCGTCTTAGTTGATCGTACTATAGTTAGTAGTAGTCACTAAGGCTACGTCTCCCTGAGTTCGACTCGGGCCTCCCAAGGCCTATATTACTCGACGCGTACACTTGTGGTTTTACGCATGGTTTTGGTGTGTCAAGTTTTTGGCACTGTTGTTGGGGAGACGGTGACATCTCAGCCCTACCAGTGTTGCAGTTGTCCACTCTAGGAAACTTTTAATTTTCATGCAATTTAATTTAAAAAAGATAGATTTCATATTCATATATCAAATTTTCTCTTTAGGGAACTAGGCTAACTATTTTCAATTTTTGAGGTACTAGTGTATGGTGACAACACGAACCACAGAATACAGAGAAGCTACACCTGAGGTTCCACTCACTGTTGAGTCTCCTATCCAAACAACTTCATTAGAAGGCATACCCGTGTCACCCAGGCGACGAGCGATGGGGGACAGAAATCCAAGAGCAGAGAGGACCATCTGGGAGAAGATAAAGACATCCTCTTCAGCTGCACATACAGGGTCGATCAAAAAGCAACATGTGAATGTAGCTCAGTACAAGATTGATTTGGGTTTGATCACACTCATAAAGTCACAAGCGTTCTATGGGAACGCTCATGAAGATCCAGTGGAGCAAATTAGCAATTTTGTAAAAATCATTGACATGGTTAAAGTTGACTGGTTTCCTCAAGCTGCCATCTATCTGAAGTTGTTTCCATCATCACTGGCTGACAAGGAAAAGGAATGGCTACACAATCTGCCAAAAGAGTCAATCGATACATGGGATGAAATGGTCAAAGCATTCTTTGAAAGATATTTTCCTCCAGAGAAAACAAATGAGTTGATTAAGAATATCATCAACTTCAAACAACATGCATCCGAATCTTATTCTGAGGCGTGGGAGCACTTTCAGATCATGCTCAGGAAGGTTCTACACCATGGGATAGATTTATAAAATCAAGTGAATATGTTCTATTTTAGGTTGCTAAAAAGTGAACAAACTACTTTGAACAGTGTAGGATCGGGGTTCTTTCTCAATAACCCACCCTCAACATGTCAGAATATTTTAAAGAACATGGCGAAGAATTAGGCATGGGGTAATGAGAGAGACAATCTAGAGCAGATCAAGAGCATAGGGGAATCTAAAGTCATCACATCCTTGAATGAAAAGCTAGACTTGATAGCAAAGAAGCTGTTGGAGAAGGATAATAATTCATCAGATGAAGAAGGCCAAGTGAAGTATGTGCGGCAGAATGGCTATAGGAACAATGACTACACATGTAGGAAGGATCCCAAATTCTCATGGAAGGATCCAAACAACTTCCTACAGGACCCCGATCAACAACATCAACAAAGGAATAACCAGTAGCAGTGACCTGCGGTAGAGGAGACCACAAATGAAATTCTCAACCGCATAGTGAAGCAAAATGAGCAATTGATAAACAATTTCCAGCCTGATCTCCAGAACTAAGGGGCCCAGATGAGGAGCTTTGAGACAAGTTTGTCTCAACTAGCAGTAGATGTGGCAGCTTTGAAAAATCCTTCTCGGTAGGGGTTTCTAGGAAATACTGACACTCTAATGGGGAACCAGTAGGTTAAAGCCATACTACTGAGAAATGGGAAGAGTAGGAGCAAGCAGAACCCGAGGTAGGAAATGCAGGGGAGGAGTAAACTCAAGAAAGAGAGGTGGAAAAGAGGACATCATATGTGCCACCACATCAGAGGACACATATGGTACTGGTTCCATATCCTAATAGCTTGAAGGCAACAAAGATGGATCAACAATTCAAGAAGTTTCTAAATAGCTTTACGAAGATTTTTGTAAATATACCATTGATTGAAGAAATTGAACAAATACCCTGATATGGGAAGTTTTTGAAAGATATCATCAACAAGAAGAGAAAGATCCCAGATTCTGAGGTGGTTGTACTAAGAGAACAAGTCAGTGCCTTCATCTTAGGTATGCTTCCACCAAAGAGGCAAGACCCAAGTTGTTTCAACATCACATGTTACATCGGGAAGACAAAGTTTGGTGAGGCACTCTGTGATTCAGGGGCAAGCATCAACTTGATGCCCCTATCCACTTTCAAGAAGCTTGGTCTCAAAACATCAAGGAAGAGAAGTATGATGATTCAGTTAGCGGACAACTCGGTAGTTTCACCATATGGCATTTGTGAGGATGTGCTTGTTAAGGTGGACCAGTTTGTTTTTTCCATATCTTTAAACCTAGTAAGGGTTTTAAGAGCAAGATCATCATTATGCATGTAACAAGTAGGCATAAAATGCATCACATGATAATCACCCACCTAAAGGGTTGAGGAAAATGTCCAGATAGCAAGGAACAACAAAAAGAGAAGAAAAATATGAGATTTATCCTCTAAAAGCTCCAAGAAACATCCTTCCCTCAAGAACAAGGTGGATCCAAAGAAAAGACAGATTAGAAGAGGTTTTTGTAACCATATGCACTAGTTTCCAGCTGGTATCACCATGCATCTTAACCATGACAGATAATAGAAGGGGAAACAATAAGAAAAAAAATTAGGAGATAAGATCTTACATTTAGGGAGCAAGAAACTAGGCTAGAAGACTTAGATCCATCCTAGAGGGGCTAGATCCAAGGAATGCACCAACATGCATTATTTTTATTGCAAGATGTCATCCCTTAGAGTCATTCCCATCATATATGTATGGTGTATTGTTGGTCTCTAGTAGAAACAATAGGTTTGATAAAAGGTCCATTAGATGAGAATGGGTAGAGGTATTTGTAGCTAAATTGGAAGAGAGAAAGTCAAAGGGCCTAAAGTAGGGTTTTCATCAATCAAAGGTCTAGTTTTCGAATAAGTTTGTATGTTTAGAACCTCCATATGTTGAAAACTAGTTGATGACCACCTATAATTTTATTGGTTTTCAAAAACTAAGAAAACTCATCAGTTCCAACCACCAAAAACAACCATCAGTTTGCAACCACCCATAAGAACCATCAGTTTAAAACCACCCAGAAAAACAATCAACTTACAATCACCCAAAAGAACCATCAAATGTAACCACCCAGAATAAATATTAGTTTGTAACCATCTAGAATAAACATTAGTTTGCAACCATCTAGAACTCCACTGGTTTATGAACATGTAGAATTATCATCGATTTATGAACATGCAGAACTTTCTTCAATTTTTGAACATACATAATTTCCACTGATATATGAACATGTAGAACTTCCATCGATTTATGAACATGTAGAGCTTCCATCACTTTATAAATATGCACAACTTCCATCAATTTATGAGCATGCAAAATTTCATCACTTTATGAAGCTAAATAGGCATCGGTAGGTGCACTTACCATCACCATCATACTAGCCTATTATATGGGATTGGTGCCTTATACAACAAGGTTTGAAAAGAATCCAAATAAAATAAAATCATACGAAATTATTAAGAAAGTTATGTAACAAAATATTCATGTTTTATATTTGCATTTAAACCCACAAAATGGAAAAATTCAATATATGCCCATAAAGTACATACAATTGAAAAACTAGAGCAAAAAAATCTAAATTGGCTCAAATTTGAAATGTAGCTTTATATATTGATATAAAAACATAATATAAAGTTTAATTAGGAAATTAATCACCTAATTAAGACAAAAAAACATGTTTACAAACTAAGGAAGGTTAGGGTTACATTTGGGAAGGCACTTCCTTAGCATGTACACATGGAACACATTGTGCAAAATATGAAGTTTAGTATGCAACTTTTATGTATAGTTCACCTTCCTAACTTGTGAAATAGTAGGATAATGTCCCCTAAACATGGGTTCTTAAATACCCCTCTTTCCAAATCATAGAACTCTTTTCTATTGTAACACCTTGAGGTAGACCCCCTCTTAAAATCCAAACGTCTGTGATGACTATCTGCATACAAACTTCTAACGATCATGTGTCACTTTAGTTGTTGTATGGTCACATTGATCATATCTATTGTCTATTGTACTAATTCTGGACACAAAAGTTGACATTTTCCTACTTCTTACCAATATAAGGGTGATCTAAAACATCTCCGATATGAAGTCTTGTATGATATCATGTCTAGACTCATGTGATAGATGTTGTTGTAAGAAATCTTGATCAAGATGAGATGAAAATCTCAACTATCCCAATATTGTAGTGTAAATGACCATAGAAAGTCTTACAAAATATATATTGTCCTTTCTAATTGATCACTTGTCTAGGGTGGAAGGATGCACTTAATTTTAGTTGTATCTAATGATGTGTGTAAAGGGTCCCAAAACCTACTGGTGAACCTTGGTCCTCTATTGGATAGTATCATTATTTGCACTCCATGCAACCACACACTTTCATATATGTACACTTATACCAAATTATCAGCCAAATCAGTAGTCTTTATTGGCAAGAAGTGTAATTTCATGGTCAACTTGTTAACCACTACCCATATGGAATAATGTCGCTTGGATGTCCTAGGTAGAAGAACCACAAAATCCATGGATATCTGGTCCCACTTCAATTCTAGAATTGGTAGGGGTTGTAGAGTTCATCCTGGGTTATGATGCTCTTACTTCACTTTTTGACAAATAAAATACTAGTACAAATTTTACTACATCCTTCTTCAATTTGGGCCACCAGTATAGATTGTTGAGGTTTTGATACATCTTAGTGTTGTTGCATGGATGAATAGAATATGTTGAAGTTTGTTCCTCTTGTAACGTAGTACTTCTCAGCCATCCACATTAGGTACATCCATCTTGTTATGGTAGCAATGAGCCCCTTTTTTTGAGTCATGAAACCCTTCATGATTTTCACTTCCAAGCTCTAACCTGATATTCTAAATCACAATATCACTCTTTTCTACATCCCTGATCTGTTGTATAAATTTAGGCTTGACCTAAAGATGGCTAATAGTCCCCCAAGCATGGATACCTCCAATTCGTATGTTCATCAATCATAGAGATACCAACATTTCTCTCCTTGCACATGCTATTCAATACAACTATACTTTCCCAAATGTAGATGATGAACATGACCTTCTTATCTAAGGCATCCACTACCATGCTCACTTTTAGTCGGTAATATTCTATGGTACAATCATAGTACTTTATTAGTTCATCATAGTACTTTATTAGTTTGATTTAGCTCCTTTGCCTCATCTTTAGCCCTTGTTTCAAAAAGAGGTATTGTAGATTCTTATGGTCTATAAAAATATAACAGTTCTCCTCATATAGGTAATGTCTCTAGATCTTTTGTGCCAACTCTACTACATCTAGCTTATGATCATGAGTAGGATACTTTTACTTGTGCTTCTTCATCTTCCTCGAAGTGAATGAAATCATGTGTTTATCTTGCATCAACACACATATAAGACCTTCCTTTGAGGCATCACAAAATTATGTATTCCTTCTTAGGCTTTGGTAGCATTAACACTGGTGCATATGTTAGTTTATCCTTTAGTACATGGAAACTCCATTAACACCAACTCTTTCAATACAAAAGGTACATATTTCTTTGTTAGTGTGGTCAATGACAAGGATATTGTGGTAAAATCCTTAATGAATTGTTTATAATATCCTACCAACTCAAGTAAACTTTGTACTTCTATTGGCATCTTTGGCTGTTTCCATAAAAGGATCGACTCCACTTTCTTGGGATGAACACAAATCCCCTGGTTGGATATGGAATGTCTCATAAAATACACCTATGGCATCCATAATTGACACTTGATAAACTTTGCATTCGATTGGTGTTGTCTCAAGAGTTTCAAGGTCAAATGAATTTGTTCCTCAAGCTTCTCCTAGTCCTTGTAATAGATTAAAATGTCATATATAAAGACTACTACAATTTTTTCTAGATATTGATTGAACATTCAATTCATCAGGTCCATGAAATATGCAGGTTCAATGGTTAGTTAAAACTATATAACTACAAACTAGTAATGCCTATATCTAGTCTAGGACATCTATCTTAGGTATGCCTTATGCCTTGATCCTCAAATGGTGGTATCTTGATCGCAAATCTATCTTTAAGAATGTTGTTGCTTCATTCAGGTGATCAAACAAGTTGTCAATCCTTAGTGAAGGATACATGTTGTTTATTGTAACCTTGTTCAACTATATGTAATCTATGCACAACCTCATGTAGCTATTCTTATTTTTTGAAAAATAGAATATGTTCAACCCAAGGGGATGTTCTTGGCTAGATGAAACCTTTATCTAACAACTCCTATAGTTGCAACTTTAACACCTTCATTACTACCAATTCCATTCAATATGATACTTATGCTATGGGTTGTGTATTGGGAAAAGATTGATCTCAAAATCAATCTCTTCAGGATGTGGAATGCTAGGAAATTTTCATTGGGAAAACATCCTCAAACTTTCAAACTACATGTACATAACCAAACCCTACATAACAACTTCCCAGTTATGGCAACAAACAAAAAACACATAGGAAGAATATCCTTGTCTCCTTAACAATTTCAAGTGACATCTTTCTCCTAAAACTCAGCAACCTTAAACCTACAGTCCAACACCACTATATACTTTTTTAATATATGCATCCCAAGGCCTACATCAAATTCGTGCATCTCAAGTGGCATAAATTCCAATTGAAAGTTTCATTCAGAAAACACAAGTAAGTAGGATGGATGCACATCCCACATTAATACAGAGTTCACTAGAGGGGTATCAATAAAGAGAGGTCTAGATTGATGAATAACGAGCACATAGTAATGTACAATCACCTCTCAGGTGATGAATGAGTGTGTTGCACCAAGATCAACCAGAACATACACATGCATATAAGCATATAATTCGAAATGAAAAATTTCATTTAACTAGTAACAACTTAAGGGTTGACAAACCCTCAAGTAAGCTCATAGCGTAGACATTGGTGATGGCTTGTGATCTTCTTCTTTCTTGACCTCTCCCTACCACATTGAGATGAACCAACTTGGGAAGTATATGCATTCCCTCTTGCATTGACATTTTCATATTCCTACTAATTCATTATGGTTCTACCATTAAGATTAAGACTTCCCATGGTGAACATCCTCACGTGCATTGTTTGGTGGTTATACAAGAACTTCTTTTGCAAAAAACCTTGCATCCCTAACAACCGTGTCATGGATATAGATCCATGACTATACATCCTAGATGAAGGTAGTCATCTACCTCAAACTCTACTAGGTGATGACTATGACCACTATTGATGCATCCTCAACTCAGTTGTAGTTGTGCTCTACTGAGACTATCAATATTACAGCCCTGACATACCTAGAAACCTCTTCTATGATCCTCCTAAGAACTGACCAAAAGATTGAAGATTGTGTTGATGTCATCTTGGCATCATTGTTGTGGATGCCAACTGGTGTCTTCTAAATCCTCCTTACTAACTCCAAGAATGTGGAAGCTTCTCACATGACTCCAAATTTGATGCCAACCTTGCCAATTTAGCATTCAAACCCTTCTCAAATCACTTTGTATTCTTTACTTTAGTCGATGCCATGTGCAAACAAAAATGTTACAACTCCACAAAAATGAGCTTCATATTCATTCATTGTCAATGTCCCCTATTTGGCCTTCTCAACATACCTGATCTTCTTATCCATTTAAGATGGAGTCAAGTACCTTTTCACAAACTCTCTCTTGAACCCTTTCTAATAGATGGCTTAACCCTACCTATTCTCCACCTTAATTACCCACCAATGGCCAACATTCCCCTTCAACACATAGATGGCATGATTTACCTTATCCTCATATAGTATTGTCAAGAATCAAAAACTCATCTCAATCTCTACGAGAAATTTATCCACATAATCTAATTTTGTTGTAGATAAGTAGTTCATGGATCCTACCGATTTTAATCATTCAGATGCCTTTTTGGAACCGATTGGCTTGACACTCGAGGTCTGAGCCACACCTACCAAATCTAGAATCATGCCCATTAACTGGGTGAACGTGGACATCATCTATCCAAACATGGCCTAGAAGGCCGGATGGACGGGTATTGTTAGGTCAATAGGCATCACTTGAGGTTGTTTAGGTTGTTGGGATGCTCATGCTCGGGTACCCTCTCCTCATGAGTATGCCACCTCTAACACCACATGGAGGAACATAACTATTCTTTGCATGTTCTTCATGATGTCCATCTAGATTTACATAACCATAATCATGGTTAGATATGGAAAATTAATAGGAACACACATGATAACTTAATCTTATGTCCCTATAGACTTATAAATCTTAGGGTATGATACCAAAAACTTGCAACAACCCCTCACCAAAAGAGAGAGATTACTCGAAGCCAAACTTGAATCAAAACCACAATCATCATCAATCCTCAAGAAATGTATAGATCATCAAGAATTTTTTTTACCAGGAACATGAGATATTTATAAGAGTTTTTCATGACATATTATGAATTCCAACAAATACAAGTCTATGCCTTACAGTAATTCCACAAACCACACTCAAAGTATCCCAAAAAATGTAACAAGTTTGATCATTAAATATGTGATGTTACTATATAACATGTGCACATAATCTTATAACTCATATAACTATGACTCTACAATCCATGCACATATATCAAAATCACAAGACGAGAAATAGATACATCAAATGTGTCTACCTAGACTCAAGCATACAGGACAAAGATATAACTATATCCCTATATTCTTAATTGTTAGAGGACATCATGTTGACATCACCTATCTCCAACATACCATCACACATACATCATCTACCTCCTAGTCTAAAGTCATATCCCTCCTTGTTGATCTTCTTTGTTACTACCAAGATAGTTCTAATGCTCACATAAAAAGTGTGGAAACCCATGGGTTAAGACCCCAAGTCTTACCAATATGAATAATATCTGAGACATATATACTTACTAGGTATATATATATATATATATATATATATATATATATATATATATATATATATATATATATATATATACATATATATATATATATATTAACGAAAAAGTTAGTCATTCAGGTATATTAAACTATCTGTGTACTTAAAGGTACATGCTTACCCGACCATTCCTACATCAAGGCCAACATACAAAGACATTACACAACATATACATTTCAACCCTATATATATGTTTATTTCTTCATGATTACATCCATGTTTAGCACCAAATAATACTAAATAAAAAAGATACTCATATGGAGTGTATTTTATGTTCCCTATTGATTGAGGCATATAATTCAATCCTCTAGCAATGTGCTACTAAGACATCCTAGCAATTTGTACAAGATCTAAGGATAACTCAATTTCTAAGATTTCTCCTCTAAACCTTAGGTCAAAGAGAGGTAAATTATTAGGTAGAGAGTAGAATGGCTATGTTCACTATTGATTTATGCTAAAAATATATCAACCAATCTTATACTCAGAACTAATACATAAGTCACAATGCCAAACACATGGTAATAACCTACATACCATATTTCAACATATTACCTCATTTAACATAAACTTTTAATGGATCCATATGTTTTATGAGTCCCCATAAAATTTGAATATGATACAATCTAATGACCCTAAACATCCCCATATATTCATTAACAAATAACTCTAAGAATTTTCTCACAAATTTAAGTTTTTTCACGATCTTCAGGTTTCACTATTGCCCCTAACGACCCAATGGAATAAATTTGGGGACTTGTGACTATAAAACTTACATTTATCTGTATAAGTTAGATTCTTTACCCTAAGTCTACCTTAGATGGGGTGTAAATCAAGTTAGTAGGATAAAGAAAGTACAAAGATAATAACTACATCAAAAAATATAAAATGGTTGACCATCAAAAGCTACCTTCTCAAAGCAAGTCATGTAATCCAATCCTTTGATCAAATCAAATCCTTCCCCATAACTCAGCCCTCCAAGGGTAAAGAAGTTAACGATCCTTCCTATAAATCATCAAATATTGTATCACCAGGTACTCACAACTGAATTGAGTAAGAATATATCTAGTTTCACCCCTTTTCCATTAGGTGAGACGTTTGTACATATTCAATATAATAACAATAAGAAAATGGTTAAGATGCATGTACTTGGGATGTACATATGACAAGACCATCATGTAGCCAAAAACCTACTGACATTTAGGTCATTATATAATGTAAAACTAGATATCTCTAACTTTTGAAATTATATAAAACTAAAACTACTCATAGAATTAATGAAAACATCTCTTAACATAAACAGAGACACTCCCTAAACATAATCCCCAACATGCAGACCATATTCTTAATGAATTAGGTTCAAGGTGCATAAATCCACCATATTTTAGTATTTTGTGCCATAAAAATAGAAAGATATAGAATGCACACATATGGTAGGTAATTATTGAGTCAAGAGCTATATTACTCACCTGATGAGAGTAGAGAAGAGTCCTCTCATGAAGATCAATAGTGAATATTTGATCTTCACAACAAAATCTAAAATCAAAGGTAACTCTGCAAGATTTTAGCTCCTTTCCCCTAGCTCACTCGAAAGAAGTTAATCCAGGACCTAGAAAAAACTCGGGCAGGGATAAAGAGAGAGGTGTAGGGTGTAAGACTCAATAGTCAAATCCAAGAGAAAAACCAACTAAAAATGTCCATATAAGGAAAAAAGAAGATAGATAATCAAGAGAATAAATGGTTAGATTTCTACTTACTTTTGTTGAGGCTTACAAGCCACCAAATGGCTCGTCATGTAGTAGAGAAGTGAATGAAGGTAGATGACATTAAAGTTTAAGACCGACAAAAGTATAAATCTCATGAGTTATTATCAACCGATGGTGTGTCACCATTTAGCAGCACTTTGAGATTCAACTCGCACAAGTGAGGTGAGAAGGGAAAATAAGGGGATATATATAGACCATGAGGAGAGAGAAAAGGTGGTCAAATGGTCATGTCATCATTCATATCATTAAACCTTTAGTGGTTTTTCTAATCATTAGTGGACAGAACTTGACACTCGAATGGTATATATTAATAGAGACTCCATCAATGGATACGAGTAGGAATCTCATCAGTCACTATTGTCAGTTCAACCCCTTTGAAAATTCATGAAAAACATGCTTTAGGTCATTATAAGTAGATCATCTTCACAACACCACCAAAATGCGGTGCAAGTTTTCTATGGATGCTCAGCCAATGAAAAACCCATCCCTCGGTCATACATTTATTTCTTCACTAGTCTATCAATCTAAACATGAAAGGTCACAAGGTCGACCACTTCCATTGGTTCTGCACTGATGGAAGGATAGGGAAACTCTATCATACACAAGTTGAAGGAAAAATAGAAGGGCCTCATCAGTCCTCAGGTGATAGAAAACTAGGTACACTTCTACCAATCCTCTAGTGATGGGACAATAAACTACTTCCATTGGTCTTCAGCCTATGAAAGGGAAGCAAAGCTTAGCTAGATCACCTAAGTGTATCCATCAAGTCCAAGTAAGAGGGAAAATAGAAACCAAACACTCTATGTAGAAATTTCAAGGAAACTTGCAACCATGGGTAGTTTGTAGCCAGTACCTCAAACAAGGAACAAATCGACAAAGCACCCTAAACATATACCAATAAGCAACCATATGGGTGATAAAGATAATAGAATAGTATTAACGTGTTAAACTAGGTCATGTGTCTTACAACTATAAAGTCCTAACATGGATTTTCCCCTGAAATACTAAGAGAAAATAGTTAGTATATTTTATGTACATATCCTAATCGAGTTCTAAAGTATCCTCCTGTACACCTTGATGGTGCCAGAGCACTTCTACTAGTACTATATATTTCTTTCTTAGCTTTTGCACCCACTTGTTTAAGATCCACAATAGACCATCCACATATGGTTGTCATAATCCAATTGCACTTCCACTAGCCAGATTGTCTTTACATTTTCTGGATGACACTTCCTTAGCATAGACACATGGAACACATGATGCATCCTCTAAAGTTCACGTAGTAACTCCAACTTATAGACCACCATCCCAACTCATGCAATGATAGGATAGGGGCCCATAAACCAAGGTGCCAACTTACCCTGCTCACCAAATCTTAGAATTCCTTTTAGTGGTGGCACCTTGAGATAAACTCAGACCCCCACATGGAAATGCAATGGTCTACAAAAATTATCTACATGTGACTTTTTTCGATCATGTACCTTAAGTTATTACCTGATCACCTTGATCTTATGTTGTCTATATTACAAATTTCGGGCCGAAAATTAATACTTGCCTATTTCTTACCAACATAAGGGTGATGTACTACGGACTAGCCTAAATCCAACATCTAAAAGGAGAGAATATAGAGTGTCAGACTCTTAAATTTATAACCTAATACTAAGGCCCCCACAACTATTATATGAGGTCTGATGTAGTAGATTAGGGTCAAACCATAGGGACAAGTAATGATAAGTGATAAGAACTTAAAACCTTCGCTCAGATACACCAAGCAAAATGGTAGATTAAATTTTTTGTTCCTTACGGAATGATGCTTCTCGAATCCACAACTAAAACAAAAGAAGTAAATAAAACAAGAAAGAAAAGTAAAGGAATGAGAACATACAAACAATGTTGTAACATAGATGGATGGGAACTTGGATCAGGTTCCACCATCTAAGGTCTCTTATCGACATGCAATACTTACACCCTTTATATACCCTTAGCAAGATTACAAACAATCATATATGTCTATTCCATCCATTCTCGAGCTTAGGATATATATAGATTATAAGGTTGTCTCTCTCTCAAGATGGAAAATAAAAAATCACAAACATAACCATATGACCATTAGCTTACACATTCCAGCATTCTCATGCATTCATGCAACTCCATAAACACATAGATAAGGTTATCACTACTCTTTTGAGGCACTAACAATCAAATAACACAAGAATGTAGCAAATCATGCATGTGAATAATTAAACACAAGTGTATTGAGATAACCATTTATAAGAGAATATATATTCAAATGGATGTAAGTATATACATGTTGGGAGAGCCTTAGTGTCTACTACCAACCCAAGATACATGTCCAGTCACTCATGGTAGTATAGCATTATAGATTTACAAATGTGGAAAGACATGATGGACAATAATGAAGTCGATAAGGATGGATGACTAGATCTAGAAGGGAAGAAGGGGGTTACACCAACTACAATCACAAACACCCACGGTTGGTGCACGTCGTCTTCAGATCTAGATTCAAAATGAACAATGGCGAGAAAGGAGTCCTTTCAATGAACAAGATGAGGATGATGGTAGTGGTTCATATCTTCTCTCTCCTCTGACTCTTGTCTCAAAGATCCAAGATCAACCAAATGAACAGGTGAGCATGGGATGAAACAACACTTTGTCTTATATATTGTGACCCCCTTCCATGAATGAATTGAGTTACTATATATAGGTTCTAGTAATCGACTTAAGAATCACTTCGACTTCTATGCTGACTCCTACCTTGGTCGCTACACTGACTCCTGCCATGGTTGCTACGTTGACTCTACTATGTTGTACTAGCAGCACCGATCACAAAGTCTCTGTATTTTGATTGATCAAAAAACATGTGAGAATCTTTGACCACTAAGCTGGGTGGTCCTTCAGTTGTAGGGATTGTGACTCATAGGGATCACTGAGAAAGAAATGACCTCTCACCCGTCCAACAGTCATAACGTCACAAAAGCTTGATGGACATAGAGAAAAAGTCTTCAACAGTTGTTAACCTAGAAAATATCTTCAATGATCACTAAGGTAGCCTTAGGTGTAGTGACCGATGAGGCATGTATTCTATTCAAACTGTAGAAAGGGGTGAGTTATTACATCATGCTAAGAACAAATAGGATTATCTAGATAAAACATGAAATAGACGACATTATGGGGATAAAATAGGCATTCAAATTCCACAAAATTGGATGTTATCAACTTCCCTAAACTTAGAATATATCTTTTCCTCAAGCTAAAAATAGAATCAAAGCATCAAGCAATGGGACTTTTTTGTTTCAAATTTTTGAACTCACTACTACAAATTTATGCCATCCTTACAACAAAATCTTTACATCTAGCTTGGTTACATATTGAGGTCCACATCTATTCCTTTATTTCTAGAGTTGAATAACTTTTGCACCTGATACAACCTTTTGTAGTGAAGGACTCTCCTTTGTAATAACTTTTCGACCATGGTTCCTACTTGCAAGCAGTTCCTTCTGGGGGTAGATGATTGCATCCCTGAGGAGGGCGGCGATCAGACTTTAAATTTATAACCTAAAACCTTCAAGGACCCCCAAAACTTTATTATGGGGTTGAAGTAGATATACGGGGTCAAACACAAGGATGTGGGAACATTTAGGACGCTTAAGATCTCTCTCTCTTAAGTCATATAAAACAATATGATTGTCGATAAAAGTATGGAGCTAGAACCACTCTAGCATATTGTCACAAAGTAAAACAACACAAACAAAACAAAACATAGTCCGCATGATTCTACTAATCTGAGAGAAGGAGTTCCTGGCTATGTAACCACAAGTTGGGCAGTCTATGCATCCATTCTCAGGAATAGACAATCCTCAACCACCTGAGCAAGCAACCTACATCCAAACATGATATGTATTGTGGTATCCGTTCTTGTGGGGTCATCCCACTCACTCTCGTGCAATGTGACTAAAACCCCATAAATGACATGAAACCTCTCTAGAGGATGACAAATCAGTACCCTAGAATATTCTAGATACCCTCTCAGGTCTAGAATATTCTAAGGTGCTAGGAACATGTGTGATCTGGGAAGAACCGAGTAGTGGGCCTGACCGTGTTGGGATGGGTCCGACCTTGCCCAGGTCTACATTTCTGCACAGATCACCTTGAACCGTCCTCTTTTCAGATTCTGATCCAAACTACCTTCTCTTATCTATTTCTACAATAAATCTCTCGATATAACCAGAAGAAGTTCAAGCAAGAAAGAGATCAACCAAACTAGCAATCATAACTAGAAAGAGAAGATAGAACAAGAAACGTACTAGATATGGAATAAAACTACTTTCTTAAGGCAGAAGTACATAAACATGCCAAAACGGGCTACATAGCCAAGAAGGAGCTCAACTAGCCATGGACAAGCATAGTTGGCACCTAACAAAGATGGAAGAACATCATTTGTACAGAAACAAAGGAGAATAGTAGAGGAAAGGAGAAGAAGAAGAGATTTAGCTCATAGAGGAGAGGTGGCTCTCGCTCCTTAGCCTCCGTATAGGTCAGATCTCATCTTTGGGTCATCCTCCTTGGTCTTCTGGACTCCTTGGCCTCCTTTCTCTTTGATTCCACCCCAGACAGTAGCTTGGTGGGTGTATGGAGGTCGACGATGGCTGAGAATGGTTGGATATGGGTGAATGGTGGTAGAAAATGGTGGGAGATGGAAGCAAACTGGAGGAATGGACGTAGAATGAGCACCTCAGCCTTCCCAGACCTCCAAACTCTCCCATGAGATTCTGAGAACCAAAATGGGTCAGAACCAACATGTGGAACCTCCAAAATTTTGGAACTTGGAACTCCCAATCTCGGAACTTCCCTCTAGGTCGTGAGGGGTGGGAATTTATAAGTGAAGGTGGAAGATGATCATGGCACCTGCCTCAGTTGCGATTGGTTCCGCAGTCACGATTGGGCCTCTGTCGCAGTCAGGCCATGGTCGAGGTGGATTCCTTAGTCGTGGTTGTAGTTGCGGTCAGGGTTGGTGCTGCTGTCGCAGTCGGTCCTCGGTCGCGGTCGTTCCGCAATCGAGGTGGATTCCTTAGTCATGGTTGTGGTCGGGGTGGATGTCTCAGTCACAGTCACATTCGGGCCTTGGTCAAGGTGAATCCTATGGTCGCGGTCATGCCACGGTCGAGGTGGATCCTGCGTTCAGGACATTGTCTTCTTTGTCACGGTCGTGACATCCTCCTTGGTCACAGTCGTGGTGTCATGGACCAAACCCACCCCCATGGGGGAGGGGGGGGGGGCTATTACCGGTGGTTGAGTGGCCCACATCGATGAACCTTCTGATTAGCAAGGATGCATTCTAATAAAGGACTGACCATCGAAAATAGGGTCCAAGATATCAAAAGTTTCTTGGGCTCGGTAGTCGATTAGCGAGACCACCGTCTCCTAAGCTGGTGCACATAATGTGATTCTAAGTTCACTGTGGCAGTGATGGATGAAAGCCTAGCTGCTGCAAAAACCATGTGTTTGGGAGAAATCTAAGAGAATAGATCTCTTTTCAGGTTTGGTGCCTACAAGTCCCAAAATTAGCTAGTTGAGAAACTTTATCTATGAAAAGATATAAATGACTAAAAGATAAGAATCTAGGGTTTATTTTGGGCATATTAAGGCTATAATGACACAAAATCATAAATAAATGCTTAGCATAGATGCCTAAATTTGGGTGTTATCAGTAGATTTCACACTGACTCTTATTTTAGCAAGGTCCTAGCTATTGTGTTGTGGGGGAAGGCTATGGTTGTAGTGTGTCCCTACATTTATCAGGCTCTCTCTACCATATCGTTGTCATAAATATAGTGTGACTCGATTGGCCCCTGATGTAATTTCAAGTGGTTGTGTGAGGTCCCCTTCAAAATGCAGGTGTGTAGGAGTTGGCTTCTATACTCCACTACTGGGAATGATATATCTACATTCTCAAGTGCAGAAATACACCAGCCAGGTGAAGTCCTACAACATTTTCTCAGCTAAACTCTCATGATTTTATTCCACTTGGCTTTTATTTTTCTCAAAGACTTGTGGTAATAGGATTTGTAGGTAAGGTTTTTGGGCCTCCAAGCCTCTTTTAATCCCAAAGAAGGTATTTTTAGAACTGGAAGGGGTAGTTATTTCCCCACCTTGCTGGAGGTGTATACTTTCCAACTTGTACTGCAAGGCTAGGGTAACTGGTTGGGAGTATGGAAGGTTGAGTCCTTATTTTTGGGAATTTCATAGGTTTAGAAGTGTTCTTTCACTTTCCATAATATTTTTCTATAAGAATGGCACAAGAGTATAGTATCATGTCTTTCTCTTTTATGTGAATTAGTAGCCCATTTGCACCACTCTTGAAATGATTACGCTATAGAGTAGCATGAGGACAGACTATCCTAAGAGTGGGAGCAATGAATAAATCCTGGAAAAATTGAATTTCAAATTGTGCCTGTTATAAATGATCCTAAAGATATTTGCAATTTATGAATGAAAATAAAAAAAATCAAAATTTTCCTCAAAAGATGAGGAGAAGTATGTTCAAAATTGAAATTAAAGATTGAACTTCAAATATGAGGAAAGGTCATAAAAAGGGTACCTCTCATGCCCGTTTATAACTTCCCCCAAACCTGTGATACACTCTGTCCCAGAGTGTCAAAGATAAAGATTAGAAATAAAAGCGCAACATTAATTTTGCACATGGTTGTTCTCGGACTGCCCACCTAGACTACAACAATAGATCAACAGATCAACATATCCACCTCAAAGTGCAACTCCCCTGAGCTTAAATGTTTGTTGTCCTCGAGCAACACACTCTCAGATCTGTTTGAGACAATTTAACAAAATGACAAACTATAAATTTCATTTATCAACCATCCCCACCTGGCAGTCCCAAACTAACTTGCACTGATCACTGAACAATCAACTTCTCTATAGTGACCAAAAATTTCCATAAAAGTTGTGCAACCTTACATCAATGAACACTATCAAGAGAGCAGTTAATATCATAATAATCAGGCATTCTCTTGGTGAATTATGTGAATCCCTATTCTACATTCCTCATTCCTAACTACTAATCTACATGAAGCGGTTCTCCATATAAGAAAATAATGAGGAGAATAATCATGTAAGTTGCCTACCAATAAGAGCAATGGATGGTGTGAAATGGGTGGCTACTGAAGAATCACAAGTAACATCCAACTCATTTATGCAAAAATAAAAAGTGATGAACCTATATGGTGAAAAGAATGAAAAATGCAAGAATCTTAATGCCTAATATTATTAGATGGAATGATACATGTATTGAAAATCTCATCAAATGAATGAGAATGAAATAAAGAAAGACTACATCATGTGAATGTTTCCATCTCTTATGAAGAGTGTTGGGAATCCTTTCTTCCTCTTTACTTCAAAACATGAATTAATTTTTCTCTTTGATTGGCCCATTATTCTTAGCATGGTTTTCGTTATGCTTGGGCTTTACTACATATCATTCTTTTTTTTTTTCCTTTGAGGGTATGGATGTGTATCTCTGCACTCAATTTTTCTAAGGAAAATGATATCTACATGGTATAGAAATGAATGATATCAAATGGATGTAATCTACATGAAATTGCTTATGCAACTAAAATTTTATGCACATAAATTTTTTATGCATACATGTGATTGATAAAAAAAATTACGAATGCAATGAAAGTAAACTAACAATCATGTCACCTATTATGCCATGCAATGCAACAAGAGGAAATGATTTGGAGTTCTTATTTATCTCAAGTTGGTGATTCAATAACAAGTGGAGGATGGGTGGAAGCCCATAATTAAGAGATGAAGTCTTTCATGAAATTGTGATATGCCCCTCTCTAATGACTTGTGCATAGGGTAACCTTAGGGTTTCTTTCTTAAATTTCAATTTAAGGTCTCATTAACTATTTGATCAATTTTGTCTCAAACCCCATCTTCATCCACATTTCATGAGTAATTAAGATGTACATTCATATTAAATGTCCTTAAGCTGACTTGCCCATACACTTCCTCTAAGTGGTTCAACTCAAGCAATTTTCAACTAAGACAATTTTTTCATTTCCATTGCAAGAGCACGAAAACACATGAAAAATGATAGAAATCATGCATTCAGATCCACTATTACACTAGATATATTGTGGATGATGAAAGAAAACTAAGCACAAACTAAAGAATAAAATAAAGGTAAAGCCATTCCAATTCCCCCCCAAGCTTGAACTTGATTATGAACACATAGTCAAAATTCAAACATAGAAGTGGAACGGGGATACCGGTTGCTTTGAAGGGTGGTGGCGGTGGATGATTGGTGGCTCTTTAAATCAAGTTGTTCTAGCATATATCCCTCTTGTTGGTGCCTTTAATTTGTGTCTTTTGGCATCAAGATATGACATTCTCTCTCCTTCTTTGAGCTTTAAAAATTAGTGCCCACCCACATGTGTGTCGGTGGTAATGATAGCTTTTTCTTGTAGCTCTTTATCACTTTTGCTAAAAAAGTTGGTAGTACCGACTTGAGACTCAGTTGTACCAACCTTTCTCCAGGATTCTATGATTTTTCCTGAGAAAATTCAGTAGTAACGACATTCTACATAATTTTAACTGATAAAGAATTGGTAGTACCGACTTGGATGTCAGTAGTACCAACTTTAGCTGTGTATGCACACCTAAACAAGAGCATCAAGGTACCTTTTTACATCCCACGAGTGTTGTTGTTTAATGTCCTAGGCTCAATAAGGTGATTTTCTTCATCTTGGGTTGTCAAGGGATGGTGGTGAAGAATCATCTGGCAATATGAACTCCACTCTATCATCGTCTATCCTGATTGTCAAATAGCCTCTCCCAATGGTAGTGATCACATCGGTCATATCTTGGAATGACCTTCCTAAAAACATCTCAGATCCTAAAATCTCAGGCACGTCCATGACCACAAAGTCAATAGCAAAGACAAATTTGTCGACTTTGACTAGGACATCCTCACATATCCCATACGACCTAATAATAGATCTATGAGACCCCTAACCTTGCTTAAAGTGTTGAACAAGATTAATTATCATAATTGAATTCTTATAACTATAATCTAACCTTATGATATGCTTTGAAATAATAAAACAAGTTTATGTTTCAAATTTGGTCCAATTTGGACATTGTTTGAGCAAGTTATCCAATTTTATGTACATTTTAGACTTTTCTACAATTTACCCAATCAAGGGTTTTTCTTTTCAATATTTCACATGAATTATGTTTCTTAGATGTTATCTTATCATTCTTGATCTTTTTTATCCATGGGGATCCTGGTTAAACATTGGTTTGAAGGTGTTTCTCTAAGGGTATTTTAGGGTTTATCCCTTTATGGATGAACTACATTTAGGAGCTATCAACTAATGATTTATTTGTTTTTCTTGGAAATTGAAGAAATGAGGGATAAGCAGGTCTCTATAAAATGTGGGGAAGCTTCTTGTGTGTGTGCTTGTATATTATTAATAGTTTAAGATCATGGACACTTGGAAAGATACTAGAACTTCAACCTTTTCTTTTTTTTATCTTAAAGTTATATATACTTATCCCCAAGCACCCAAACGAATTTTTTTCTCTTCACCACTTGCCTCCTCCTATGAACCTCAGTCTCCGTCTATGATTCTTTGAAGTTCCTATCCAAGTAAGAAGAAAGTGGGAATCTTCTTGGGGAAAAATCTCTAGGGTTGTAATTGACTTACATTTAGGGTTTAAAAAGCTTCCTTCTAGTGATCTTGCCCTAAAAGAGTAAAAATCCCCTTATTTCCTTCATTTATTTATTTTTTATCCTTCCTCCTACCTTTATCTAGGTCAGAACCTTACTGTTCCATGGTAGAAAGTTCTCTAAAGCTCTAAAACCCTACCTTTCTTGCTCCTTATGCTCAGGGTTTGCTCATTTGATGAAGAAAGGTGCTAGATGGACGAGTTCACAACTTATGCTTGAACTTTCTACCCTACCTTCTCATGTTTTCTTTTATTTGGTATTTTATCTTCTAATTAGAGGCAAGTTTTACAACTTTATCCATGTTTATTGCTTACCATAAGCTTGCTAACTCATGTTCTTACTTTAACATGATGATCCATGCACTAAAAAGCAATGCTTGACTTGGGTTTTGATTTTTTTGATGTTCCCTATTATGATTTCAGTTCTATATGAACTTGTAATCATGTGTATGTTCCTTCTTAGATATAATATGACTTGGATAAGGTTGGTTTGACAACCAGTGGTGCTAAGTACCCATCAACCAATGGTCAATTTTAGGGTTTAAAGCTGATTTCTTCTATAAACACATGACCCAATGGTGGTACCATTGCAACAACTGATGGTGTTGTCTTCATGACAACTGATGGTGGTTACCAAGGGTGTCAACTGATGTTCACCCCTTAGGTCAGGTTTCGGACTAATTAGAATCTTAATGATCAATAACTAAGTACCCTAACGATGATATCAATCACTGGTGACATTCACTTGATATCCGATGATGATTAATGAATATAGTGCTGATCTAACAACCTATGGTGAATAAATGGTCACTACTGATGGTGGATCAGGTCTTTACAACCTATGGGGAGTTACGTATGTAGTTTTATCATCAATTAAGCCATAAACCAATGGTTTCTTGGGTAATTTGATGCAATGGTTGGACCTATACTCCAATTGATGGTTTTAATATATGAACTTGACCCAATGGTTAAGATCTAATGATTCTTCAACCAATAAATAGGAAGGATGCCTAATGTATTATTTTGTTCCTAATAAAGTGATTTATATGTTTCCCTTTATGATATCAACTTAAGAAGCTCATTTATTGACACCTTTTTTTAAATAAACAATCGCTTGTGGTTTTACCCTACTCTCAATGGAACTTTTTATGTTGTTAATCAAGGGATGCCTAGGGTTAAATGGAGACTCTTTCTAGATCACAAATCATGGACTTCATAGGTGGGTATCCAAGGTGTTTACTTACATAAACAACCAATGGTATTACCTTTTGAATATTCAATGGTTCTGGGTGACATAGTGGTATGGTGATATGGGTTGAAAGATGATGGAACAAATGGAGGGTTATTCTTAATAACGTAGTCTTACCTTTTCATTCATATGAATAGAAGGGATGATAACCATATTGTGTTAATATGTAACCCTAATGAGGTATAGCTTGTTATACCTAGTCTTAATATAACCAAATGTTGGTAAGTGGTTATGAATAGTCCTTGAATGGTGAATAGAATCATGGAGTACTCTCTTTTTGTTGTTGAAACCCTAGTATGCTATAACCTGATGGTTACACCTTGATTTATGTGTGCGTTCATACTTGATAATAGTATGGAATGTGATGGTGATGCTTCACCTTATGCATCCATGATCCAATGGGGATGTCGTGAGTTAGGGTTTGGGTATGAGTGTTGATTGGTAACATTAATATAATTTATCTTGTTGAACCTAACTCTAATGAAAATAGATAAAGATGAGTATTCATAACCTTCTTAATATTACCATAACCTTAATGTGTTAATTGGTGGTTATCATAGCCACATGGTTGGTACTTTCTTATGCTAAACATGTGCATTATGAATATGATATGGGGTAATCATATCTAGATTCCTTGCATGTTGATGTAATAAAGGAATATTCTTAATGAACCATTCTATGATTGTTTACGAATATCTCCTAGCTCAGTAATGCAATATTATGCTGATCTAGTGTATTATATGTAAGTGATGTTGTTGAGCCTTTCTATAAGGCATGGAATGATACTGATGATCTTGTAGGGAATAGTATGATGGTCTTAATGACCTTTGGGCATGGTTGAGCCCTGAAGAGGTGTAATCCTCTTGTGTTGATAAGGGTTGATACCCTGTGATATTGTGAAAAGGATTTATATCTTGTGATAGTATGATGACTAGTGTAGTCTCATGAATGGTTAGTGAATAGTACCATGTGTTGATGAGATGAGAAATTATGTTTCACACATTTTATATCTTTGGAAGTTGTGATACTTATATGCTTGCTAGAAGTGAATTAGGGTTTGTATGTCCACTTGTTTGATGTTTCCTTAATTCAACAAATTGGAGATAACTAATCAAGTGAAACTCTAATCATGTAGTGCCCTATGCCATAGAACCATCTTCAGTATCAGAACTTGCTAGATGGTGAAATGAGTATTCCTAAGGGAAACTCGGAGCACATACTATTGAGTATGCGGGATGCTTGTAATCCTAACACCAAGTGTTTTGAGAGGATGGTTGCGGTCATACCTAGCCCACTTTTTGAGAACGACTTTGGTCAGGTCTGAGTGATTATTACATGATGTGATTAGAGGACAATTGTGGTTGTACCTCCATGATTGGGTTTGATAAACCTAAATGCTAGCATTGTGACCTGTACTAAGGTGGGCTAGTTACAGGACTATATGTCAATGTTTTGCAGTTTGACTATATGTCACTACGGTGTAGACTCATGCTGACTGAGTATGCAGAAGATCTTCGATTTTGACTCCTCCTTGATACTATATGGAACTGATTGCAACCAAGTGGTAGTTAGTTGGACTTTGAGTGGTACGACTCAAACTCCCTAGGGCGTAATAAAAGATGTAATATGTCCGTGTAGCATATTTGTTTAGAGTTATACACCATGATTCACATTGGATGATAACCATTGTTTGTTATCTTTACATAAAGATGATACTTAAAGCAATTAAGAGTTAGTAGATTTACTTAGGTTGTGGATATGCTTCAGATTGTAGATGCATACATACAATAGTTATTCTTATGTTGATAACTATACTGTTATTGTTGATTATAATCATGATGCTAGCTATCTCATGTTGCTAGTTATGTTTAGCATTCTAGCCATGCATTTGTAACTAGAGATGCATATACTGCTAATCATGCTTATCTAGATAGTTGTGCTTATGTTGTATCTCTTCTTATGATGTTGATATGTTCAACCTGCTAGACATGCTAATGTTGTTAGCTATGCATATGCTACTAGACTTATTCATGATGTTAGAGATGCTCATGCTACTAGACTCCTTATAGTGTAAATCGGGATATGGGAATAGTCTTGCTAATGAAGATATGTATTATCAGCTCCTTTATGTATTTTGTTAATCATCAATGTTGTTGAGCTTATATGTTATATATGATTAAACTACTTAAACTGTCTCATTACCTAAAAATGTTGGAATCAATAAATGTTGTTGGAGGTTATATTGCTGGGACATGGGTCTCACCCTTGTGGTTCGTCACATTTTTTTAGGTAATTGGAAGTGACGAAAACAAACATGTGGCAGCAAAGAGGAGCTATAGTAATGAATCTTTGAGAAAGTTTATTAGAGGTTTAGTGTCCTAGAGTCATCCCTATACTTTCAAGTTTGGGTGAGAAAAAAATGTATATGGTGTTTCAAACGAATCAGACTTTTGTTAACATATTAATGCTTGTTTGAGTGGCATATACGAATATTTTTCTCATGTGTATATATGTTTTGGCTAAGATGATAGAACAATTTGTATCAAATTCTTGGCATAGCATGGATATAAGAAATATGTTGGGATCTTATACAAATGTTTCTGAGCAGGTGCTGACGTTGAAATCAATTTTAGTTTACCCATATTTTTAGGTATGTGATTAATTAGTGATCAATTGTGCTTTATGTTTTGAGTAATATCATTTAGTGGAATGAGTTCTCAAAAGTTAGTATCAGATATTTAGGTTCACTCACTCTACAAGGACACTAGGACTTAGGACTAAAATGATGTCAAAAATAGGAATATGACAAAAATATGGTGAATACTGACTAATCTAAGTATTTGGGTGCCCTGGCCAGGTATTCAATTATTCAAGAAACGGTAAGTATGGAACTCTTAGATTATTATCTTTTTATTACTCTGATCAAGTAGTCATTTTGAAATAATCTAAAGAGCATAATAAAGCAGAAATCATGGTGAAGATAACTCAATATTACCTCAACATAAGATGATGATTACATCATTATCCATCAAAACTTCAATTGTTGGTAACTATAAGAGAAAGATATAACACCATGAAATCTAAATCTGAATACAAATAAGCAAAGGAGGAGTTCTTGAAGATGTGATTCAAGAACATAATAAAGTAAAAGCTGGATAAGTCTGTTCTTATAAAGTGAATCAACATATGAAATCCACATAAAATGGAGAGAACATCTATAATAAGCATAAAATGAGAAGATGAATGGGAACAATGATAAAGGAATAAGGTGGAACCTGAGTTAATCTTAGACCAACCTATGTGTGTAAGAAAGTGTTAAAGTAAAATCAGCATGGCATGTGAAAGAAATTCAGGGAGATGATCTCTGTTTAATGAAGAAATTACTACTACAAAACCTACCTTTAGTGTCGGTTATTTAAAGCCTTTAGTGTTGGTTTCTAAGCGACACCTATGTGGGCGACACTAAAAGTCCACAATAAGAAACTGACGCCCAAAACTTTCACGCCACAGAAAGGGCGCCATATTGGCCACTATCAGTGTCGGTTATTTACAAATAACTGATGCCATATATTAGGAAATAGACGTCGGTTATTTGTAAAAAACCGACACTAGAACATTATGTGTCAGTTTTTTACAAATAACCGACGCCCAAACCCACGCCATCTTGTCCACGACCGTGCTGTCTAGCATGGCCGTGTTGTTAAGGAAATAGACGTAGGTTTATTATAGGAAAACCGACACTATATCATTATGTGTCGGTTATTTACAAATAATAGACGCCTATTGTTTTTTTTTTCTGTCAGTCTGCAGACCTGCTGTGGCTGGTCGTAGGATGAGAAACATGTTCAGTTCAGTTATGAACTGCAGGTTTTACGACATCCATTGATATCAGCCGACAACAGGCCGCAAACCTACAAAATTAACAATAAAAGAGTTCCATTCATTCACACATTTATAAACATTCACACATGCTAGCAATCTGTAGTTCCATTCATTCACATTCACACATGTAGAAACATTCATATAGCAACGAACACTTTCATTCATTTTTACTCAGACACATGTAGAAACATCCAGACATGTAGAAACATTCACACATATATTATAATTCAGAAATGCATTTACAAAGTATCATTGTTTAGTCATTATTCGCTATCAGGATCCCAGTTATATTTTAAAGCCCCCACTAATTGTATGGTTGTTGCCCATTCTTCGATTACTTCATTTAATTCTCCCATCGTATAGGGAGCATTAACATTTGGTAATTCCTTTCCTATAATGGGGTCAGCTTTAAACACCTATAAAGAGAATGATGTATATATAATTAATGAGCTATAAATAAGATTGATATATTTCAATCATATTATCTAATGAGACTATATAATACCTGAGCAATACATTTGATATCCAGTGCGGCCTGTTTGATAATCATGTGCATATATCGCATGACATAGTATCCACATGCCCATCCGTTGTCTTGTGTAGCACACTATAAATTCAAACATACAAAATATTAACAAATACAACTAATTAAGCATTGTTCACATAAATAATATATACATATATTGCAGTCGGGAACTTACTTTCACATTCTTCCAAATTATTGGCTGGTTCTTTTTCGTGGGGACCTTTCCTCCAGCCTTTTTGTACTCCTCAAAACCCCTACATGTTAATGCAACAAAACATATTGCAATTAAATAGTAATGTAATAACATATGTTAACGGATATGAAAAATGAAATATTTCTCACCGAAATATTGCCATTTTTATTATGTGTCCAAATCTTGTATTCAATTTACCCCCCTTAGGATCTAGATAATACACAGTGAACGTCTCGGGGGCAATAACCAATAACTCCCAATGCCTACCCCTAGAGGAAAAAAAGTTAAAAATTAATAACTCAAAATCCACAATAAAATGTAATTTTCTTAAGTCCAAATTATAATAAGCAAAGTAAACTTACTCTACATTGAATGGAGCCATTATCACCGTCTTCTTTTTTACAACAAAAATTGAAAAAGCCTCACAGCAGTATTGTTGAACTGATGTAGGGTCTTTAGCTACTAGACTAATCAAGGATGGAATCAAAAACCCTACATGTTCGAATCCAAAATCTGCACATATGTTGTCTAAGTAGCTGCAAAATATGTATTAATTACGCATGAATTAATAAATAAGAAACCAGATCACCAGATCATACACAAGGTATATGGATGTATAAAGAATATCTCACCTTATCCATAGCTCTATCACAGATGTATTTATCCAATCATATCGAAACAACTTCAAAATATCTTGTATAAATAGTTTTGTTTCGTATGACTGACCTGTAGAATCTGAATCAGAAGAAACAATTATAGGGGACTTTATATCATGTTCCCCTAACCATGCTGCCATACCCCTACAGTTAGGACCTAACGGGACAGGTAGGTCCTGTGGAACCCAACTAGGTAATGTAGGAGGTGGAGGTGGAGGCCTAGATGCTGTGGGTGTCTTCTTTTTAACCTGTATATATATATAAAATTTCAGATCAACTGCCAGCATATACACACACTAACAATTGAACATAATGTAAATTTACCGCACCTTTTCAGTAAAGAAGACATATGCTTTTCCCCACAATATCACTCCGCCTACTGCCTCACTAAGCGTTTCACAATCGGGGTGGGCATATGGCAGTGGAAGATCCATCCACTGGGGGAATATATGTATCGGGCTCACCCGAATCCAACCAGCTGGTACTGGAGACCCGTGACACGTTTCCCCTGGTAGGGATGGGTAAGCTGACGCCTCTGCCACGACATATTCTTTACTTTTTAGACGGCATGGCTTCAACCCCTACAAATTTTTGTGTAAAGAATGTTATATACATATATACATATCATCTTTTTCTTAAACAACTACAATTTCATATATACATATCATCTTAAATTAAAAAACTAGTTACTATGTCATAAAAATACTTAAAGTGGATGTGCTAGGTGGTGGTTCTACAGGATTACTCCCAACCTCTGCAGTAGGAGTAGGAGTAGAGTCTGCAGTAGGTATTGTCTGGTAAGTGGCAGTCTGAGATGCCTGCCACTTTTTCATTGCTTCTTTGAGTTTTTCTTCGAGTTTCCTGTCAAATAGCTTATCCACCTATACATGGATAAAAGAAACGTCAAATTCTAATTTTTGAATTCTCTTTTACAGTAACATTATAAAGAAAGAATATGTTACCTCTTCTTGTGAAAGTCCCACTTTTGGGACATGTTTGCGCTGGGATGACCCAAAAAAAGATTTGATGCCCACACCAGTTCCTGCATCCCTAACACGTCCAGGATGCTCTGGGTTACCCAGAGCAACTGTCAATTCATCCTTTGTTCCCTCAGGGATGAACTTTCCTTGTTTCCTCAGCTCGTGCAGCTCCCGCTAATCGCCAAAACAAAAATTTGTACTTAAGTAAACAACACAAATAATCAATATTCGAATGATTGCTGTAAGAGTTGTATTTTACCATTTTTGCAGCTGCCTCAGCAGTTGCGGCCTTAGGTATTTCCCCCTTCTTATTTTGCCTCCCAGCTATCCAGACATCATGGCGAGGCAGAGGTGTGCTACCTATGGTAGAGGACTCCTGAGTAGCAGAAGACTGAGCAGCAGTAGCCTCAGCCTGTAGTCTTTGGCGAACGCCTGCATACCCCTTTGGACCCATTGTGTGGTCATGCACATTCAGTGCACGCCTTGATCTTTGTGCCTCACTGAGGGCCTAGTTAGTATGCAAATTAATGATTTGGTTAGTAACACTAAATGTTAATCTTGAATAAGTGAATACAACATATATTAATTAATGAGATTGACGCCTAATACCTTGAATTCATCAGTTTGTCTTGAAGCGACAAACACGTCCCATTCTTCTTTGTCCAGGAAGTTCCACTGTTCAGTGGCTGTCTTCTTCCTCTTGTCGGCTTCTTTTATGTATTCTCTGGTGAGATTTGTCCTATAGTTCCTTAGGACTCTCCCACAGCGTTGCATCACGCATTTACGATGCAGCTTTTCATTCAATTCAAATATACTCTGCAAAATAGAATTGCTATTAACTAGTATCCAAAAATTTAGTAATCTACAAAATAGAATTGCAAATTAATAATAACTCACGCATAAATCCCTCCATATTAAATCTTTCTTCTCCTTAGAAACTTTATGCCAAGAATCTAAGCGACAACCGCAATGGCTACGAGTAACAAACCCAAGATATGAAATAAATGAATTGCGATTCACACCACATGCATTTCCTGCATTATCGAAATCCACAACAAGTTTGGGTCCATTGCCCTTTTGCAAAATTAACTTCTTCATCATAGTGATGCCCCTTCTCTTGTCAACTTTTTGGTGTTGTTGATCAAGTGCCTCAAGTGCTTCAGCTGGTACCTGTGCATCATCAACCTAAAATTTGACAAAATAATTCACATTTACAAGATATAACTATAAATGGACATATAGATATAAATATATGATATATTTTTAAAACTTACATTGTGAGGCGGCACATTGATGTCCTCACCCTCATGGTAGTCATCAGCACGGTCATCAGGAGAATGGTCAGCCATCTGCAAATTCACATTCAAATTGTAAAGTTCACATTGTAAAGTAGTAATTCAAAGTGTAAAGCTCACATTGTAAAGTAATTCAAATTGTAAAGCTCACATTGTAAAGTAATTCAAATTGTAAAGTATCCATTCTATGATCAAAGAGAAAAACAAGTATATATTAGGACAAGATTAGGCCAACAAATACATGTGATGTCATTCTTATATATAATAAATGTGTACCACCTATCCCATTCTTGAACACCTAATCTCACTAGTAAGTGTATAATGTGTATTGGGTTTTCGAGAAAATTTCGGCAGCATTTCCCCGCTGTTCTCCAAGTACATATGTACTTAGAGAACAAACGGGGAAATGCTACTGAAATTTTCTTGAAAACCCAATACACATTATACACTTACATCCTAAGTGAGATTAGGTGTTCAAGAACAGTCCCAAACCGGGGACTATCCAAGATTTACTCCTAATGAGTAAATCTTGGACGGGGTTCTAGGCTAATGAGTACATATCCACATTAAAGCTCACATTGTAAAGTTCACATTCACATTGTAATGTAATTCAAATTGTAAAGTATACATTCTATGATCAAAGAGAAAAATTAAGCTCACATTATAAATTAAGCTCACATTGTAAAGTTCACATATTCAGAAAAAATAAAAACGTATAAAACAAAACATATATACCTCTAATATTGTGATTTTTTATCAATTAACAATCCTTCATTGTGATCTCTGCGCACATACAAGTCATCATTAGCATCAATATTTGTTGGTGTTGGCAACCCAACTGAGAATGGACTGGAGTCATCATACTTATCATAGTACTGTTCTTCATCTATAGGATCTTCAACGAACTGTCTTTTACCATGAAGAACAACCGACCATTTATCATTTGCATGATCGTCAATATAAAATACTTGTTTCGCCTGTGATGCCAATATAAATGGTTCAACCTTCTCGCCAATCTTTTCAAAGTTCACTAAAGTGAGACCCAATTCATCCACTATAACTCCTTTGGTGTTATCAACCCAATTACATTTGAAGAGCGGAATTCTGAAATCTATGTAGTCAAATTCCCATATGTCTTCAATGACACCGTAATATGACATTTTAGCTTCACGTGGACTCTTATCCTTTGCACTTGCAAAAAACATAGTCGATGCTTGAAGGGTGACCCCACTATTTTGGACGACACTCTTATCATCTTGGCGCTTTGTGTAATATGTGAATCCATTAATGCCATACCCTTCATAAGACATAACAGTCAACTTTGGTTTAAAGGAGAGGCATTTGATAGTTTCAGTAATATCATCTGGTGTTTGAGATAGTTGATGTAAGACTTTATCTTCAAACCACTTAATAAAAGTCTTGTTATGCTCTCTAGCAAGCCACATTGTATTCGCTCGAGGATATTGTCTTTTGAAGAAATTGGTATGTTCCTCGATATAAACGTTCACTTCATCCATGTGGTGTAAAATATACAAATGACCTTGTTCCAACTGCTCACGGCTGATTACTTTCACACGTGAACCCAAAATTCCTTTGCCAAATAGCTCGTCAATATTCTTGTCATTATCAGGAGTGTCATTACCACTGAGAAAGTCATTGTAGAAATCCATAACCTCTCTTGCCACATAACCTTCAATTATACTCCCTTCAAGCCGATAGTGGTTTCGAACATCACCTTTGAAAATGTTCATGTATCGTTCAAAGGGATACATCCAATGCAAGAAAACCGGTCCCAAGATTTTCACTTCCCTAGTCAAGTGGACAACAAGATGTACCATGATATCAAAGAACGAAGGAGGAAAATACATCTCAAGCTGACATAGGGTAACAACCACTTCTCTTTGTAAATTATCGAGAGTCTCAGGGTCAATAACTTTGCTACAGAGACTGTTGAAAAAGAATCAAAGTCTGGTGATTGCAAACCTTACATGCTTTGGCAATATAGATCGAATTTCCACGGGAAATATTTGTTGCATTAGAGTGTGACAATCATGAGATTTAAGACCTATCAACTTCAAATCTTTCATTGATACCAAACTACGAATGTTGGATGAGTAACCATGTGGCACCTGAACATTTACCAAGCATTCACAAAAAGCTTTCTTTTCCTTTCTAGACAACGTGTAACAAGCGGGAGGTAAGTATGTTCTTTTATTACCCATTTGACGTAATTCTGTTAATTCTGACCTTATTCCCATTTCACGTAGGTCCAGTCTGGATTTTATCCCATCTTTAGTCTTACCTGGTATTTTTAACAGAGTACCAATGATGCTATCACAGACATTTTTCTCAACGTGCATTACATCGATACAATATCTGACTGTCAAAGAACTCCAATAAGGAAGATCCCAAAATATTGACTTCTTCTTGAATGAAGAATTGTCACTCCGTGTAGTACATTGTGATGTCTTACCAAATTCATTGACAATGTCTTTTACTCTTTCATAAACAACCTCCCCTGGTATAGGTTTAGGTGCACTCCGTTCCTCATTCAATCCATTGAATGCTTTGCGCTTCCTACGATACGGATGGAATTTTGGAAGAAACCTTCGATGACCGAGATATACATTCTTACTGCCATGTTTTAGTCTTGTTGAATCAGTGTTCTCTTCACATATAGGACACGCTTTAGCTCCTTTGACACTATATCCAGACAAATTCCCATATGTTGGAAAGTCATTAATAGTGCAAAACAACATAGCATGCAAACAAAATGTCTCTCTTCGTGAAGCATCATAGGTCATCACACCTTCACCCCAGAGTTTCTTTAAGTCATCAATCAGAGGTTCAAGATAAACATCGATGTCATTTCCAGGTTGTTTAGGGCCCGATATCAACAACGACAACATTACATACTTATTTTTCATACACATCCAGGGAGGAAGATTGTATATAACAAGCATGACTGGCCAAGTGCTATGTTGGCTTCTCAATGTCCTGTACGGATTCATCCCGTATGTACAAAGCCCAAGTCTTAGATTCCTGACTTCTTCACCAAATTTAGGGTACAATAGATCAATCCACTTCCACTGTGGGGAATCAGACGCATGTCGTAGGATCCCATCATTATTTTTCTTAACATCTGCATGCCACCTCAAATTCTTCGCATCTATCGAATTGGAAAACAAGCGTTGAAACTGTGATACTATAGGTAGATACCACATCACCTTGACAGGAGAACCAGTTTTGGACTCCCCCGAAGTCGTCAATTTATACCGTGACGCACCACATTTTGGACAATCTTTCAAATCCGCATAGTCATTTTGAAATAATACACAATCATTCGGGCATGCATGTATCTTCTTGGCATCCATTCCCATTGGGCACAACAATTTCTTTACCTGGTATGTTGAGATTGGAAGCTCGTTTCCTTCAGGAAGCATTTCTTTCAACAAAGACAACAATGACGTGAAGCTTTTGTCGCTCCATCTATTGTTAGCTTTCAACTTATACAATCTCAACACAACGCTAAGCTTCGTAAACTTAGTACAACCTGTGTATAACGACATCTCAGCATCATGCACAATGTTTCTAAAAATGGGAGGTGGATCGGTGTGCTCTACCCCACAACTATCCAACATCGCATCAACGATGTCTACTGGAAATGGTTCATTCACATCTATGTCATCGTAGGCAATTTCTTCTTCCACACAAGCACTGCTATCGGCATCCACTGGTTTCGGGTTTGAAATCTCTCCATGCCAGTGCCATTCTGTATAGCCTTGTATAATCCTGTTGCACATGCCATGAGTTTTGATTTCGTCACCAGTGGTGACTTTCAAGTGGTTACCGAAATGCCTACATGGACAGTAGAACCTATCTCCAGGTTGTTTCCTATGTTCCTCGGCAAATCTAATAAACTGGTCAAGACCAGAAATAAACTCTGGGGTGCAGCGATTGTGAATGGACATCCATGATCTATCCATTCTATGATCAAAGAGAAAACAAGTATATATTAGGACAAGATTAGGGTCTAGGGTTAACAAATACATCTGATGTCATTCTTATATATAATAAATGTGTACCACCTATCCCATTCTTGAATACCTAATCTCACTAGTAAGTGTATAATGTGTATTGGGTTTTCAAGAAAATTTCGGCAGCATTTCCATGCTGTTCTCCAAGTACATATGTACTTAGAGAACAAACTGGGAAATGCTGCGGAAATTTTCTTGAAAACCCAACACACATTATATACACTTACATCCTAAGTGAGATTAGGTGTTCAAGAACAGTCCCAAACCGGGGACTATCCAAGATTTACTCCTAATGAGTAAATCTTGGTAGGGTTTCTAGGCCAACAAATAATGTGTTGTCATTCTTATACCTAAAATCCTAGTTCTTCAAGTTAGGGTGATTATTGATGTCTTTAAAAGCATGATTAGCAATTTAGGGAAAAGTTCATCATTTACATTCCAAGCATGTCACATGTGTGCATTACAGTTCATCATTAAGCAAAAGAAGGGTGATTAGGATTGTCACCAAGAATATAGCTAAACTATTAAACAATGATTATAGCTAAACTATTAAATAATATACTTGCCACACATAAAACACCCTATACAACTATAAAACAAAAAATTATTAAGTATATATGCATGATACAATAACTATTTTGCATCACATTACAACAGACTTATCATTGATACCTTACTAACTTATTGCTACATTTACATATCATCACTTGATCAAAAATTACAGCAGTACATTTAACCAAAGTATGCATTCTAAAATCTATGTCATGATTAGTTACATAGAACTTGTATATATTGTACAGACAATAGAGGATTCTGCTCAGTAGAAGCACAAAATCAGTACCTAAACCCTAAAATCACACATTTTTAGCATTTATTCTATGTACATCAATAAGTGTATGACCAGGCAGGCACCTTGAGAGAAGTAAATAAATAAAAAAAAAACACCCAGCAGCAGGGCAGGCAGCTTGAGAGAAGAGGAGAAGAGGAAGAAGAAGAAGGCAGGCTAGGGCGGGCACCTTGAGGAAAGAGGAGCAGCGGCCGGTCCTAGCAGCTGCCGGCGGCGAGGAGAGGAGCGGCGGAGAGGGCGGCGAGGCGAGGAGAGGAGTGGCCGGTCCTAGATGCTACCGGCGATGGCGGAGAGGGCGGCCGGCGGGCGGGCGGTAACAGCTTCTCGCAGCGACGGCGACGAAGGAGCGGTGGCGACGGGCAGGGAGGGGCGGTGGCGGCGGCAGGGAGCAGCAAGAAATTGCCGGAGGTTAGGAGGTTAGGGACATCGATCGGGAATGAATGAAATAGGGAAAGGGGAAGAATCGGTCGCTGGTGAGCTATTAAGTTCACAATAGGTGTCGGTTATTTAAAAAAACCGACAATTAAACCTATAGTGTCGGTTATTTAGTTATGAACCGACACCTATACGAAGTGTCGGTTATTTAAGAAAACCGACAACTAAACCTATAGTGTCGGTTGTTTAGTTATGAACCGACGCCATATGTAAAATTTTGGAGCCAATTTTTTCGCTGGAATTTTGGGTTTGGCGGTTGAGTTTAGGTGTCGGTTGTTTATTAATTAACCGACACTTGTTAAAAGCGGTACCCGTGTCTGGGCTCCCTAAGCAGATTGGATGTCGGTTTATGTTATCAACCGACACTGTAGACATTAGGTGTCGCTTTTTCTAAACAACCGACACCTTGAAAAGTGGCTTTATAAGCCATTTATAAATGAAGAATATGATGATTTACCTATTGATAAGTGGTTGAAAAACATAATAAAATAAGAGAACATACCCTAGTTGGATAAATAGTCATCAAGGAAGGAGTAATGAGATACATTAATCATGATGATTCATATGTTAATGGAAAGGAACCCGAAATTAAAAAGGTAAAATGATACATAAGAAGTTGTAACCTGCATATTTAAAATAGAATTGGTTACCTTTTCACTAGTGACCCTTGAACAATGCTGCTATGATGTGGGAAGTGTGTTTCCCTTTGTGTCTTTCCATTATAGGGCACAACTTTCAAGTATATGAGATAAGGATGTGAGTTCCTTATAGCACATGAGGTGGATACCAAGGTAATGAATCCTAGTATCCAAGATGTATCAACAATATGGGAAGTATGTGAATGTTGGAGATGTTTATTAAATGAACATTACAAGTATTACTCTCCCTTAGAGAGAGAGAGAGTTGATGATGACCCTCTAAATGTTGTTTGAAAGCAAAAACAAAAGTGATTCTATAATGTTATGTATGGTGTAGTGATATCTAGAAAAGATCACTATCAAGGATAGATGGTTTGTTGATTAGAAGACATGTGTTACCATGTTCCTTTAAGATAAATTTAGGATTAAAATATCAATGGATAAGAGTTAGAGTGGATGACACAAGTTACATGACCATGATGGGTTTAGGATTATGTCCTTTAGACTAACCAATGTACCAATAAAATTTATGTATAGGAGAACCAAAGTGTTCAAGTCATGTATTACAAGTTGTAGCAAGCTTTGAATGATGAAATCTCTACATATTTCAGAGATGGTCATTAACATGGTAAACATATTTGCTAAACCTTAAGAATGTTGAAGCAACTGTACTTATGTGTGAAAATTCTAGAAAGAGTGAGTTGGGGGTTGACTAGAGTATCCTCTTAGAGTTATGATACCTATGTTAAGTATGTTATGTGAATCCTGATCAGATGAATACAATGTCATTGCTCCACCCCTAACAAGGTCAATCAGGAAGTTATATTTGTTAACGGTTACATACAAGTGTATGATTCTTCAACCAAACAGATGGTCATTCCACCATTAAGATGATTGAAGAATCCTCTAAAAACATATTCCTCATAGTTCTTGAAAATTAGGAGATGCCTACATGGTTGATTGAGTTGTTAATTATAACAACCATTAAAGGAGCATAGAGATAAAACCTTGTAAAGTTACATATGATAAGAGATACAAAATGTTCTATGTTTGAGAAGAGCCAATGAGTATGACTTTTGAGTAATGCTTTGATATGATAAATATAATTTTAGGATGATAGCTAGAATTTAAATTTGAAAGTTACTATTAGATTTGTACAGGTGGCACAAGAAGTTTCTATGTTCCATATTTGCAAATATCTTCTTATGTGGGGGTTTTTGTGCTAACCCAAGATAAGATATGAATGAATTGAAAGAGAAGAACATGACCTCTATAAGAGAAAGGTGACATTACCATAATATGGAAGTAACCATGTGTAATATTGAGGATGACGTGCATGAGAAGTGTCCATCTATGTGAACCTTTGATTTTGGGGGCAAATACCTGTTAGGGGTTTATGGTTGTGAGACCCCTAACCTTGCTTAAAGGGTTGAACAAGCTTAATTATCATAATTGAATTCTTATAACTATAATCTAACCTTGTTATATGATTTGAAATCATAAGACAAGCTTATGTTTCGAATTTGGCCAAATTTGGACATTGTTTGAGCAAGTTATGCAATTTTATGTACATTTTAGACTTTTAGCAATTTACCCAATCGAGGGGTTTTCTTTGCAATTTGTCACATAAATTATGTTTCCTAAATATTATCTTATCATTCTTGACCTTTTTTATCCATGGGTCTCCTAGTTAAACCTTGGTTTGTAGGTGTTTTCTCCAAGGGTATTTTAGGGTTTACCCCTTTATGGATGAGCTACCTTTAGGAGCTATCAACTAATGATTTATTTGTTTTTCTTGGAAATTCAAGAAACGAGGGATAGTAAGGTCTCTAGGATATGTGGGGCAGATTCTTATGTGTGTTCTTGTATATTCTTAATAGTTTAAGGCCATGGACACTTGGAAAGATACTAGAACTTCAACTTTTTCTTTTTCTTTATCTTAAAGTTTTATATACTTATCCCTAAGCACCCAAACGAACCATTTTCTCTCTACCACTTCCCTCCTCCTAGAAACCTCATTCTCCCTATATTCTTATATGAAGTTCCTATCCAATAATGAAAAAAGTGGGGATCTTCTTGGGGAAAAATCCCTAGGGTTGCCATTGATTTCTTTTTAGGGTTTAAAAAGCTTCCTTCTAGTGATCTTGACCTAAAAGAGTAAGAAACCCCTTATTTCCTCCATTTATTTCTTTTTTATCCTTCCTCCTACCTTTATCCATATCTGAACCTTGTTTTTCCATGGTAGAAACTTCTCTACAGCTCTAAAACCCTACCTTTCTTGCTCCTTATTCTTAGGGTTTGCTCATTTGATGAAGAATGGTGCTAGATGGATGAGTTCACAACTTATGCTTGTATTTTATACCCTACATTCTCATGTTTTCTTCTATTTGGCATTTAATCTTCTAATTAGAGGCGAGTTTTATAACTTGCTCCACGTTTATTGCTTACCATAAGCTTGCTAGCTCATGTTCTTGCTTTAACATGATGATCCATGCACTAAAAAGCTATGCTTGACTTGGATTTCAATTTTTATGATGTTCCCTATTATAGTTTTAGTTCTAGATGAAATTGTAATCATGTTTACATTCCTTCTAAGATATAATATTACTTGTATCAGTTTGGTTTGACAACCGATGGTGCTAAGAACCCATCAACCAATGGTCAATTTTAGGGTTTAAAGCTGATTTCTTCTATAAACACATGACCCAATGGTGGTACCATTGCAACAACCGATGGTGTTTTCTTCATGACAACTGATGGTGGTGACCAAGGGTGTCAACTGATGTTCAACCCTTAGGTCAGGTTTTGGCCTAATTAGAATCTTAATGATCAATAACTAAGTACCCTAACGATGATATCAATCAATGGTGACATCCGCTTGATATCCGATGATCATTAATGAATATAGTGTTGATCTAACAACCTATTGTGATTAAATGGCCACTACTGATGGTGGATCAAGTATTTAGAACCTATGGGGAGTTACATATGTAGTTTTAGCATCAATTAAGCCTTAAACGAATGGTTTCTTGGGTCATTTAAAGCAATGATTGGACCTATACTCCAATTGATGGTTTTAATATATGAACTTGACCCAATGGTTAAGAACTAATTATTATTCAACAAATAAATAGGAAGGATGCCTAATGTATTATGTTGTTCCTAATAAAGTGATTTATATGTTTTCCTTCATGATATCAACTTAAGAATCTCATTTATTGACGACTTTTTTTAAATAAACAATTGCTTGTGGTTTTACCCTACTCTCAATGGAACTTTTTATGTTGTTAATCAAGGGATGTCTAGGGTTAAATTGTGAATCTTTCTTGAGAACAACTCAAGGACTTCATAGGTGATTATATAAGGTGTTTACTTATGTAAACAACCAATGGTCTTACCTTTTCAACATGCAATGGTTCTAGGTGACATAGTGGTCTAGTGATATGGGTTGAAAGATGATGTAACAAATGGCAGGTTATCCTTAATAAGGTAGTCTTACCTTTTCAATCATTTGAATATAAGGGATGATAACCATATTGTGTTGATATGTAACCCTAATGAGTTATAGCTTGTTATACCTAGTCTTAATATAACCAAATGCTCGTAAGTGGTTATGAATAGTCCTTGAATGGTGATTAGAATCATGGAGTAGTCTCATTTTGTTGTTGAAACCATAGTATGATATAACCTGATGGCTACACCTTGATTTATGTGTGGGTGCATACTTTATAATAGTATGGAATGTGATGGTGATGCTTCACCTTATGCATCCGTGATCCAATGGGGATGTCATGAGTTAGGGTTTGGGTATGAGCGTTTATTAGTAACATTAATATACATTATCTTGTTGAACCTAACTCTAATGCAAATAGATAAATATGAGTATTCATGTTTTACCTTCTTATGTGAGGGTGTGATGGTGAAATAACCTCCTTAATATGATCATAGCCTTAATTTGTTAATTGGTGGTTATCATAGCCACATGGTTGATACTTTCTTATACTAAACATGTGCATTATGAATATGATGAGGTTTAATAATATCTAGATTCCTTGCATGTTTATGTAATAAAGGAATATTCTTAATGAACCCTTCTATGATTGTTTATGAATATATCCTAGCTCATTAATGAAATATTTTGTTGATCTGGTGTATTATATGTGAGGTGATGTTGTTGAGCCTTGCTATAAGTCATGGAATGATAATGATGATCTTGCAGGGAATAGTATGATGGTCTTAATGACCTTTGGGCGTGGTTGAGCCCTAAATGAGGTGTAATCCTCTTGTGTTGATAAGGGTTTATACCCTGTGATATTGTGAAAAGGATTTATTTCTGGTGATAGTATGATGACTTGTGTAGTCTCATGAATGGCAAGTGAATAGTACCACGTGATGATGAGATGAGAAATTATGTTTCACACGTTTTATATCTTTTGAAGTTGTGATACTTATATGCTTGCTAGAAGTGAATTAGGGTTTGTATTCCCACTTGTTTGATATTGCCTTAATTCACCCAATTGGAGATAACTAATCAAGTGAAACTCTAATCATGTAGTGCCCTATGCCATTGAACCATCTTCAGTGTCAGCACTTGCTGGATGGTGAAATGAGTATTCCCAAGGGAAACTCATAGTGCATACTATTGAGTATGCGGGGTGCTTTTCATCCTGACACCAAGTTTTTTTGGAGTATGGTTGCGGTCATACTGAGCCCACTTTTTGAGAACGACTTTGGTCAGGTCTCAATGATTATAACATGATGTGATTAGAGGACAACTACAATTGTACCTCAGTTATTGGGTTTGAATACCCTAGACGCTAGCTCCATGACCTGTACTAAGGTGGGCTAGTTACATGACTGTATGTCACTATTTTGCAGTTTGACTATATGTCACTACGGTGCAGACTTGTACTGACCAAGTATGGAGAAGATGTTGGAGTCCGGGTCTTCCTAGATCCTATATGGAACTGATTGTGACCAAATGGTGGTTAGTTGGACTTTAAGTGGTACGACTCAAAATCCCTAGGGCATAATAAAAGATGTAATATAGTTGTGTAGCATATTTGTTTAGGGTTATACATGACATTTCACATTGGATGATAATCCTTGTTTGTTATCTTTACATAAAGATGATGTTTAGTGCAATTAAGAGATAGTATATATACTTAGGTTTTGGATATGCTTAAGATTGTAGATGCGTACATACAATAGCTATGCTTATGTTGGTAACTATACTGCTACTGCTGATTATAATCATGATGCTAGCTATCTCATGTTGTTAGTTATGTTTAGCATGCTAGCCATGCCTTTGTAACTAGAGATGATTATACTGCTAATCATGCTAATCTGAATTGTTGTGCTTATGTTGTAGCTCTTCTCATGATGTTTATATGTTCAACCTGTTAGACATGCTGATGTTGTTTGCTATGCATATGATACTAGTCTTATTCATGATGTTAGATATGTTCATGCTGCTAGACTCCATATACTATTAATACGGATATGAGAATAGTATGGCTAATGAAAATAGGTATTATATACTCCTTTATGTATTTTGTTAATCATCAATGCTTTTGAGCTTATTTGTTATATATGATTAAACTTCTTAAACTGTCTCATTACCTAAAAATGTTGGAATCAATCAATGTTGTTGGAGGTTATATCTCTTACTGGGACATGGGTCTCACCCTTGTGGTTCACCACATTTTTTTAGGTAATTGGAAGTGACAAAAACAAACATGTGGCAGCAAAGAGGAGCTATAGTAATGAATCTTTAAGAAAGTTGATTAGATGTCTAGTGTGTCCTAGAGTCATCTCTGTACTCTCAGGTCTAGTTGAGAAAAAAATTGTATATGGTGTTTCAAATGAATCAGACCTTTGTTAGCATATTAATGCTTATTTGTGTGGCTTATGCGAATATTGTTCTCATGTGTATATATGTTGTGGATAAGACGATATAACAATTTGTATCAAATTCTTAGTGTAGTATGGATATAAGAAAGATGTTGGGCTCTTATGCAAATGTTTATGACCAGGTGCTAACGGATAAATCAGTTTTAATTTACCCATAATTTTGGGTATGTGATTAATTAATGATCAATTCTGCTTTATGTTTTGAGTAATCTCGTTTAGTATAATAGGTTCTCACAAGATCCATATGCCAACTCAATTGCTATGGTTGTTCTTGTTGGTTCCTTCAATCCTAACTTTCAGAAGGTGGTAAGAGGTATAAGATTAATGCTTGCTCCCGAATCACATAGTGCATTCTTGACATTGTCTACCACCTATAGAACATGAAATGTAGAAACATCCTGGATCCTTCCTCTTCCTTGGAAGTTTCCCCTTGATTAGTGCACTCATCGCCTCATCAATCTGCGCAATATACATGTCTTTAATCTGCCACTTTTTGTTGATGATATCTTTTAAAAAATCTCCCATAACCAGGAATTTTCTCAATCACCTCCACCAATGGCAAATTGACGTGGAGATTCTGAAAGATTTCGAGGAAATTTTGAACTGTGTTTCCTTTTTCCTCAGCTTCAGACTATCTGGGGATGGAACATCAGACTTCTCTACTCACTTATGTGGGAGAACATATGACACTTTATGAATTTCCTCCCCTAAGCTTGCTTCAACATCACCTCCTAAAGTAGAAATTGGCTTATCTACTACTGGTGGAATGACCGGTTGCTTTTCTTTTTGGGGTGTAGGAGTTTCTTTATTAACTATGACTATCCCACTATTCAGTAGAACATTCATCTGCTCTTTTTTCCTGGACACCTTTTCTAGAATGGGGTCTGTTGAGATGTATGCACGAGCACGATGCACTAGAAATATGCACCCACTTACCATCCATATAAACTATTAGGATATGGAACTTTGGATACATATGCTTCCTCAGGCTATGGAGTTCATTGCTTTGGTAACTCAATAAAATCATGTTCCACTTTCTTGACAATAGAGACATATCTCACTTGATGATGTGACGTCTCTATATTTGTTGAGACCCCATGTTGACTAGGCTTCTTCAAGGAAACCACCTCCACTACCAATTGAGGAATTTGACATTCAATAATGTGGATATGTGCTCCTTGGTTATGGAGCTCCCTCTTAGTCTGACCAATAATTATGAAGTCCCCGAATTTCTAAAACTTAATCTGATGTGTGACATCCAAATCGAAACCTCACCTCAGCGAGAATCCCAATTTGAGCCCCACACACTAGGCTAAGAAGAAGAAAATCAAGAGAGTCAAAAGGAAACACAGTAGCACATGTACATGAACAATAATAAAACCATACACACATGTTCACCATTCAACATTTAATTACAACATGAATTGTTACAACATTCGATATTACATATTGAACAACAAACTTATACATATACATGTACTACATTTAAACTACATGATCTTAAGACAACAAGTCCACCTGTACATCAGCTCGCCATACAACTCTCACTAACCTAGATCTTCAAGAACACATATCCACAACCTAAACAAAGGATTACATGCGGTACACGTCAGCACAATATTCAAGAATATTGTACTGAGTATGCCTACATGTCTTTTATACACCTCTCATCATATCTTGGTAATAAGATAAAACTAATACTTGGCAATAACAAAAGAAATATAACAAAATGCATATACTTGAACAAAGATGTTTATTAATAAAAGAGAACACATGTTTTAGCATGACTTTCCAGTATATGTAAAGTTGATAAACCACATGCACTATTCTACCAAAGAGATTTAGTGCTCACATGTACTATTCTTCCAAAGAGATTTAGTACTTTCATAATGCATTATTCTACCAAAGAGATTTAGTGCTCACATGTACTATTCTGCCAAAGAGATTTAGTACTTTCATCAATGCACTATTCTACCAAAGAGATTTATTGTTATCATATAATGGATCAAATATCTTATGTTCCATGTGTTCATAACCGTAAGTATGAAAAACTCAAGAAACATAGCATACAAGAACAATCATTTCATCCAATAACATATGCCAAGTAATTTACTACGTATATAATGCAAGCATATTGTATAATAAGCCAAGTAAGAGGTAATGGCGTACCTTCCAAAGCGATATCCTAATCACAGATTCCTCACATCATCTATATCTTTGTTAAACCTGATCAATACAAGATCATATACTATCATCAGGTTCTCATCCTATTATATCTCATCTTCACCTTAATTATGTCCATTAGGGTTTCTCTTAGTTCATTAGGATATTCTCATTGTTACTTGTATTATCTTCTTGGGATTATCTTACTGATGTCATATTCCAAATTATGGTTCATTATCTGAACAATATGTTCCATATCCTTTTTGTGTACATATTAACCCTAGGTTACATCATTAACCTAAATTAGGATTTCATAACATGTATTAAGTTCATCTTCATATAACATAGATTTTGTTCATCACTATGATCTCATAATTAAAACTGAGGTTTCATATACTGATATGAGCTTACTCTGTGAATTTCATCATTTATTTCATTTTATTTAGGGTTAAAAGCCCTAATTAGCCATATGGAGTAAATTACATGATTTCGTGCATCATCATCATAATCACTGACATCAAATGGATTATAAGCATGAAAATGGATGACATTTTATCATAATTTTAGGCCATCGTTTGATATTTATTATCTATTAAACAAGCATTACACATCTTACATGATATCATAGATATTTGTGCATTAAAAGCCTAATATTAACATTCTACTGTGATCTATGCATTTTTTTAGAATAGCGGTATTTCATTTACATTTTTATAATAATAGGGCTATTTTCTATGAATTATTGAAGATCTATGCATTTTTTAGTATCTTTACCTTATGTAGCCAATAACACCCTACCACGTGTCCATTGAGAGTTGTGTCTCACACAAACTGCCTTCTTCTTCTCTGTCTCCCCCGCGTTCTCACATCTGTTCTTCCACTCAATGTCTGCCCGTGAGCGTCGCCGCCTGGGGTTACATCTGATCCGATGAGAAAACCTGGAACTCTCCTCCCTCTTGCACATAGCCATACCCGAAGATCACTAGGTTCCCTTCTCATCCTCATCCAAGGCTCAGGCACTGTCACTACAGAGGTTATGGAATCATCCACCCAGATCTACCCCGCCGGCTACTAATCTCCACTGGGGGATGCTTCACCTGCCTTCACATCTGCGAGGGGTGTCCATCACAAACATGCCGCCATGGATTCCTCCTACTGCTGCTTGGGAGTCCGGTGAGGCTGGCCACCTTCGATACTCAATCACCATAGGCTTGCCATCATGCAAAAAGTGATATTCCGCTCCCTGTTTTCTCTCACACGATCAAAGACGCCGCCACCAGAGTCTGACGCATGTGTGTGTCATCCATTCTAGTGTGCATGGGCACCGCCTCCGTTGGGGATCTTTGGCAAGATATACCTCATAATGGAGCCTCCTCATCATCTCCTAAGGTTGCACCTCCGTGATGCTACCACCCCATCTTAGCTACAGCTACGAGCCCCATGTGTCTCACACCGCCACCGCTGAGGAAAGATCTCCTTTGCCTAGACTCTATTGTGCAATTCCTTGATCACGTTGCTCTACCTCCTTTTTGCTTTAGTGTGTTTTCACCATGTATGGGCTGATGACGTCGTTCTCTGCTTGAACAACCTCCACTGCTACTCCTCATCCACTGACGATGGAAGTATTGCCTCTCATCTTACCCATGCCACCTGCAGTTTGTGGTGGAGGGATAATGGAGAGGGAAAGGGCACTCAACTCATTACACCTATAGCACCGGGTGAAACTGCCCATCTCTTACTCACACGATTGCTGATCGTGGATGAGTAGAATGTGCATGTTTCCCTGCTTCACGGTTGACCGAGCAGTTCAAGGTGGAGATTCTATTGTTGTGGTATGATCATTCTCTTCCAAGGCTATAACCACATAATCGAAGGAAGTATGACTACATATTATGTGTTCCTAAGTTATAAATCATATACTAAACTTGTAGTTGAAGCACTCCTCAAATATACACATTATGATATCCTTTTTTAAACCTCAATAACTTCATCTAGGAACCTCTATTCTTCATCAAATTTTAACCATAGTTTTATCACCGCTCAAGGTACTTTCCATTCAAGTTTGGTGCTAAAAATCAATTGTTAGAACATTCAATTAAATACTTCAGCAAGGCATAAAATTAAGGATCTTAATCATTATGTCGACCTCACATCAACACACTGACTTTGTCAAAAGCTTGGAACTCTCAATATAAATCAACCATATGATTTCACTTATGTCATTGGAAATTTAGGATTCTAAAAGTCCACTTCATCACATCCTACACACCTTAAAAGCAATTTCGTCCTCGAAATTAGGCCAAGAAAAACCACTTTGTCACATCATATACATCTTAAAAGAACTTTCATCCTCAAAAGTCAACCATACTCATACCCCAAGGAAAACTACCATGTCTTCATCCACATGTAGGCACTATTCTATGTGTAACATATCCACAAAAGTTACCTAGAACCATGTATCCAAAGCATTATTAGGGGGTTTACAACCATCTTGGTGCACAAACACTCCATTCAGGGTTGAACTCAAGGTTTAGAAACTTAGGTTATGTCATGACATGTCTCATATATCAGGGCTGCATCCTTATCTTAACCCGTGCATTAGGATTCCCACATCATATTACCATGTTCTAAATGAGTTAACTAATATTAACTCATACATCAAGGTGTCATCAATATTTTATTGAGATAATTATTAGAACATGTTTAACATGAACATATGCCTTTTAGGAGGGCGTTAACTATAGTTAACCCACATTATCCATCCAGATCGTATCAAGGGGTCATAATCTTTATGTTGTGCTAACATTAAAATTACATTTTTCATCTTTATTAACCACTAAGATTAATACCTCATGTAACTTGATTCATTCATATGATCTTATTTCATTGTTCATACTAAATTGCAATAATCACTAGTGATTTCATCACAAGATTAACCAACACTATCACATTATCATCATTATTAAAGCATATGGTTAACCATTTATGCGTTGATATCTATTAAACCTTCTTAGGTTTCCATCATATCATATCCATGTATCATATATCAAGATCAGATTACATCCTTATATATATTATATCATGGTTGTGCTAACCAAACTTATGTCAATGACTAATTAAACATCTATCGAAACTTTTATCTAGTCCAACTGAGGTTCTCCTGACCCATATCATGAGGGTAGGGCCATGACCAGTCTTTCTGAGCTAACTCAACTCTATGAGTATCTCATATGCATATACTTTATCTTTCCTCCGTGATCGAGGGTTATTAGGTATACCTCATTGGCACTAGTTAATAGCCTTACAAGCTCTAGCCACATAAGCACAAACCAAAACATGGTATGACATTCCATTCACAGATCTCTACCCATGAAGCATTCCTACTCAAAACTCTCTCTATATGCACACCACTAGAGTCCTACATGGCAAACCACCAACCCGAGCATGAGGCTTTCACAGAAACTAGCACAACTTTACCTCCTCCAGGGTCTTGGGACTCTCTCTCCCTCACCCAGATGGTAGGTTCTCATATTCATTTCCACTTGCACACATATATCAAGCATCTCTCTCTATCTCTAGGGTTTGGTCCTCCCAAGGACATCTAGGGTTCAAGAAAACTATAGGAATCATGCATAAAGCAACTCATCTCAATCACTCAGGAGTAGTCTAGTTTAGGACATATCACATATCTCATAATTCTCATATCTTGGAGTTTAGGTTCTCTAACCTTCTCCCAATGGGTCTCACTCTCTCTGGAGTTAACCCCAAAACTAATCCTAACACTAGAGGTCCTCCTTTGTAAAAGAGATTGAGGCTCATGCTGACTCACAACCTTGTCTTAACTTAGCTTATCTTATCTCACCTCGTAAAAGCCTAGTTACTTGCATCATCAAAACTTATATCAAATCCTCAAAACTGAACTTAAGTCCTCAAAGACAAACATATATCATCATTGATTATCTTTTATGATCTATATAAGACCTACATCATATCATCAAAATGTATTTCATCTATTCCAACTATCAGATATTCCAAACAAGGATCTAGACATCTAATTTAGAACTACTCTCTCTTCTAGACTGATGTCATTCACTTTCACTTAGGTTGCATGAACACCTCCTACTCGTACATCTGTGGGGACACATTTTTGTAATACATATATATAATAAAATATTATATAGTTTTTCTCTGATAAAACAAGCGTCAGAGAAAACTATCGAGGTTCGATCCATTTGGAATAAAAAACCAAATCCTGAAAATGAGTGTCCCACACATAGTAGAGAGTACAGTGTCATGAAAACTAGTGAAAAGGGTGAGAACAAGGGGTAGACTATTGTAGCTACTCTAGACAACGTGCACAATATGTCTAGGGTTTCTCTTCTCTTGATGCATGTCATTTCCAAATAGTGCAATGTCCCATACCGCTGCACTACAAGGAAAGAATGACATCTAAGGACTTGCTACTCAAAAAGCACCAGTCTAGACCTAGTTGTCAGACATCTAGGTGCTAACCTAGAGGCTAGGTCAGACCTAGTCTCTAAAAGATGACTAATCTAACCCTAAAGATTATTAAGGTTCAAGGTTCTTTAGTTTTGAGTTGCATAATGAACAAATGGTAGGCTTTGTTATTGTTAATGCTCTGATACCACCTGTGACGTCCCCGGATTTTCTAAAACTTAATCTGATGTGTGACGTCCAAATTGAAACCTCACCTCAGCGAGAATCCCAATTTGAGCCCCACACACTAAGCTAAGAATAAGAAAATCAATGGAGTCAGAAGGAAACACAGTAGCACATGTACATGAACAATAATAAAACCATACGCACATGTTCACCATTCAACATGTAATTACAACATGAATTGTTACAACATTTGATATTACATATTGAATAGCAAACTTATACATATACATGTACTACATCTAAACTACATGATCTTAAGACAACAAGTCCACCTATACATCATCTCACCATACAACTCTCACTATCCTGGATCTTCAAGAACACATATCCACAACATAAACAAAAGATTACAAGCGGTACACGTCAGCACAATATTCAAGAATATTGTACTGAGTATGCCTACGTGTCTTTTATATACCTCTCATCATATCTTGGCAATAAGATAAAACTAATACTTGACAATAACAAAAGAAATATAACAAAAGGCATATACTCGAACAAAGATGTTTATTAATAAAAGAGAACACATGTTTTAGCATGACTTTGCATTATATGTAAAGTTGATAAACCACATTCACTATTCTATCAAAGAGATTTAGAGCTCACATGTACTATTCTTCCAAAGAGATTTAGTACTTTCATAATGCACTATTCTACCAAAGAGATTTAGTGCTCACATGTACTATTCTGCCAAAGAGATTTAGTACTTTCATCAATGCATTATTCTACCAAAGATATTTAGTGCTATCATATAATGGATCAAATATCTTATGTTTCATGTGTTCATAGCCATAAGTATGAAAAACTCAAGCAACATAGCATACAAGAACAATCATTTCATCCAATATCATATGCCAAGTAATTTACTATGCATATAATGCAAGCATATTGTATAATAAGCCAAGTAAAAGGTAATGGCGTACTTTCCAAAGCGATATCCTAATCACATATTCCTCATGTCATCTATATCTTTGTTAAACCTGATCAAGACAAGATCATATACTATCATCAAGTTTTTTTTTTGGGAGGTGTAGAGACTATTTATTCACCCTGCTCTCTACCGCAGGAAAATATCGAAGGAATGTTCACAGAGGTGTTTAAGGAAAGCCAAACAGGCTTGTTAACAGAAAAATAAAAGTTTTGTAAAGTACTGCGGGCTTGCTTAGCCAACTGGTCCGCAATGCTATTGGCCTTCCTCGGAATATGCCTTATTTGGACAACATCACAGTTGCTCAGAAGGTGCTTGATCTTATGCCTATAAGGTTGGTATTTGTTCATAGGACCAACGCTGGAGTTTGCCAGGGACACCGCTTGCGTGGAATCCGACAGTATGATAGAATCACACCAGTTCTTCTCTAGGCAGACCTGGATGCCTTGAATGATTGCCTGAAGCTCTGCCTCAAGAGCACAGGAACTGCGAAGGAGAGAACCACTTCCATAACAGCATACTCCCGCTTCATCAACAATGTGAACTCCAATGCCATTGTATTCAGACTGGGAAACAAAGGAGGCGTCCACCAGGAATAATGGTTGAAACGCTGAGCTTGTGTGGCCATCACGACGACCACTTTGTCATGCTTTATGGGATTGCGGAGCACCTTGCAATGCATTTGGATTGAGGAGGCACGAGAAAGAATGAACTTGACCATGCTACAGACAGGCTTTAAGAGGCATGTATGTACCTGTTCATTACAGGATTGCCAAAGATGCCAACAGGCAACCTGCATAATCGGGCCTGCACTACTGGATTCCGGCACAGTCTTGCAAATAGTTGATATCCAATCATCCTCTCCAAGGGAGAAGAAATGAGGATCCATCTCTAGAGCAATCCAGACTGGTTTACTGAAGGGACAGTCCCTAAGACAGTGAATAATAGACTCATCTGCATTGTTGCAGCGTGGGCAGATAATACTTATGTCCATGTGGCGCCGTTGTTTTTCCATGTTAGTAAGCAGAGCTCTGTGCTGCAGGAGCCACAAGAATACTTTCAGGCGTGCCGGAAGGGAAGAACCCCAGATATCCTTCCATCTCCCTAGGACTGAGCAATCCTTGTGTTCACGTAGCCATCTATAGGCTGATCTGGAAGTAAACATACCAGTGCATTCCATGTCCCAACCAAGAGTGTCCCGCCCATTGTTAACATCAGGTACAGGCATGGATTTAATATAATCCCAGGTAGAACGAGGTAAGTAATGTCGAATGAAATCCCAATCCCATTCTCCTTCATGCAAACGCATGGAGCTCACTTTTAGGTTCTCTAAATCAGTAGGGACTTGAAAGTCAGGATGAAGATCTCGGATTGATTTACCCATGATCCAACGATCCACCCACACATCCGTATCATTGCCATTGTTAATGATTTTGTAACTGTTGCTTTGTAGCAAGGGAACATTTTTCCTAATGAAGCTCCATGCTGACGATCCACTCTGTTTAGTGAAAGTGCCATGACGGGCGTACTTCTCCTTCATAATCTTGACCCAAAGCTTCTCCGGTTCATTGAGAAATGACCAGGCGTTCTTAAGCATTAATGCTTGGTTTTGGTCCCTCGCATCCTTGATACCCAGGCCTCCCAGGTCTTTGTTAGATGTGATCTTCTTCCATGATACCAGAGACATCTTGTTTTGTGCCCAAGTACCGGACCAAATAAAGTTACGGACATGGCTATTGAGCTCATCACAAAGTGAGGGAGATAACTGCACAGTCTGCATCGTATGCGTCAGTATAGCTTGGAGCGTAGAGCGGGCTAGAGTGATGCGCCCAGTAAGAGACAGATGCTTCAAGGACCAACTGTTCATGCGATTTCGAAGAGAAACGGTGAGGTCTGCGTGGGTAGATTTATTTACCCGGTGATGCAGCATCGGCACCCCGAGGTATTTGCCCAAGTCCGTCGTCCAGGGGATGTTAAGCTTCGTACTGATTGCCCGAATGATGGGCCTGGGCGTATTAGTACTGAAAAAACATTTCGATTTTTTAGGTGAGATGACTTGACCTGAGACATTAGAGAACCTAGCAAGAACATCCATGACAATGGCTGCCTGGGTGACTGATGCCTCTCCCATAATAAGGATATCGTCAGCGAACATAATATGCGAGATTGGAGTGCCCCCTCTAGAAAGTATCATAGGTTTCCAAGTATGATTTTGCACAGCGATATTAATCTCTTGTCTCAGACGCTCCATACAGAGAACAAAAAGATATGGGCTGATCGGGTCACCCTGTCGAACCCCTTGTGAAGCTTTAAACGAGGGCAAGGGTTGTCCCTCCCAAAGAACCGAGGTGGAACCCTTTGTAATGATCTGCATGATAATGTCGTGGATATTGCTTGGGATGCTGGTTCAGCGCAGTGTGTCGCTGATGAAGTCCCAATTCATGCGATCGAAAGCTTTAGATAGGTCAAGTTTAATGCACATCCAATTCTTCTTTGACGGGCGCGATCTCATAGAGTGAATGATTTCTTGGAGGAGCAGAATGTTGTCACTCATCGAACGCCCTGGAATGAAGGCTGATTGAGAAGGAGAAATCCACTCCTGGAGAAAAGGTTTGATTCGTTCGACCAAGACCTTAGAGAGGAGTTTAAAGCATCCATTATTCAAAGAAATCGGTCTAAGATCATTACAACTTTGAGGAGATTTAACTTTTGGAATAAGCACCATGTGAGAATCCGCCAACTTCTTGTCAATGATTTGTGTGTTGAAGATGTTCCTGAAAGTGAGCATAATAGAACCACTTATAACATTCCAATTAGTTTGCAGGAATTCGTTATAAACACCATCAGGCCCAGGCGCTTTGGATGGGGACATCAGGAAAAGCGTGCGTCTGACTTCTTCAGTGGTAGGCATGGCGGACATGGCATTGCAGCATGCCTGAGGGATGGGAGAGAAATGACCTGCAAAGACTGCCAGGTTCTGCAGAGCAGGCCTGAAAGTGGAGGTGAGAAGATTAGAGAAAAACTCCCGAATAAGAAATTGAATACCCTGTGGTGTGGAAACCCAGACTCCCATGGTATCCTTGAGCTTGCTGATTTTATTAAAATGGCGCCGAGCCTTGACATATGATTGGAAGAATTTGGTATTATTATCCCCCAAGGTGAGCCAATCGACATGGGCCTTCTGTTGCCACTCTGCTTCTTCCGCAAGAAGCAAGTCTGTATACCGCTCCTGCAGAGGGATAGACCCATCAGAAGAAATAGAACCAGAGGATTGTTGGGATGATACTTGGATGCTATTTATGCGTTTGAGCAGCAATTGTTTCTCTTTGTGATGCGTTTTCAGACGTTGGCGGTCCCATTTCTGGACAATAGGCTGGAAACTTTGCAGAGCATTAGTGAAAGGAACATCCTTCCTCCAGGATGAGAGGGCAATCGAGGAGAAGGATGGGTCCAGGCGCCAACTTCCTTTTGTTCTGAAAGCATGAGACACCCGTGAAGGAGCAACTTTATGGTTGAGAAGGAGAGGATTATGATCCGAGTTAATGCGGGGAAGGACAGTGACCGTGGTGTTAACATGCTCTTGCAGCCATTCATCGTTGATGAGAGCTCGGTCTAGGCGTTCTTTCATACACCCCCTGTGGAAAGTGAAGAATTGACCCTGGCTTTTTGTGTCGAGGAGGCCAGTGTGAAGGAGGCACTCATTAAAACGTTTAGAAGCAGACTTTTCGGAATGTGATCCACCCATCTTCTCGGAAACATCCAGCATCGTGTTAAAGTCGCCCATTACAATCCAGGCAGCGGTGATTGATGCTGCGAGCTCCTCCAACCGTTGCCAAAGAAACCTACGCTTGATAGGATTTGGGCTAGCATAAACCACTGTTAAGAACCAGTGGTTATTCACTTTGCAATGGATGAACTGCGGATGGCTGTATAGAATGTCAATGTCGATGTGGGCACTATCCCAAAGAAGCCAAATCCCACTGGAGAAGCCGATGGCTTCAACACGATGAGAGGAAGGAAAACCCACTTTCTTGATGATGCCAGAGGCAGTGTGGCCACTGCACCGTGGTTCCAAAATGGAAAGAGCTTGAAGCTTGTGAGAGCGCTTAAGGTCTCGAAGTGTACTAGATTTGCCTTTCTTGCAAGCCCCCTGTATATTCCAACAACAGAAGTTCATGGGGGGTCGGTGACAGAGAAAGGGAATTAAGCAATTACGGTACACAGGCCCACAACCTGTGTATCAGAATGAGCATCTACTTCTTCACCCATAGGTGTGTCTATCTGTGATGGAGGGGGGGACGTCGTCTTCCTCAAAGTTAAGGCTGCGAGTCACACCTTCCTTTTCTGTTGGGAGCTCAGCGTTCGATGGAGTGTCCAAAGTACACCCTTTCTTCCTCACCCGGTCTGGGCTTTGGACAGTTTGATACACGATCTTCCGGTTACGGAGCATCACAAACCCATTGCCGCCCTGGCCGTGGCGGAGCAAGGTCTGTTTGGGGTGTGTGGTATCGCTAGCCTTGGCAGCTTGGAAATGGAAAGAAGGTCCTTGCTCACAGGGTGGAGGGCGTCCTTTACTTAATTCATCTCCAACCAGGGTGACCGCAGTGTCATTTTTCTCTGTATCCTTCTTGTTCTTATCTCTGTCAGCTGCGGGCGGGGTGGACGCCGAAGCCGCCGCAGTCTTTTTCTTGGCCTGCTTCTTTTTCTTCTTGCTCATGGTTGTTTCCCATTCCCCTTCCGAGTCCTCATTGTCTGATATTGGGATCGGGGTGTCGTTGCCTTGTTTCTTATTCCCGTGGTCCTTAACTGCAGACTGGGAGGGTTTGGTTGACGCCTTGCGCCGTTCTGGTTTTTGCGCGTGAATAGCCATAGAGTACGTAACACTTGGGAGTGGGACTGAGGTCGACGAGGATGCACCGGCCACGTCGTTCACAGCAGGAAGAAACTTACACTCCACGTCCGTGTGCCCCACGCGGCCACATCTCATGCAGACCGAAGGTAGGTTTTCATATTGGAGCTTGAAATGCTCGTTGTTAATGAGGACCGCGGGGAGCAGTGGTTGTGAGGTGTCGACCTCGACCGCTATCCTGGCGAACTTCCCACTATTGCCTTGTGTTGTAGTAGAATCGATCTTGATGGTCTTGCCGATCAAGTTTCCCATGCTCCATAGCAATTGGTTCTGGTACAGGAAGACCGGCAAGTCAGTAACACGGACCCATACACTCAGCTTCCTCGGAATAGGGTCAGAAGGACGAAACGTCGGGGACCATGACTGCACAGATAGATAAATTCCGAAGATGGTCCACGGACCACCGGTCATGGCGGTCACATAATCATCCTCGTTGGCAAGCTGGATAATGTAGTAGCCTTGTTCTAAATCGATGACCCTGAAGGGTTCTTTTGGTCGCCAAAGGGATTGAATCCTATTAACCAGGACTTGAAATCCGACCTTCACTCCGATGGCCTTCACGACAACAGTGAACCGCCAGGGTTCCAAGAGCGGCGGAATGACCTCCCGACGAATAGTGATAGAAGGGAGGACGCCAGAGGCGTCGATCGAGATATCTGAAGCTTTGATCATATCCGGTGATATGGGATTCAAGAACGTAAGCGTACCCCCGGCTCCACCCGTGATTGCGTCCTTATACGATGCTTTCGCAGTCCCACCATTTTGGGAAGGATCACCTTGGTTGTTGTCAGACTGTGTTGTTTCCATATCGGTGTTGTCATCTGCCTGGTAAGCCGGAGCTTACTGTTCCACAGACGTTTGGGAATTATCCGGTGGACGATTAGCGTGCATGAACTCGCGGCCACCACGACCTCTTCCCCGGTCACCGCCACTCCCGCGGCCGCCGCTGCTCCTGCAACCAAACCCTAGCATCTTACTTCAAAATGTTCTCTCTTTGAATACAACACTATCATCAAATTTTCATCCTATTATATCTCATCTTAACCCTAATTATGTCCATTAGGGTTTCTCTTAGTTCATTAGAATATTCTCATTGTTACTTGTATTATCTTCTTGGTATTATCTTACTGATGTCATATTCCAGATTATGGTTCATTATCTGAACATTATGTTCCATATCCTTTTTGTGCACATATTAACCCTAGGTTACATCATTAACCTAAATTAGGATTTCATAACATGTATTAAGATTCATCTTCATATAACATGGATTATATTCATAATTATGATCTCATAATTAAAACATAGGTTTCATATACTGATATGAGCTTACTCTATGAATTTCATCATTTATTGAGCATGTGTACATTCATTGCATTTTATTTAGGGTTAAAATCCCTAATTAGCCATATGGAGTAAATTACATGATTTTGTGCATCATCATCATAATCACTAACATCAAATGGATTATAAGCTTGAAAATGGATTTACTGACATTTTATCATAATTTTAGTCCATCGTTTGATATTTATTATGTATTAAACAAGAATTACACATCTTACATGATATCATAGAGATTTGTGCATCAAAAGCCTGATATTAACATTCTACTATGTTCTATGCATTTTTCTGAGAATAACGGTATTTCATTTACATTTTTCTGATAATAGGGCTATTTTCTATGAATTATTGAAGATCTATGCATTTTTTAGTATATTTACCTTATATATCCAATAGCACCCCGCCACATGTCCATTGAGAGTCATGTCTCACATGAACTACCTTCTTCTTCTCTATCTCCCCCATGTTCTCACGTCTGTTCTTCTGCTCAGTGTCTGCCGGTGAGCATCGCCGCCTAGGGTTGCATCTGATCCGGTGAGCAAACCTGAACTCTCCTCCATGTAGCACGTAGTCGTATCCAAAGATCACAAGGTTCCCTTCTCATCCTCATCCAAGGCTCAGGTGCTGCCACAGAGGAGGTTCTGGAATCGTCCACCCAGATCTACCCCGCCGACCACTGATATCCACTTGGGGAGGCTTCACCTGCCTTCATGTCCATGAGGGGTGTCCATCACAGACATGCCACCGTGGATTCTTCCTGTTACTGCTTGGGAGTCTGGCAAGGTTGGCCGCCTCTGATACTCCGTCACCACAGGCTTGTCATCATGCAAAAAGTGAACTGCTGCTCCCTGTTCTCTCTTACATGATCAAAGCCACCGTCGGAGTCAGATGCATGTGTGTGTCGTCCATTCTGGTGTGCATGGGCGCCGCCTTCGTTGGGGATCTTCGGCAAGAGATACCTCACGATGGAGCCTCATCATCGTCTCCTAAGGTTGCACCTCTGCGATGCTACCACCCCAGCTTAGCTACAGCTGTGAGCCCCATGTGTCTCACACCGCTGCCACCGAGGGAAGATCTCCTTCACCTAGACTCTACTACGCAATTCCTCGATCATGCTGCTCTGCCTCCTTTCTGCTTTAGTGCATTTTCACCATGTATGGGCTGATGACGCCATTCTCTGCTTGAGCAGCCTCCACTGCTACTCCTCATCCACTGACAATGGAAGTATGGTCTCTCATCTTAAGCATGCCACATGTAGTTTGTGGTGGAGGGATAATGGAGTGGGAAAGGGCACTCAACTCATTACACCTATAGCACTGGGTGCAATTGCCCATCTCTTGCTCACATGATCGCTGATCGTGGATGAGTAGAATCTGCCCATTTCCCTGCTTCACGGTTGACCGAGAAATTTAAGGTGGAGACTCTATTATTATGGTATGATCATTCTCATCCAAGGCTATAACCACATAATTGAGGGGAGGATGACTACATATTATGTGGTCCTAAGTTATAAATCATATACTGCACTTGTAGTTGAAGCACTCCTCAAATATACACATTATGTTATCCTTTTTTAAACCTCAATAACTTCATCTAGGAACCTCTATTCTTCATCAAATTTTAACCATAGTTTTATCACCGCTCAAGGTACTTTCTATTCAAGTTTGGTGCCAAAAGACAATTGATATACCATTCAATTAAATACCGCAGTAAGGCATAAAATTAAGGATCTTAATCATTATGTCGACCTCACATCAACGCACCGACTTTGTCAAAAGCTTGGAACTCTCAATATAACTCAACCATATGATTTCACTTATGTCATTGGACATTTAGGATTCTAAAAGTCCACTTCATCACATCCTACACACCTTAAAAGAAATTTAGTCCTCAAAATTAGGCCAAGAAAAACCACTTTATCAAATCATATACATCTTAAAAGAACTTTCATCCTCAAAAGTCAACCATACTCATACCCCAAGGAAAACTACCATGTCTTCATCCACATGTAGGCACTATTCTATGTGTAACATATCCACAAACGTTACCTAGAACCATGTATCCAAACCACTATTAGGGGGTTTTACAACCATCTTGGTGCATAAACACTCCATTCAGGGTTGAACTCAAGGTTTAGAAACTTAGGTTATGTCATGACATATCTCATATATCAGGGATGTATCCTTATCTTAACCCGTGCATTAGGATTCCCACATCATATTACCATGTTCTAATGAGTTAACTAAAATTAACTCATACATCAAGGTGTCATCAACATTTTATTGAGATAATTATTAGAACATGTTCAACATGAACATATGCCTTTTAGGAGGGCGTTAACTATAGTTAACCCACCTTATCCATCCAGATCGTATCGAGGGGTCATAATATTTATGTTGTGCTAACATTAAAATTACATTTTTCATCTTTATTAATCACTAAGATTAATACCTCATGTAACTTGATTCATTCATATGATCTTATTTCATTGTTCATACTAAATTTCAACAGTCACTAGTGATTTCATCACAAGATTAACCAACACTGTCACATTATCATCATTATTAAAGCATATGGTTAACCATTTATGCGTTGATATCTATTAAACCTTCTTAGGTTTCCATCGTATCATATCCATGTATCATATCTCAAGATCAGATTACATCCTTATATATATTATATCATGGTTGTGCTAACCAAACTTATGTCAGTGACTAATTAAACATATATAAAAACTTTTATCTAGTCCATCTGAGGTTCTCCTGACCCATATCATGAGGGTAGGGCCATGCCCAGTCTTTCTGAGCTAACTCAACTCTATGAGTATCTCATATGTATATACTTTATCTTTCCTCCATGATCGAGGGTTATTAGGTATACCTCATTGGCACTAGTTAATAGCCTTACAAGCTCTAGCCACATAAGCAGAAACCAAAACATGGTATGACATTCCATTCACATATCTCTACCCATGAAATATGCCTACTCAAAACTCTCTCTTTATGCACACCACTAGAGTCCTACATGGGAAACCACCAAACCGAGTATGAGGCTTTCACAGAAACTAGCACAACTTTACCTCCTCTAGGGTCTTGGGACTCTCTCTCCCTCACCCAGATGATAGGTTCTCACATTCATTTCCTCTTGCACACATATATCCAGCCTCTCTCTCTATCTCTAGGGTTTGGTCCTCCGAAGGACATCTAGGATTCAAGAAAACTATAGGAATCATTCATAAAGCAACTCATCTCAATCACTCAGGAGTAGTCTAGTTTAGGACATATCACATATCTCATAATTCTCATATCTTAGAGTTTAGGTTCTCTAACATTCTCCCAATGGGTCTCACTCTCTCTGGAGTTAACCTGAAACTGATCCTAACACTAGAGGTCCTCCTTTGTAAAAGAGATTGAGGCTCATACTGACTCACAACCTTGTGTTAACTTATCTTATCTCACCTCGTAAAAGCCTAGTTACTTGCATCATCAAAACTTATATCAAATCCTCAAAACTGAACTTAAGTCCTCAAAGACAAACATATATCATCATTTATTATCTTATATGATCTATATAAGACCTACATCATATCATCAAAACTTATTTCATCTATTCCAACAATCACATATTCCAAACAAGGCTCTAGACATCTAATCTAGAACTACTCTCTCTTCTAGACTGATGTCATTCTCTTTCACTTAGGTTGCATGACCACCTCCTACTCATATATGTGTGGGGACACATTTTTATAATATATATATATAATAAAATTTTATATAGTTTTTCTCTGATAAAACAAGCGTCAGAGAAAACTATCGAGATTTGATCCGTTTGGAATCAAAAACCAAATCCTAAAAATGAGTGTCCCACACATAGTAGAGAGTACAGTGTCATGAAAATAGTGAAAAGGGTGAGAACAAGGGGTAGACTAGTGTAGCTACTCTAGACAACATGCACAATATGTCTCAGGTTTCTCTTCCCTTGATGCACGTCATTTCCAAATAGTGCAACATCCCACACCACTGCACTACAAGGAAAGAATGACATCTAAGGACTTTCTACTCAACAAGCACCAGTCTCAACCTAGTTCTCGAACATCTAGGTTCTAACCTAGAGGCTAGGTCAGATCTAGTCTCTTAAAGATGACTAATCTAACCCTAGAGATGATTAAGGTTCAAGGTTCTTTAGTTTTGAGTTGCATAATGAGAAAATGGTAGGGTTTGCTATTATTCATGCTCTGATACCACATGTGACGTCCCCAGATTTTCTAAAACTTAATCTGATGTGTGATGTCCAAATTGAAACCTCACCTCAGCAAGAATTCCAATTTGAGCCCCACACACTAGGCTAAGAAGAAGAAAATCAAGGGAGTCAGAAGGAAACACGGTAGCACATGTACATGAACAATTATAAAACCATACACACATGTTCACCATTCAACATATAATTACAACATGAATTGTTACAACATTTGGTATTACATATTGAATAGCAAACTTATACAAATACATGTACTACATCTAAACTACATGATCTTAAGACAACAGGTCCACCTGTACATCAGCTCGCCAAACAACTCTCACTATCCTGGATCTTCAAGAACACATATCCACAACTTAAACAAAAGATTACATGCAGTAAATGTCAGCACAATATTCAAGAATATTGTACTGAGTACACCTACGTGTCTTTTATATACCTCTCATCATATCTTGGAAATAAGATAAAACTAATACTTGGCAATAACAAAAGAAATATAACAAAAGGCATATACTCAAACAAAGATGTTTATTAATAAAAGAGAACACATATTTTAGCATGACTTTCCACTATATGTAAAGTTGATAAACCACATGCACTATTCTACCAAAGAGATTTAGTGCTCACATGTACTATTCTTCCAAAGAGATTTAGTACTTTCATAATGCACTATTCTACCAAAGAGATTTAGTGCTCACATATACTATTCTGCCAAAGAGATTTAGTACTTTCATTAATGCACTATTCTACCAAAGAGATTTAGTGCTATCATATAATGGATCAAATATCTTATGTTTCATGTGTTCATAGCCATAAGTATGAAAAACTAAAGCAACATAGCATACAAGAACAATCATTTCATCCAATATCATATGCCAAGTAATTTACTATGCATATAATGCAAGAATATTGTATAATAAGCCAAGTAAGAGGTAATGGCGTACCTTCCAAAGCGATATCCTAATCACATATTCCTCACATAATCTATATCTTTGTTAAACCTGATCAAGACAAGATCATATACTATCATCAGGTTCTCATCCTATTATATCTCATCTTAACCCTAACAATGTCCATTAGGGTTTCTCTTAGTTCATTAGGATATTCTCATTGTTACTTGTATTATCTTCTTGAGATTATCTTACTGATGTCATATTCTAGATTATGGTTCATTATCTTAACATTATGTTCCATATCCTTTTTGTGCACATATATACCCTAGGTTACATCATTAACCTAAATTAGGATTTCATAACATGTATTAAGATTCATCTTCATATAAAATGGATTTTGTTCATCATTATGATCTCATAATTAAAATTGAGGTTTCATATATTGATATGATCTTACTCTGTGAATTTCATCATTTGTTGAGCATGTGTGCATTTATTGCATTTTATTTAGGGTTAAAAGCCCTAATTAGCCATACAGAGTAAGTTACATGATTTCATGCATCATCATCATAATCACTAACATCAAATGGATTATAAGCATGAAAATGGATTTATTGACATTTTATCATAATTTTAGCCCATCATTTGATATTTAATATCTATTAAACAAGCATTACACATCTTATATGATATCATAGAGATTTGTGCATCAAAAGCCTAATATTAACATTCTACTATGTTCTACGCATTGTTCTGAGAATAACGGTATTTCATTTACATTTTTCTGATAATAGGGCTAGTTTCTATGAATTATTGAAGATCTATGCATTTTTTAGTATATTTACCTTATGTAGCCAGTAGCACCCTGCCATGTGTCCATTGAGAGCCATGTCTCACACGAATTGCCTTCTTCTTCTCTGTCTCCCCCACATTCTCACGTCTGTTCTTCTGCTCAGTGTCCGCCCGTGAGCGTCGCCGCCTGGGGTTGCATCTGATCCGGTGAGCAAACCTGGAACTCTCCTCCCTCTAGCACATAGCCATACCCGAAGATCACTAGGTTCCCTTCTCATCCTCATCCAAGGCTCAGGCATAGTCACTACAGAAATTTTGGAATCGTCCACCCAGATCTATCCCCTCCGACCACTGATCTCTACTGGGGGAGGCTTCGCCTGCCTTCACATCTGCGGGGGGTGTCCATCACATACACGCCACCGTGGATTCCTCCTACTGCTGCTTGGGAGTTCGGTGAGGCTGGCCGCCTTTGATACTCCGTCACCATAGGCTTGCCGTCATGCAAAAAGTGATTTGCCACTCCCTGTTCTCTCTTGCACAATCAAAGCCTCCGCCGCCGGAGTCTGACGCATGTGTGCATCGTCCATTCTGGCATGCGTGGGCGCCGCCTCCGTTGGGGATCTTCGGCAAGAGATACCTCACGATGGAGCCTCCTCATTGTCTCTTAAGGTTGAACCTCCGTGATGCTACCACCCCAGCTTAGTTGTAGCTGCAACTGCGAGCCCCATGTGTCTCACACCACCACCGCCGAGGGAAGATCTCCTTCGCCTAGACTCTGCTGTGCAATTCCTCGATCATGCTGCTCTGCCTTCTTTCTGCTTTAGTGTGTTTTCACCATGTATGGGCTAATGACGCCGTTCTCTGCTTGAACAGCCTCCAATGCTACTCCTCATCCACTGACAATGGAAGTATGTCCTCTCATCTTACCCATGCCACCTGTAGTTTGTGGTGGAGGGATAATGGAGAGGGAAAGGGTGCTCAACTCATTACACCTATAGCACCGGGTTCAACTGCCCATCTCTTGCTCCCATGATCACTGATCGTGGATGAGTAGAACATGCCCGTTTCCCTTCTACACGGTTGACTGAGCAGTTTAAGGTGGAGATTATATTGTTGTGGTATGATCATTCTCATCCAAGTCTATAACCACATAATTGAGGGGAGGATGACTACATATTATATGGTCCTAAGTTATAAATCATATATTGCACTTGTAGTTGAAGCACTCCTCAAATATACACATTATGTTATCCTTTTTTAAACCTCAATAACATCATCTAGGAACCTCTATTCTTCATCAACTTTTAGCCATAATTTTATCACCGCTCAAGGTACTTTCCATTCAAGTTTGGTGCCAAAACTCAATTGTTAGACCATTCAATTAAATACCTCAGCAAGGCATAAAATTAAGGATCTTAATCATTATGCCAACCTCACATCAACACACCGACTTTATCAAAAGCTTGGAACTCTCAATATAACTCAACCATATGATTTCACTTATTTCATTGGACATTTATGATTCTAAAAGTTCACTTCATCACAATAATGGTTTCATTTTGAGTGACCAGCTTGCCTAGCATGTCTTCTATGCAGTCTATCCTACTAGGGCCCCTATCCTGCTATTGTTGTTGCCGCACGAACATGCAATCTTCATATTCATGTCCAGATGAAGTGTGGAATTTTTTCTCAAGCTTCCTTGTGAGAATATCTAGCTTCTTATTCATCTCTACAATAACTATGTACTGTCAGATGCTATCAACTGATGTCGTGCGCCCTCTTTCTTCACCCCATGACTGGTTCTCAACCATGTTCTTCAAGATCTCATGACTCTTGGATGGCTTATTGTTGAGGAAGAAGAATATCCCTACACTGTATAGAGTGGTCCTCTCTCCTTGATGTAGCCCATAATAAAAGATTTTCTCCTGCCCATAGAGATCAATACCATGGTGAGGTACCTTCATCAACATAATTTGGAACCTTTCCCAAGCTTCAGAATATGACTCCTCTGCTTGTTGCTTGAAGTATATTATCTTTTTGATCAACTCATTTTCCTTAGGAGGAGGGAAATAGTGCTCAAAGAAAGCGTCAATCATTTTTTTGTTCCTAGATTTCTATTGACTCAGGCTTGAGGTCAAGGAACCTAGACTTAGCACCATCTGTTAGTGATAATATAAATAGCTTTAAGCATATCAAAGTTGCTGACACTCTATCTATCTTCACCAAGTCACAGCTTTCCACAAAATTACTAATATGCATCATCGAGTCTTCAATACTGTGACAATGGAAAGCATGTTGCTTGACCAACGCTATTCGACCTGGATCAATGTTAAAGCTTCCCACATTTACAACTTGCTTTTTAATTTGTCCCATATGTGCAGTGGTCAATGATAGTTTTATCTTTTCCCAGATGGTCTTCTCTTCCATTGCATTACCCATACCTTCTGTCTGTGGCTTTGTTGTAGGATCATAATCATTAGTTTGTGTTTGAACAATGCACAAGTCCTTGAAATTTGTGAATTAAATGTGAGAATGAGATACTAGTGATTGAATTAAAAGATATTTGTAATTCAACTTTGGAAAGAATAAAAAAATAAAAAAATAAAGGGGGTGGCCTAGAATGAATGATTACAACAATCACGATGCTTGAATATATCATTTCCCCAGCAACGATGCCAAAAACTTGACATGACTAAAATTTACGTATAAAACACAAGTGTATGTATCAAGTAATATAGGTCTAAGGGGGCCCAAATATCGAACTCAAGGAAATGTAATTCCAAAGACTATTACTAACTACAATGCAATCAGCTACACTGAAGAAAACTTTGAATGAGGTTTTAATTATCTAAAATACAAAATAATAAATCAAAGGCTACTGGTGTCCGGTCTCGATTGAAGTGAATTCCTTAGGATTACAGTTTCACCTCGGCTAACATTGTAAATAATATTATGACATTAACAATTCTCTCTCTTAACCATGGAAAAAGAGACCTGTAGAGAGAATTACCCATTATCATGACATAATTCACTACCTAATCTAATACCATTCCCACACTTGTAATAATTGTGTTATTAGTTTGGTTCTTTACCGAAATCTCTAAGTTATCTCTTCACATTTGTAAGCCTCCTTTCTCTAGGGACGAGATAAAACATGTATTTATATGATCTTTCCAACCATTATTCCCTCTTTTAAAGAAATTAACGGTCTACTAAACTACCTATGATGTCCATTCTTCTTCTTCTCTGACCTCATTTTCTTTATTTCTTGCATTTTCTCTTCTTCATGGGGGATGAAAGCATGTGAAGGAGGGTCAGTAGCTCTCTTGATATGACTACAATTGATCTTGTCAATATCATCCATAGTTGGCCTTAAAATTGATGGCATCATAATGTACCATCTCAAGAAGAGGGAGAGACTTGTTTGACTTGGCCTACTTGTAGTGGAGTTTATCTTCTTTCTTTACAATAATCCTAAAAATAATGAGGTTTTTATATCAATCAATTTGTATCGCTCTGTCCTCTTGTATCCCCTCAATTCCTCAATTTTCATAAAGTATGATGCAATAAGGGTTATTTGTCCCCCCATGTAAAAATCCTTAGGTTTCTTGACTTCCTATCCCATTATCATTTATAGTTTGTTAATGAGAAGACTTCCATTGTTGACTGGATTTTTATTCAACATAGACCAGATCAGAAAAAGGTCCCCCTTAGACACTCTTCCAGTTTTAGATCATGCATACACCTTGTTTGCGACTATCTTCTGGATCACTCTTATGAAGCATGAGCTGATTTGGGCTACTTTGGACTTCCCATGGTTGTGCATATTTACCCCAATCAGCTTCTCCCACATGTTGTGGCTACTAATCCAACCACTTCCTTATCACTTGATGCTTCCATACAAGCCTTAGATTCATCTTTTGTATTAGTGAAGATCATGTTCAAAATACCTTTTGTTACATAATGGTCTCTTCTCCCCATCCAGACTTGTAGCTTAAATTCCCCTCTTGTCTCCTTTCTTTCTTCATCTTTGATTGGTATCTTTATGATCGAGGACAAGAATTCCACAGTCAGATTTGTAAGAAAACATTAAGTTTCCATGCATAGAATGTTTAAATTTGATCCACTTAGAAATTCCATCACTCATTCATAGATCCCCAACTTCCTGAAGTCATGGTTGACCATGTACCTTGTTGGTTTGAAAGTCTTTCTCCTCATGAATAAGTTGTATTGCGATTGGTGTTCCACATCACTAGGTTTGAACACCACTTGTATCCCTTAGATGTTGTTGTTAGACTCTTCTTTGCTTTCTCGAAGTTTGGCACCATGTCGGATGTTGAGCTTATTGGTGTGATGCATGTCTCCTGTCCATGAGATTAAGACCATGTCTTCATTGCTACCTTCTTCTTTTTCATTGTTGGTGCATCTAGACCTGATGTTTTTCACTTCCCTTTCCATCTGACTTCTTCTTCAAATGGTATGCATTCAGATGTATCGGTACCTTCGATACCTTGTGATTCCTTTTCATCCTCTAGAAACTCATGCCTAAGTAATATTTCATATTTCTCCTTGAGAAATTGAATATGTATCCTATTCTCTTACGGCATGTTGGGCTAATCTTGTGACATCTTGTTTATCGCTGATATGATCTCCTCGATTCCTTCCATGGATGTTTCTTGCATGTCCAAGGGGTGTGAAGTTGGTTATGACATCCTACAATCTAGGTAAGATTCCTTTATTAGTCTAAGAATAATGTCTTATGTATCATACTATATATAGTAAAATTTGAATGCTAACTGTACTTCTCAACAATTGTAGTAATCACGAGAAGGGACATGATTTACTAGAAATCACTAAGGTGTGGAACAGCCATAGCGGTCACTACAAAAATCAAGCAGTTGTACTCATAGAGGTCGCTGGGAATCATTTAGATATAGAAATCTCTATAACTTGATATCTGTTTGCTGGAGAAATTGACTTAGTAGCAGTCACTACAAACTCTAGTTTCGCTGGGGATGTAGTGGTTGCTAACAATTATGATCTCTAAGGACACGAAGAGATACACAAAACTCCAGTCCCCTCCCCAGAACTTGAAGAGACAGTGGTGAGTGTAATAAGAGATGATTGGAGATATCATTCTCAACGCCCGCTCACCGCCGCTATGGCAAACTAGGTAAGAAGCTCTAGGAAGGAGGAACAACAAGAGAGGAGGAAAGCAATTGGCAGCAATGTTTCTTGGGAATCAGGACCCAGTTTGAGGAAAGCAATGACACATACGCAAGCTCGAGAAAAATAGGTTTCAAAGTGAAAAGAAAGTTATCGTCTGGTGGTTGGAGAGGAGGGAAGGAGAGAAAAGAGACATTGATGACAGACATTATTACTACTATGATGTTGAACGGCCATGTAGATATGTACATTTTTCGTTGTTGTCCTTACTCTCATCTTTGTCAGTGCAAGGGATTCAGCTCACTCTTGAGTTCACCAGGGATCCAGTGCTAGAAGGTGTGAGGGGAAGATAGGGTTTAGTGTTGGGGGTTTTATAGCTTCGATGGGGACTGATTTCTATAAGGATATGTAGCAGTCATTAGAATGGATGGGAGATATCAGTTGCTATAGGTAGGAAGGAGAGGTCAGTCATGACAATAAAGCATCCCTTAGGAAGCAATATCTAAGATTGCTAGGTTTTGTAGAGGTTAGAATGGCACCGCTCGCTACTTTCTTTATTCTTAGCGGTCACTACTTTTATTCTTGACAAGGTTATTTATAAATAGAGCACGATTGCTAAGATATGAAATTAAAGGAAACTAAGCATTAAAGGGGTATGTATCGGAGACTATGATTTAATTTTATGTACAATAGAATTACAAAATCAAATAGAGGATATTAATACTAAGATTAACAAAATTATGGAAGGATGAAAAAATCTAGAGAGTCAAAATGATAGAAAAGAAAGTCTTGAAATCCTTGGGTTGCCTCGCAAGAAGAGAAAATTTTTAGTCTTTGGATTGACTCCTTTTTATTTGTGGTGTGACACTTCTTCGGGTGGTGAAGGTTGAGGTTCCTCTAGTTAGAATTCTTATTTCCAGATAAAGGCTTCATCTTTGTAGTACCTTTTTCCCCTGTGACCATTCACTTTGTATGTACCTTCCTTTGCACTGGTAATTTCCATCACCCTTGATGGGTATATCTTCACGACATTAAAGGGGCCAGACCACCTTGACCTAATTTTATGTGGGTTTATTAGGATGCTTAAATTATACAAAAGGACCTTGTCTCCTTTAGAAACATATTTTCCTTTTTGGTGGGCATTGAGCCACACATTGGTTCTTTGTTTATAGATACGGGTGTTTTCATATGCCTATACCCTCAAATCTTCTATCTCTTGCAACTATAGAAATCTCTTTTTTCCTATTTGGTCGAGACCATATTCAGAAACTTGATAGCCCAAAAGGCTTTATGTTTTTGCTCTACTGGTACATGACACGACTTTCCATAGATAAGCTGCTAGGGAGTAGTCCCTGTCAAAGTCTTATAAGAGGTTCGGTAAGCCCATTACACATCATCAAGCTTAATAGACCAATCCTTTTGGGTCTGGTTGACCATTTTTCAAGGATTTGCTTCATCTTTTGGTTAGACACTTCTACTTTTCATGATGTTTGCAGATGATAGGGTGTTTCCACCTTGTGTCACACTCTGTAATTTTTCAACAAATCTTCAAAGTGTCTCTCTCCAAAGTGGAATCCCCCGTCAGTTATTATGGTGTGTGGGACAACAAATTTGGGAATATGGTGGTGTTCTCAAAGAGCTTAATCACTACCTTGGGGTCTCAAGTAGGGGTTAGAACATCTTCTACCCATTTATATATATAGTCTACAATGACAAGAATGTATTGGTTACCTCTAGAAGATGGAAATTATCCCATGTATTTGATTCCCCAAACATCAAAAATTTCCACCTCTATCCAATTGTTAATTGGCATTTCATTCCTTTTGGATATGATCTTGGTCCGTTTACATTCATCACATGCTTTAACATACACTTGAGCATCCTTAAATAGGGTGGGCCAGTAAAATACTTACTGTAGGATTTTTGTTGCCATCGTCTCTCCTCCCAGATGTCCGCCATAAGATGAAGAATGAAACTCCCATAGAATCTGAGGGACTTCTTCTTCTAGTATGCACCTCTAGTATAGATTGTCAGTACATCTTGTAAACAAGAGCGGATAATCCAAATAGTAGTTCTTCAAGTCTAAAAACAACTTCTTCTTCTGGTTGTATGTTATATCAGGCAGAAACTATTGGCATGCTAAGTAGTTACATATGTTGGAAAACCAAGGTAAGCTAGGTTCAACTAACTTATCCATCATCAAATCTTCATCTACATAATTATAATTAACATGTAGGTGGTTCTCATTTATGATCTGTGTACACTTTGACCTTCGACCCTATTAGATATGATTTAAATTTATCGAAGTCGAACACTATCACTAACATTTCCTACTCAGTTGTTGTGTAGTTTACTTGAGAGTCATCTAGTTTCTTGCTAATGTAGCATATCACATGGTGTTTCTTGTCTTTCCTTTGCCCCATAATAGAAAAAATGGCATAATCGTTGGCATCACACATAATTTCAAATGACAACTCCCAATCTAGAGCTTGCGAGATTGAAGTTGTTTTCAATGCATCTTTCAAAGTGTTGAAAGATTCAAGTTACTTATCAATGAACTTAAACTCAACATCTTTTACTAGAATATTTGATAGTGGTTTTGAAATTTTAAAAAAATCCTTAATGAACCACTTGTAGTATATGTTGTATCCTAGAAAGATTCTCACTCTGATTACTGATTTAGGAAGTGGGAGCTTTGATATTTACTCAATCTTGCTAAGGTCAACTTTGATTCCTTTTTCAATGATTTTGTGTCCCAAAACAATACCTTCATGTAATATGAAGTGGAACTTTTCCCAATTTAGAACTAATTGTTTGTCTTCACATATTTGTAGGATCTTGAATAAAGTTCTTGAAACATTGGTCCAAATTGAAACCACATATAGAAAAGTCATCCATGAAGACTTCCATTATATCCTCCAAGAAATCTGAGGACATAGAAATCATGCATCTCTATAAAGTGACAGGTGCATTGCTTAGTCCGAATGACATTATCCTAAAAGCATAAGTGCCACAAATACATGTGAAATTAGTCTTTTCCTTATCATCAGGGTGAATTGACACTTGGTAGAATCTTGAATACCCATCCAAGAAAAAGAAATACAGGTAATGTGCCAATATCTCCAGAAAGTAATCAATGAACGGTAATGGGAAATGGTATTTCCTTGTGACAACATTTTATTTCCAGTCATCTATGCACATTCTCCTACCAGTAATTGTTTGAGTGGTGACGTCATCTCCACTTTCTCCTTTAATGAATGTTATACCTCCTTTCTTTGGTATGACATGAATTGGGATGACACAATTACTACCACTAATAGGATATATCATCCTAGCATCCCATAGCTTTATTACCTCTTTTTTTACCACCTCCTTCAACATTTGGTTTAGCTTCCTTCGCTGTTGGACTAGCAGCTTAGATGGTTCCTCTAAGTTTTAACGGTGCATGCATAGAGCCGGTCTTAGACCTTTGATATCTTGAATTGAGTATCCTATCACTTTTCTACGTAGCTTCAGTACATTTATCAGCTTCTCTTCTTGAACTTCCATCAAGGTGGAATTTCTAATGATGATATTTCTTTCCTCATCATCTAGGAATTCATACTTCAAGCCCTTTGGAAGTTGCTTCAACTCAGGATTAGGCTTAAGAGCTTCCTTTTCTTATAGTGTATGTTCTAAGGATGTGTACCTTTAGTGTCTCAATTGTTTCCTCGTCATCATCACTAGATGCCTCTTATGATTGGTTTAAATACTCAAGAATTTCAACTACCTCCATGTCTTCTATACTGGGGTTAGGGTTGTTAAGAGCTCACATGAGAGGATCGACAATAGAGTTTTATTCTTATACTTCTTCACAATACGGGGTATAGCTGTAACATCCCTAACATGGGTTATGCTTTAACCCTAGATGTTTTGTTAAGAAAGATAATTATATGCTTTCTCTTATCTTTTGTAATGTAATTAAGGATCAAGAGGAGTTTATGTTTCAATTTTAGTCCTTTTTAAATAATGCTGAAAATGATGTTTTGCCTATTTTGGACTAAAGTGCAAATTACCCAAGTTGAGGGGTTAACATGCAAATGTTACATGATAAAATGTTCCTCAAGTGTTGAAGCATCATTAGAATGAAAATTATGCAGAGGTATGGCTTGTGGAAAGCTTGAGCACCAAGAAAAAGCTTATTAAACAAAGTTTGTGCATTGAAACCTAGTTATGGTGTAATGTACTATTTACCTAAAACCTAGGGTTCAATATGCAAAATACCACTTCAAGAGAGTCACTAATGTTTCTTGGTATCAATTAGAAACAAGAAAATCAGATGGGCGTCTCATTTGAATCTCTTTGGGGGAGAGAGAATCTTGATATTAAAATAATCAAGATTTAAGCATAATTGAAACCCTAATTCAATTTAATGCAAAAATAAATATATTAATGGAAGTGCCCTTCAACCAAAAATGTGATGGTTGAATTTGTATAAGTATGGACGTCCTTGTGCGTTTAAATGACACCTAAATATCAAAAGTTAGTGGAGAGCCCACTCACATTAGTTAAAGAAAAAGTAATATCCACTAATTTTTGGATATTATTATTATATTGATTAAGGTGCTTAATTGTTTTCTTTTAATTCATGGATAAAGAAGAGGATTTCAAAGGGGAGGATGATGGATTCATATGCAAGGAAGTGAAGGGGATAAGTGGCACCAATTTTGGGAATTGAATGATTTTTATAACACTTTCTCTCTCTTGAATTTTCATTATATACACTCCATTCATTCACCCATATGAAAGGCTTTTTTCGACTCTTCTTTCTTTCCTTACTTTGGCCGAATACAAGGGAGCTTAGGAGAAACAGGAGGACGTACCCCAACCTGTATGTGAGCTCCTAAATCATCTTCAACCTTGATTTCATGGTGAAAATCGAAATTCAATGCTTATTTTCTTCTTTTCTCCATTCAATCTTCAACTTTAGCCATTATTTTCACTCAAAGACTTGAGGAAGGACCTTGGGAAGTTGAGAAAGCTTTATTCAAAATTAAATATGTGAAGCTTGAAGCTTGGATTCAACTTTGAAGGTGGGTTATATAACTTGAACCCTTAAGTGTTATTATTAATTTCATTTCTTCATCATATGTTGAATCTTTCTTCTTTCCCAAAATTCCTTTTGATTAGTTGATGAAATCACCATAAGAATCACAGAAAATTTCAAAGGTTTGTAGCTTGAAGATGATGATGTCATCTTAGCACACACCTCAATAAATATCATGAGTAAACGGTTTGCAATTTTGATGACCAAACGGTCTCAAGACCGTTTGGTGATCAAACGGTCTCAAGACCGTTTGAGGGCAAACAGTCTCAAGACCGATTGAGGTCAAATGGTTTCAAGACCATTTGGGGTCAATTGCTGATGTGGATGAATGAAGATCCAATGGTTCAAATTGATCTAATGGTTTCAAGAATGGATGATCCATTGATTACAAACCCTAATCAGATTGATTGGTTGAAACCCTAAATTGATTGAGTCGATTTCTATGTTGAATGGCTCAAACGGTCTCAAGACCATTTGAGGGAAAACGGTCTCAAGACCATTTGGGGGCAAACAGTCTCAAGAACATTTGGAGATCAAGGTCTATGATGGATGGTTGGAGATCCAAGGGTTATTATTTGATGTACTCTCAATGGTCCAATTGATGAATGATAAAATGAAGCAAACCCTAAATCAATTGATTATAGAAACCCTAATTTAGGGTTAAATGGCTTCAATTTGAATTGAACAAATTGTCTTAGACCATTTGAGGACCATTCGGTCTCAAACCGTTTGAGGACTAAATGATCTCAAACCATTTGGGGTTAATTAATATTTAATTCAAACGATCTCAAACCATTTATAGATTTTGAGATCAAGAATGTGTGATGGTCTACCGATCTTAAGACCGATTGAAGGTTTTGGGAACAAGACCGTTTAAGGTCTAACGGTCTTCATACCGATTAGAGGATTTCATCAAGACCGTTTGGTGGTCTAACAGTCTTAAGACCGATTGAAGGTTTTGGGACCAACACTGTTTAAGGTCTAACGGTCTTCATATAGTTTAAGGGTGTTGAGGTCAAGACCATTTGAAATAACCTCAAGACTGTTTGAAGGTTAATAACCTCAAGACTGTTTGTAGGACAATAGCCTCAAGACTATTTGAAGGTCAAAGTACTTCAAGATCGTTAGAGGATATAGTACCTCAAGACCGTTTGAAGGTCTAATTGATTCAAACCATGCAAGTACTATTAAACCCATGAGTGTTAATAATGTATATCAAAGATAATTACAATGGTTGTACCTTTAAGGTACTAGGGTATTTAATACCCTTAGAGGGGTTAACCTTTGATGCTTATGAAAGCAATATCTCAATATACTATTTTTTTGGTCGGTATATCTCAATATACTATGCTAACTCTAAATGTATGTACTTGAATGAAGGGTTGATCTAATCTAATCAAGTTTGAATTAATCAACATCCTAGAGAGGATGAGAGAGAGAGGAATTCATACTTGTATAATAATCATGTAGTGGTTAAGCCTCAACATTTCCAACATGAATAGAATATGTAATTAGGGTATGATCCTTGCTAAAGAGATCATGAAACCCTAATTTAGAAGGTTGATGAGCCCTAACCCTAATTTAGGGCAATACTAGGTGAAACCCTAATCTAGGGTATTGATGTAACCCTAATCTAGTGTAATGATATGAGAAATCCAAATTCAGGGTAATATGATGAAAAACCCTAATTTAAGAGGGTGCTTCATGAAACCCTAATTTCAGGTAAAGTTACATGAAACCTTAATTTGGGGAAAAGTTATAAGGAACCCTAATTTGAGATAATGATTTGATGTGAAACCCTAATCTAGGGTGATGCCATGTGAAACCCTAATGTAGTGATGTGATGTGAAACCCTAATGTAGTGATGTGATGTGAAACCCTAATCTAGGGTGATGTTATATGAAACCCTAATGCAATGATGTGATGTGAAACCCTAATCTAGGGTGATGCCATGTGAAATCCTAATGTAGTGATGTGATGTGAAACTCTAATCTAGGCTGATGTTATGTAATGCAATATGAAACCCTAACCCTAATATAGGGTGAAGGTATGTGAATCCCTAATTCTGAGTTATAATGCATGAAACCCTAATCTTGGGCAATATGATGATAAAGCATAACCCTAATTTTGGGTAATGGGATGAGTATCCCTAATTGACATGAGTTTGGAAACCCTAACTCTAATGAGGTAATAGTGATGCTACCATCACATTGCATAGTGTTGATATGTAATTGATATAACTGTTATCATGTGTACTAACTATAAAGGTATCATGAGATGTTGGGCATAGCCAGGTATGAGCTATGATATTTTATTATTGAAATTGTTTTATGGGCCTTGTGAGCCATAATATGCTTTGTTGCCTAGTTAGAGGTAACAAGAGATTAAATGGGCTGTGAAAGCCATGTGAGATGCTTGTGTAGCACGTATCATGTTTACCTTAGTTAGATGACCTGAAGGCATTAGTTACCTGATAAGTGGTAACAAGTGTTCTTTGATGAACTGAGGGTTTGAATACCCATATTCCATAATCATGATGATGAGATGTTAAGGGATGAAAATGCCCATGATGTAACAAGGGATTGAGATTCCAATGTTTTTTAAAGCTTCAAAAAGTACTTAATAAAAGTATTACACATTCTTTGTAGCATATGTTATAATAATTTATGTTTGAAAACCTAACTGATGTTAAAAGAATATGGTAATGTATTTAATTAATCACGCAAAATCTTATCATGTAGATCCCTGGCCATAGATCCATCATCGTTAGTAGTTGGTGATGGTGAAATAGGTTTTCCTATGGGATCTCGTGGAGGGCATACTATTGAGTATGTGGGGTTTATGGGCGCGAATATCCTTACACCCTAATGGAGGAATTGATGTGAGATAAACATTAAATCTCTCTTCATTATATATTCCGGGATGGATGTATCACTAATCTCCTGATGTCGGGATGGATGTATCATGAATCTCCCAAAAATAAATAATGTCAGATCGATGTGAGATAAATATAAAATCTCTCGATTGTGAAGAGAGTACAGCCGTCGTTGTAACTCTATAATGAAGTTCCCAGTATACCCTGGAAAGCTATTTAGCAGAGACACAAGATATCCTGCATGATATCTTGTACTGATCGAGATAAGGGATGTTATGGAAATCTAGCTCTTCCTTAACCTATGTATGATACCGATTTCAATTTCACAATGGTCGGTTGGAGTATGAGAGGTATACCTCATCTCCTCAGGGCTTAAGTATGATTGTAAAATGTAATCAGCTGTGTAGTGTATTTGCTTAAGGTTGAAATACGAGAATCACTGGTTGATGTTACCTTTCTTAGCATATCTTATATGGATAAATGTTATACATGTTCTTCATTTCCTTAATGGATAAGTGACATACTGCTTTATCAAGTTATAACTGAAATGCTTTGAATAAGAATATTTCTCTAATCTGTTTAGACATTGATTAAACTGTTGTTGAATATATATGATTCCTCTGCTTAGTTTTATTCTATTAATATGCAATATTAATATTTCTGGCAGAGAGTTATATCTCTCGCTGGGACAATTTCAATTGTCTCACCTCCGTGGGATCCAACTTTTTAGGTAGACGCAGAAGAAGAGGCAGAAACCCTATTGTAGGGGAAGAGCAGCAGCAGCAACAACAGGGACAACAGTGATATTCCAGGTGGAGGCACTGGCTGTCATATTTTGTATAGAGAGTCCTATGTGTCATCTCTGTACTCCCAGGTCCTCAGAGTTAGCAGTTAGTACTTTAAATGAATCGATCTGAGATTTTGTCTTGATGCCTCGAGGTTCTTATGTTTCCTGTTTATAGTTTTAACAAAGCAGTTGATACTTGTAATCCTCGAGAAGGAATGGTACATGATATGTACTTATAAAACAGGATGTAAATAAATTACCTTGGTTCTTAATAAAAGAGGTTTTCTGTGTTTGGATATCTTTGTAAACGGTTTTCAATTTTAGTGATTTTCAGTAATCCGTTGTTAATTATCGCTTCCGCTTAGTTAATGATGTTTTATTCGAAAAGTGTGTGACAATTTAGTTGGTATCAGAGCTCTAGGTTTGCTGAGTCTACAGAGACATAGGATTAAGGTTGTTGAGTCTATTCTAGTGTCTTCCAGTTTATCTGATAGTGTCTTCTGCTCATATAGGAGAAGAAGAACTTAAAGATTTCTGGATCACATGAAGAACATACTATTGAGAGCAACATTGCTGCACCAGGAAGAGGTGTAAGGGACCAGACTAGGGAGGAACCAGTACCTGAACATCCCCAGCTTAACCAGGTTGTACTAGAAAACCCAGCTTTCCATGATCTGTTTGGGCAGTTCATGGCAAACATGACGCATATGGCGGATAGGATGCCACCATCTGCACCTAGGGCACCAACCCATAATGAAGGACAGGGAGCTGGTAAGACTTTTGAATGACTTTGTCGGGTTGGAGCCACAGATTATGCTGGTACAGTTGACCCAACAAATGTTGACTTGTGGTTGACTGAGTTGGAGAAGACCTTTATAATCTTCAATATCCCAGAAGCAGAGAAGGTGAGGCATGCAATGTACCTTCTAAAAGGGAGTGATGGCCACTGGTGGACAATAGAAGAGGGCAAGAGGCCAGGTGTTGAAATCGGATGGGAAGAATTCCGACGAGAATTCGTTAATAGATACTTCCCCAAAACGTATGTAGACGAGAAGATCTCTCAGTTTGAGAGGTTAAGGCAAGGACCAATGAACATTAGCAAGTATGAAGCTAAGTTCATGGAGCTTTTGCGGTTCTGTCTGCATATGGAAGCTGATGATGAAGAAAGAATTCAACATTTTGAGACGGGGCTAAACACTAATTTGACCACTCATGTGTCTGCCTTAGAGAATAGGGAGAGGTTCGCCACCTTTGTGGAGTCTGTGAGACGGATAGAAAGGTCAGTGATTGAGAAGCGTCAGACTAAGAGTAAGAAGGTGTATACTCAGTTTCAAGGATAGAGATCCAAAAGTTTCAAGAAATTGAGATTTTCTGTACCAATAGCACCACCGAGATTCAATACCCAGACACAATGGACGTCGAGTAGGGGTAGAGGCCGTAGTTTACCACCATAGGGTGCCCACAGCTCAGCCTTAATGTCAATAACAGGACCACCTAGAGGGAGAGCAGAGGTTGTTTTATATGCGGAAAGATGGGGCATTTGATGAAAGATTGTTGAGCTAGAGATGTAAGTGTGACTCAACCTCTGAGGTGGAGTGAGCAAGGCTCTCAAAAGTGACAGTTTTCGAGTGGTGATAGAGGACATGCACAAGCGTCCCAAGCTGGTTGGTCGACATCCAACAACCGAGCACAGGGTCAACAACAAGAAACGATGAGATTCTATGTGATGAATCAACCTGAAGCAGTAGTCAACCTTCAAGTTGTGATAGGTCAGATGGAACTATTTCATTTTGATATGTCTTCATCCTGCTTCGTATCTGTTTTGATTGATCTGAGTGCTACGCATTCCTTTATCACTCGAGAAGTGATTCATGACTGCAATATGATTGTTAGTCATAAAGCATATAATCTATTGTTAGAAACCCCTTTGTTGGGATCTGTAGTGCTGTGGGAGGTGTGTTCTCCCTGCATTCTTTCCTTTTCTGAATGTCCCATTCAGGTGGATCTTATACTACTTGAGATGCACGGGTTCGATATAATTCTTGGAATGGACACCCTAGAAAAGTATAAGGTTGTTTTGGATTGTGATTCCAAGCAAGTTGTGTTCGCAGATGACGGTGACACATGGGTCTTTCAGGGAGATAGAAAGATTCTTTCCACTTGTCTAGTGTTGGTTATGGTAGTTGAGAAGTTGATGAGACAAAGATGCTTTGTATTCTTGGCACATGTGGTAGACACCACAATGGAGAGCCCTAATCTTTTTGAAGTTTTGATAGTTAGGGAGTTTGAAGATGTGTTTCCTGAGGAACTTTCAGGTGTTCCTCCACCCTGAGAGATTGATTTTGAGATTAATCTAATCCCGACACACAACCAATAGAAAAAATACTGTATAGAATGGCACCGACTGAGATGGAAGAGCTTAAGAAATAGCTGCAAGAGTTGCTTGAGAAAGGTTTTATCTGACCAAGTACTTCACCATGGGGTGCTCCGGTTCTCTTTGTTAAGAATAAGAACGAACCTATGCGGTTATGCATTGATTATAGACAGTTGAATAAAGTAACCATAAAGTACAAGTATCCTCTGCCAAGGATCGATGACCTATTTGATCAGTTGCGTGGTGCAACTATCTTCTCTAAGATAGATCTGAGGTCAGAATATCATCAGTTACGTATCAAGGAGAGTAACATACCTAAATCCATCTTTAGGACAAGGTATGGTCACTATGAGTTCATAGTTATGTCATTTGGATTAACTAATGAAGCAGCTACATTCATGGAACTCATGAATAGAATCTTCTGGCCTTTTCTTGATCAGTTCATAGTAGTCTTCATAGATGACATTTTGATATACAGTAGAGATGCTCAACAGCATGAGCAGCACCTTCGTCAGGCTTTAACTTTGCTAAGAGAGCATAAGTTGTATGCTAATTTTAGCAAATGTGAGTTCTGGTTACCAGAAGTTTCCTTTCTAGGACACATAATATCTGCCTCAGGTATCCGTGTTGATCCTAAAAAGGTAGAATATGTCATGCAATGGGAACAACCAAAGATGCCAATAGGGATACGTAGTTTCCTAGGACTGGCAGGCTATTACAGGAGGTTCATTAAGAACTTCAGTTCTATAGCTTTACCCCTAACCAAGTTAACCAGGAAGAAGGATCCTTTTATCTAGAATGACAAGTGTAAACATTCTTTCTGGCTATTGAAAGAAAGGTTAACAAGTGCACATGTGTTGGTGTTACCTGAGCAAGGGAAGGGGTACATAGTTTTTTGTGATGCATCTAAGAATGGTCTAGGATGTGTGTTGATGCAGGATAATCAAGTGATTTCTTTTTCCTCTCAATAGCTTAAGAAACACGGGGAGAATTATCCAACACATGATCTAGAGCTAGTTGTTGTGGTCCATGCTTTGAAGATCTGGAGACATTATTTCTATGGGAAAACATTCTAGATTTTCATAGACCATAAGAATCTAAAATATATCTTCTCACAACATGAGTTGAACATGAGACAACGCCGCTGGATGGAGTGAATCAAGGACTATGATTGTACAATTGATTATCATCCAGGGAAGGCTAATGTAGTAGCTGATGCACTAAGTAGGAAATCATCATCACCAGCCTTAGGTAAAGCACAGTTGAACTCCTTAGTGTGCTTTAAAAGAGATATGATTATTTTCTTGAGGGAAAACAACATACAACTTAAGGTATCATTGTTAGCCGAGTTGTTAGCTGAGATGCAAGTGAAACCTACTCTGAGACAGGAGATTAAAGAAGCACAGTAGGTTGATCATGTGATTCACCAGATCAGGTCATAGTATGGTAGTGAGAAACAGGACGGCTTTCATGAGTCATAGGATCAGGTAGTCTATTACCATGATAGGATGGTAGTACCTGATGCTAATCACTTAAGGAAGTTAGTATTGGAGGAAGCTCATTCTTCGATGTATGCAATGCATCCAGGAAGCACCAAAATGTATCATAACTTGAAGGATTTGTATTGGTGGCCAGGATTGAAGAAGGATGTAGCTGAGTTTGTTATGCGGTGTCTGATGTGTCAGTAGGTTAAAGTTTAACATCAGAAGCCCACAGGAACAATGCAACCTTTTCCTATACCACAGTGGAAATGGGATCATGTGACCGTGGACTTTGTGGTTGGTTTGCCTATAACAACCAAAGGTCATGATTCCATATGGGTGATAGTTGATAGGTTGACTAAGACAACACATTTCCTTCCTGTCAAAACAACCAACACTGCTGAGAGGTTTGCACAGATATATATGGATGAGATAGTGTGGTTGCATGGGGTTCCAGCTACTATTGTTTCTAATAGAGGTCCCCAGTTCACAATTCATTTTTGGGAACGACTACATAAAGCTTTGGGTACACAGTTAAGGTTTAGTATTGCCTTTCACCCATTGATAGATGGACAATCTGATAGGACCATACAAACCTTGGAGGATTTTGTTAGGGCATGTGTCCTTCAGTTTGTAGGAAGTTGGGATCTACACCTGAGCTTGATAGAATTTGCTTACAATAATAGCTATCAGCACAATATTGATATGGCACCATATGAAGCATTATATGGTAGATGTTGTAGATCTCCTTTATGTTGGTATGAAATAGGAGAATATCAACTTTTGGGTCCTGAGCTAGTGCAGCAAACAACTGAGAAGATTAAAGTAATACAACAATAATTAAAGACTGTACAGGATAGACAGAAGTCATACGTCGACAAACGGCGAAGACCTTTAGAATTCCAAGTTGGAGGCAGAGTATATCTCAAGGTATCACCTTAGAAAGGTGTCCTTAGATTTGGAAAAAAAGGAAAGTTAGCTCCTAGATTTATGGGGCCTTATCCAATCATTGAACGTATTGGAAAGGTAGCCTATAAGCTGGAATTGCCACCTGAGCTGCATAAGTTGCATCCAGTGTTCCATATCTCCATGATGAGAAAGTGTCATCCTGACACATAGTTAGTTTTACAACCTGTGGAGGTAGAATTAAATGATGATATATCATATATTGAAGGACATGTGATGATCCTTGATAAAAGAATTAAAAAGATGAAAAAGAAAGACATATGTCTTGTGAAAGTTCTCTGGTATCATTGTGGCATTGAAGAAGCTACATGGGAGCTAGAGGAAGAGATGAGGAGGAAGTACACTTCTATTTTCTCTTGATGATTTCGGGGACGAAATCCCTGTTAGGGGTGGATAATTTGTAACATCCCTAACCTGGGTTATGCTTTAACCCTAGATGTTTTGTTAAGAAAGATAATTATATGTGTGCTCTTATCTTTTGAAAAGTAATTAAGGCTCAAGAGGATCTTATGTTTCAATTTTAGTCCTTTTTAAATAATGTTGAAAACAATGTTTTGCCTATTTTGGACTAAAGTTGAAGCATCATAAGAATGAAAATGATGCAGAGGTATGGCTTGTGGAAAGCTTGAGCACCAAGAAAGAGCTTATTAAACAATGTTTGTGCATTAAAACCTAATTATGGTGTAATGTGCAATTTACCCAAAACCTAGGGTTCAATATGAAAAATACAACTTCCAGAGAGTCCCTAATGTTTCTTGGTATCAATTAGAAACAATAAAATCAGAGGGGCACATTTGAATCTCTTTAGCGGAGAGAGAATCTTGATATTAAAATAATCAAGATTTAAGCATAATTGAAACCCTAATTCAATTTAATGCAAAAATAAATATATTAATGGAAGTGCCCTTCAACCAAAAATGTGATGGTTGAATTTATATAAGTATGGACGTCCTTATGCCTTGCAATGGAACCGAAATATCTAAAGTGAGTGGAGAGCCCACTCACATTAGTTAAAGAAAAAGTAATATCCACTAATTTTAGGATATTATTATTATATTGATTAAGGTTCTTAATTGTTTTCTTTTAATTCATGGATAAAGAAGATGATTTTTAAGGGGAGGATGATGGATTTGTATGCAAGGAAGTGAGGAGGATAAGTGGCACCAATTTTGGGTATTGAAAACGTTTTATAACACTTTCTCTCTCTTGAATTTTCCTTATATACACTCCATTCATTCACCCATATGAAAGGCTTTTTTGTACTCTTCTTTCTATCCTTGCTTTGGCCAAACACAAGGGAGCTTAGGAGCAACTAGAGGACGTACCCCAACCTATAGGTGATCTCCTTCATCATCTTCAACCTTGATTTCATGGTGAAAATTGAAATCCAATGCTTATTTTCTTCTTTTCTCTATTCAATCTTCAACTTTAGCCATTCTTTTCACTCAAAGACTTGAGGACGGACCATGGGAAGTTGAGAAAGCTTCATTCACCATTAAATACGTGAAGCTTGAAGCTTGGATTCAACTTTGAAAGCGGGTTATATAACTTGAACCCTTAAATGTTATTATTAATTTCATTTCTTCATCATATGTTGAATCTTTCTTCTTTCCCCAAATTCCTTTATATTAGTTGATGAAATCACCATAAGAATCACAGAAAGTTTTGAAGGTTTGTAGCTTGAAGATGATGATTTCATCTTAGCACACACCTCAATAAATATCATGAGTAAACAGTTTGCAATTTTGATGACCAAACAGTGTCAAGACCGTTTGGTGATCAAATGGTCTCAAGACCGTTTGAGGGCAAACGGTCTCAAGACTGATTGAGGTCAAACGGTCTCAAGACCATTTGGGGTCAATTGTTGTTGTGTATGAATGAAGATCCAATGGTTCAAATTGATCTAATGGTTTCAAGAATGGATGATCCATTGAATACAAACCCTAATCAGATTAATTGGTTGAAACCCTAAATTGATTGAGTCGATTTCTATGTTGAATGGCTCAAATGGTCTCAAGACCATTTGGAGATCAAGGACTGTGATGGATGGTTGGAGATGCAAGGGTTATAATTGGATGTACTCTCAATGGTCCAATTGATGAATGATTCAATGAAGCAAACCCTAAATCGATTGATTGTAGAAACCCTAATTTAGGGTTAAATGGTTTCAAGCTAAATTGACCAAACGGTCTTAGACCATTTGAGGACCATTCGGTCTCAAACCATTTGAGGACTAAATGGTCTCAAACCGTTTGGGGTTAATTAATATTTAATTCAAACGGTCTCAAACCGTTTAGAGATTTTGAGATCAAGACCGTTTGATGTTCTAACGGTCTTAAGACCGATTGAAGGTTTTGGGACCAAGACCGTTTAAGGTCTAACGGTCTTCAGACTAATTGGAGGATTGGATCAAGACCGTTTGGTGGTCTAATGGTCTTAAGACCGATTGAAGGTTTTGGGACCAAGACTGTTTAAGGTCTAACGGTCTTCAAACCGTTTAAGGGTGTTGAGGTCAAGACTGTTTGAAGGTTAATAACCTCAAGACCATTTGAAGTTTAATAACCTCAAGACTGTTTGAAGGTTAATAACCTTAAGACCGTTTGGAGGACAATGACCTCAAGACCATTTGAAGGTCAAAGTACTTCAAGATTGTATGAGGATCTAGTACCTCAAGACCGTCTGAAGGTCTAATTGATTCAAACCATGCAAGTAATATTAAACCCATGAGTGTTAATAATGTATATCAAAGATAATTACAATGGTTGTACCTTTAAGGTACTAGGGTGATTAGTACCCTTAGAGGGGTTAACCTTTGATGCTTATGAAAGAAATATCTCAATATATTATGCTAACCCTAAATGTATGTACTTGAATGAAGGGTTGACCTAATCTAATCAAGTTTGAAGTAATCAACATCTTAGAGAGGATGAGAGAGAGGAATTCATACTTGTATAATAATCATGTAGTGGTTAAGCCTCAACATTTTCAACATGAATAAAATATGTAATTAGGGTATGATCCTTGCTAAAGAGATCATGAAACCCTAATTGAGAAGGTTGATGAACACTAACCCTAATTTAGGGCAATGCTAGGTGAAACCCTAATCTAGGGTATTGGTGTAACCCTAATCTAGGGTAATGATATGAGAAATCCCAATTCAGGGTAATATGATGAAAAAACCTAATTTAAGAGGGTGCTTCATGAAACCCTAATTTCGGGTAAAGTTACATGAAACCTTAATTTGGGGAAAAGTTATAAGGAACCCTAATTCGAGATAATGATGTGATGTAAAATCATAATCTAGGGAGATGCCATGTGAAACCCTAATGTAGTGATGTGATGTGAAACCCTAATGTAGTGATGTGATGTGAAACCCTAATCTAGGGTGATGTCATATGAAAACCTAATGCAGTGATGTGATGTGAAATGCTAATCTAGAGTGATGTCATGTGAAACCCTAATGTGGTGATGTGATGTGAAGCTCTAATCCAGGGTGATGCTATGTAATGCAATATGAAACCCTAACCCTAATATAGGGTGAAGGTATGTGAAACCCTAATTCTGAGTTATAATGCATGAAACCCTAATCTCGGGTCATATGATGATAAATCATAACCCTAATTTTGGGTAATGGGATGACTATCCCTAATTGACATGAGTTTGGAAACCCTAACCCTAATGAGGGAATAGTGATGCTACCATCACATTTCATAGTGCTGATTTGTAATTGATATAATTGTTATCATGTGTACTAACTATGCAGGTATCATGAGATGTTGGGCATAGCCACGTATGAGCTATGATGTTTTATTATTGAAATTTTTTTATGGGCCTTGTGAGCCATAATATGCTTTGTTGCCTAGTAAGAGGTCACAAGAGATTAAATGGGCTATGAGATCCATGTGAGATGCTTGTATAGCAAGTATCATGTTTACCTTGGCTAGATGACCTGAAGGTATTAGTTACCCGATAAGTGGTAACAAGTGTTCTTTGATGAACTGAAGGTTTGAATACCCATATTCCATAGTCATGATGATGAGATGTTAAGGGATGATAATGCCCATGATGTAACAAGGGATTGAGACTCCAATGTTTTATAAAGCTTCAAAAAGTACTTGATAAAAGTATTACACATTCTTTATAGCATTTTTTATAATAATTTATGTTTGAAAACCTGACTGATGCTAAAAGAATATGGTAATATATTTAATTAATCAAGGGTAATCTTATCATGTAGAGCCCTAGTCATAGATCCATCATCATTAGTAGTTGGTGATGGTGAAACAAGTTTTCCTATGGGATCTCCTGGAGGGCATACTGTTGAGTATGTGGGGGTTATGGGTGTGAATATCCTTACCCCTAATGGAGGAATTGATGTGAGATAAACATTAAATATCCCAATCCTTCATTATATATGCTGGGATGGGTGTATCACTAATCTCCCAATGTCGGGATGGATGTATCATGAATCTCCCAAAAATAAATAATGTAGGATCGATGTGAGATAAATATGAAATCTCTCTATTGCGAAGAAAGTATAGACACCACTGTAACTTTATAGCAAAGTTGCCAGTATACCCTGAAAAGCTATTTAGCAGAGACACAAGATATCCTGCATGAGATCTCATATTAACCGAGATAAGGGAGGTTATGGAAATCCATCTCTTCCTTAACCTATGTATGGTACAGATTTTGATTTCGCAATGGTTGGTTGGAGTATGAGCGATATACCTCATCTCCTCAGGGCTTAAGTATGATTGTAAAATGTAATCAGCCATGTAGTGTATTTGCTTAAGGTTCAAAATATGATAATAACTTGTTGATGTTACCTTGCTTAGCATATCTTAGACGGATAAATGTTATACATGTTCTTCATTTCCTTAATGGATAAGTGACATACTGCTTTATCAAATTATAACTGAAATTCTTTGAATAAGAATATTTCTCTAATCTGTTTAGACATTGATTAAACTAATGTTGAATATATATGATTCCTCTACTTAGTTTTATTCTATTAATATGCAATAATAATATTTCTTGTGGAGAGTTATATATCTCGTTGGGACAATTTCAATTGTATCACCCCTGTTGGATCCAACTTTTTAGGTAGACGTAGAAGAAGAGGTAGAAACCCTATTGTAGGGGAAGAGTAGCAGCAACAACAACAGGGACAACAGTGATATTCCAGGTGGAGGCACTGACTGTCATATTTTGTACAGAGAGTCCTATCACTACAACAAAAATATCCATTAGTGGCATTTATGTTTGTGGCTTTTGTAAAAAAAAGCCATTATATAATTTTTTTACAGGTATTTCTTATTTAAATGCCCATAATCTATATGACATAAATTGTAATAAAATATGCCAACACTAATGGCGTTTGTACATTTTATTAGTGGAATTTTATGTTGGTATATGTATGCCCGTAGAGCCATCCCAAGCGATTGCATGGAGTCAGATATTAATTAATCAATTAATGCAATTATTTGGTTAATTAATGAATTCCGGAATATTCTAATTAATCCACGAGCGTTTTAATTAACGCAACATTTCTGTTTATCGATGGGTTTAGGAAACCCTATTTCCCTTCGTATCCTATTTAAAGGAGGATTGACGGCCGATATCTATATAAGATAGAGAGAGGTTTTTCCGTTTACGCTCACTCACGTAAACCCTAGTCGTCATCGTCCTTAGAAGAGAAAGGAGAGCAACGCGGCGCTAGCACGCCGCCGCAAAGACACACTCCTTCCCGCCGGCTTAGGAAGCGCGACGTGGAGTTCCGTCCATCTGTGTGGACGAAGTAGAGACACAAATGCATTGGCGCCTACGTTCAGAGGACGTTGACGACCACCTGTATGCGCTACGAGCAGCGGACATCACTGCCGCAAAGAAGCACCGCCGGATCAACCTGCGATAGTGAACGGGAGAGAAGTTCCGTCTGTGTCGACAAGCAGCGTTGCACCGTCATGCAGCGGGACATCGCCGGACTTGCTCCGCGATAAGGTATATTCCGCAAACAATCCTTCCAAATACGTTGTTGTCGACGAGATCCTGTTTCGGGTTGCGTGGATTTTATCGCTTCCGCCGCGCATGTTTTCTCCACAAAACCCAACAGTGGTATCAGAGCAACGTCGATCTACGGTGTATTTGGATTAGTTTCGATATGATCGAATCATTGTATAGTGTTTTTAAGTTGCATACGATGTGAATTAAACCTGTTAATGTGAAAATCTAAACCTAATTCCACATATGCCGCAGGCTACTGTTTTTGACGTTTTGGACGGGGTCGACTATGGAAAATATAGATTTTCCTAAGTGCACGGAAGTGAAATTCCGTAGACCTTTCAGGGGCTCTGCCCCTGAGACCCCGCGAGGGGTGGCCTCCCCTCGACCCCTGCCCGCTGACCAGGCAGCGGGATCCACACACAGGGGCGTTGCCCCTGTGTACTCCGCAAAGTCTGCGTGGGAGTCAAGAAATCATTTAATGGGGAATGTCCCGCATTAAAAGTACTGCAATTTTAATATGTATATACGTATATGTAGATATACCTATGATAGCTTACACACCGCCTTTAAAATATGTTTTATGTGGTGAGTGCATGCACGGTTATGGCCTAATATCCCCTTTTGTGAATGTTGTGAATGAATGTGGATGTCAATCTTGTGGATATGTTTGTTTGTGAATTCTATGGATGTATAATGGTTACATATGGATCCTTTGTATAAAGTATTCAGCTTGCATGCCAAGCCTCATCTCTTATTTCAAAGTGTAATTAATTCTTTCTTTTTATATTTGTACTCACATGATGTAATAGAGATATGATTAGTTTTAGTTTTTGTACACTTGATGTAAGGAGGCCACTTGAAGATCCAACTCCAAGGAGTGTCCATGGAGAAGCACCATGAAGATCTAATTCCAAGAAGCAATCTGAAGATCCAACTCCAAGGAGCGTCCAAGGAGAAGCAACAAGAAGATCCCATTCCAAGAAGCAACTTGAAGTTCCAACCTCACGAAGCATCCATGAAGTTGTTCATTGTAATGTTGATCATTACAGGCTTACAGGTTGATTCATAGGTATTGCATGAGATGCATAAGACCATAGGTGTACTGTAATCCTTTGTTGCTCCAAAGGATTACAATAGTATGGCCATAACTGATGTATTTGTGTTTGTGATTGCATGTCTATCGTTTGTGGTTGTGGATATAGTAGTATATGATACATACTATAAGTATGTGGTGTTTGGATATGTATATGTATTAATAAAACCCCTCAATTAATAATATTAAGTTTTAGTTGCCTTCCATAAAGCAACACACATGAAAAGCTTGATCGACTATGTGTGGGCACGCCTTCGCGTGGTACACTATCTATCTTGTGGAAGTGTGAAGGTGGGTGTGTGGGTCTGCCTCCGCAGGGTGCACACTCATCGTGTTGGCTTATGGGTTGGACTTAACTAGGGAACCTTGATAGGATCAAGTACCTAGAGGCACACAGATGCATCATGGCAAGGAGTTGTGCATGATCATCTATCCAAGAGTTGCATATGATGCAATTGGCAAAAGTTGCCTACCTTAGTATTTGGTCTTTGACACCAGCGTTGGCTGGGTATTGATCCAATTATTTTGGGTCTTGGATCACTAGAAGGTTGTGCGTTGCAATCTTTCGAGTTGATAGTGAGGGCTATCAATTTGAATAAAATAGTGGGAGCATAATTAATTGAAGGCCTAATTAATCTTGTTTATCAAATCTTTACAAGTCAAAATGTTTTGGACTAAATGCAAATTTTTCTTTTGTAGCAATAAAATGGAAACCAACACTCACACTTTCTCATTGCGATCGGTCCTTGAGAAGGACAAACTTACCGGAACCAACTTTCAAAACTGGTTTAGGAGGCTGAGAATTGTTCTCACACATGAGCGTAAGCTCTATGTCCTTGAAACACCAGAGCCAGAGGAGCCCGCCGTAAATGCGCCCAAGGCTGAAAAGGATGCTTACAAGAAGTACCTTGATGATGCCATCGATGTCAAGTGCCTGATGTTGTGCTCAATGAACTATGAGTTGCACGAGAAACATGAGAACATGAATGTCATGGAGATGGTAACACATCTCAAGAACATGTATCAACATCAAGCAAGACAAGAGAGATATGATGTCTCAAAGGCTTTGTTCAAAAGCAAGATGAAAGAGGGAGACTCAGTTGGCACCCATATGCTCACCTTGATTGGGTACGTGGAAAGCCTATCCAAGCTGGGATTTCCCCTAGGTCAAGAGTTGGCCACTGATGTGATTCTACAATCATTTCCTGAATCATATAGTCATTTTGTCATGAACTACAACATGAACAATTTTGATAAGCCGTTGTCAGAATTGTTGGGCATGTTGAGGACAACTGAAGCACAGATGAAGAAAGACAAGCCCAAGTCTGTGATGGTGATCAGCAAGGCAAAGGGAAAGTTAAAAGGTAAAAGCAAGGCTAAGAAAGGTTCTAAAGCCAGGCAGAAGCCAAAGTCATCCGCGCTCAAAGCTAAAGGTGGGATCTCCAAAGAAGGCAGTTGTCACCATTGTCACCAGCCTGGACATTGGAAAAGAAACTATCCTCTCTACCTGGAGGAACTGAGGAAGAAGAAGCAGGGGATAGAGATCTCCACTTCAGGTATATACATTATTGAGATAAACTTAAATACTTCTTCATCATGGGTACTGGATACCGGATGTGGATCTCACATATGTTCTAATATGCAAGATCTGATAAGAAGTAAGCCTTTACGAAAGGGCCAAGTCGAGCTGCGGGTTGCTAATGGAGCAAGAGTTGCTACCACCGCAGTTGGAGTTATTAGTTTATCTTTGCCTATGGGCCTTGTAATAGAATTAGAGAATTGCTATTACGTACCTGCCATTAATAGAAATATTATTTTTGTATCTTGTATGGACAAGAGTGGATTTTAATTTCACATTAAGAATGGAATTATTTCTATATCTAAAGATGAGATCTTTTATGGCAATGCCCCTGTGTCTTATGGTATCTACTTGTTAGAACTTGAGACTAGCATATATAATGTAAATACTAAAAGGTTAAAACTTGACAACTCAAACAAAACATTCTTATGGCATTGTCGTCTTGGGCACATAAATGAGAAGCGCATATCTAGACTCCATAAGGATGGTTATCTAGACTCTTTTGATTTTGAATCATTAGAGACATGTGAGGCATGTTTATTAGGGAAGATGACCAAAACTCCTTTCACTGGACACAGTGAGAGAGCCAGTGATCTGCTAGGGCTCATACATAATGATGTATGTGGACCTTTTAGATCAAATGCTAGAGGAGGCTATCAATACTTCATTACCTTCACTGATGACCTCAGTAGGTATGGCTATGTATATCTTATGAAACACAAGTCAGAAACTCTTGAAATGTTCAAGACTTTCATGAATGAAGTAGAGAAGCAACTTGGTAAGAGTATTAAAGCACTCCGTTCAGATCGAGGTGGCGAATACTTAAGCCAAGAGTTTGATGACCTTCTGAGAGATCGTGGTATTGTATCACAATGGACTCCACCTGGTACACCACAACATAATGGTGTGTCAGAAAGAAGGAATCGTACATTATTAGACATGGTACGATCAATGATGAGTTCAGCCGAACTTCCAATATCGTTCTGGGGATATGCTCTTGAAACTGCAACGTTTACACTTAATCGTGTGCCTTCCAAATCGGTTCAAAAGACACCATATGAGATATGGAATGGGAATCGTCCCAATTTGTCTATGTTAAAGATTTGGGGATGTGAATCTTATGTTAGGAAACAATTTCCTGAAAAGCTTGGACCCAAATCAGAAAAATGTTATTTTGTTGGATACCCCAAGGAAACTAGGGGATACTACTTCTACACACCAACTGACAACAAAGTGTTTGTTGCTAGGACTGCTGTATTTCTTGAAAAGGAATTTATTTCCAAAGGAATTAGTGGGAGGAATGTAGAGATCAAAGAAGTTCTAGACCAACAAGAAAGTAGAGAACCTGAGGAGGTACATAAGGAACATGAAGACTCACAAGTTTTTGTGGAACTTCAAGTTCCAAATGTAACACAGGAACCTCGTAGGTCTAGTAGGACACCATTCGAGCCTGAGAGATTTGGATTTTTTGTGACTCAAGACAGTGATGAATTGGGCATAGCAGATGATCCAACTTCCTATCTAGAAGCTACTAAGGGACCAAAATCTAAGAAATGGCTTGAAGCTATGAGATCTGAGATGGAATACATGTACACCAACAAGGTATGGACCTTGGTGGATCCACCTGAAGGGGTAAGACCCATAGGGTGCAAGTGGATCTTCAAGAAGAAGACTGACATGGATGGAAATGTTCAAACCTATTAAGGTAGATTGGTTGCAAAAGGATTCCATCAAATTCAAGGTGTTGATTATGAAGAGACCTTCTCACCAGTTTCCATGATTAAATCCATCAGGATCATGCTTGCCATTGCAGCTTATCATGACTATGAGATTTGGCAGATGGATGTTAAAACAACATTCCTTAATGGGAATTTACTCGAGGATGTGTACATGACACAACCTGAGGGTTTTATCGATCCAAAGGAAGCCAATAAAGTATGTAAGCTACAAAGGTCAATCTATGGATTGAAGCAAGCATCTCGAAGTTGGAATCTACATTTTAATGAAGTAGTCAAAAAGTTTGGCTTTAGTCAAAATGAAGACGAACCTTGTGTTTACAAAAGGGTTAGTGGGAGCACAGTCGTATTTTCATATTGTATGTGGATGACATACTATTTATGGGAAATGACATCCCTACTCTTCAGACAGTAAAAGGTTGGCTAGGGAAGACTTTCTCTATGAAGGATTTAGGCGAAGCATCCTATATACTAGGGATCAAGATCTATAGAGATAGATCTAGAAGGCTTCTAGGCCTAAGCCAGAGCACATACATTGACAAGGTGCTAAAGAGGTTTAGCATGGAGGGTTCTAAGAGAGGTAACTTGCCCATGTCCCATGGGGTTACGATCTCTAAATCCCAATGTCCTAGTTCATGTGATGAACGACATACATGAGTAAGATTCCATATGCATCAGCAATTGGATCTATCATGTACGCAATGTTATGTACTCGTCCTGATGTGTCGTATGCTTGAGCATGACGAGCCGGTATCATTCAGATCTAGGTGAATGTCACTGGACAGCCGTAAAGATCATCCTAAAGTACTTGAGAAGGACTAAGGATCAATTCTTGGTATACGGCGGTGAGGTAGAGCTTGTGGTAAATGGTTACACCGATGCTAGCTTCCAAACTGACAAAGATGACTACAGATCACAATCTGGATTTGTGATTTGCCTGAACGACAGAGTTGTGAGCTGGAAGAGTTCCAAGCAAGAGACGGTTGTGGATTCTACAACAGAGGCCGAATATATTGCCGCATCTAATGCTGCAAAGGAAGCTGTGTGGATCAAGAAGTTCATTTCTGAACTTGGAGTGGTTCCAAGCGCTGGTGATGCAATTGAGTTGTTTTGCGACAACAATGGAGCAATTGCACAGGCTAAAGAACCAAGATCGCACCAACGTTCCAAACATATTCTACGGCGGTTCCATCTCATACGAGAGATCGTACAACGAGGAGATGTGAAGATTTGCAGAGTACCTATAGAAAGCAATGTGGCTGACCCGCTCACAAAAGCACTTTCACAGCAGAAACATGACGGACATGTTCGATCACTTGGATTGAGATTCATGAGTGATTGGGTATAAGTGCAAGTGGGAATCTGTTGGTATGTATGCCCATAGAGACTATCATTTGGTGATTGTAATGGGATACTATGTAAATGATTTGTAATACTACATTGATCATATCAATGAAGGCAAGTTTCCAATCTATATGTTTGTGTTTTATATTGTGAGATGACCATAAAACTTATAGATGTCTATAGAATAATATACTCAATGACATATGTCTTCGGGTTGATGACCTGAACAGTGAGATCATATGTATGCTAAGAGTATGTATTCTTGTTTTGTCCCTAATCGGTTGTTATTGTGGAAATATCCATAGACATCAATAACACATAAGATTAGAATGTATGTTGGTTGATGGAAGAATCTCATTATCCATGATATGGAGATATCAAACCAAATACATAGATACTTGTTAGAGAACAGTGTATCAGATAGACCCACCTTGAGAGTGACACATGGATACCATGATTGGTAGTTAGAGTCACATCTCATAATGATGGTGGTGATTGTGGTTCTTAGACCTGAAGTCACTATACTTATCACATGTCATTCGGTGTACTTTGACATCATCCACCGTGGTCCTGAATAAGGATTGCTATAAAGATGGTGCTTGGGTGCACTGTGACACATGGGGATGACTGTGAGTGATGTAGATGGAATTTGTCCTTCCTACGGGAGTTTGATATTCCGGCCACTTGATAAGCGAGACTGAGAAATGCATGGCCATGCTGATGTGAGTCAATATGTGATATTGAGCTTACATATATCTCAGGCAGTCTGCTCTAGTTCAAGGAACATGGATTGAACGTTGAAAAGGATAACAATTCCATGACTCGAGTTCAATCCAGATATCAGCGACAAAGGAACTATACAATCACTGTAACACCAGTCCTGAATGATAGGTCAAGTTGTTCTCCAACTTCTCCAATTACTTGGGTGGCAATGAAGTCTTGCTAGATACCAATCATTGCTTGTGAAATCATAATATGATTATAGATATCACTGCCAATGTAATTTGGAGCCTACCGGGTCACACACAAAGGATGTGTTGGAATATGAGTATAATTGTGGATTTGATTGGAATTGCTCCGAATCACATTGATTACTAAAATGTTTATGTAATGGATTAGAATGATATTGGAGTGACTGGCTCTAAGTGCAAGTGGGAGTCTGTTGGTATATATATGCCTGTAGAGCCATCCCAAGCGAATGCATGGAGTCAGATATTAATTAATCAATTAATGCAATTATTTGATTAATTAATGAATTCCGGAATATTCTAATTAATCCATGGGCATTTTAATTAACGCAACATTTCTGTTTACCGATGGGTTTAGGAAACCCTATTTCCCTTCGTATCCTGTTTAAAGGAGGATTCACGGCTGATATCTATATAAGATAGAGAGAGGTTTTTCCATTTATGCTCACGCACGTAAACCCTAGCCGTCATCGTCCTTAGGAGAGAAAGGAGAGCAACGCGCCGCTAGCACACCGCTGCAGAGACATACTCCTTCCCATCGGCTTAGGAAGCGCGACGTGGAGTTCCGTCCATCCGCGTGGATGAAGTAGAGACGCAGACGCATTGACGCCTGCGTTCGGAGGACGTCGACGACCACCTGTACGCGCTATCAGCGGCGGACATCACTGCCGCAAAGAAGCACCACCAGATCAACCTGCGACAGCAAATGGGAGAGAAGTTCCATCCGTGTCGACAAGCAGTGTTGCACCGTCGTGCAGCGGGACATCGCCGGACTTGCTCCGCGATAAGGTATATCCCGCAAACAATCCTTCCAAATACGTTGTTGTCGATGAGATCCCGTTTCAGGTTGCGTGGATTTTATCGCTTCCGCCACGCATGTTTTCTCCACAAAACCCAACATTTTATACACGTCAATTACAAACTTATTTTTCTTTTCTTTTGATTAGTTAATAAAACCTAATGTACCCCTCACTCTGGCAGTGATTCTCTAGAGCCCCTCAGTGAGCTTCCCTCCACTCGTGGGAGGGGGAGGCCAGCGGCCGGTTGGCATTTCCTTTCTTCCCCTGGGCGTTTTTCTGCCTCATGTCTCTCTGTGGGCTGTTCCGTTTGTGGGTGTCTTCTATCCTCATGTGGCGCTTCCTTCCCCATCTCTTTTGTGACTAGAGACCCAGTGTTTTCGTGCGGAGCTAGTGTACGGCGGAGCGTGGGAGGCTCTTGTGACGATCGACATCCCCTGGAGGACGGGCGCTCCTCTCTATCTTTCTTTTTGTTTTCTGGGTGGTCGTGTGTTCTGGTTGTGTCCTTTTGATCTGCAGCTGTCGGTTGCACCCTCATCCATTTTGCTGAGAGGAGTCAAGTGGGGGTTCGATCTTTGGTGGGTGCTCCTACCCTCGACCATCTTCTTCCACCTCAAGTTGTAGCTTGTGGTGCAGGGGTGTGTCGGTGTGGTGTGGAGTGGTGGTGGGGTTCCCTACCTTCCCTGCCCCCCATCAGCTCAAATGCCTTAGTCCTCTTTCCCTTGCTTCTATTTCGTATGGTTGTTTAGCCTCCTGTCCACCCGATTCCTAGGGTGCCCTCTACCTATTCATGATTTTTTCTATGTGAGTTTTGTCTGTTTGCTTTGTTCCGTGGGTTTTTGTCAGTCTATTTTGTAGTGTGTCGTCCGGGTGGCTCATCCTTACTAACCGCGTCTCTGTTCTGTGTGAGTTTTGACTTTGGTTTCATTTTTTCCCTTCTGGTCGTGGCCTTTGTTCCTATTGTTTCCACAGTTGTGTTGTGTGTTGTGGTTGGAGTCATGATGTGTTGTCATGGTGTGTTGTTTGTTGGTGTCTTTCTGTGTCTTTAGTTTGGTTCAGTTCTTTTCCTTCTAGGAAGTCTATTGTTCTCTTCATGATAGTGATCTCTGCGGGAAATTATGCATACTCTCACCCCAATATACTCAAAAGGCTCATATAGATTGATGACTTCCATCCCAGACAGCTACTTTAAGAGTTGGCTGGTGCTGAAATTTATCTATCACATTCCAAATTGAGTTTTTTGCTATATTGCTCCTCAAAGAGAGTAGTTTCTAGGCTCTTTGATGTGAGATCTCTATCTTGTAGATGTTGTATGGCTTACTTTTAATGATGTTGAGTTGTTAAAAAAAACCTAATGTCCCCAAGTTCTCGGGAGTCCATGGAGTGACTTTCAAGGATACACGACATACTTATGGAAGGGGGAGGCCACTTTTTCCTCTCCTCCACGGGTTCCATCAGCCTAGCCTCCCTCCGATAAGGCATCTTTCTCTTTCGGTTCTGAACACCAGATCTTGCTTTTTTGTTGCCCCTACAGAAGCATTTCATCTTTTGACAGCAATGTTGGTATTCACTTCCATCCACCCAGCTGGCGGGGTGGCCCAAAAACCATCACATCACTATACCATATGTAATAGGTTGGTCAGTCTCTAGCTTGTTCCCCATGATTCTCTGACATTGGCTTCCTCATTGGTAATACACGAATGTTAGTTTTCTGGTAACATAATATGTTTCTCTAACATCCACATGTTTATGTTGTTCTATATATAGCAGAAACTAATCAAAAACATCCTTCTCACATCTTATGATTTCCTCATGTTGGACCTCAAACATTGCGTAAGATTGGCGGAGAATAAGAAATTGTGACCAAACTATAAAATTCAGAATAATCCAAACCTTCTTTGCTTCCTCACAGTCATAGTATTTCATGAAGTGTGTTTTCCTCCATCGACCAACATCTACTACATCAGGTATGAATAGTGAATTTATACTAGCTCTCCTCTTATTTGTCATGATTGATTTATGGTTAACAAACTATATAAAATTCTCAAATTTTTTGGGCACCCTATAGCCCCATATTTGTTTCCCTGGTCTAGAACAACTACTATCGTTGATAGTGGTATTGTTCATACATGTTTTTATTTTTGAAACATCTTGTATCTGTTTGGTTGTCTATTCTGAGCTAAAGAACAAATGTATCTTTACATTCATTAGAGTGTCATTTATGATTTTGTTTATATCTTTGCAATGTTCATAATTTCTCCTAAAGTGTCTGACAGTCTGTTTGGTAAGAATTGCATTTTTGTTGTGATAGTTGGACAATCACATGTGTTTCTACATATGCTAGATTTTGTGGGAGGTCCATATGTCGATCAGGTTTGTACCATTAGTGGTGACATGGCTTCCTCAATATATAATTTGAACTTTGCATGCTATGCTTTGCATCAATGATGATTTAATTTGTACTACATTCTTTCTGAGACAGAAGTACTGGTGTTTCTTTCACAAAATATATTCTTTTTGATATCTTTGATAGGTTCAAGAAGGTTTAAGATCCTCTCTTTCCATTCGTGCAGGTAGACCATCCCTCTATTAATATTTTATGGGGTAATATGTAAACAATTATTTCCATTGACTCAAGTAGGTAATTCTTCCATGTATGAAATCAGATAGCCACTATGTTGATGTTCAAGAAGGTAATGAAGTTGTCTATGCTCTATGATTCTAAGATTCAGATCATCAACTTCACTGGAGCATGAAGAAGTCTGGCATCCTGGTGGCTAGCACAAACTATTAAACTCCCAACAACAATCTTTCTAATTTGTCACTATGCTCTTCTTTTCTGCAATTCAATTTGATGGACTAGGTAGTCATAACTGATAAAGAATCCATATATTTTACATAACGAGTCAATTTATTTTCTTTATGGAAATCAAACTGAGTTTATTTTATTGATTATCTACATTATACAAGATCCGATTGCAAAATCTCAAAGTGTTTCCTACATCAACATTAATGCTCAAAAAATATTATGTCAATTCATAATTTACATAGAATAATATTTATATGTACTCTTATAGTCGTTGATAATTGTTTATCATTGTTAAATCCATTCTGCTTAATGTCACAGTGTTGTTTTCTATATGCCAAATTTGGTTTCGATGGTAGTATAGAGTTGTTAAGTGCAAACGTTACAAATATGTTTGTACCATTTGGTATAGGTAAACAAATATGTTATATATTTAGTATCAAAGATGATCATGTTTCTGGTAACATGCCTTTCTTTGTTGGAGCACAAACTGATTAGATGAGTTCATACCATCTTTATTTTTGGTTTCAAAGTTCATTGCAACTTGCCCCTTTACAGTATTCTCACTATTCTCAAGAGGATACTCTTTTCACACAACTTTAACATCATACTTCTCACAAGGAACAAGCCCAAACGAGAGGTGATTTTCTACACTAAATCTTTTGGGATATCTTCTTTTCATAGTAGGGACTGAAAGTTATTGATATAATCCAGAATCTAAAGTAGATCTAGTTTTTCTTTTGTAAACTAGAATATAAGTAAGTATCATTTAGAACAACCATATCCTCCTACTTTACTTATAAATTGTAATGTCGAGTAGTTGTATGAGATTTAGTTTGCTCTTATATTATTATGTCATTGACCAAGGCATTGCTAATATATCAACAATCACTATTCTAGGTCATGTGATTATTGAAGATGCAAAAATTCCACTTCCAAAGATTCATGGTTATTAGGAAGAAAAGAAAGCATGACAAGCAAGGTTCTGTCTTGGGTTTTGACACTGGATGGAAGATCTAGGAATTGATGATCATGAAAATCCAATTATGGGAAATGAAGGTGCACTTTCTCTTCCTTTCTTTGACAAATTTCTTTAATTCATGATAACTATTTCAATTTTATGTATATGCTTGGCATCTATAAACACCAAATGATGGATATTTTTCACTTCATGTTGCATTTATTTGTATATACATGTTGATAGAACCTAGTAATTTCTTCATGTGAAACCACATGAAATATGTGAAATGATCTGTATAGTTTTGTATATTTTAGAAAAATTGGATGATCTTCTAACCAAATGTCAACCTGCATGGCCACAAATACTCTTCTTTTCTCTATAGATGTGTTGAATAGACACTAGGCAATTAAATATAGTATCTGATCTTAAACTCGCATATAAATATCCAATACTAGTAGAAGAAAAACTTATCATTATATAATGAAGTTAGCAATTGAATTTGACATGATTTAAACATGTCGATTTTCAACACTTATGTAGGAAAGACTAGGCGATACATGTCCATTATACATTGTGTATAGGCAAAATGTAGGCCCAATGCTACTTTCTTGGATGTGTCTAACACTCAAACATCAATACTAACTTTTTTACTATTATTTATTTTCCTATTTTTTGCTAATGCATGGCATCAACTGATATAAGAAGCCCTTTTTATTATATTTAATTACTTGGTATGTTTTGGTGTCATTTGTTTGTACCAGGAGAGTGAGAGGATTCAATGCAAAAGTTTTATCTGGTTATCTTCAGTTCCTTCAAGTCTTATGTTGTAAGCATCCAACAATTTCTTCTTTGTTCTGAAATTTCTCCAGATCATGCAAAGAGAGGAGAAATTGTCTGATAGTCTTATTTTATGGAGGTTTGAGGATGATGTTAAGTGTTCATGCATTTTTTTAGTATATATTTTCCAACTATTGACCAAAGTCGCCAAGAGATGATAGTTAACAAGACTGCAACATAAGATTATGCATATATGAGAACATACTATGTAACTATAAACCCAAGTCAAGGAATTCCTTTCTTGTTAATATGTAGTAGTATCAGTAGTTATAAAAATGTGTACATAAGGCCTTGCATATGACAAAATATAGTGAAACCATGATTCGAGAAAAGAAGCACAAAAATATCAAGTTTTCTAATCAAGCTTCTTTTGAAGTGGGTTTCAATCTATCTATCAGTCCAAATCAAAAGAATCATCACAACATAGTTATTAAGACACACATGTACTAGTAGCAAAGGCAAACAGGGCTAAACCTTGGTGGGTGTCTCAAAGCACCCCATGGCACTCTTTACTAGAGGCAGGACACAGACTTCATTGCATTATACCCATTTTTTAGGGCTCACATACCCAACTTACATATTGCTACTCATTTTTAAAGCCCATAGTGTCCATATTAGGTATTAATGGTCATGATATAGAGTCACAGACTTCAGTGCATCGTGTCCATTTTTTAGGACTTACATACCTAACTTAATGATTGCTACTCATTTTTAAAGCCCATAGTTCCCATATCAGGCATTGGTGGCCATGATAGAGACTCTGTCACACTTGTCAAAAGCCTAAGTGGCAATATCATGGATCTACATATTAGAGGATGTACTGCTTATTTTGGAACCTTGAGCTCATGCTTAATCGGTTCAAGACCGTTTTAGATGGTTGACCAAGCGTTGACCATTTGGGATTCCTGTTCATAATGATGTTGGTTAATGAACCTCCAAATTTGAGGGGTTAACTCCAAAGGAATCATAGGTTGAAGTCTAATCAATTAGGAAAACCTAATTGGATTAAGTGCTGATTTTCAACCTGATTAACTTGACCTGCTTGGGCAAACGGGTTCAAGACCATTTGAGTGAGTTGACCAAGCGTTTACCATTTGGGATTCCTGTTCATAATTATGTTGGTTAATGACTCTCCAAATTTGAGGGGTTAACTCCCAAGGATTCGTGATTTGAAGGCTACTCAATTAGGAAAACCCTGATTGAAAACAGTGCTGAAATTCCAATGAGTTAAGTTGAGATTTTGGGTTGATTAGCCCAAATGGGTTCAAGACCGTTTGGGGATCATCCAAACGGGTTCACGGCCGTTTGGGGATCACCCCAAGACCGTTTGGAGGTCTGGGGTAAAGTATAGTTGATCAGTTGAAGGTCCAAAGGTACCAAATCATACTACAACTCAATGTTGATTTGTTGATCATTACAAGTGATAATGACAAAAACAATGAAATGCACAGTTTCAAAAAACCTAACAGACAATCTAAGGAAGAAGTTCCGGATGTTCAGTTGTCAGCTGTTATACTTGGTTTAGAAAAAGTATATGTTAGTTTACTAGTTGAGTCGGCCCAAAGACCACCAATTCATTGCAGAAAGACAAACTCTAAGAGATAATTGACATGTGTAGTATAGCAAAATGTGTAACTATTGTAAGTTTTTACTATTATATAAGAATATATACTTGCTTTTTAATGACCTAACAGGGTGATTCTGATCAATTCTTTAAATGAGGTATTTGATAGAGAGCATCAATTCTGATCAATTCTTGCCTGAGATGCAATTGACCCTAATAGTAGTTGAAGGAAACTTGTGCTATTTGATAGAGAGCATCATGTTCACATGATATAAATAAGGTAATTCATGGTCATTTTATTTAAATGAGGCATGATTTTTTGAGCTCCTTGTATCAATTTTCCTACATCATAAGTAACGAAAGGTCTACATATCAATTGTATCCATGATTTTCTTAGTTCCTTGTATCAATGTTACCTTTCCCCATTTGTAGATTTGGTACCTTTCTTTGTTTGTCCTGGCACAAAACCTACTCTAGAAATGCCTAGAATGGCTTCAGGACACTTTCCAAAATACCTTCTACTTTATTCATCATTTCTTGCACTTTTTGTAGTTCGAGAAGAATCAAATGCACTATAGAAAATGTACATTCCAAAAATGTAGAAAACAATAGTTTTGGAGGTACATTCTGAAGATCTGTATTCTAAAAATGTACATTCGAACAATCACGTTTTCAATGTGAAGCTAAGTGTGGTGCTTGAGATAGCAAAGCAGAATGCTCCATATAACCTAAGTGATAGTACTATAGGTGTTTATTATTCCATTGTTAGTCTCAAAATCATTCTAAGTCTCAAAATAGAATTTATATGTTTTTGTGTCACTTTCTTTTAAGCATTCATTGTTAGTCTCATAATCATTTAAAATGGTCATTTTGTTACTACTAGGAAATTTTATAAAAGGAAATTTTCCTTCCTTTTATTGTCACTAACTTCAATATGTCAGTCTGTGGTTGGCTCTAATATGCACCAATTTGGAAAGCACTGAAGATTTTAATTCTCTTCTTTACTTTTGAGTGATCATGTGTAGACAATTAAGCTAGATAATGGGTCTCTTCTCCTCTTTCTTTCTTTGTTCCTTTTGGATGTGTGCATTGATGTGCCATCCTTCAGTGGGCTCCTTCATTGCAACATTTTTACTAATTACATATATGTCTTCTTTATATATTATAGGGTAGTAAAAGTGTAAAGTGGTTAGAGCAATTGTTGTCATGATCCGCATCCAGTATGTATATGATTTAGCCAGAGAGTAATACATAGTGGTCATTATTTGTGCATTAGACTATCCATGCAGGTGAAGCTCGACCATTGCCCGCAATATGACACTCGAACACGGCTGGAGGATTATCGAGGGTTTCTTGTCTATCATTGTCGGTTGCTGCTCTGTTGTCGAAACTGCTATGTAAGCTACTGACAAGGTAATCTTATTTGTTATTTCTTTCCATTTGCGTCTCTTTTCCAAATCCTATCTGAAATGGATGCTTATCAAATTTGCCAATTGTTTTTACTGCGGCTAGGGCTTAGCATTTTGGTCATAACGATGTAGTAATAGTGCTAAATTGGTCTTCTATAGCATGATCTCCATGGCAATCTGCACCTGCTGTGATAGATCTGTACATGATTGAGAATAAGAAATTACTAGGGGTTGAGCAATAGCATATTTGTAGTAAGGTGTAATCATGTAAACATTTATAATGCAATCAGGTCCAATGAGTGATACCAATCGAGAAACAGAACAAATTTGACTATTCAAATGGCAGATACAAACAACTAAAATGCAAGTAGGTCCAATGAGTGATACCAATCAGGCAACTAAAAAATTTGACTATTCAAACAGCAGATACACAACTAAACGAAAAATTCTAGAGATTGGACTACACTTTAAGCACTAGAAACATATAGAAAACAAAAAATTAAGTATCACTGTTTGAGTGAATCAATCACATGATGAAGCTAGCTGGTAACGAGGTTGCATTGACTGCTCTTTCAAAGATTCATAATCAATAGCTTTGATCATCTGTATGGTCATTAGTGAATCAATATTTCAAATGCAATGATTTATGCATTAGTTTTCCTTTCATCATGATTGAAATAGTGACTTAGTGTCAACTATACATATTTGATTCTGGGACTGACCTTCATCTTGAAAACCAGAGACCATCCAACACCATATTAATAGGATTAAGGTCTCTGTCTATTACTAATAAATTCTTTTTGTGATGTGTGGTCAACTGCTTGCATCCACATCTCCTTCAAAAAAAATTCCTGACACGATTATGGATGGAATACAACTTTTTCGCAACACTATGACCTTTTTCAAAATCCTTTCTCCACAATTGTTCATGAATTATCATCATGAGAAAGGCAAAGATCTAATAATTATAACTTGACCTTAGTGTTACCGTGTCTATGCACACCGCAGGTTTTTAGATGAAAATTGATTGCATACAGAAATATTGACTCTGTCTATTTAACTCACAACTTGATCCTTTCACAAGTAGATTTGGTCCTTCACCTTACTGAAGATGGCCTTATTGATAAATTTGGCAATGGTGCTATATTTCCTGATACTATCTTAACAGCATGCTAGTATTTTAAGTGTTTTTGTCTTACATTTGCATGCAAGTGCTCAACATTTTTCTCACTTCATTGCAGGATCCTAGCAAGTTTGCAGTTGTTGCTACCCCTGTTGTTGCTTCAGGCTATGCAGTTGCACCTGCTGCTTCTACTGCCGAGGTGGAAGAGAAGAAGGAAGAACATGTTGAGGAATCTGATGACCATATGGCTGCAATGCTATCACTACAGCTGAGAAGAAGGATGAACCTTCATTGCAGTGTAGCTGGTCTACTCCTATAGAAGCTCACAACTACTTGGAATGCTAGAATGGAGATGTATGTTTTTGTAAGAAAATGAGTTTGTATTCCTTTGGGGGTCTCCAAGTGCAAAATGAGTTGTTATCCAGTTAGTGTTCATGTCTACAATATGTACCATATATAGTCATATGTGATGTTTTTGTATTCAATACAAGGGACAAGGTAAAATGTCCTCCCCATGTAATTGTCATTTGATTATAAATAAAAAAGTTCAATACTTCTGGAATGTGTTCGGCTTCAATTGGCATTCAATTAGAAAACTTGATCATGAACTGCAAATTGACTGACTAAAATCCATAAAACATTATTAATGCAGAACTAGTATGTCATTAGTGGCTTTTTTCATAAGCCACTACATTCAATCAAAATTGTTTTACAACAACATTATACAAAATAGTGGCATTTGTATAAAAGCCAAATGATGGATAGTGGCTTTTCTATAAATGCCAAATAATTGTTTAGTGGCCTTTATGTGGCATTTATTTGAAGCCACTAAAGACAAAAATTTAGTGGCTTTTACAACTTAAGCCACTATCTTCCTAGTGGCATTGGCGCTAGAGGCATTTTTTTAAATGTCAACAAATGTCGCTAAACTTGTTTACTGGATTTTTTTCAGTGGCATTTCTGAAAGGCCACTAATGGGTATTTTTTCTATAGTGTATGTGTCGTCTTTGTACTCTCAGGTCCTCAGAGTTAGTAGTTAGTACTTTAAATGAATCAATCTGAGATTTTGGCTTGATGCCTCAAGGTTCTTATGCTGCATGTGTATGGTTTTAACAAAGCAGTTGATACTTGTAATCCTCGAGAAGGAATGGTACATGATATGTACTTATGAACCAGGATGTAAATAAATTATCTTGGTTCTTAATAAAAGAGTTATCCTATGTTTGGATCTCTTTCTAAATGGTTTTAAATTTTAGTGATTTTCTATAATCTGCTATTAATGATCGCTTCCGCTTAGTTAATGATGTTTTGTTCGAACAGTGTGTGACAATTTAGTTGGTATCAGAGCTCTAGGTTTGCTGAGTCTACAGAGACATATGATTACGGTTGTTGAGTCTGTTCTAGTGTCTTCCAGTTTATCTGATAATGTCTTCTGCTCATATAGGAGAAGAAGAACTTGAAGATGTCTAGATCACACGAAGAACATGCAGCTAAGAGCAGCATTACTACACCAGGAAGAGGTGCAACAGACCAGACTAGGGAGGAACCAGTACTGGAACATCCCTAACTTAACCAGGCTGCACTAGAAAACCCAACTTTTGCATGATCTGTTTGGGCAGTTCATGGCAACCATGATGCATATGGCGGATAGGATGCCACCACCTGTACCTAGGGTACCAGCCCATAATGAAGGACAGGGATCTGGCAAGAGTTTCAAATGACTTTGCCGAGTTGGAGCCACAAATTATGCTGGTACAGATGACCCAATAGATGTTGACTTGTGGTTGACTGAGTTGGAGAAGGCCTTTAGAATCCTCAATATCCCTGAAGCAGAGAACATGAGGCATGCAGTGTACCTTCTAAAAGGGAGTGCTGGCCACTGGTGGACAATAGAAGAGGGCAAGAGGCCAGGTGTTGAAATCGGATGGGAAGAATTCTGACGAGAATTCGTCAGTTGATACTTCCCCAAAACATATCTAGATGAGAAGATCTCTCAATTTGAGAGTTTAAGGCAAGGACCAATGAACATTAGAGAGTATGAAGCTAATTTCATGGAGCTTTTGTGGTTCTGTCCGCATATGGAAACTACTGATGAAGAGAGAATTCGGCATTTTGAGAAGGAGCTAAACACTTATTTGACCACTCTTGTGTCTGCCTTAGAGAATAGGGAGAGGTTTGCCACCTTTGTGGATTCCGTGAGATGGATAGAAAGGTCGGTGATTGAGAGGTGTCAGACTAAGAGTAAGAAGGTGTATACTCAGTTTCAAGGACAGAGGTCCAAAAGTTTGAAGAAACTGAGATTTTCTGCACCAATAGCACCACCGGGATTCAATACCTACACAAAATGGACATCGAGTAGGAGTAGAGGCCGTAGTTTACCACCATAGGGAGACCACAATTCAACCTCAATGTCAGTAACAGGACCACCCAGGCCACAGAGGGAGAGCAAAGGCTATTTTATATGCAAAACGTTGGGGCATTTGATGAAAGATTGTCAAGCTAGAGATGTAAGTGTGACTCAACCTCCAAAGCAGAGTCAGCAAGGCTCTCAGAAGTGATAGTTTTTGAGTGTTTCTAGAGGACGTGGAAAAGCATCCCAAGCTGGTTCATCAGCATCCAACAACTGAGCACAGGGTCAAAATAAGCAATGACGAGATTCTATGTGATGAATCAACCCAAAGCAGTAGTCAACCCTCGAGTTGTGACAGGTCAGATGGAACTATTTCATTCTGATATGTCTTCCTCCTGCTTCGTATCTGTTTTGATTGATCTGGGAGCTATGTATTCCTTTATCACTCGAGAAGTGATTCATGACTGCAATATGACTATTAGTCATAGAGCAGATAATCTGTTGTTAAAAACCCCTTTGTTGTGATCTGCAATGCTGCGGGAGGTGTGTTCTCCCTGCATTCTTTCCTTTTCTGAACGTCACATTCAGGTGGATCTTATACCACTTGAGATGCATGGGTTCGATATAATTCTTGGAATGGACACCCTAGAAAAGTATAATGTTGTTTTGGATTGTGATTCCAAGCATGTTGTGTTCGTAGATGACGGTGACACATGGGTCTTTTAGGGAGATAGAAAGATTCTTTCAACCCGTCTAGTGTCAGCTATGGTAGCTGAGAAGCTGATGAGACAAGGATTCTTTGCATTCTTGGCACATGTGGTAGACACCACAATGGAGAGCCCTAATATTTTTGAAGTTTCAATAGTTTGGGAGTTTGAAGATGTGTTCCTTGAGGAACTTTCATGTGTTCCTCCAACCCGAGAGATTGATTTTGAGATTAATTTAATCCCAGGCATGCAACCAATAGCACAAACACCGTATAGAATGGCACCTGTTGAGATGGAAGAGCTCAAGAAACAGCTGCAGGAGTTGCTTGAGAAAGGTTTTATCTAACCAAGTACTTCACCATGGGGTGCTCCGGTTCTCTTTGTTAAGAAGAAGGACGGACCTATGTGGTTATGCATTGATTATAGACAGTTGAATAAAGTAACCATGAAGAACAAGTATCCTCCGCCAAGGATCGATGACCTATTTGATCAGTTGCGTGGTTCAACTATCTTCTCTAAGATAGATCTGAGGTCGGGATATCATCTGTTGCATATCAAGGAGAGTGACATACCTAAATCCGTCTTTAGGACAAGGTATGGTCACTATGAGTTCATAGTTATGTCATTTGGATTAACTAAAGCACCAGCTGCATTCATGGAACTCATGAATAGAATCTTCTAGCCTTTTCTTGATCAGTTCATAGTAGTCTTCATAGATGACATTTTAATATACAGTAGAGATGCTCAAATGCATGAGCAGCACCTCCGTCAGGCATTAACTTTGCTAAGAGAGCATAAGTTGTATGCTAAGTTTAGCAAATGTGAGTTATGGTTACCAGAAGTTTCCTTTCTATGACACGTAATATCTGCCTCAGGTATCTGTGTTGATCCTAAGAAGGTAGAATCTATCCTTCAATGGGAACAACCAAAGACACCAACAAAGATACGTAGTTTCTTAGGACTAGAAGGCTATTACAGGAGGTTCATTAAGAACTTCAGTTCTATAGCTTTACCCCTGACCAAGTTAACCAGGAAGGAGGTTCCTTTTATCTAGAATGACAAGTGTCAACCTTTCTTTCAACATTCTTTCCAGTTGTTGAAAGAAAGGTTAACAAGTGCACATGTGCTGGTGTTACCTGAGAAAGGGAAGGGGTACATAGTTTTTTGTGATGCATCTAAGAATGGTCTAGGATGTGTGTTGAAGCAGGATAATAAAGTGATTTCTTTTGCCTCTCGACATCTTAAGAAACATGAGGAGAATTATCCGACACATGATCTAGAGCTAGCTGATGTGGTCCATGCTTTGAAGATCTGGAGACATTATCTCTATGGGGAAACATTCCTGATTTTCACAGACCATAAGAATCTAAAATATATCTTCTCACAACATGAGTTGAAAATGTGACAACGCCGCTGGATGGAGTTAATCAAGGACTATGCTTGTATAATTGATTATCATCTAGGGAAGGCTAATGTAGTAGATGATGCACTAAGTAGGAAATCATCATCACCAGCCTTAGATAAAGCACAGTTGAACTCCTTAGTGTGCTTTAAAAGAGATATGCTTATCTCCTTGAGGCAAAACAATATACAGCTTAAGGTATCATTGTTAGTCGGGATGTTAACTGAGATGCAAGTGAAACCTACTCTGAGATAGTAGATTAAAGAAGCACAGTAGGTTGATCCTGTGATTCACCAGATCAGGTCAGAGTATGGTAGTGAGTAACGGGATGGCTTTCACGAGTCATAGGATCAGGTAGTCTGTTACCATGATAGGATGGTAGTACCTGATTCCAATCACTTAAGGAAGTTAGTCTTAGAGGAAGCTCATTCTTCGATGTATGCAATGCATCCAGGAAGCACCAAAATATATCATAACTTGAAGGATTTGTATTGGTGGCTAGGATTGAAGAAGGATGTAGTTGAGTTTGTTATGCGGTGTCTGATGTGTCAGCAAGTTAAAGATGAACATCAGAAGCCCACAGGAACAATGCAACCTTTACCTATACCGCAATGGAAATGGGATCATGTGACCATGGACTTTGTGGTTGGTTTGCCTAGAACAACCAAAGGTCATGATTCCATATGGGTAATAGATGATAGGTTGACTAAGACAACACATTTCCTTCCTATCAAAACAACCTACACTACTGAGAAGCTTACACAGATATATATAGATGAGATAGTGTGGTTGCATGGGGTTCCAACTACTATTGTTTCTGATAGAGGACCCTTGTTCACGAGTCATTTTTGGGAAATAATACATAAAGCTTTGGGTACACAGTTAAGGTTTAGTATTGCCTTTCACCCACATACATATGGACAATCTGAGAGGACAATACAAACCTTGGAGGATTTGCTTAGGGCATGTGTCCTTCAGTTTGTAGGAAGTTGGGATCTACACCTGAGCTTGATAGAATTTGCTTACAATAATAGCTATCAGCACAGTATTGATATGGCACCATATGAAGCATTATATGGTAGATGTTATAGATCTCCTTTATGTTGGTATGAAACAGGAGAATATCAACTTTTAGGTCCTGAGCTAGTACAACAGACAATTGAGAAGATTAAAGTAATACAACAACAATTAAAGATTGCATAGGATAGACAGAAGTCATACGCCGACAAACGGCGAAGACCTTTAGAATTCCAATTTGGAGACAGAGTATATCTCAAGGTCTCACCTTAGAAAGGTGTCCTTAGATTTGGAAAGAAGGGAAAGTTAGCTCCTAGATTTATGGGGCTTTATCAAATCATTGAACATATTGGAAAGGTAGCCTATAATCTGGAATTGCCACCTGAGTTGCATAAGTTGCATCCAGTGTTCCATATCTCCATGATGAGAAAGTGTCGTCCTGACACATAGTTAGTTTTGCAACCTGTGGAGGTAGACTTAAATGATGATATATCATATATTGAAGGACTTGTGATGATCCTTGATAAAAGAATTAAAAATCTAAAAAAGAAAGACATATGTCTTGTGAAAGTTCTCTGGCATCATCGTGGCATTGAAGAAGCTACATGGGAGCTAGAGGAAGAGATGAGGAGGAAGTACCCTTCTCTTTTCTCTTGATGATTTCGGGGATGAAATCCTTGTTAGGGGTGGACAATTTGTAACATCCCTAATCTGGGTTATGCTTTAAGCCTAGATGTTTTGTTAAGAAAGATAATTATATGCTTTCTCTTATCTTTTAAAAAGTAATTAAGGATCAAGAGGAGCTTATGTTTCAATTTTATTCCTTTTTAAATAATGTTGAAAATAATGTTTTGCTTGTTTTAGACTAAAGTGCAAATTACACAAGTTGAGGGGTTAACATGCAAATGTTACATGATAAAATGCTCCTCAAGTGTTGAAGAATCATAAGAATGAAAATGATGTATAGGTATGGCTTGTGGAAATCCTGAGCACCAAGAAAGATCTTATTAAACAATGTTTGTGCATTAAAACCTAGTTATGGTGTAATGTGCAATTTACCCAAAACCTAGGGTTCAATATGAAAAATACCACTTCCAGAGAGTCCCTAATGTTTCTTGGTATCAATTAGAAACAAGAAAAGTAGAGGTGCATCTCATTTGAATCTCTTTGGGGGAGAGAGAATCTTGATATTAAAATAATCAAGATTTAAGCATAATTGAAACCCTAATTCAATTTAATGCAAAAATAAATATATTAATGGAAGTGCCCTTCAACCAAAAATGTGATGGTTGAATTTATATAAGTATGGACGTCCTTGTGCCTTGCAATGTCACCGAAATATCTAAAGTGAGTGGAGAGCCCACTCACATTAGTTAAAGAAAAAGTAATATCCATTAATTTTTGGATATTATTATTATATTGATTAAGGTTCTCAATTGTTTTCTTTTAATTCATGGATAAAGAAGAGGATTTCGATGGGGGGTGATGGATTCATATGCAAGGAAATGAGGAGGATAGGTGGCACCAATTTTGGGAATTGAAAGATTTTTATAACACTTTCTCTCTCTTGAATTTTCCTTATATACACTCCATTCATTCACCCATATGAAAGGCTTTTTTTGACTCTTCTTTCTTTCCTTGCTTTGGCTGAACACAAGGGATCTTAGGAGAAATAGGAGGACGTACCCCAACCTGTAGGTGAGCTCCTTTATCATCTTCAACCTTGATTTCATGGTGGAAATCGAAATTCAATGCTTATTTTCTTCTTTTGTCCATTCAATCTTCAACTTTAGCCATTCTTTTCACCCAAAGACTTGAGGACGGACCTTGGGAAGTTGAGAAAGCTTCATTCACCATTAAATACGTGAATTTGAATCTTGGATTCAACTTTGAAGGTGGGTTATATAACTTGAACCCTTAAATGTTATTATTAATTTCATTTCTTCATCATATGTTGAATCTTTCTTCTTTCCCAAAATTCCTTATGATTAGTTGATGAAATCACCATAAGAATGTCAGAAAATTTCGAAGGTTTGTAGCTTGAAGATCATGATATCATCTTAACACACACCTCAATAAATATCATGAGTAAACGGTTTGCAATTTTGATGACCAAACAGTCTCAAGACCAAGACTGTTTGAGGGAAAACAGTCTCAAGACCGAGTGAGGCCAAATGGTCACGACCATTTGGGGTCAATTGTTGATGTGGATGAATGAAGATCCAATGGTTCAAATTGATCTAATGGTTTCAAGAATGGATGATCCATTGATTACAAACCCTAATCGGATTGATTGGTTGAAACCCTAAATTGATTGAGTCGATTTCAATGTTGAATGGCTCAAACGGTCTCAAGACCGTTTAGGGGGAATGGTCTCAAGACCATTTGGAGATCAAGGGCTGTGATGGATGGTTGGAGATCCAATGGTTATAATTTGATGTACTCTCTATGGTCCAACTGATGAATGATTCAATGAAGCAAACCCTAAATTGATTGATTGTAGAAACCCTAATTTAGGGTTAAACAGTTTCAAGTTGAATTGACCAAATGGTCTTAGACCATTTGAGGACCATTCGGTCTCAAACCGTTTGAGGACTAAACGGTCTCAAACCGTTTGGGGTTAATTAATATTTAATTTAAATGGTTTCAAACTGTTCAGAGATTTTAAGATCAAGACCGTTTGATGGTCTAACGGTCTTAAGACCGATTGAAGGTTTTGGGACCAAGACCGTTTAAGGTATAACTGTCTTCAGACCGATTAGAGGATTGGATCAAGACCGTTTGGTGGTCTAACGGTCTTAAGACCAATTGAAGGTTTTGGGACCAAGACCGTTTAAGGTCTAACGGTCTTCAGACCATTTAAGGGTGTTGAGGTCAAGACCGTTTGATGGTTAATAACCTAAAGAACATTTGAAGGTTAATAACCTCAAGACCGTTTGAAGGTTAATAACCTCAAGACCGTTTGGAGGACAATAACCTCAAGACCGTTTGAAGGTAAAAGTACTTCAAGATCGTTTGAGGATATAGTACCTCAAGACCGTTTGAAGGTCTAATTGATTCAAACCATGCAAGTAATATTAAACCCATGAGTGTTAATAATGTATATCAAAGATAATTACAATGGTTGTACCTTTAAGGTACTAGGGTGATTAGTACCCTTAGAGGGGTTAACCTTTGATGCTTATGAAAGAAATATCTCAATATACTATGCTAACCCTAAATGTTTGTACTTGAATGAAGGGTTGACCTAATCTAATCAAGTTTGAAGTAATAAACATCCTAGAGAGGATGAGAGAGAGAGAGGAATTCATACTTGTATAATAATCATGTAGTGGTTAAGCCACAACATTATCAACATGAATAAAATATGTAATTAGGGTATGATCCTTGCTAAAGAGATCATGAAACCCTAATTGAGAAGGTTGATGAGCCCTAACCCTAATTTAGGGCAATGCTAGGTGAAACCCTAATCCAGGGTATTGGTGTAACCCTAATCTAGGGTAATGATATGAGAAATCCCAATTCATGGTAATATGTTGAAAAACCCTAATTTAAGAAGGTGCTTCATGAAACCCTAATTTCTGGTAAAGTTACATGAAAACTTAATTTGGGGAAAAGTTATAAGGAACCCTAATTTGAGATAATGATGTGATGTAAAACCCTAATCTAGGGTGATGCCATGTGAAACCCTAATGTAGTGATGTGATGTGAAACCCTAATGTAGTGATGTGATGTGAAACCCTAATCTAGGGCGATGTCATATGAAACCCTAATGCAGCGATGTGATGTGAAACCCTAATCTAGGGTGATGCCATGTGAAACCCTAATGTAGTGATGTGATGTGAAACTCTAATCCAGGGTGATGCTATGTAATGCAATATGAAACACTAACCCTAATATAGGGTGAAGGTATGTGAAACCCTAATTCTGAGTTATAATGCATGAAACCCTAATCTTGGGCAATATGATGATAAATCATAACCCTAATTTTGGGTAATGGGATGAGTATCCCTAATTGACATGAGTTTGGAAACCCTAACTCTAATGAGGGAATAGTGATGCTACCATCACATTGCATAGTGTTGATATGTAATTGATATAACTGTTATCATGTGTACTAACTATAAAGGTATCATGAGATGTTGGGCATAGCCAGGTATGAGCTATGATGTTTTATTATTGAAATTGTTTTATGGGCCTTGTGATCCAAAATATGCTTTGTTGCCTAGTAAGAGGTAACAAGAGATTAAATGGGTTGTGAGATTCATGTGAGATGCTTGTGTAGCAAGTATCATGTTTAACTTGGTCAGATGACCTGAAGGTATTAGTTACCTGATAAGTTGTAACAAGTGTTCTTTGATTAACTGAGGGTTTGAATACCCATATTCCATAATCACGATGATGAGATGTTAAGGGATGACATGATGTAACAAGGGTTGGAGATTCCAATGTTTTATAAAGCTTCAAAAAGTACTTGATAAAAGTATTACACATTCTTTGTAGCATTTGTTATAATAATTTATGTTTGAAAACTTGACCGATGCTAAAAGAATATGGTAATGTATTTAATTAATCAAGTGAAATCTTATCATGTAGAGCCCTAGCCATAGATCCATCATCGTCAGTAGTTGGTGATGGTGAAATAGGTTTTCCTACGAGATCTCCTGGAGGGCATACTATTAAGTATGTGGGGGTTATTGGCATACCCTAATGGAGGAATTGATGTGAGATAAACATTAAATCTCTCAATCCTTCATTATATATGTCGTGATGGATGTATCACTAATCTCCCGATGTCGGGATGGATGTATCACGAATCTCCCAAAAATAAATAATGCCAGATCGATGTGAAATAAATATGAAATCTCTCGACTATGAAGAGAGTACAGCTGTCATTGTAACTCTATAGAGAAGTTGCCAGTATACCCTAGAAATCTATTTAGTAGAGACACAAGATGTCCTGCATGAGATCTCGTATTTACCTAGATAAGGGAGGTTATCGAAATCCGGCTCTTCCTTAACCTATGTATGGTACCGATTTCGATTTTACAATGGTCAGTTGGAGTATGAGTGGTATACCTCATCTCCTTAGGGCTTAAGTATGATTGTGAAATGTAACCAGTTGTGTAGCGTATTTGCTTAAGTTGAAATATGAGAATCACTGGTTGATGTTACCTTACTTAGCATATCTTAGATGGATAAATGTTATACATGTTCTTCATTTCTTTAATGGATAAGTGACATACTGCTTTATCAAGTTATAGTTGAAATGCTTTGAATAAGAATATTTCTCTAATCTGTTTAGACATTGATTATACTACTGTTGAATATATATGATTCATCTGCTCAGTTTTATTCTATTAATCTACAATAATAATATTTCTAGCAGAGAGTTATATGTATCGCTGGGACAATTTCAATTGTCTCACCCCCATAAGATCCAACTTTTTAGGTAGACATAGAAGAAGAGGCATAAACCCTATTGCAGGGGAAGAGCAGTAGCAACAACAATAGGGACAACAGTGATATTCCAGGTGGAGGCACTGGTTGTCATATTTTGTATAGAGAGTCCTATGTGTCATCTTTGTACTCTTAGGTCCTCAGTGTTAGTAGTTAGTACTTTAAATGAATCGGTTTGAGATTTTGGCTTGATGTCTCGAGGTTCTTATGATGCATGTGTAAAGTTTTAACAAAGCAGTTGATACTTGTAATCATCGACAAGGAATGGTACATGATATGTACTTATGAACCAGGACGTAAATAAATTACCCTGGTTCTTGATAAAAGAGTTTTCTTGTGTTTGGATATCTTTGTAAATGGTTTTAATTTTTAGTGATTTTCAGTAATCCATTGTTAATGATCACTTCCGCTTAGTTAATGATGTTTTGTTCGAACGATGCACGACAATAACTATCCATGAAGTAGACCGATTCAAATAGAGATGGTCCCCACATAGCATCTTTTACGTGAAAATTAATGTGATCATTTCCGACATGAAGAGTGATTATTCCCTCTGTGACATCGATAAGTGCTCTTCCAACGAGAGGAAAGGTCTTCCAAAGATTGTGGGTCATGTTGGGTAATCAACTATGTCGATCACCACAATGTCTCAAGGAATAAAGTATCACCCAACACAAATGGGAACATCTTCCATGATCCCTACTGGTTTTCTGAAAGTGGGATCTACTAGTTGAATTATCATTCCAGTTTTCACCCTGTTGGCGAGTCCTAGCTTTTGCACTAAAGTGAGAGGCATCATAATGATGCTTACTCCAAGATCTGTGAGTCCTTGCCTAACTTCTTTATCTCCAACATTGAATGGCATAGGGAATGCCACATGGTATTTCTTTTCTATGGGCATCTTAGCTTGAACAAAGGTGCTAGACATTTTAGCAAGCTTCACTATCTAGACATAATCTATTATTCTCCTTTTTGTGATTAGATCCTTGAAGGATTTTGCATACATGGGAATTTCTCTAATAACATCTATAAATTGAACATCCAGGTGCAAGTTCTTTACAACCTCCATAAACTTCTCATATCTCTTCTTAAGATGTGCTTTGATTAACTTGTACAGAAAGGGAACCCTTGGGGAATATGGATCCCTTTTGGAAAATGCTTCCTCAGTGGGGTCTAGCTTTCTTGTGCTTGTAGTTTTCTTCCCTTTGCCTTTTTTGGGCTTATCCTTCTTGGTAGACTCTTCCTCCTCAAGCACTTCATCTATCGTAATTGGTTTTAGTTGTGACTAAATTTTCTCTTTCCTTAGGCGTATTTGTTTCATTAGGATTTTCCAGGGTTCTTATAGAACAAAGAGTGTCCATCTTTGTAGTCCCAATATTAGATAGGATCTTTCCTTGAGGATTCTTTATGAGCTCAGATAGTTATGTCAGTTGTTGGTCAATTTATCTTTGATGTGTCTGAATATCAGCCATTTGGGTCTCCATTGAGGTTAAGACATCTGAGTTGGTGATAAGACTCTGAGTTTATTGATCATTCACTGAATCTTTCCTTTTTGCAAATTCAAATAGCTTAGACATGATGTTAGGCTAGTTTTTTCTCTTAGCTTGGCCTTCATCTAGATTTGCCAATTTTATTTTTTGTTTTGAATTTGACCTTTCCCTTGGTTTTGGTAGTTATTTTAATTTTGTTCGTAGTTTTTGGTTCTGGTGAAAGTGGTTTGTCCTCCTCCTCTTCTAAATCTTAGTGGCATCTTAGATGAATGGTATAGCTGGTGGAAGTTCTCCACTGCATCTTTGTTTCCATAATTGAAACCAGGGTGATCTGGTCTCTTAAAATTAACATAGGAAACATTCTCAATTTCTTCATCCCACTCGCTTTCCTCCTCAGGTTGAGTATAATGCAATTATCAATTCCATGTCCTCCTTCACCGCATGTAATGAACTTCATTACTTTCTATACAGGTTCCTTTCCCTTGCTTTAAGAGTCCTTTAGTTGTTTGACATCTCTAGAAATCTTTTGAATCTGGGTGGTGATGGTTTCTAAAGACTTTATTAAATAGAAGGTAGTTCGGGCGTCCTCTTTTAAGTTGAGAATTCATCTCCTCTACCAAAATCCATGGTTCTTGTATATAAACAATGTTGTCAATAATCCTCATAGTCTTCTTTGGGTTTTTGCCTAGGAACTCACTTCCTGTAGTAGCATTCAACTAAGTTCTCTCAATAAATGTAAAAATAATATATAAAGTCGTGACTAGGTGGCCCTTTTCATAATTATGATGTGGGTAGTCTCTTTGGTACAACTAAAATCATTTACATGCATCATATAGGTTTTCTCCAAGCTTCTACATGAGTTCATTTATCTTTCACCTATTTCTAAGGGTCTTCTCAACAGGGTAGAACTTGGTGACAAAAGTGTCAGCTACGGGCCCCCAAGCGTTAATCTTCTTGTCATGTAAAGAGAGGTACCATTCCATGGCTTTGTCTCTCAAGGAGAAGTCAAACCCCTTGCAATATATCACCTCTTGTGGTACTCCCATTCATCTTGATGGTGTCGCAGATATATTTGTAGGCATCAAGATGATGGTACAGGTTCTCATCTCTAGAATTTCATTCAAAAGACTTATTTTGAATCATGGCAATGACAGCTGGCTTCAGTTCAAAGTTTGGTGCATTGAATCTTGGAATGAGGATGGGGCATCTCGACAGATTTTCCCTTATAGCTGCTAAATCGTAGATGGAAGGACCTCTATCATCATCTTCTTCTTCATTCTCACGATTGTTGTTATTATCTTCATTCTCACGATTGTTCCTTCTATTCCTTCTTGGGAGACAATGACACTCTTCTTCATGGTGTCATTCATCACACTCCTCTTCATGTTGATGTGGGTCTGGAATACCTCCTGGTGGTGGGTCTTTGTGTCCCATTGGATTAAAGTGATACTCTTCATTCTCGGACCCAATCTCTGGTGGAGGTCAAGGTTGTTCAACCACCCTTGGGTTTCAACCACCTCCCTGGCAGGCTCCTCTACACGGTGGCATGTTGGTGGAAGTAGAAGGTACAGTTATGTTCACAACCTAATTCTCTCTGAGCTACCCAAACAATTCACACGATCGATTTAGAAAATGGTATGTGTACAACAAAGTATTAAAGGTGATCAGATATGGTAGATTAGAACTAGTACAGTCAAGCCTATTGCTAGACCTGTGGTGTATAGTGAGTGGGTTTGGGTTCTTAACAGTTTCATTTTCCTTGTCCACGACAACAATGCTAAAAAGTTGACTATCGCATCTATAGTAGTCAGACTCTTAAATTTATAACTCAACACTCAAGCCCCCACTACCATTATGTAGGTCTGATGTAGTATATCAGGGTTGAACCATAGGGATAAGTAAGATAAGTGCTAAGAACATAAAACCTTGGCTCAGATACACCAAGCAAAAGGGGTGGATTAAATTTTTTGTCCTTTACAGAACAATGTTACTCGAAACCACAAGTAAAATAAAACAAGTAAATCAAATAAGAAAACAAATTAAAGGAATCAGAACAAATGAACAATGTTGTAACTAAAACAAATGGGAACTTGCATTGGGTTCCACAGCTAAGGTCTCTTCCTAACATCCATACTCACACCCTTTGTATACCCTTATAAATATTACCAACAAATATCATATATGTCTATTCCCTCCTCAATCGAGCATAGGATAAATCTAGATTATAAGGTTGTCTCTCTTTGGAGATGTCAAACAAACAATTACAAACATAACCATATGACCATTAGCTTATGCATTCCAAAATTTTGATGCATTCATGCAACTCGATAAACACTTAGATAGGGTTAACACTACTCTTTCAAGTCACTAACAATCAATCATAACAAGATGGTAGCTAATCATGAAAGTGAAGAATTGAACACAAGTGTATGTAGATAACCATTCCTAAGAGAATGTATATTCAAATGGATGTAAGTATATACATGTTGGGAAAGCATTAGTAGATAATCCCAACCCAAGTTATGTGTTTAAAAACTCATGGTAATGAGTAGCATTATAGATTTTAAAACATGGAAAGACATGATAGACAACAATAAAGTAGATGTAGATGGATGACTAGATCTAGAAGGGAAGAAGGGGAATACACCAACTATGTTCACAAACAACCACAGTTGGTACACATATTTAGATATGGATATGGAATGAACAATGGCAAGAGGGTAGTCCTTCTTTCAAAAACAAGATGAGGATGATGATAGTGGTGCAGATCTTCTCTCTGCTTAGATTCTCATCTTAGAGATCTAAGATCAATCAGATGAACGATGGGTGAGTATGGGATGCATCAACACTTCGTCGTCTCTTATATATCATGACCCCCTTCAATAAATGAATTGGGTCTCTATTTAAGGTGTTGGAAACCAACTTAAGAATCACTTTAGTCACTACACTGACTCCTACCTGTTGGCTAAATGGACATCTATAAAATCCCTTTGTTTTGATTATGACAAACATTTCATTCCTATTTATCTGACGAGCTACTTGAGTGTGCAGGATGACAAAACTATAAGGGAAATTCAACAAGAAGTATTTATATTTTCATGCAAATATCATTGTAAAAACTTGTACAGAAATATAATGTACAAGTACTTAGAATCGCATGTAAATCAAGCATTGGATTTTCCCTAGCTAAACACCTTAGTCATCCATTCAATAGGATCACCTATGCACACTCACACACATAATTAATGCCTAACTTGAAATCTTAAAACAGGATCTATCTCGGTCGACCAACTCCTCGACCGAGACACTCTCGGTCGACAAACTCCTCGACCGAGAAAGATCCAATGTAGCCGTTAGACACAACTGACAAGTTAGTTGGCAGTTGCAAATGAATGTTAATCCAGAGAGCCTGTCGGTCGACAAAACTTCGACCGAGTAGGTGTCTCGGTCGACCATTCCTCGACCGAGACGATCTCTGATAGAAACTGCAGAGTAAAGTAATTAGCCGTTGTTAAAGCAACAACTTTGTACCTAACGGCTAGTTAAGCACTTAGAAACCCCTAGAAGTTGTCTAGAACGTCCTTAAGCATACTTAGGCCATTCCTATAAATAGGACAAGCCATAGGACACTAGCATTCACTTCTTACACTTGATATACTTGAGAAAATACTTGAGCCCTCTTGTGCAATCTGTGTGAACTGAGCTTTGTGATCAATTGGCCATTTTCTCCTTAGCTCAAGCTCGTCCTATAGGCTAGATTTTCCTAACCCTAGCAATCACAAGTCCATCATATTAGCTAGGAAAATCCAAACGCTTGATCTAGGGAAATCAAGCCTTGAGCTACAAGGATAAGTTGTATTTTCTTTTATTCCTTTCTTGTTCCTTGTATTACTTGTACTCTCCTTGCTACTCCAGGTAGGAGGCTGCGGATTGGAGAGGGTGAAGCTCTTCGTGGTGAAGAGGAAGACTTTGGACTACTTCAGAAGGTTGTCTTGACGGGAAGCTACTTCGGGAGGAAGGCTACTTCAAGGGGGAGCTTGAAGTTACTTCAAGGAAGGCTGCTTCGAGGTTGGCAAGACTACTTCAAGGTGAAGGCTGTCCAAAGGGTGTTTAGAAAGTATTGTAAATTTTATGTAACATCCTTGAGAGGTAATAAAATTTAGTACTTTCAAAATCCCGGTTGGGTAAGCAACTGGGTAGTGGACTGACTCCTTAGTATTTGCTAAGGTGGAACCACTCTAAACACCTGTGTCCCTCTTCTTAATCTTTACTTTGGTTGTTTGAGTTTAAATTACTTTAAAATCATTATAAAACTCTATTCACCCCCCCTCTAGAGGTTTTCAATTGGTATCAGAGCAGGGCTTCAAGGAACCTTAACACGGTCTTGAAGAAATGGGTGATGGAGTGCTCAACCACCTCAACATTGAAGGAACGCTCGTTGCTAGACCTCCGGCATTCGACGGGACAAACTATCAATACTGGAAGAGAAGGATGCAATTCTACTTCCAAGGAATCAACTGGGATCTTTGGAGAATGGTATCTACACCATACACACTCCCACAAGACGATTTTGCAGTATGGGATGCTAATACGGTAAAAATGGCCCAAATGAATGCAAAGGCAGTAAGCATTTTATATTGTTCCATTTCAGTAGGTGAATTTAATAGAGTATCAAACTGTGATACCGCATATGACATTTGGCATAGATTATCTATAACATATGAAGGTACTGTTCAAGTTAAAAACTCTAAAGTTAGTTTGCTTAAAACCAAGTTTGAACATTTTCGTATGGATCCAAACGAAACTATTAGCGAAATGTATTCAAAATTTTCTACTATTGTTAATGGTTTGAGTGCTTTAGGGAAACCTGTTCCTGAGGAAGATCAGGTATCAAAAATACTTCGATCTCTTCCTCCAAAGTACAAACCAAAGGTGACAGCTATTGCAGAAGCAAACGACCTCACTCGCCTCAAAATGGAGCAGCTCATCGGAAACTTAGAAGCTCATGAGGCAGACCTAGAAGAGGAAGAAAGAAGAGAACATGAACATCAACGTGGGCCAAAGAAAGACGTAGCTCTCAAAGCATCAAAAGCTCTCTCACAAGAAAGTGAGGAATCTAGTGAAGAAGAAGGAGAAGAAGCATTGATAGTCAACGGTAAGAAATATAGAAGGTTTAAATCTAATAAAATTTCTAGTTCTTCTTCCACTCCCAGGTGCTTCGAATGTGGAAAGAAAGGACATTTCAAAAATGAATGTCCCAAAGCTAAGAAGGGAAAGAAAAGCTCACATAAGAAGAAAGAAAAAGCTTATAAAGCGGCATGGGATGAAACGAGTGAAAGTGAAAGCGGAGAAGATAAAGTAGAATGTCTAATGGCAAGAGAAGAAGAAGAATCTCAAGAGGTAAGCCTAGTTGATCTTCCTAAAGAAGAGTTAGTAGCTAGCTTACAAGAAACTCATGATAAGTATGTTGATGCCAAGAAGAAACTAAAAAGGGCTGTAAAATCAAACAATGAGCTCAGTGCCAAAATAGATGAACTTTCTTCTGAAAAGAATAACATTGATCTTGAAAATGTATCTTTAAAAACATCTTTAGATGATTGCACTAGAAAGTTACTTACTTTGGAAACTAATGTTGATCTTCTATCAAAAGAAAAGACTGATTTGTTAGCTAAACTACAAGCTTTTCAAACTCAACCTATCTTGTGCAATCATTCGGACTATGACAATATTGTAAAAGAAAAGGATTCATTGCTTTCTGATTTAGACCAGGCAAGAAAAGATATACATAAGAAAATGAATGACATTGCTCAGTTGCAAAGAGAACTTTATGAGTTAAGAAGAAAAGATATTCTTGATAACATATTAAAGAGTGGTACTACCCTCAATGGAAGAAAAGGTTTGGGATATGTTCCAAAGAAAAACCAAACCAAAAAGACCCAAACTATGTTTGTACCCAAAAACACAATGGCTAGAAAGAGAAATGAAGTTGATTCTATTACTTGTCATTTATGTTTACGTCTTGGACATTACTATTTTTCATGCCCCTACAAGACTAAGAAGTCCAACTTAGTTTGGACCCCAAGACCCCAAACTTAGAAGAATGGAATGTAGTTGAGATATGACAAAATACTTAATTTTTGCAATTTATATTGTCCTATCTCAACAAACGATGCTATGCTTATTGGTATTATTTTTTCTGCATTGCTGTACTAAAACAGAAACTTCGTCGGTCGAAGTACTGTCGACCGAGCTCTGGGTCGGTCGAAGTATTGTCGACCGACTGGATGTCTTTAACAAATCGAAAATCTTCCAGTACTCATTTCGGTCGAAAATTGGTCAACCGAAAAATTTTCTGTTCTTTTTGATTGTAATACAGTAACCTGCTCGATCGACAAATTGTCGACCGAGAATTATATCGGTCGAACAATTGTCAACCGACTGGTTTTCTGTATCAGAACTTTTATACACATATGCATTTTAAAAGTTTCTAACCTTATCGGACCATCACATGGGTACCAAAATCTAAATTCTAATGCAGGAATGGGTAGTTGATAGTGGCTGCTCCAAACATATGACCGGGAACAAGGACGCCTTTCAAACCTTTGAAGAAAAGAAAAGTGGAACGGTTACCTTTGGAGACAATGGTAAGGGAAAAATCGTTGGAATAGGTAACGTTGGAACAAATCTCGAAATTAAAAATGTTCTACTTGTTGATGGATTGCATCATAATTTAATAAGTGTGAGTCAACTATGTGATAGTGGTTATGATGTGTTATTTAACAAAACCTGCTGCAAGTTATTGATAGAAAACACTACAAATGTTGTTTATGAAGGAAATAGAGTTGGAAATCTTTATATTCTCAAACCAAACTCTATGAAATCAGTAGTAGGTAAATGCTTGCTTGCAAATGAAAATACCTTACAATTATGGCATAAAAAGCTTGGTCATGCTAGTTCACATACTATTAAAAAGTTGGTGAAATATGATCTTGTTCGTGGATTACCTGCTTTGTCTTTTGATCAAGTTGCAAATTGTGAACCCTGCACAATGGGAAAGCAAACCAAAACATCCTTTAAATCAAAACATGTGCTTAGCACCAGTAGATCCTTAGAATTAATTCATATGGACTTATTTGGACCAATGAGGACACAATCTATTGGTGGTAAACGATATTGTTTTGTTATTGTTGATGATTATAGTAGATTTACATGGGTACATTTTATTGCAACTAAAGATGATACTATTCATGTCTTTATGCAATTTTGTTCTAAGATTGAAAATCTTTTACAACATAAAATATGTACCATTAGAAGTGATCATGGTGGCGAATTTGAAAATCATACATTTGAGACCTTTTGTACATCTCAAGGGTATACTCATAATTTTTCTGCTCCACGTACCCCACAACAAAATGGTATAGTAGAACGGAAAAATCGATCCCTACAAGAAATGGCTAGGACCATGATGCTTGAACACAACACACCTAAAACCTTTTGGGCTGAAGCCGTTAACACTGCTTGTTATGTGCTTAATAGAGTAACTGTTCACTCTCATTTGAAGAAAACTCCATATGAAATACTACACTCTAAGAAACCTAGAGTTGACTACTTTCATACTTTTGGCTCAACATGCTACATTTTAAATACCAAAGATGATAGAGACAAGTTTGATTCTAAATCACACAAAGCATTCTTCTTGGGATATTCCACTTCTAGCAAAGCCTTTAGAATATATAACACTATATCTAGAAAAGTTGAGGAATCCATTCATATTTCTTTTCATGAAGAATCAAAATCTAAAAATCTAGATATCATTGATCTCACTAATCAATTTGAAAATACAACCATTTCTAATGATAGTGAGAAAATTCCTATATCCGAACCCCAAGTTGAAACACAACCTACACCTAGGCTTATCAAGGATCATCCCCAAGAACAAATTATTGGAGATCCAAATGATAAAGTCAAAACTCGGTCTTCCTTCAAAGATGTTGCAAACATGGCCTTTGTTTCTATCATTGAACCTAAGAAAATATCTGAAGCTCTTAAGGATGATTACTGGATAATAGCCATGCAAGAAGAATTAAATCAATTCACTAAAAACGATGTATGGGATCTAGTTCCTAAACCACAAGACAAAACTATCATAGGAACTAAATGGGTGTTTAGGAATAAGCTCAATGAAGCAGGAGAATTCATAAGGAATAAAGCTCGATTAGTAGCACAAGGATATAATCAACAAGAAGGAATAGATTTTGATGAAACATATGCACCCGTCGCTAGACTTGAAGCTATTAGGATGTTACTAGCTATTGTTGCCCATAAAAACATTAAGCTATATCAAATGGATGTCAAAAGTGCATTTCTAAATGGCATCATACAAGAAGAAGTTTATGTTGCTCAACCACCTGGTTTTGAAATACCTGAAAAGGATAACCATGTTTATAAACTTAAAAAGGCACTTTATGGTCTAAAACAAGCACCCAGGAATTGGTATGAACGGCTCAAGACATATCTTTTTGATAATGGTTTTTCTATTGGAAATTCAGACTCTACTTTATTCTTCAAAACATATGCATCTGATTTTCTAGTTGTGCAAATATATGTTGATGATATTATTTTTGGAGCCTATAATGATTCATTATGCACACAATTCAGTGACATTATGCAAAAAGAATTTGAAATGAGCCTTATGGGTGAATTAACATTCTTTCTTGGTTTTCAAATTAAGCAAACGTCTGCAGGAATTTTCATAAGCCAAGAAAAATACACTAAAGAACTTTTAAAACGCTTTGGGATGGATCAATGCAAACATGCTACTACTCCTATGGCTACGTCTATCAAAATTGATAAGGATGAAAATGGGGAACCTATTGATGATTCCTTATATAGAGCCATGATTGGTAGTTTGCTATATTTAACCGCTTCTCGACCGGACATTATGTTTTCCGTTGGTCTTTGTGCTCGATTTCAATCCCAACCTATGCAATCTCATTTTCTTGCGGTTAAACGCATTCTTCGATATCTAGCCGGCACTACTTGTTTTGGTTTATGGTATCCAAAAGGACAATCCTTGGATTTTAAAGCATACACTGATGCGGATTATGCTGGTTGTCGACTTGATCGCAAAAGTACTAGTGGTGGATGTTTCTTATTAGGAAGAGCCTTAGTATCTTGGTTTAGTAAGAAACAAAATACGGTTGCCCTATCTACAACTGAAGCTGAATATATGGCAGCCGGGTCTTGTTGTGCTCAAGTGCTTTATATGCAACAGGTTTTTAGCGATTATGGTTTTAATCTTTCATCTACACCTATTTTTTGTGATAACACAAGCGCCATAAACTTAGCACACAATCCTATTTTACACAGCCGGGCAAAACACATTGAAATCCGTCATCATTTCTTAAGGGATCACATCTCAAAGAATCATGTTACTCTTCATCATGTTGATACAGAAAATCAATTGGCTGATATCTTTACAAAACCGCTTCCATTAGATCAATTCAACAACATTAGGAAGCAACTGCTTATTACTCCTTTGGAAGATGTTTTCTTTGATATCTGCGGTTCTTAACACAAATACTTGTTTACATTGTATCATTTTGGCTTATCAATGGACATTTTTTTTGGATTTGATAGGATATCTAATTAAGGGGGAGCTTTTATTAAAACGGTTATCTTTTTGAAATGACAAAGGGGGAGAGATATATACACCTATAACTTAGTATTTATGACAGATTCAATCAATGAGTTTCATAAATATACTCTTGGCTTTACATTGAAAATTGCTATATTCCCATATGAACTGGATTTCTTGTTCCATAATTCATTGGGAATAATTAGCACACATTTTATAAACAAGAGGAAAAGTTACAAATGGAAATCTAAAGGTATGACATTTATATGTTTTATATTTCATTTATTTATATTTTGGAAATGTTTGTCATCTTCAAAAAGGGGGAGATTGTTGGCTAAATGGACATCTATAAAATCCCTTTGTTTTGATTATGACAAACATTTCATTCCTATTTATCTGACGAGCTACTTGAGTGTGCAGGATGACAAAACTATAAGGGAAATTAAACAAGAAGTATTTATATTTTCATGCAAATATCATTGTAAAAACTTGTACAGAAATATAATGTACAAGTACTTAGAATCGCATGTAAATCAAGCATTGGATTTTCCCTAGCTAAACACCTTAGTCATCCATTCAATAGGATCACCTATGCACACTCACACACATAATTAATGCCTAACTTGAAATCTTAAAACAGGATCTATCTCGGTCGACCAACTCCTCGACCGAGACACTCTCGGTCGACAAACTCCTCGACCGAGAAAGATCCAATGTAGCCGTTAGACACAACTGACAAGTTAGTTGGCAGTTGCAAATGAACGTTAATCCAGAGAGCCTGTCGGTCGACAAAACTTTGACCGAGTAGGTGTCTCGGTCGACCATTCCTCGACCGAGACGATCTCTGACAGAAACTGCAGAGTAAAGTAATTAGCCGTTGTTAAAACAACAACTTTGTACCTAACGGCTAGTTAAGCACTTAGAAACCCCTAGAAGTTGTCTAGAACGTCCTTAAGCATACTTAGGCCATTCCTATAAATAGGACAAGCCATAGGACACTAGCATTCACTTCTTACACTTGATATACTTGAGAAAATACTTGAGCCCTCTTGTGCAATCTGTGTGAACTGAGCTTTGTGATCAATTGGACATTTTCTCCTTAGCTCAAGCTCGTCCTATAGGCTAGATTTTCCTAACCCTAGCAATCACAAGTCCATCATATTGGCTAGGAAAATCCAAACGCTTGATCTAGGGAAATCAAGCCTTGAGCTACAAGGATAAGTTGTATTTTCTTTTATTCCTTTCTTGTTCCTTGTATTACTTGTACTCTCCTTGCTACTCCAGGTAGGAGGCTGCGGATTGGAGAGGGTGAAGCTCTTCGTGGTGAAGAGGAAGACTTTGGACTACTTCAGAAGGCTGTCTTGACGGGAAGCTACTTCGGGAGGAAGGCTACTTCAAGGGGGAGCTTGAAGTTACTTCAAGGAAGGCTGCTTCGAGGTTGGCAAGACTACTTCAAGGTGAAGGCTGTCCAAAGGGTGTTTAGAAAGTATTGTAAATTTTATGTAACATCCTCGAGAGGTAATAAAATTTAGTACTTTCAAAATCCCGGTTGGGTAAGCAACCGGGTAGTGGACTGACTCCTTAGTATTTGCTAAGGTGGAACCACTCTAAACACATGTGTCCCTCTTCTTAATCTTTACTTTGGTTGTTTGAGTTTAAATTACTTTAAAATCATTATAAAACTCTATTCACCCCCCCTCTAGAGGTTTTCACTACCCTGGTCGCTACACTGACTCCTGCCTTGGTCACTATGATGTATTGGCAGCACCGATTGCATAGGCTCTAGATTTTCATTTATCACAGAACATGTGAGAATCATCGAACGCTAAGAGGGGTGGTCCTTTGATCGCAGGTGTCATGGATCATAGTGACCATTGAGAAAAAAAGACCTCTAACCGGTCCATCTGTTGCAAGGTCGCAGTAGATTGTCAACTATAGCAAAAAAATCTTCGACGATTTTTAACCTTGAGTTGTCTTCATTGATTACTAAGGTAGCCTTAGGTGTAGCGATTGATGAGGCATGTATACTACACAAACCATAGAAAGGGGTGATTTATTAGGTTATGTTAAAAACAATTAGGATTATCTAGATAAAACATGAAAGAAATGACATTATGGGCATAATATAGGCACTCAAATATCCACAAAATTAGATGTTATCAACTACACCTCTAGTACAAATCCTCATATGGTTCCACGTCAAGACTACTATGATAGTTGATGTCATAAGAAAACTCAATCAAGATGATATGAACATCCCAAATTTCTTAGAATTGAAGTGTAATGACCTTAGCAAGTCTTTTAGATTTTGTATCATCCTTTCTGATTGACCATCTTTTAAGGGGTCGAAGGATGTATGAAGTTTCATTTGTATACCCAATTCTACATGCAAATGGTTTTTGGATGACACTTCCTTAGCATGGAAACATGGAGCACGTTATACAACCTCTAAAGTTGAAGTGGTAGCTCCAACTTACACATCACCTTGTCAACATATGTAGTAATAGGATAAGACCCCATATACATGGGTGTCAACTTACCCCGCTAACCAAATCTTAGAACTCCTTTATGTGGTGACTCCTTGAGGTAGACTCAGTCCCCCTATTGTAATTCCAACAGTATGTGAATGTTATCTACAAATGACTTTTGGTGATCATGTACCTTTAGTTGTTTCCTTATCAACTTCATTTTCTCAAATCTATATTTTACTAATTCCAGGCTCAAAAGTTAATATTCACATTTGCATACCAAGAGAAGGGTGATGCATAATGTCTCTAGTACAAAGACTCATATGGTGCCATGTAAATACTACTATGATAGTTAATGTTGTAACAAAACTAAATGAAGTTGATATGGACATCCCAAATTCCCTAGAATTATAGAGCACATGACCTCAGAATGTCTTCTAAAGTTTGTATAATCTTTTTTTATTGACAATTTTTTGGGGGGCTGAAGGTTGTACTAAATTTCAGTTGTATACCCAATGCTATGTGCAATTGGATTTCAACTCTGTACCCAATGTTTTGTGCAAATAGTTCAGGAAACTGCACAATTTCATCTGTGTACACTTTGTTGGTATGTATGCCCAGAGAACCAATTATGTAATGATTGTTATGGCATATCTTGTAAATGATTTGACTAATAATAAAGGAAATCTTCCAAATTATTTTGTTTTATTCACTTGTGAGATAATGTTGTAACATAATAAATGTCTAAAGAATGATATTACTCAATGACATATGTCTTTAGGTTGAGGACCTGAACAATTAGATCATATGGATGTTATGAGTATATACATTCTTGTTATGTCCCTGATCGGATGTTCTTGTGGAAGGCTAATAGACAAAAATAATACATAAGACCAGAGTATGTGTTGGTCAAAGATAGAATCTCATTAAGTCATGATATGTATATCAAACCAAAACACGTAGATACTTGTTAGAGAACAAGGTATCAAACAAATCCACCCTTAAGAGTGATGTATAGAAACCATGATTTGTAGTCAGAATCATCTCCCATAGTGATGATGGTGATTATGGTTCTTAGACCTGAAATCACTACACTCATCACAGGTCATTAGATGTACCTTCACATCATCCATCGCGACCTTGGATAAACCTTTCCATGAAGGTGGTGCTCGAATGCATTGTGATAAATGGGGATGACTGTGAGTGATGTAGGTGGGATATGTCCCTTCTACATGAGTTTGATATCCTAGATACTAGATAACAGAGACTAATAAATGCATTGCCATGCTAATGTGAGTCATATGTGATATTGCGATTGCACTTATCATAGGCAATCTGCTCCAGTTCAAGGAACATGGACTGAACATAGAGGATGATGATTCCATGCCTCTAGTTCAATCCAGATATCAGAGATAATGGAACTTTACGACCATTGTAACATTAATCATAGGTTGTATGTTGAAGTTATTCTTCAATTTTATAATTACTTGGGTAACAATAATTTCTTCCTAGATACCACTCATTGCTCATGATGTCATAAGTTAATTATGCACATTCACTACCAATGTAACTGGGAACCTGTAGGGTCAAGACACACCAAAATGGTGTGTAAAAACACAAGTGTACGTGTCGAGTAATATAGGCCTTGTGAGGCCCGAGTCAAACTCAGGGAGATGTAGTCTCAGTGACTACTACTAACTACAGTACGATCAGCTAAGCTAGTTGAAAATCTTGAATTGAGTTTTAATGAAGTAAAAGAAAATTAAGAGAAAATGAAAACGGTTGATTCAAATATGGGAATTCCTTAGAATTACTAGTTTTACCACGGGGTCTCATTGTATATTATCTCTACCGAATTAACATAAATTCCTACTTCTAACCTAGATAGAAAGCTTGTAGCTCGAATTTCTCGCTCCCGCGATATAATTCACTACCTAAATCTAAGCCAATTCCATGTCTATGGTAATTTATTCTAAGTTTAGGTGCATTAATGAAAACTTTGGGTTCTTTCCACTACCCATATGTCACCTATTCCAAGGAACGCGTACGGAAGTGTACAAGTTATGGTTTTCTAACCGTTAATCCCCCTTCCAGAGTGATTATTGGTCTAATACCCTATAGATGGTGATCAAGTAGCGATAAGTCATTCAAATCCACACTTATATATCCAGGAATAAAGAGAAACTTATACTAAATCATGTAAATAGTCAATACAATTATTCCCCGGACTACTCCCGGGTCCTAAGGAAAAGAGGGGTTTATCCCCGCATGGTTTTCAGTTGAAAATACATGGAAGGAGAGAAGAAAAATGTGGGAAACATAAAGGATATTTGTGTAACCCCTGGAAAGACAATTCTCCAGATGACCCTCCTTGAGAAACGTGCATCCTACAGTCTTCCGATAGTAGAAACATCCATCGGAGGTGCTCGAATCGTCCGGTTGTCGCCCTTCAACTCTATGCTCTCTCCCTCTCTTCTCTGGCCGCCATGCGGTGCAAAAACATATCCCATTTAGGTTTGTCCATCTTCTCTTTTTTTTCCTAGGCCACTTATGGTACCACATAACGTAGACCGTTGGATCTGGGTGGCCGGTTTAGATTGTTGAATTCTGATAGAGTCGGTGGCACCGACGGTATCGGGCTCTGGTCGGTCCCTGGCTGGTTTAGTACCATCGAATGGAATGTCGGTGGCACCGAGCTTCTATGAAATTTTTCCTTTCCTCTCTGATGCTATCTCAGTGGCACCGACCCGGGTGGTCAGTGGCACTGACTCCTCAATTATTAGAAAGTTCCTGAAAATGCACAGAGACCAGGTATCAAGCTGAGAAATATATAAAATAATATAATTATGATGAAATAAGCATAGTTTGATGCACAAAGAGTATACAAGCCAATTATCAAGATTCATGCACATATGATCAACAAATTGACTAACAAATGCACAAAATGAATGTAAACTAGGCTTGTAATAAGTGACTCAAAACCCGTACATCAAACTCCCCTAAGTTGAATCTTGGTCATCCTCGAGCGAAAATACCTTTGGATCTAATTGAGATAATTCAGCTAGAGGACAAAATGCATCAGGTACATCTAAAAAGTATCCACCTTTTAGTCCTCCTTCCGGCCTTTACTGACCACTGAACACTAACTTCCCTATAGGTGACCAAAAATCTCTATCCAAGATGTCCACCCCACAATTAATGAGACACTATCAGTTAAAGCAGTTAATATGATAAAATCATTCGGTGCATACTTGATGCATCATGTGATCTCCTATCTACGTTGCTCTTTCTCTACCTACATCTACATGGAAGCAGTTCTTCTGATAGAATAATGAATGAGAAGACAATCATTTGAGTGGTCTACCAATAAGAGCAACAGGTGGTTGAAATAGGTGGCTGCGGAAGACTCATGAGCACATAAAATCATTCATGCAATCAAAAATCATGATGAACCTATGATGATGCAATTTTTAGAATGCTCCTAATGCCTAATCATTGTGGTGGAATGATGCATGAAACTATTATTTCATCTCGAGATAAGACAAAATATCTACAAAACTACATCATGTGCTAACTTCTCTTTATAATTGGGTAGAATTGTGCCTTTGAACTTTCAAAAATATTCATATATATTTTTTTCTTTTCATTTAAGCCCCCTTTCAATCATGATAAAATTGCTTTGGGCTTCTAATTGCACTACACCTTTAATTTTTGTAAGTGGTTTTTTTTCAAAGAATGGGCACAATCACTACCTTTTTATTAAAAGAGAAGAAGTTAGACAAGATTTTATGCAAGAAGAAATGTAATGCTTATGCAACTATATGAACAAAGGTGTTATGCAACTAAATGACATGCACCATGATTTTGTTGTACAAGTATGATTTTCTATATATTTTTTATGCACTAATGCATGAAAAAATAAATAACTATTATGCACAATCTATTATGCAATGTAAATGCAATCCAGAGAAAGAATGACAACATGTTCTCAATCCTCTTATGGTGGGGTGTGAGTCAAAGGTATGTGGTGGGTGAGATCACACGACTAAGAGACAAAACCTATAGAAAAAATCATATGTCCCTCTCTAATGACCTGTGTACAAGGTAATTGAGGGGTTTCTTTCTTGAATTTTAAGTTAAGGTCACGTTAGTGTTTGATTAGTTTAGGCTCAACAATCCTTGTCAATCACTTTCTTAGACAAATTAGATGGTCATTTATGCTCTAATGTCCTAAAGATGACTTACTCAAGCACTTCCTCAGTTATGCAACTCGATTACTTGCAAGATAAGCTCATACAGAAAATTTATTATTTTTTCTTTATAAAGCACCCAACCCAGAGATTGATATTCTCAACTGAAACAATGCATTTATTTCTCCACATATTACACTAGATAGATTGTGGACCCTACATAGCAGAAAAACTAATAAGGAAAACTACTGAAAATAAAACAGACAAAAAGCTAAAATAAAAGAAAATAAAAACTAAGATAGAAATTATTCCAGCAACCCCCCAAGCTTGAATATGACTATGTCCTCATAGTTAATATCCCAACTTAAGGAGTGGAATAGTGATACCTGACTCAAACTAGTGGTGGTAGTGGTTGTGTGGGGTCCTGGGGAGGAAACATCCCCTGAAAGGTAGGATCAAATGGGGGCATGTCCGAAAGCATCGGGTAACCTCCAAAATACCCCTGGCTCCAATAATGATCAAACAAACGTTGTTGATAATTCTCCATCCATTGCAGACATTGATGCAGATTCTCTTGGTTGGCTAAGAGAAGGCATTCATTTTCATAGATCACCTGTTGGTTGCTATACAGCCCACCTCGCACATCCTGAATGCCAGCCAGGGATTGGGTTTGCTATTGTTGATGTGTCTAGATGTCCTGTAACATAGTATACATACTCGCCATAGAGTAAGCATCCTCTCCTTCTTGAGAGGGCGGCAGGGTAGAAGATGATGTGGTAGCATAATTGATAGGATGCTTTTGTGGACCCACTATATGTCTCATATGAATGGTGGGCTCCACTTCCTCTACGTCATCGCTTCCCACGTCTTCCTCCTCATCCTGAGCTTCTTGTTGTCCAACATTGTCATCATCGCCTAGATCCAGCCATTTATGTTGTTTGACTTCCCTGATGTTGAAGATGGGATCAGGAAGTCGATGCTTGTAGAAAGTATCATCGACCAAGCATGTGGCGTAGATGACATCATTGTCCACAGTGATGAGGTCAGACTGCTTGAAATGAAGGTAGTCGATGCATAGACTAGAGTTGAGCAGCTCCAGAGTAGAGAGATCAAGGCCCAAGTGAAGAGCAATGGGGGTGATAAGTCCCCCAAAGAGAATGGGCATAGCTCGCCTGACATTACACCTCATTGCAATAATGTGTTGGAGAAAGAATGATCCCCAATTGATCGGCTCTCCCTCCATAAGTTGATACAGAAAATACAAGTCCAATACTTGTACCTTCACTTACGCTTGGGTTGACCTTGCAAATAATGTGTTGGTCGACATCCGATGAAGCACCCGAACAAAGGGATGCTCGAAGTCCGCCAAAGAACTATGGTGGAAGTTCAGCCTTTTACCCTCTGGCACTGTCACAAAGTCCTTCCAGATGCATCCAAATTGAAGTTCTCAGGATGACGTTAGGGCATGTGTGGCCACCCATAAATAGCACTGAAGGTGAAGAGAGTAAGGGAGTAGTTGGTGTTGTAAAGGCGGAAATCCACCTTTCCTTCTCTCCATTTGCCACTTGACGGTCGTGCTTGATTGGGGGTGACCAATATCTCCAAAGACGCCATGAACTCGATGACGATTTCTTTGTATGATGGCCACCCATCAAAGATTGGATTCACAAATCTTTGATCAAACTTCTGTCGCTCGAGGACATACGCCATGTTGTTGGAGAAGCCTATATCCTCTAGTAGTTGAAGATCGTTGTATCGCGTAGATGCAAACGACCGCTTTACAAGCTCATCATAGACCTTCCTCACCTCCATCGAGGGGTGGCTGAGGTGTGGTCATGGCGTAAAAGCACCAGGGATCCTCCTCATCTGGCCATGATGATGGATTGAGTGGAGAAGAAGAATAAGAAAGGAAGAGCCTGATGAAGCCTCTGGATGCTTGGAGTAGCCGCTCGCGCTTGTGGGAGTCATTGTTCTTTAAGTTGTGAGAAAGAAAACAAAATATACCCTCCCTTTTATAGGGTCGGTGCCGACCTACTATGATAGAGTCGGTCGAACTGACATGAAATCGGTGGCACCGACTTCTGGGACCAAATCTGGGTGCTCAGTGCATCGACGGATGTCAGTGCGTGATCTTCCTTTTCCGGATTGCTGATGAGTCGGTGGCACTGACTGGGTGTCGGTGGCATCGAATTTTGGGCAGGATCAAATCTTCAGATAGGCCACATGGGCATATCTGAGCCATCGATTGGTGTTGTCCACGGATCAGTGTTTCCTATGGTTGGTGGCACCGACGATGTGGTCGGTGGTATCGACATGATGATCGAAATCTTTTTTTTTCATCCGTTGGTGCATCGACGCATCCATCGAGCCTGGGACCTCATCCTGAGTCGGTGCCATTGACTTGGGTGTTGGTGGTACCGATGGCTCATTAGTTAACTACATATGAGTTCTGCACTTTCTTTAGAGATGTCGGTGGCACCGACGTAGATGTCCGTGGCACTGAATTTTATCAGCCACATTGTCCGTCTCTCTGACCCTGTCTCAGTGCCATCGACATGGATGTCGATGGCACTAACTCAGCCATAGACTGCACACTCAACAAATGAATCATGGCATCATTTTTTACATAAAATTTTCAAAAACTAAGTACTAATAAAACAACTTAATGGAAATGAAAGAAACAAACATCCTGATAGTTGGATTGCCTCCCAACAAGTGCCCTTGTTTAACATCCTAGGCTAGACAACTCCATTGTTGAGATTAAGAGGAATAAGTTTAACCTCGTGCTTCTTCCTCACAGAATCTTCTCCAAAATAATGTTTCAATCTTTTACCATTGACCAAGAAGGATCTCTCTCCCACTTTTATCCTAACCGCTCCATGTGGAAACACCTCTTATATGATGAACAATCCACTCCACCCAAATCTCAATTTCTCGAGGTGCAATTTCAATCTTAAGTTAAAGAGCAACACACTCTCCTGGTAAAAAGACTATCCTAGCTATATGGTGGTCATGAATTTGCTTCATTTTTTCCTTGTACAATCTTGAGTTCTCATAAGCATTCATCTGAATTTCATCAAGCTCATTCAACTGTTACATCCTTGTTTTTTCTGCTTCATCAAGATCAAAATTGAGCCTTCTCAACGCCCAATGAGCCTTATGTTCTAATGCCACAGGAAGATCACACGCTCGACCATAGACTAACATAAAGGGTGTGGTTCCTATGGGTGTCTTGTAGGCTGTCCTATAGGCCCATAGCGCATCAACTAACAAATCACTCCATTTCTTTCTACTAGACGACATCATCTTTTCAAGGATATTTTTAATCTCACGATTGGAAACCTCTACTTGTCCTTGTGTTTGTGGGTGATATGGTGTACCCACTCGGTGCATCACTCCATACTTGGTTAAAAGTGCTCCAAATTTCCGATTAGTGAAATGAGTTCCTCCATCGCTTATGATCATCCTTGGCACTCCAAATCTACAGAAAATGTGATCCTTAACAAATTTGCATACAACATTTGCATCATTGGTTCGGGTTGGAATTGCTTCCACCCATTTTGACACATAATCTACATCCAACAAGATGTAAAGGTTGGAATTAGAGGACACAAAGGGGCCCATGAAATCAATACCCCACAAATCAAAAACCTCTACTTCTTGAAACACATTCATAGGCATCTCCTGTCACTTTGATATGTTACCTGACTGCTGACATGCATCACACCTACGCACAAAGTCATATGCATCTTTAAAAAGGGTCAGCCAATATAATCCGCTCTCCAACACCTTTGTGGATGTCCTAGAACTAACATGGTGTCCACCTGTAGGTAGTGTGTGGCAATGCTTTAACACACTTTCATACTCACTGTCAGGTACACATCTCAAAATTCCATCCCTGCACTGTTTCAACAAAATAGGATCATCCCAAAAGTAATAACGCAAAGAATGAAAAAATCTTTTCTTTTCTTGATAACCCCAATCTGCAGGCAATTCCTTACAAGCTAAATAATTCACAATATTAGCAAACCAATGATCTTTTTGCTTAAGGGTGAACAACTTCTCATCAGGGAAGGACTCTAGAATGGGTATATTCATGTCCTTCTCATCTACCCTATCCAATCGAGATAGGTGATCATCCACCACATTCTCTACCCCTGCTTTATCCTTGACCTCAATACCAAACTCCTGCAATAAAAGGATCAATCAAATCAATCTTGGTTTAGCTTCCTTCTTCTACGGTAAGTACTTAATAGCCGCATGGTCTGTCAACACCACCACTTTTTCTCCCACAAAATATTGCCTAAATTTTTCAAAAGCAAAGAACACAACTAGTAATTTTTTTTCAGTTGTGGTGTAATAAAGTTGTTTCTCGTTAAGTGTTTTAGATGCATAGTATATGACCATAGGAACCTTGTATAGGCATTGTCTTAACACCACCCCCATAGCATAGTCTAATGCATCACACATCATCTCAAATGGTTGGCTCCAATCTGGAGCCTGCCCAACCGGTGCGGATATGAGTTTTTCCTTCAACATCTCAAAATCCTTTAAACACCTCTCATCAAAATTGAATTCGACATCCTTTTCCAAAATCGAAGACAATGGTTTAGTGATTTTTGAAAAATCTTTAATAAATAAGTGAAAAAACCTGACGTGGCCTAGAAAGCTCCTAACTTCCTTCACCGATGTTGGTGGAGGGAGTTTTGAGATCACTTCTATTTTAACCGAATCTACCTCCAATCCCTTGCTAGACACCTTATGGCCTAACACTATGCCCTCGCTAACCATCATGTGACATTTTTCCCAATTAAGCACTAGATGAGTGTCTTCACATCTCTGCAAGACCTTGTCCAAATTTGTCAAGCAATCATCAAAAGACGTCCCATAAACTGAAAAATCATCCATAAAAACCTTGAGACATCTTTCTACCATATCCAAAAAAATCGCCAACATACACCTTTGAAAAGTCGTGGGTGTATTGCATAACCCAAACCGCATGTGGCGGTATGAAAAGGTGCCATAAGGATAGGTGAATGTAGACTTCTCTTGGTCCTTAGGCTCGATAGAAATCTGATTGTAGCCCAAATATCCGTCAAGAAAACAAAAATGGGAGCGATCAGTGAGTCGCTCCAAAATCTGATCAATGAACGGTAACAGAAAATGGTGCTTAAGTATAGCAGTGTTCAACTTGTGATAGTCAATGCAAACTCGCCATCTGGTCACTAATCTAGTGGTGATTTTCTCATTAGATGAATTAGTAGTGACAGTAATTCCCCCCTTTTTAGGCACTACCTGCGTCGGACTAACCCACAAAGAATCTAAAATAGCATAGATTATAGCTGCTGATAGTAGCTTTATTACCTCCTTCTTCACCACCTCCGTCATAATTGGATTTAAGCGATGTTGAGGTTGAATGACTGGCTTCGCTCCTTCTAGCTGAATCTTGTGTTGACACAAGGTGGGAGAAATCCCCTTGATGTTGGCCATGGACCACCCAAAAGCACCTCGGTGATTCTTTAACACAGTGATCAACTATTCTTATTCTGAGATACTCAATGATTCTGATATGATGACTAGTAGCTTCTCCTCCGTGGATAGAAAAACATACTTCAAATGAGGCAGCAACGGCTTGAGTTCTAACTCAGGCGGGTTTAAAAGTAAAGAAACCAATGGCGGTGGTAGTGGTCCCAAATCCTTGAAATGCCTTATATAATAACATGGCAACACCTTCAGAAGCCGTGCACATTCCTCCAATGACCAATCCCGAACACATTCATCCATCATGTTCATTAGACACGCCTCTAGGGGAAGCTACAGATGGACCTATAGTATGGACTCCTCTGCATCATCATCCATAGTAGATAAACTCGCTTTCTCTTCTCTGTCATCTAGATATCCTACCGCCTTGGCAAGTGAGAGTACCTTGGTGTTCTCCATGATGTCCACAACAAGTGTCCCCCTATCCACCTTTGTCATAACATGTGCCATGTACAAAAAATGGTTTTCCCAAGAACAAAGAAATGGTGTTATTCATGTGCTGCATCATATTGCACTGCTCCTGATCATTGGATGACTTGTAATTATCCGACATTTTTATCTTAAACAAGTCGTCTATAATTCCCATGGTCAAGCGACCTCTTCCCATCTCCCAGATCATGTCAGGTGTTTCTTAGAAGGGCTTTCCTAGAAGAAGCTCGTTGCCATGTTTAGCTTGCATTTCCATCACTTCAAAAGATATGAATTTTCATGACTTCTTAAACCCCAAAATATATTTTTCTGTTGTATAGTGAGTATTTCTTTTAAGCATGTAAGAATTGAAATTCATAATACATGTGTAAATGTCACTAAAGATGTCACTTTTGTGATGTTTCTATGCCATAATATGAAAAATAAACCAATATACCTTTCCTTACTGTATTTGCAAAGTTCTTTTATATGTTTACGACTTTTCCTATCCATTATTTTGCTATTTTTTTGTTAGAAAAAAACCTAATAGTAAAAGTAGCTCATCTAAGCTAGGTTTTAGTCCTTATACACCTAAATCTTAAAGTATCTCATCTTAAAGTGCTATTTTTTATATAGATTTATCTAAAAAATGTCATATTATAATGGTATTCATACAAGGATTTATTATTATTATGGCCTTGATGACAAATTGGGATTTTGATGTGCCCTAAAAATTGGTTGGTCATGTTTATGGACATGGATGGTTAGATATACCATGATTCAGTGACAATTAATTGTTTATATCTGTTATATCTTCAGAAGTTGTAATACATCATTTATTTTACAACTACATTTAGGTGCTTTGTATGTAATTTGATTGATGAAGTCAGAAAATACATAACTAGCTAATCAAGTGTAACCTTAATCATGTAGTCACATGTTCCTTAAAACTATCAAAGTGTCAAAACTTGTTGAATAGTAAAAAGAATAATCCTTATATCAACTATAATAGTGAGAAGGAGATTGGATTCATATATTGTTCAATATATGTAGGTGTAGAGAAGGTTTATCTTTGTCATTCAAATTCCAAGGCTAAAGAAGGAGGTTCAAGTCATGACTGCTATTTTATGTTATTGACAGAGGCTATAGTACAACTCAGATATTGAGGATTTATATGCTACGTTTTTGGTGTTGTGTCCTATGTACCCAAGACGGATCGAGGTTTTAGTGGGAAGGTCGTTCTACCCCTATTGGTAGGTTGGTTTGTTGTGTCAGTATCATTTATCACTCGTACTTACCATGTGGAAGATATATTTAGGATTCTGATCTTACTATATCTTATATAGGCTGGTCACAAATTTGCAGTAGTCAACTATTAGTTTAAGTGGTATGCCTTGAGCCACCAGGTCTAACTAAAATACGTAATTTATCCATGTAGCATATTTATTGAAGTTACTTGGTAAATCACATTGTATGGTAATTATTGTTGTACATTTCCTTCTAGTATCTTATGTGATTCATATCTTTATATATTTTGTTGTATAGACTGTTGTTAGTTTTCCAACCTATTATAGAATAAGCTTTAACTAATTTAGTTACATAATGTTTTGTATGAAATAATGGTTATCGATTGTTATATCATACTGCTCATACTTAGGGTCTCACCCTGTGGTTTTCCACATCTTTTATGTGACTAGAAGCAAGGTCAGACCTTTGGTAGTGAAGAACCTCAGCTTGAAGATATTAGAGCCAAGAGGTTGGTTTGGTCATGGTTAAAGTCCTAGGTTTCCCCAACACTATTACACCCACATCCCAAGATTACCACTACTTATGAGATTAGGGCATAAGTTTGAGGATTATACTTAATACAAAGTTCAAGCCCAAATTGTTTTCCCTTTTTTCAAACTCTTTGTTTTCTCACATTGAATTACATAAACAAACTTTACAAGAGAATTAAACCTTGATTACTCTAATATGATCCCAACATTAATGATAAAGATCCAGACATTCATTAGGTTCCTCACACTTCCATGTACATACAACATGATAACCAGATATATATACTCTATTATTAAGGAAACAAAGATACAAATCATCATTTAGAACTCTCTATCAACCCTATACAAGGACCTAGAGTGACTGGGACCAACTGAACTTAACTAATCTCATACTTAACTCCTGTGGCAGATCTATGCGTATGAAATGACATCTTTAGTCCACGATTTATCCCTAAAAATTGTGAGTAGAGGGGTGAGCCTACTCGCTCATTGAATGAGTACCTCAAATAAACAATCTAAATCACTGATATAATTACAGATGTACTATTGAGCAACTGATATCAATTGTAATAGCAGTAAGCTTTGAAGAGACTAATCTTTCACAAACATAAATATGTCAAGATCCTCTAGATATCTACAAGAGTGAATCAATATATGAACATGATTGATTAATCTCAAAGAGAACTAATAAATCAAAACAAACAATGGATAATTCAATAACTTCACACACTTGGTTAACCTCTCATTCATCTTATTATGCCCTAAACCCACATGAGGTGTACCACAACATGTGAAAGAATCATAGCAAGCTACGATCTCACTATACAAGGCTTAGAAGCATGCCCGGGTTCCTAAGCCTATCTCTCGAGTAAGACCCCATCTGCAATGGGCCTTGGCACGTCTACCTCTCGCTGGCTAATGGGAGCGGCTGAATATCTCATACTCCACCTCTCAACCTGGGTACTCAGGTGGTGAGTCAAAGCCCTTAGGCTTATTGTGCATCAGTGGACCTACTGACCAATGATCACTACAACAAGTAACACAGGTACCACTGACATCCCCAGTTGGTGTTGGGTACCACACAACTGTAAGGAGTCTACTCTACTGGTTAAGACCCTCGCACCCTACTGGTGTGCTCCGGCTTACCTCAATCTGGACTACCTCCAGTCGGGAAATTGTTTCCTCCCCATAGTGCAAGCCTCATCTTGTGAGGATTCTACAGTGTTCAGGACATCTAAATGCCTAATTCACTCTTTAAATTCACAATTCAATCATCACATCAACAAATCCTAGTTTATCTTTGTAAATCATTCATTTCATAGATCATCTGATAACATTTACTACAATTGAACTATTAAGCATCACCACATCTCATACTAAGAACATTGATATCACAATACCTGATTTGTTGAACACCCTATCATTAGGTTTTCATTTACCTCATTCACTTATCACCTGACTCATATAATGATTTAATGTGTCATAAACATTCATTGAATAAAGATTGCTTTTAACCAATCATATACAATCAACATATGTATGAAATATTTGAATTGAGCTAAATTAAGGTTTCCATGTCATTCATTCAGATATCATGAATCAAGAATAACATTGAATAAATAAATTCTATGATGTCAAGAAAATCACTTCAAATGGATATCACAATATCTATTCACAAATTTCCAACTTTCCACTCATCAAGGGTTTCACCCTCTTTTCTGAGATATCAAGAAAACACTATTCACATCACATGAAATCCAAGATAGTATATGACAAATATGTACTATGCATTTAGATAAACAATCATTCATAATCAATGAGATTCAGATAGACATATTTCTCTATCTAATTATACAACAATTTTAGTCATAGCTGAAAATACTAAATTTCAGTTTACTCTTATAACCTCTGCAAATACTTAAGGAATTCTCATTAATATGGATTGTATCCATTTATAATATGATTTTAGAATCCAAAAATCATCAAAATAGAGGAAGAATCCATTTCGTATCATTTTGCAAAAGCTAGATTAAAAAGGCAATTTAGGGTTTGTACTGTTAGGTTTTAGGGGAGGCAGAGAAGGCAGCGGAAACAAAAATTTTCTCCCCAAACCCAGAACAAGGAAACGCGTCAACATCTATACAATAGGAAAGGATGGTTTGTGGAATAATACCTTGTCCCGAGGCTTGCTCGGCGACAATACCTCGCGGCTTGCGCGGTCTTCACCTCCGGTCTTGGATGGTGTCTGTGCAGCTCCTGGTCGCACTGGGACTGATGACTCCTGGTCTCACCGGGACTGTCAGGATTGACAGTTGTCCTCCTAAGCGGCAGAAACCTCCCGCCTCTAAAGTAGTCCACACGGACAACCTGGAACTCTAAACTCCTTGTCACACAAGGAATTGGAAGGAGTCACACCCTCCTGTTGGCGTACTAGTCGCCAACACACACTCCTGCTACCAGTCGTAATTGTAGTTGTCTTTCCCTTACTGTGCCTCCCTTATCGGGTAGCACTTTCTCGGGCTCTCTCGGGTACCAGAACCAGAGAGAACGACAACTTCACAGAGTAACTGGTTGCACTGAGTTGTACTTTGAGAATCCCCCAATACCCCTATATATAGGAGGGTCATGGGACAGGGTTCTCCATCCCGGGCAATGCGGGACTAAAAGAAGGAGTAGAAGGGTTTGAGATTTTCCACAAAACAACCAACTTGCAACCTGAACCGATCGTTTCACAACTGAAACGGTCGGTTGGGGACATGAGTCGGTCGTTTGACACCTCAACCGATCGGTTGAGATCCATGAGCCGGTCGGTTCACTTCTGAGTCGGTCGGTTCGTGGTCCTGACCAGTTCACGATTGACTTTCCAACTTTTGTTTCTAATTAGTATCAAATACCAGTCCTTGTTCCAATCAAATTGGGCAAGTGAAACGCAAGGAAAATTCACACCAATCCTACTTGCCCAACTTGCCCGGTTGCAACAGTTGAACCGATCGTTTCAACACTTGAAGCAATTGTTTCACCCTGATCATGAGTTGATCGACTCACAAGCTGAGCCGGTCAGTTCACTAAGCTGAGCCGATCGGTTCATTACATGAGCCAATCAGTTGGGAATGCAGATTGTGCAGAATCAGTCAATTGTGGTTTCAATCAATCTGATACTCTAATCAATCTGTCCAACACCATGAACACTATGATTTTGAGCTATCAATTAATTGAGTGTTTACTTGAACTACTAAACTCCTTTAGTAATCAATCTAAACATTGTTTTTGGACAAAACTCCTCTTCCAGGTTAAATCCTATGTGTGTGACCCTACAGGTCCATTTCACGTTGGCAGTGAAAGTTCATAAAACTTATGACTTCACAAGCAAAGAGCGGTGCCTAGTCACACATCAGTGCTACCCAAGTGAAAGTAGAAAGTTGGAGAACAACTTTCAATCCTACAATCCATGAATGGTGTTACAGTGAATGTATAGTTCCTTTTTCACTGATATCTCGAATGAACTCGAGGCATGGAACAGTCATCCTGTCAACGTTCATTCACTTTCTTGATCTCAGAGCAGATTGGAAGAAATATGTATGACATCAATATCACATATTGATTCATACATGCGTGTGCACACCTATTTCAATCCTACTCATCAAGTGGCCTTGGATATCAAACTCCCTCAGGAGGGACAAATCCCATATCTATCACTCACCCCTCAAAATCCCCATGTGTCAAAGCCACCCAATCATCACCTTTATAACAACCCATGTTTCAAGACTGCGTTTGATGATGTCAAAGTGTGCCCAACGACATGTGTTAAGTGTAGTGATTTCAGGTCAGAGAATCACACTCACCACCATCACTGTGAGTACTGACTGTGACTACCATGTCATGGTTCCATGTGTCAAACTCACGGTGGGTCTATCCGGTACACTTATTCTCTAACAAGTACCTATGTGTTTGGTTTGATATCTTTATATCATGACTAATGAGATTCTATCATCAACCAACACCACAATCTAGTCTTGTGTGTCATTGCTATCTATCTACCTTCCATAATGACATCTGACTAGGGACATAACAAGAATGTACAAACTCTTAGCATCTGTATGATCTCATCGTTCAGGTCCTGAACCTGAAGGCATACGTCATTGAGTATTGTCATTCTCTAGACATTCAATCTATTCTATCACTATCTCATATGACTAAACCAGAAAGAATTGGAAGCTTGCCTTTAAAGTTTATCAAATCAATCTTAATGTATCCCACCAATCATCCCGTGATTGGCTCTCAAGGCATACATACCAACAGACTCCCACTTGCACTACGAGCCAATCACCCTTGAATCATATTCATAGTGATCTTCAAACATGTCCCACATGTTACTGTGCTCTTGTGCCTACATAGTGAGTTATGGCAACACCTTGCCAAAGTCAGTATAAATTGTAAGTCTCTCATCTCTTCACTGTACGTCACATGTATGAGATGGAGTTGCTGTAATATGCGATCTTGTATTCCTTTGCTAACCTTTACCCACATTGCATGATCAAGGATTCCATACTTGTCATCAATGAACGGAATATCTATAAGTTCATCTCATGAACTTCCAGATCCATATAGTATCCACTTTTGTTCTCTAACACATAGATACTCGGCATTTCCTTTAAAACGGCTTTATTGGAACGTTTCCAATTATCAACAAACTTTCACTTTATATATCCCATATATATTTTGCAATTAATTTTCTGTCCTTTTTCAGAAGTTTGCATCAATGTAACTCTTTACATCGAACTCTTCCTTATCTCCATATAACTAGTACTTCTCAAGTACTTATCAAGTTCTTATGGTTTCCAGTAACCCTTACTGGAAGTACACAAACATCCACTCATCATGTCCCACATACGAGTTATCAGGATGAGCACATCATATTGTCATGTCCTACATATAAGATGATGAATGCATTTTATTCTTGCCATGTCCATACATGCAAGATAATGGGATGATTACATACATGATAGATCCATATCTATTCTTAGTGTTCCCATTCTTCATAAGAATTGGACACTTGGCCTTGGGATACTAACTCCATGTAACATGGACAAGTTTTCTCCCACTGAATCTGTGGAACTCTTCCTTGGGATGACACTCACTTATTCATCTTTAGTGACATGGCTACTGATCTCTAGACCAAGGCTGCTAATCTTTTGCTTGATGATCAGTTCCCGCCCTCCTCCATTGATGGCCTTCTCAGCTTGGGCGGACAGCAGTCGAAGCGCTTCTTGCGCGGTTGGTTAATCACGGAGTTGATTACCCTCATTTGCTGGTCTATTTGGAAAGCGAGATGTTCTGCTAAATACGATAGCAAGGCGTTCAATCCTGAACGATCCTGGGCCGATATTCTGCATGTCATCCGCTTCAGCAGTCGTCGCCACTTCCTTTCTTGCATGGAGGACATTGATCTTTATTCCAGGCTAAACGATGCTCATATCATTCAGCCTATTATGAAGATGAGAAGAATTCACAGTGTGAGATGGAACAAGCCCGACATCAACAACCTTAAGATGAATATCACCACTGGAAAATGCATCACTAATAATAACATTTCTAGAAGATGGGTTGCAGGCGTCATTAGAGACAGGAGATGTTGCATTCGCCTTGCTTTCAGGGCCTGGCTGAATGCCAATGATTATATTTCGGCCTACATCTGTGGCATCATGGTTGCTCTCAAGATTGTGGATGATAAGAACCTTACTATTTTACTATTGAGATTGATGACCCTCATGTGATGAAGATCCTTTGGCAGAATGATCTTGGCCCTTGGCACATTTCTCATATCACCAGAGAGATTCGGGAGTTGCTTGTTACTGAAGCCATTTCCGGTTCCTTGGTCCCGAAGATTCTTAACTCTATCCCTCGAGAGCTGGGGATGTGGGGTGCTCATTTCGAGCATTCCTACATCGTTTCTGATCCTTCTTCTCTTCCCATGCGGATAAGAGGCATGAACATCCTTGAGAGAAATGACACCCCGTATATCTTCTTTAGATGGGAGCATAGCTAGTCTTTCTTGTTCTTTTGAGGGTTGCCCGTGCTTGGTCACCTTCTCGCTTTGTTTGTTTTTCTTGATGGATGTCTACCTGCTTAGTAAGCAGGAGTTGTAACCTTTTTGCTCGTTTTTAGCCCACAACGAGAGGAGTGGGATGAATAGAAGATCCTCTGGCTTAAATTAAAAAAAAAAAGTGTACACTGAACCCTTCAGTACAGATTGCCAATGTATGCTCTCTCTTTTCCAGGTCAAGAGGTTTTCAAGAAATATCTCTATAGATCTCTATTCCTATCTCATAGGAAACATCTCTATCTTCCTTAAAGATAATTTCTACTTTGGATTTCCATTCTAGAACATTTCCATTTCACATCAACATGTGGAATGTGAACACGCTCCCACTAAATCACAGATCCCTTCTTTATCTTTGGCATATCAGTCAAACCCTTTGACTATATCATCAAAGTAAAGATCCAATTATGAGTTGCTTGTACTCAATCAATCACATTGATTAGTCCATTGTAACTTATAGACTTCATTTGCATTAGTGGATTCATAAACCTTATAGGTTGTGTCACATACACATCCTTGTTTTATTCCTCATAGGAATAAGGTTTTAGTATCCATATGTCAAATGTCTTAGTCATTAAGTTGCAATCAACAAACATCATCCTTCTAAAAATGTTATCCATGTGTCTTAACACTTAAGATTCATTTGCACTTATGGATTTCATCCAATGAGTGCTACCATCAAGGTCATACCTTATGGTTCACATGGATGTCATTTAGGATGTAATGGTCATAAACCATAACTCAAAATTTGGTTCCTCATATTCATCTAGATAGTTGACTCATCACATGAACAACTCATCACATAGATAATTGAGGTGTATCTGTTAAGGTTATAAGAACTCACAACCGTTGTGATTCTTAATTTCTTTTATTAGTGAAGTGTATTCTTTTATTAAGAAGAATTCAGTTATTTGACAATCATTCTCTAACTCCTTAGAGTATGATTCCTTCTTGATTTAGACATCACCATGACTTAATCATGAGTTCACTATGATACACTATCACAATCACTCATAAGGATCTCAAACATTTGGTCCAAGTATTTCATTCATTGATCTCATCAAGAATTAACACTTTACCAAATTCATACTTCATCTATGATATCCTTGAACATTTCAAGATATTCATATTGGTATTTCTTCAAACACCATTTGAAGTATTAGCATGTATTCCAATAGGTATGTAAATACATCACATGTATTATACCTAATTGGATAATCATTCTCCCACTTCCATTAGTGAAGATTGATTAATCATGTCCAAGATATTCATGTCTCTTACTGGTTCTCTAACCAAAATAGTCTAGATTTATCCATCATATGGAAACTAGAAATGAATCTCTCATGATTGATGCTAATTTGATTGTTTGAGTTATCAATAACTTCAGGTATCATTTTTATCTTATGCATATCAAGTACCACAAGATAAACAAGGCATCGCCACAAATATCATATCTTTGAGATTGAAACATCACTTTATTAATTGCCATCATTGTCATACAATATGCAAAAATAAAGTGTTTCTATCTATTGGCAATATATGAAATAGCAGTTCTCAACTCTATTTCATGCCCTTTAGGCTGAAATAAACTGAAAGATACTCCTATCTATGGTAGAAACACTTGCTCCAATGATGGGTACTTCTTTCTTGGTCCTTTCACAAAGGCCATCACTTCTTTGCGGATCTTGCATATCATATATGATAGATCCATATCTTAGTATCATATACCTCAGATAAAGAAGTAGTTCATTACATGATACCTTAGGTGGAGATCTCCATCCCCTCCTTCATCTTCTTTTGTTCTTCCAGATATAGAGGGCAATTCCCTCAAACACCCTTTCCCCATGTGCCTTGAGGCTGAAGACGGCTTGGATTGCTGGCTAGCATCAGAACACTTCTTTGCTTTACCCTTGTCCTTGCCCTTAAGAATTACCTTTCTCTTTGACACATCAAAGATTATGGTTTGTCTTTCTTCATATTTGCCTCTACTATCCTCAACATGTCCAACAACTCTGTCAATGGTTGTCAAAGTTGTTCATGTTGTAGCTTATCATGAATTGTATGATTCTCGCAACATTTGCAGTATCATACCAATAGCCAACCCTTAGCTCAGAGGGAATCCTTCTTAGTCAGGTTTTCCACATACCCAATCACATTGAGTGTGTGAATACCTTACTAGATCTCCTTCTGTCATGACATATTAGGACAGTGTCCTTGAGACATCATATGTCTCATGTTGTCTCCACAACTCATAGTTCAGAGAACACAACATCAAGCACTCCTCATCAATGTCATCCTCGGTATGCTTCCATAAGCATACTTTCAGCCATTGATGTGGTGGGATTGAGTTCATTTGGTCTTGGTATAACTAGGACTCAGAGCTTTCACTCTTTGATTGAGAACACTTCTCATCATCCTAACTAGTCGTGGAATTATTCCCATTTAATTTGTTAGTCTCAAAGACCGATCGCAAATAAAGTGATTATTGTTGATTAACCATTTATTTTAACAAAAGGAAATATATGCAATTTTAGTCCAAAACTCTTTTGACTTATTTGATTCATTTGAAAAGTCGATGATATAAATTAGGCCTTTAATTAATTATCGCTCCCACTATTTTAGTTCAAATTGATAGCCCTCACCATCAATTCGGAAGATTGCAGCGTACAACCTTCTAGTGGGCAAGATCCTGAAATCCTCTAAGCCATGGACTAGATAGGGTTGTCATCCACAACATAGATCTCTCAGGTAGGCAACTCTTGCCAATTGCGTCATATGCAACTCTTGATAAGATGTCATATGCAACTCCTAGCCATGATCATCTCCATGCCTCAAGGTACTAGATCCCATCTAGATCACCTTGTTAAGTCCGACCCAAAGCAAACACAATGAATATGCACCCTGCTAGGGCATACCCACACATTCATACTTCACGCTTCCACGAGATAGACGGTGCACCACGCTAGGGCATGCCCACACTTGGTCGATCAAGCTTTTCATGTGTGTTGCATTTGGAAGGCATCTAAAACTTAATATTTTAATGAGGGATTTGGTTTTATATATATATACATATCTAATCACCAAAATACATAGTACGTATCATATACATGCTATATCCCACAGAAAACATGCAAAATGATAAAAGCAATGATTATGGCCATCCTAATGTGATTCCTCGAGCCAAGAGGAATCACGGTCATCTAGGTCTACATCACATGCAACTTGTACAAGATGAACTCTGTGCTTTGCCTTTCTAGGTTTGATCAACTCATCACATGAATAATTGGCTCGCCATCAGACTGGTCGGCTGGGTGCCACCAGCCGATCGGTTGGCTCCTCCAACCGATCAGTTTGCCTGGTCGTCGTGCATCTTATCATGGCTGTCACCCGCTCGTCTCGCTCCTCAAACCAGACATCAACCGATCGGCTCACTCCTTGAATCGATCGTCTCGAATGTCAACTGATCGGTTCACGCCTTGAACAGATCGTCTCAGCTGTCGTCAGATGTCCTTCGTTCTTTGACATAACAGGAAATAAAATTCTATCCTATTTTACATTGTAAAAAGAGAAACCTCGAGTTACATTTGAGGGGAGCAAAGGTAGGAAAGAAATCTCGAATTATTTTGAGTTACATCAGGAAAAGGAGAAGGAAGATCAGTGCGTAGACCGAGATGCAAGCAACCACATACAACCATACACATATAGGGTTTATTGGCCTTAACCACACTATACATCCACCACAAAACTCGTTTAAGGGCGATGTATATTGAGTGCATTAATAATACATATCATATATGTAAATTGGGATTTGTGGATTTAGGATTGGACATGCATAAAGCCAATTTTATTTGCATCGTATGCAATAAATAAAGGTGACAAACCAAAATTGATCATATCGATATTCCCAAAGTATAGAGCAGTTGACGTGGCTCTGATACCACTGTTGGGTTTTAGGGGAGGCAGAGAAGGCAGTGGAAATTTTTTTTCTCCCCAAACCTAGAACAAGGAAACGCGTCAACGTATATACAATAGGAAAGGATGGTTTGTGGAATCATACCTTATCCCGAGGCTTGCTCGGCGACAATACCTCGCGGCTTGTGCGGTCTTCACATTCGGTCTTGGACGGTGTCTGTGCAGCTCCTGGTCGCACTGGGACTGACGAGTCCTGGTCTCACCGGGACTGTCGGGATTGATAGTTGTCCTCCTAAGCGGCAGAAACCTCCCGCCTCTGAAGTAGTCCACACGGACCACCTGGAAATCCAATCTCCTTGTCCCACAAGGAATTGGAAGGAGTCGCACTCTCCTGTTGGTGTACTAGTCGCCAACACACTCTCCTGCTACCAGTCGCAACTGTAGTTGTCTTTCCCTTACTGTGCCTCTATTATCGGGTAGCACTTGCTCGGGCTCTCTCGGTTACCAGAACCAGAGAGAATGACAACTTCACAGAGCAACTGGTTGCACTGAGTTGTACTTTGAGAAGCCCCCAATACCCCTATATATAGGAGGCTCATGGGACAGGGTTCTCCATCCCGGGCAATGCGGGACTAAAAGAAAGAGTAGAAGGGTTCGAGATTTTCCACAAAATAACCAACTCGCAACCTGAACCGATCGTTTCACAACTGAAACGGTCAGTTGGGGACATGAGTCGGTCGGTTGACACCTCAACCGATTGGTTGGGATCCATGAGCCGGTCAGTTCGTGGTCCTGACCAGTTCCCGATTGACTTTCCAACTTTTGTTTCTAATTGGTATCAAATACCAATCCTTGTTCCAATCAAATTGGGCAAGTGAAATGTAAGGAAAATTCTCACCAATCCTACTTTCCAAAATTGCCCGGTTGCAACATTTGAACCGATCGTTTCAACACTTGAAGCAATCGTTTCACCCTAATCATGAGCCGATCGACTCACAACTTGAGCCGGTCGGTTCATTAAGCTAAGCCGATCGGTTCATTACATGAGCCGATCGGTTGGGAATGTAGCTTGTGCAGAATCAGTCAATTGCAGTTTCAATCAATCTGATACTCTAATCAATCTGTCCAACACCTTGAACACTATGATTTTGAGCTATCAATTAATTGAGTGTTTAATTGAACTACTAAAATCCTTTAGTAATCAATCTAAACATTGTTTATGGACAAAACTCCTCTTCCAGGTTAAATCCAATGTGTGTGACCCTGCAGGTCCATTTCACGTTAGCAGTGAAAGTTCATAACACTTATGACTTCACAAGCAAAGAGCAGTGCCTAGTCACACATCAGTGCTACCCAAGTGAAAGTAGAAAGTTGGAGAACAACTTTCAATCCTACAATCTGTGAATGGTGTTACAATGAATGTATAATTCCTTTGTCACTGATATCCTGAATGAACTCGAGGCATGGAACAGTCATCCTGTCAACGTTCATTCAGTTTCTTGATCTCGGAGCAGATTGGAAGAGATATGTATGACATAAATATCACATACTGATTCATACATGTGTGTGCACACCTATTTCAATCCTACTCATCAAGTGGCCTTGGATATCAAACTCTCTCAGGAGGGACAAATCCCATATCTATCACTCACCCCTCAAAAGCCCCATGTGTCAAAGCCACCCAATCATCACCTTTATAACAACCCATGTTTCAGGACTGCGTTTGATGATGTCAAAGTGTGCCCAACGACATGTGTTGTGTAGTGATTTCAGGTCAGAGAGTCACACTCACCACCATCACTGTGAGTACTGACTGTGACTACCATGTCATGGTTCCATGTGTCAAACTCACGGTGGGTCTGTCCGGTACACTTATTCTCTAACAAGTACCTATGTGTTTGGTTTGATATCTTTATATCATGACTAATGAGATTCTGTCATCAACCAACACCACAATCTAGTCTTGTGTGTCATTGCTGTCTATGTACCTTCCATAATGACATCCGAATAGGGACATAACAAGAATGTACAAACTCTTAGCATCCATATGATCTCATCGTTCAGGTCCTGAACCTGAAGGCATACGTCATTGAGTATTGTCATTCTCTAGACATTCAATCTGTTCTATCACTATCTCATATGACTAAACCAGAAAGAATTGGAAGCTTTCCTTTAAAGTTTATCAAATCAATCTTAATGTATCCCACCAATCATCCCATGATTGGCTCTCAGGGCATACATACCAACATGTACTCACATACTAAGCAGTTGAAGATTATTGATGATTTAACTCATTTTCATGCAATCTACTATTTAAAGGAAATACCCACTTACCCTAAGGTGTGAAAACACCTTAAAAACGTATCCCATCTCTAAAAATCTCGAATCCATATCAATACCCTAGCAAATCACATGTTTCTTCTTCCTTTCTACCTGAAAACCCTAGAAATGAGGGATTATGAAGAAAGAGTGAGAAAAGGGTAAGATTTGATACCATTTCAAATAAAATAATAGGAGGGATAGAATCTTGACATGTGAGAGAACATTCACCATGAAAGACTATGCAAAGAAGCTAAACTTACTTGATTTCATCATATCTCGAATAGAGAAACCCTAGTCAGCATCTCCACCACTTTCTCCTCTCAAAACCCTAGCTCGCCTCTCTCTCTAGAATTTCATTTCTCTAGAATGGATCATGAAATATGAGTGATCCTTGGGTGATAACTTGCTCATATAGATAAATTGAGGTTCTTAGGTAATTTACACATTGACCCCTCACCATACTATTTTCATATTTCAGTAGATTTTCTTTTTTAAAAAAATTATTGTAATTTATTTATTGTATAGGTCAAACATCCTAAAAAAATATGAAATTTGATAATGATTTCTGAAATTAAATTTTAGAGCTCCAATATAAATTTTAGATCATTTGGAGCTACTTATAAATAAAAATCAAACACTATACTACTAAACAACACTCTACTAGCATGGTTGGTCAAAGTGTAGTTCGACTGAGAACTATATTCAAAGAACATCAAAATATTCTTAAAGTTTTCTCTAGCATGCATTAATTAGTTATACATATCATATCAAAATTCATTTAAATATAAAATACATAGAAAATATGAAAAATCATTTACCACACTGCTATCCTGATCGAATTCCATATTCATGTACTATCAAAACCCTAATTTTTTTCATTTCGGGTTTACATTCCTTAAAACCTAATTCTTCAAACTAAAATCATAATTAAAATTTATTGTTATGTTTAAAACATCACAATTGATCAACTATCATTCATCAAGTTTAAGTGATGTTCAATCTAATCAAGCATGTAATCATTCAGGTAAACACTAGTTTACCAATTAAGCACAAATGTGGTCATAACAAATACTCTTAGGTCCAAGCAAGGATATTTTTGTATGATGTATATCAACTCAAGTTTTTGGTTGTATTCCATGCATAAAGTATATGTTTAATTATCTTGAAATATATCTTTTACATATCGGTTGTGGTTGAGTCTACCAAACTCATATAAAGTTACTTGATATAAATATATGTGAAGTTTGTGCCTTTGTGCAAGTATTCATATGGAATGTTTGAAATTTGTATGCAATTTTAATTTCATCTCTTTTTGGTAAACTATTTAATTAGTGTTTGACCGACATTTCAGTTTTTTGTAATCTTGTTCTATGTGATGGGTTGTCACATTTGGTTGTATTTGAGCTTTAGGTTCATTGAGTCTACATGGAATCAAACATAGGTTTTTGTGTTTGTTCTTACATATCCAACATATATTACCATGGTTTATTATTGGGCAGATAAGCCCAGAGAACATGAAAAATATGCCACTAATAGTTTTCTGGTTCCTAGAGGTGGTGGTAGAAGGTAGGTTACTGATGGGAGGAGTACCCAAGACGGGGCCAGAACAACCGGTCTTGAATTGTTTATATCATGAAACATTATCCAAACAAGCCTTCCAATCTATCTTAGGAAAGCTAATGGTGACAATTATGTATTTGCCTAATAGAGAACTTGTATCTTAACCTAAGGCACCTCCCACAAATGATGAGTCAAATGGTCTAAGGAAGACCTTTGAGTGGTTGAAGAGTGTGGGAGCCACCAAGTATGATGGCACAACAGACCTAACACATGTGAACATGTGGCTGATGGAGCTAGAGAAGGTGGTCATAATCTTTAATATCTCTAAGGAGGACAAGGTTAAGCATGCAATTGATCTTTTGAAGGATAGTGTTGTCCACTGGTGGGCCATTAAAGAGGAGAAGAGGTCGGGTGAAGTAATAAGTTGGGCCTGAGTTTTGGCAGGAGTTTTTGAGATGTTACTTTCCCGAGTCATGACGGGAGGAGAAGATGGGTCTGTTTGAAATCTTGCACTAAGGATCGTGGTATCTGAGATACTATAGGGTGATGTTTATGGAGTTTTTGAGGTTTCATGCTCACATGGCATCTATGGAGAAGGAGATATTTAGAAGGTTTGAATAGGGATTGAATTCCTTGTTGGCATAGACAATGTCAATTTTGAAAACATGTGAGAAGTTTTTCACCTTTGTGGAGATAGTTAGGAGGATAGAGAAAACAACAATGAGCCTCTAATATGACAATGCAAGGAAGAGGTTAATTCAATTTTAGGGACAACAGTTGGATACTTTTAAGAAGCAAAGGTTTTATTTACACAACAACAACAAAAACAAAAACATTATCAGATGTCAAACTTGAGGTCGATGGTTTCTAATCCAATGACAAAAGTTCAATCAAGATGGTCTCTAATCAAGAAAATAGGTCATAGTTTTCCTCCAGCTAGAGCGAGTAAGTTTGAATCCATGTCAATGATGGGGCCGTATAGATTGCAATACGATACAAGGACTTGCTTCAAGTGTGGACAAGTTGGCCATGCCAAGTGGTCATTCATGTAGTGGAACGAAGAAGTTAAACAACAATCAAGGTAGAGGCAGCATGGCTCACAATAGAACAATAGAAGTGGTGGAAGATGACGTAGCTAAACATCTCAAGCAGGGTCTTCTAGACTGATGGGTAAAAGTCAAGGTCGAGGGTGTCAATATGGAACAACTAGATTCTACACTAGGAGTCAATAAAAAGGTGTAGTCAATCCACAAACCATGACAGATCAGATAGAACTTTTTCATTCTGACTTATCTACATATGTATCTATTTTGGTTCACCCAGGTGTGAAATAATTATTTATAACTACAAAGGAAATAATTAGTTGTAACATGCATGTTTGTAGTAGAATTGTTTATCTTCTATTGGAAACCCCTTTAGTTGGTTCCTCCGTGATGTTGGAGGTGTGTCCATCTTGCATTGTTTCTTTCTCGGGAAGCAACATACAAGTGGATCTTATGCTATTTTATATGTATGGTTTTGATGTGATACTAGGAATGGATACATTGATTAAGTACAAGGTTGTTTTGGGCTTCAGTTCTACAGTTGTGAAGTTTTGTAAAGGGGATATCTCTTGGACTTCTAAGGATATATAATGATCTTTATACATGTCTGGTGTTTGTAAGACGTTAATGAGATAAGGATGCAATCATTCTTAGAACACATGGTGGATACCTAGGTCAGGAGTCCTAGTATCTAGGTTGTATGTGGTGCGTGAGTTTGAGGATTTTCTTCCCAAAGAGTTTCCTTTTTTCCAACACTGATGAAGATTGATTTTAACATCAATCTATTTCCCGGCACCCAAACAATAGCACAAAAACCTTATAGGATGGCTCTAGTTGAGATGAAGGAGTTGAAGAAGCAATCACAATAGTGTTTAGGGAAGGGTTCCATATATTTTAGCACATCCCCTTAGGGTGCTCCAATGTTGTTTGTGAATAAAAAGGTGATTCTATGAGTCTTCGTATAGTCATAGTGAAGAACAAGTACCCATTGCCATTTGTAGATGATTTGTTTGATCATTTGGGAGGTGTTGTACTATTTTTCAAAATAGATTTGAGGTCAAGATATCACCAGTTGAGGATTAAGGTACATGCCATACCTAAGACTTGTGTTAGGACTAGCTATGGTCATTATGAGTTAGTGTGTAACACCCCACTTCATGAATATATA